>LR738714.1:312924761-312937644 GCA_902687465.1 Secale cereale | reverse complement strand
CACGGTAGTTTCTGGAACGCTGATTTTTTATATAATTTTTCTGTATTTTTCCTGGCAGTTCTCGTAATGTGAAAACCTGAAATACAAAAACAGCCGAAAACAGAAACTGGCACTGGGGTGCACTGAGTTAATAGGTTAGTCCAAATATGATCAAAAGTGTATGGAAGTGTATAAATATCATAGCAATATCACCCAAAAGAGGCATGGAGCAAGCAGAAATTATAGATACGTTTTGGACGTATCAACATCCCCAAGCTTAATTCCTGCTCTTCCTCGAGTAGGTAAATGATAACAAGAATAATTTCTATGGTGACATGCTATTAATCATATAGGACTTTTTCATAGTCATATGACAAAAGCTTACTGAGACAATGGATCTATAGTAATTAAGTTGCCTCATGAGAAAATTACAAAGGACTGAAAGTTTTACAATATGATACTGAAATATCAAATAGATTTGCAATGAACATGATGTGCAAATATGATAAAGTGATATCTAGCTTGCCCCCTTTAGTGAAGCAAAACATAAATGCAGGGGCACCTCCAAGGTTTAAGTGATGACTAGATACAATGATTTCAGAATAAACGATATCACAATCATGCAAAAGACAATGCTACTTTGGGACAACGCACATTACACTCAGAATGACAATCATGCTCTCAGTAGTTGGTGCTTTTTAAAAGAAGGTGGAGACTCTCGAATCGTGGCTTTTGTTGGCAAGGTTGAGAACCCGTAGTCGGAAACAAAGACAAAACATGTACCAGAGCTCTTGGCTTTAAAACAGAGGTAATAATTTATTTTAGATCATGCATGTTTCGTCAACGGATGCTAGCAGACAACTCAATCACTTTTCGAGATGGACAAGTTTCGAGGAACGGCTCCCGAATGAGGACGATCACATCCTCTTAATCTCCTTTGTTTATCACTGCCAAAGTTTTCTAATTTCTCATGAACAAAGCGTGAAGGAGGGTTTGTTTGTTATATTATCTTTTTGAGTCGGGCGCACTCAATGCCAGTTCCTTCTCGTATTATGGGTTTGCACATTATACATGCAATCCCGGGGTGAAGCTTGTCCAACTTAAAAAGGTCATGAATTAACCACTACCTCCTCATGAACTTACAACAGAGGCACAAAATAAGAATGCTTTTTCTTTGAATAATTTCGAGATGGCACATGCAAGTCTCCGTTAGGAATGGTAGGTAAATACCATGTAGGAAGGTATGGTGGACTCATATGGCATAACTGGATTAAAGGATGTGGATGCACAAGCAGTCAGTCCGCTTAGTACAGGCGAAGGTTAGCAAAAGACTGGGAGCGACCAACTAAGAGAGCAATGACGGTCATAATCATGCAGAGCGACAAAGCAACATTGAATCAGGCATGGTAGTTATATCGCTACTCAGAAACAAAAGATCATCAAGGCTTGACAGACTTTCTTTACAGTCTTAAATATGCGTGAGCATACGCCAAGTCAATCAAAATAAATTATCGAAGGAAGATATTACTAAACCATACCACATCATAGGCAAACAAATCATGTTGGTACTCCAATAACACATTGGGAACCCCCCAGTTATTTGAGACTAACCATAAGAAACATGAACTACTAAGCGCCATCATGCACGTAGCATCTTTATCATAGACATATCAACCAATGCAACGGAAGCAAACTCTCTTAATAAGGTGAGCATGGTAATTAAAGAGAGTTCAAGCAACCAACTAAACAAAAGCTCTTTGAAAAGATAAGCATGAAAGCTAAGAGCTGAACATGATAGTAGCTATTAAAAGACAAAGAACACACACAGCAAGGATAGACATGAAAATTATATGTTATGTTCTAGGTAGAAGTGGAGCGTGTTTCTCTCCCACATAAAGAAAGCTGAGTTCCGACTCGTTATGAAAAACTAAAGAAAACTAAAAGCAAGACGCTCCAAGCATAGCACATAACACATGAAGTGATTAAAATATAGTGGAACGAAAGACGAACTGATAATGTTTATGGAGAAGGGGATGCACGGGGGCATCCCCAAGCTTAGACGCTTGAGTCTCCTTGAATATTTCTTGGGGGTGCATGGGGGCATCCCCAAGCTTGAGCGCTTGACACTCCTGAATCTTTTTATCATCTTCCCTCGCACACTTGAAAACTCCCTTCATACATAACTCATCATAATCTGATTAGCGAGGTTAGTACCCATAATAAAATAATTGTACCTTGCTGGAAATAAAGATATTCTTGAAGGTCTACTGTTTCTCAAGATTGCCAAAAGGTTTTTGCAAAGAAAAAGCAAGCTCTTGGTTTGCAAAATGAAGGAAAAGCAAAACAGGACAGAATCTGTGAAAAACAGAACAGCAGGTAGTAATTGGTTTGTTCGGGGCACTTCTGCAACTCTAATCAAAAAGCTCAGAACAGACGCACGAAATACAATTATATAGAGCACGCTGTCGAAAAGATTCAGACCAAAAAGATGATCTGGTGATTTTATACGAATTTTTCTATCCAAGGACAGAATCTGTTTCCTGGACAGCACCTCACAACTTTTGAACTTTCTAGCAATCAGAGGCTACACTTGGCACAAAATTGAAAAGCAAAGATACAATGATGATGCTACTTTAGTAAAAACATCAAGACACAACAAAAGCAAAATAAATTTATTCATGTGGGCTGCCTCCCAAAAGTGCTCTCTTTTATGCCTTTAAGCTAGGCATAATGCATATAGATCAAGCTGTATCAATTGAACCATCATTAAGATCATCAAAAAGCTCTTTAATAATACAACTAGTCTTAAGAGGACTTTCAAATAAAGGCCTCATAGAGATACTTCTAGGTAGAAGACCAAAAGGATAAAAGTCAAGGGGAGATTCATTTATAAATTCATCAAAGACAGGTGTTTCTTCCAAAGTCTTTACAGTTTCAACCCCTTTGGCAATAGGTGGATTACTTTTAGAGCGGGGAGCCTTTGGAACGTGAACGAACTTAGGCTCCTTCTTTGCCGGAGTTTCTACCTTTTTGGTTTTGATTGAGGAGAAGGTGGTTCCTAGAGTATCAAAGATATCCTCAATCTTGTCTATCCTAGAAGAGTCCAAGTCATGGAATTTGACGGTCTCCAAAATTTTGAAAATTTTATGCATGGAGCTATCAAGTCTATTCAAATTCCCTTGGATCTTACGATCCAACTCATTTATCTTATTAATGCTTGGCATCTCTAGCTCTATCTTTTCAAGTTTTTTTCATAATGTGAGCTAGGGTGATGTCCTCTCGAATGCTAACAACAGGGAGATTCCCAACAAGATTTTCAATAATAATAAGGGACTCCCAAACTGGGGCCTCTAGGAAATTCCCATTAATAGCAGTATCTAGAATAAACCTATTCCAAGAAGTAATTCCAACATAAAAATTTCTAAGCAGGATAGTAGTAGGTTGCTTCTTGGTGGCTCTTTTTTGTGAATCATTAATTCTATACCAAGCATCTTTCAAACTTTCCCCACCTCTTTGTTTAAAGGTGAGAACTTCTGCCTCGTCAAAGACAAAAGGACCCGACATAATGACAACTAAAGAACGAGATAACTATTTTTGTGATTTTCGATAAAAAGGTACTAAAGCAAAAACTGAAAGGTAAACTAACAAGACTAAAAGCAAAGGTAAAAGATAGCGTGCAACTCCCCTATCTTGAAGAGTGGAGTCCCCGGCAACGGCGCCAGAAAAACTCTTGCTAGGCTTCTCGCCCCTCGTTGGTTACCCCAAGTGGAAGGTGTGAGATGTAGTGTTGCGGAAGTTTTTCCCTTGGCAAAGATACCAAGGATCGAATCCCCAGAGACTCCTAGGTTCAACAAGAAGGTGTCAACTGCTACGGCGCCAGATATTAGCAATCAACGTGGACCTGCACACAGATACAAATAACTTTGCTCCCAACGAGTACAGAGAGGTTGTCAATCCCTCCGGCCTTGTAGTTCACAAAGGATTAAACGCAAGTGATAGTAAGGATAGATATAATTGCAATAGTAAATAAAAGCGAAAAGTAAATAGCGGATGTGATCAATGATGGTAATATGGACCGGAGTCTCATGATGTTCACTAGTGATGTCTCTCTCCCAAAAGACGATAAAACAGCTATGTGAGGTAAACGAATTACAGCTGGGCAATTGATAGGACCATGTGCGCAAACCAATGCTGATTACATTGCAAGAAAGGTTGAGGTTCAAAGCATGGGCGGTACGCCAAAGTAAGTAGACCGAAATCCATCAATATCTACTACTAATCATCCACCTTGAGATATCTATCCAGAACATCTCGCTGGTATTAAGTTGCGAGTCCCACCCATAGTGTAAACTCAATGCAACAGACAACTGCATTAAAAGAACTTTGCGTAAAGTAAACAATCCTTGCACCCGCGGGCACAAGCACCGTTGTTTTCCCCCTTGTGGCAACAGCACATCCCCTAGACTCATGTTTCTGTCACTCAAACTAGTCATCGAGGGGCATGAACCCACAATCAAGCATAACGTTCCCTCTTGGAGTCACTACCTATTACTTGGCCAAAGCAATAAATAACAACGGAGAACATGCAAGAATTACTTACGAACATAAATATAAAAGACATAGATCAAATATATTACTCAAGCACAATCTGAACATAATCTCATAATCCATCGGATCCCAGCAAACTCATCATAGCAACAGCATGAGGATTACATATGTGCCTCGATCATGTAGGGCAGCTCACGAGGACTAATTAGTGAAGCACAAGAACGGGAGGAGAACATCACATAGCTACTGGTCATGGACTCATGGTCCAAGGGAGACTACTCACAACTCATCCGGGAGGCGTCCATGGTGGTGGAGAGGCTCCCGGTGGTGATCCTCCCCTCCGGCAGGGTGCCGGGAAGAGTTCTCCTGGTGCTCCCGATCTTGGAAGCGGCGGCGGCGGCTAAACAAAGATGAGATCGCGAAAATAGTTCCTCCCTCGAGGGTTTCGGGAGACGCTTTAAATATATGCCAAAGGGGGGCATCGGAGGAGCCTCGGGGGGCCCAGGCGCCCCCCCGGCGCGGCCCAGGGGGGCGCGCCGCCAGGGCGCCTGGAGCCGTGGTCCCCCCCCCCCCCGGCTGTCCTTCGGGCGCACGGTAGTTTCTGGAACGCTGATTTTTTATATCATTTTTCTAGATTTTTCCTGGCAGTTCTCGTAATGTGAAAACCGGAAATACAAAAACAGCCGAAAACAGAAACTGGCACTGGGGTGCATTGAGTTAATAGGTTAGTCCAAATATGATCAAAAGTGTATGGAAGTGTATAAATATCATAGCTATATCACCCAAAAGAGGCATGGAGCAAGCAGAAATTATAGATACGTTTTGGACGTATCAGATCACACCTTATTACTCTTGGGTATTAATCACATAGCGATGTGAACTAGATTATTGACTCTAGTAAACCCTTTGTGTGTTGGTCACATGGCGATTTGAACTATGGGTGTTATTCACATAACGATGTGAATTATCGGTATTAAATCACATGGCGATGTGAGCTAGATTATTGACTCTAGTTCAAGTGGGAGACTGAAGGAAATATGTCCTAGAGGAAATATAAAAGATGTTATTTGTATTTCCTTATATCATGATAAATGTCTTTTATTCATGCTAGAATTGTATTAACCGGAAACTTGATACATGTGTGAATACATAGACAAAATAGTATGTCCCTAGTATGCCTCTACTAGACTAGCTCATTGATCAAAGATGGCTATGTTTCCTAGCCATAGACATGAGTTGTCATTTGATCAACGAGATCACATCATTAGGAGAATGATGTGATGGACTAGACCCATCCGTTAGCATAGCACTATGATCGTTTAGTTTTACTGCTATTGCTTTCTTCATGACTTATACATGTTCCTATGACTATGAGATTATGCAACTCCCGAGTACCGTAGGATCACCTTGTGTGATATCAAACGTCACAACGTAACTGGGTGATCATAAAGATGCTCTACAGGTGTCTCCGAAAGTATTCGTGGTGTTGGCATAGATCAAGACTAGGATTTGTCACTCCGAGTGTCGGAGAGGTATCTCTGGGCCCTCTCGGTAATGCACATCATAATAAGCCTTGCAAGGAAAAGACTAATGAGTTAGTCACGAGATGATGTATTACGGAACGAGTAAAGAGACTTGCCGGTAACGAGATTGAACTAGGTATGGAGATACCGACGATCGAATCTCGGGCAAGTAACATACCGATGACAAAAGGAACAACGTATGTTGTTATGCGGTTTGACCGATAAAGATCTTCGTAGAATATGTAGGAGCCAATATGAGCATCCAGGTTCCACTATTGGTTATTGACCGGAGATGAGTCTCGGTCATGTCTACATAGTTCTCGAACCCGTAGGGTCCGCACGCTTAACGTTTGATGACGATCGGTATTATGAGTTTATGAGTTTTGATGTACTGAAGGTAGTTCGGAGTCCCGGATGAGATCACGGACATGACGAGGAGTCTCGGAATGTCCGAGGTGTAAAGATTGATATATTGGACGACTATATTCGGACACCGGAAGTGTTCTGGAAAGTTTCGGAATTTACCGGAGTGCCGGAGGGGTTACCGGAACCCCCCGGGGGAATGATGGGCCCTGGTGGGCCATAGGGGAGAGAGAGGGCAGCAGCCAGGAGGTGGTGCGCCCCCTCCCTAGGAGGAGTCCTAATAGGACTAGGGGAGGGGGCGCGGCCCCTCTTTCCCTCTCCCTCTCCCTCTCTTTCCTTCCCCCCTTTTCCTTCTTTGGTAGATTCCTACTAGGAATAGGATTGCAATCCTATTCCTAGTAGGATTGTAGCCCTAGCCGCATCATAGAGGGCCGGCCGGCCTCCCCCCCTTGCTCCTTTATATACGGGGGCAGGGGGCACCCAAAGACACACAAGTTGAATTGTTCTAGCCGTGTGCGGTGCCCCCCTCCACAGAAACACACCTCGGTCATACCATCGCAGTGCTTAGGCGAAGCCCTGTGCCGGTAGATACATCATCTCCGTCACCACGCCGTCGTGCTGACGAAACTCTCCCGTGAATCTCAACTGGATCAAGAGCTCGTGGGACGTCATCAAGCTGAACGTGTGCTGAACGCGGAGGTGCCGTACGTTCGGTGCTTGATCGGTTGGATCGCGAAGAAGTTCGACTACATCAACCGCGTTACTTGACGCTTCCGCTTCCGGTCTACGAGGGTACGTAGACACACTCTTCCCTCTCGTTGCTATGCATCTGGTAGATAGATCTTGCATGATCGTAGGAAAGTTTTAAAATACTACGTTCCCCAACAAGACCTGGCTCCAGTGGCGTGGGTGGAGAGCTATAAGATGGCTATGGAGATGCTAGATGTGGATGAAGCGGCATGCGCCAAGTATTTTACCATGATGCTTGAGGGTATAGCCCGAACATGGTTAAAGGGTTTACCACCCAACTCCATCGGATCATGGGGTGAGCTGCGTCGCCAGTTTATCAAAAAATTCAAAGACACGTGCAAGCAGCCAATGTCAATAGTAGATTTAGCGGCATGTGTTCAAGGAGAGCAAGAGCCTACGAGCACTTGGGTGCGGCGAGTATCAGAAATCCTGCACTCTTCCAATAGCATCAATAGTAGTACGGCGATAGTGACACTGGAAAACAATTGCCGGTTTGAGTCTCTGAAGCTGAAATTGGGACGGCTCAAGCGGGATTGTAATGACATGGGGACACTCATGAGCGCTCTGGTGAAATATGGGGATTCTGATAACGCTAAGTACCCAGAGGCAGATGGAGACAAGTCCGGGAAAGCAAACAAGGCTGGTAAACCGGCGCAAGCTAATCCGGCAGGAACAAGTTTCAATGGTAAGCGAAAGGCAAAGGGCGGCTCTGATTTTGTGGCCAATACCAATGTTCAAGGAAACTTTCAGCGCCGCAAGGGTAGGCCACCTCCACGGAACGGAGGAGGATCCGTCAATCTAGATCAACAGTTGAATGAGCCTTGCCCGAAACATAGCACGCCGGAACACCCAGCTAAACATACATGGAGGGAATGCCGGATCATTATAGAGGCCATGAGACAAGCCAAATACAACAACGGACCATCGAGCGGCGGCTCGAGTTCCAGTTTTCAAGGTCCGGGTCACCAGGGTAATGGTTCTGGATCAGGATATCATGGTGGCAACAATAACTACAACCAAGGCAACCAGCAGCATGGTCAGGGTGGTTACAATAACCAAGGCAATCAGCAGCGTCAATAGTAGCAGCAATCCGGATATCAGAGTAATCCGAAGGAGTTAAGTAGTGGACAGTACCATGTCTTTACTACGAGTTTGTGCAAACGAGATCAAAAGATTCTGAAGCGGGCAGTGCACGCAGTTGAACCGGCAACGCCACGTTTTCTACGTTGGTCAGAACAACCTATTGTGTGGAGCAGAGAGGATCACCCGCCACGGGTTGACAATCCGGGCCAGTTGGCCCTAGTGGTAGCACCACAGGTGGGTGGCTACAAATTCACATAGGTACTCATGGATGGCGGCAGCAGTATCAACATCTTATATTACAAGACTTTCCGTTGTATGGGGTTGACAGACAAGAAGTTGAGACAATCCAACACGGTGTTCCATGGAGTGGTGCCAAGTAAATCGGCTTACCCAGTCGGGAAAATTGATCTAGAAGTTACCTTTGGGGACGAACAGGATTCTAGGTCAGAGACAGTGACCTTTGAGGTTGTAAAGATCCGGAGCCCATATCATGCTCTGTTTGGGAGGCCGGTTCACGCCAAGTTCATGGCTAGACCGTGCTATGTTTATCTACAACTCAAGATGTTGGGTCACAAGGGAACCATCACGGTTCACGGAAGTCGCAAGATTGCATTGGAGTGCAAGGAAGGAGACGCAGCCTATGCAGAGGCAGTGTGTGCTACAGAGGAGTTGAAGTTCTACAAAGACAACGTTGTTCCAGCGGATATGTCCCCGTTAAAGAAGCCAACTACAGAGCATGATCCGGCGTTGAAGTTTAAATCGGCAGAGGAAACCAAGCAAGTTGACTTTGTGCCAGGTGATTCATCCAAGCAGTTCACTATCAGCGCTAACGTAGACCCCAAATAGGAAAGCGCGCTCATCGAGTTCATCCGTGAGAATCGAGATATCTTTGCATGGAAACCTTCTGACGTGCCAGGTATACCGAGGGAACTCGCTGAGCACAGTCTTAATATTGATCCGAAGTTCAAACCGGTCAAGCAGTACATGCGCCGCTTCAATGAAGAAAGGCGCAAGGCTATAGGTGAGGAAGTGGCCAGGCTTTTGGCCGCAGGGTTCATAGTTGAGGTGTTCCATCCGGAGTGGTTGGCTAATCCGGTTCTGGTGTTAAAGAAAAATGGAACGTGGAGGATGTGTGTGGATTACACAGACCTAAACAAGGCTTGTCCAACTGACCCTTTTGCTCTCCCCCGTATTGATCAGATCATTGATGCTACGGCAGGATGTGAGCGGCTAAGCTTCTTGGATGCATATTCAGGGTATCATCAGATCAAGATGGCAGTTAAGGACCAGGAGAAGACAGCTTTCATAACTCCCTTTGGAGCCTTCATCTATGTATCTATGCCCTTTGGGCTCAAGAGTGCCCAAGCAACTTACCAGCGTTGCGTACATAACTGTCTTAAGGGGCAGATCGGAAAAATGTCCATGCCTATGTGGATGACATCGTCGTAAAGTCAAGGAAGGAGGAGACGCTGATAGAGGACCTAAAAGAAACCTTTGACAACCTCCGGGTTTATAAGATGATGCTTAATCCGGAGAAGTGCGTTTTTGGTGTTCCAGCAGGCAAGCTCCTTGGGTTCTTAGTATCAAACAGAGGAATAGAGGCCAATCCGGAGAAGATCAAGGCGATCACATCATTGACTAAACCGGCTTGTATCAATGATGTCTAGCGTATAGCTGGCTGGATTACAGTGTTAAGTCGATTCATCAGCCGTTTGGGAGAGAAGGCAATTCCACTTTATCAAATGCTGAAAAAGACAGACCGGTTTATATGGAGCGATGCTGCAAACACTGCGTTTGAGGACTTGAAGTGGCAATTAGCAGAACCGCTGGTTCTTGCTGCCCCTGTTGACAACGAGCCGCTGCTGTTATACGTGGCTGCCAATGCCCGTGCAGTTAGCATGGCAATTGTGGTGGAACGTAAAGAAGCAGGCAAGGAATATTCGGTTCAGCGCCCAGTTTACTACATCAGTGAGGTGCTCATTGAGTCGAAGCAAAGGTATCCACACTGGCAGAAGCTGGTGTATGGCGTGTTCATGGCAAACCGGAAGCTGAAGCATTACTTCCAGGGCCACCCAATCACCGTTGTTAGCTCAGCTCCGTTGGGGGACATAATCCAGAACAGAGAGGCCACGGGCAGAGTAGCAAAGTGGGCCATTGAACTTAGCCACATGGATTGAAGTATGTACCCCGTACTGCTATCAAATCCCAGGCATTGGTAGATTTCATCAATGATTGGACAGAATTGCAAGCACCAGAGGAGAAGCCGGATCATACATACTGGACTATTCACTTCGATGGTTCAAGGCAATTAGAAGGCTCAGGGGCTGGAGTCGTGTTAACTTCCCCACGAGGTGACAAGTTTTGTTATGTCCTCCGACTAATGTTTCCTTGCACTAACAATGGAAGCATTGCTTCACGGCCTGCGGATGGCTAAGGAGATGAACTTGAGCCGGGTCAAGTGTTTTGGTGATTCAGATCTAGTGGCGCAAAAAGTGTCTGGCAAGTGGGACTCTAAAGACCCTCTCATGGCAGCTTACAGGCGAGAAGTTGAAGCAGTTGCAGGGTGTTTCAAAGGATATCAGGTGGATCACATAGACCGGCGAAAAAATGAAGCGGCCGATGCTCTAAGCCGGTTGGGTTCTCAGCGTAAACCGGTGCCACCAAATACTTTCTTGGATGAGTTACACAATCCATCAGTTCAGGTTCCAACGGAGGAGGATTTGGCTGTTCCTGATCCGGAAGCACAGCTGGTTGCAGCGCTTCATGTTATTCCGGACTGGACACTCCCTTACTTAGCGTACCTGAGCCGAGGAGAGTTGCCAGATGATGAGGGGGAAGCTAGGCAGATAATTCGGCGATCCAAGTCTATGACCATCGTTAATGGAGAACTCCATCACCGCAGCGTTTCTGGGGCGTTTCAGCGCTGTGTATCATCACAAGAAGGCAATGATATTCTTCGAGAGATACACGAAGGGGATTGTGGTCATCACGCCGGTTCAAAATCGCTCGTAGCCAAGGCTTTTCGTCATGGGTTTTACTGGTTAACAGCCCATGCTGATGCGGAGGATCTAGTCCGGAGATGCGACGCTTGTCAGAAATTTTCACGGCGTGCTCTTGTTCCGGCGCAAGAACTAAGGATGATCCCAATTACTTGGCCGTTTGCGATTTGGGGGCTTGATATGGTTGGGCCTTTTAAACGATCCCAAGATCAAAAAACTCACCTGTTGGTGGCAGTGGACAAATTTACAAAGTGGATTGAGGCAGAGCCTGTCAGTAAGTGTGATGCGGCAATAGCAGTTAAATTCATCAAGAAAGTAATTTTCTGGTTTGGCTTTCCACACAGCTTTATTACTGATAATGGCACCAATCTATCTAAAGGAGAGATGGAAGAGTTTTGCCAAAGGGAACAAATTCGCCTGGATGTATCTTCAGTAGCTCACCCTCAATCCAATGGTCAAGCTGAAAGGGCCAACCAAGAGATCTTGCGAGGCATCAAGCCCCGGCTTATGACACCCTTGCAGAGAACACCAGGGTGCTGGGTTGAGGAGTTACCTTCTGTCCTCTGGAGCATCAATACGACACCTAACAGATCTACAGGCTATACGCCCTTCTTCATGGTGTACAGCGCTGAAGCGGTTCTCCCTAGTGATATCCGGCACGACTCACCACGGGTGGCAGCTTATGTTGAAGCGGCTAATGAGCAAGCAAGACAAGACAACTTAGACCGGCTGGATGAAGAGCGTGACATAGCAGCAGCACGATCTGCAATTTATCAGCAGGACCTGCGCAGATATCACAGTCGCCGGGTTAAGACCAGGACGTTCCAGGAGGGGGACCTGGTACTCCGGCTTATACAAGACCAGGCAGATATGCACAAGCTATCCCCACCTTGGGAAGGACCCTTTGTGGTCAGCAAGAACCTACACAACGGTTCATACTATCTGGTGGACGTTCGAGAACATAAAGACTCACGGACAGCAGAGGAAGAGACAAAGAGGCCGTGGAACATTGCTCTTCTGCGACCTTACTACACTTGAGCCATGAGCTCCGCTTCATGTATCCTGTATATATTATGATTAATAAATAAACCGGCACCCCTGGTAAACCGGGGGATCATCCATTTTCTTCTAAATAAGTGTCTTATGGGAGTTCACTCAGGTGATATCCATCTAAAGTTTACTTCTCTTGATATATATCATGCTTATCAAGAAAACAAGATGCTTTGATCAGTCTATTTTGTTATGCAGGACAATTCTATAAGGGACCAAACAGGACTTGCCATACAAGCACAACTCTCTTATAGGTACCCTGCCTCCACGGTCACTAGGGGGCTACGGATCGCATTCGAATCCTAGCTTAACCCCTTTTTGGTCCGGTTTATATGATCATATTCGAATCATAGCTCCTTGGATCGCATTCGAATCCATTGATTGGCAAAATAAATCATAGCTCCTTGGATCGCAATCGAATCCATTGATTGGCAAAATAAATCATAGCTCCTTGGATCGCATTCGAATCCATTGATTGGCAAAATAAATCATAGCTCCTTCGATCGCATTCGAATCCATTGATTGGCAAAATAAATCATAGCTCCTTGGATCGCATTCGAATCCATTGATTGGCAAAATAAATCATAG
>LR738714.1:312851500-312924751 GCA_902687465.1 Secale cereale | reverse complement strand
GACTTGCCATACAAGCACAACTCTCTTATAGGTACCCTGCCTCCACGGTCACTAGGGGGCTACGGATCGCATTCGAATCCTAGCTTAACCCCTTTTTGGTCCGGTTTATATGATCATATTCGAATCATAGCTCCTTGGATCGCATTCGAATCCATTGATTGGCAAAATAAATCATAGCTCCTTGGATCGCATTCGAATCCATTGATTGGCAAAATAAATCATAGCTCCTTGGATCGCATTCGAATCCATTGATTGGCAAAATAAATCATAGCTCCTTGGATCGCATTCGAATCCATTGATTGGCAAAATAAATCATAGCTCCTTGGATCCCATTCGAATCCATTGATTGGCAAAATAAATCATAGCTCCTTGGATCGCATTCGAATCCATTGATTGGCAAAATGAATCATAGCCCCGTGGATCGCATTCGGATCCATTGATTGGCAAAATTTCCAGTTTACTGATCGTATTCGAATTAGAAGCCTCGATTTGGAGCCTGGCAGCTCGCAAAAAGCCTTGACTACATGGTCTTATTTGCCAACAATGCTTTGTTTTTTGCGATTTTTGAAAGTTTTCCGTGGGTAACCAAGTTTTTTGACCCGGAGTTGAGCAACTTCAAAGTTGACCACATATCTACAAAAGTCTGGGTCATAGAACACTAGCACGATTTAAGCCGGCGTTCATTAAAACCCGGAACAGTCATCAGGCAAACGCCAAAAGGGCCAAGAGCCTCATCAGAATCTACACGTTCAATAATGCCTACCGGATTAAGGATGTCAGGCACACTTAATCAAAGGTATAAAGTATTTTTGGGTGTAAAACAGATACTCTTTCAATATATGCCTATGGGAGCAATATAATACATCTGGTGGTAAACCGCCAGGACATCTTGTTAGCATTGTTTATGCAGATACAGATAACATAAACGGATCAACCATAGCAGACAAGGGATTAAAATTGGCAGACACCAAGTCAAGCTGTGACATCCGAATTGAGACAAAGACAATGTTTCGAACTATCCTATTACAAGGCACTTGCAGGCCTGAACGGATTTAAAAAAAATTGGCAACAGTTTTTCAGCAGCTATGAGTTAAACCGGGCGGTTCATTCTTCTTCCTGCTGCGAAGGCTGAGGATCGGCTTGTTCCGGATCTTCTTCGTCTTCATGAAGTGGCTGGAAGTCGGGAACGCGCCAGTCAATCTTGGATAGTGCACGGAAGTACATTTCCTTAGTAATAAGATCGGACGGATCAATATCTGGAGCGAAAGTATGCGCACGCAGTGGCGGGATCAGATTCTCGGTATTATAAACCGGCTGGTCCACCCGTTCATTTTCTAAGTCATATGCCGGATGAAACCTGGTCAAGTCCGCTTCATCGGTAAGCTTGCTAGCAAGAGGGCGCATCTCCTTGGTTAAAGCACAGAGGTCCTCGCCAGAGAAGGCAGATCCATCTTCCTTATTACTGGGATATCCGTTCATAGCTTCCTCCGGATCAAAATTCAGAACCCATGCCTTGGCCCGAGTCAGTGCTACAAGAGAACCGGCCCTTGCAGCAGATTTCTTCACTTCCACCAAGCGCACAGGCAGGACGGATAGCTTCTCTAAGGTACCTTGGATAGTAGTTGGGGCCGCCTTCTGATGGGACATTGCACTTATAATCCTTTGAGCACCAGAATACAACTGCTCTACCAAGGTATAAGAGGCCTTGAGCTTCTTTCGGACGTCATCTCCAAGATGAGTTATGTGTTGCCCTAAATATGATTGTTAAAGTTAAACCGGAACGGAACAAAGATTGCAGAGATGAAAACATATGCAAATTGAGTGCTCACCAAAGATAGCAGAGGTCATAAGTTCTATTTGTTGTCTTAAGCCGGTCAGCTCTTGTGTTACCGGATTAAGGGCAGCTTCAGTATCCTTTGCTCTTTTCTCAAGAGCATTCCTCTGCACCTCCCAGGCGGACAGCTCCGCTTCAAAGTCTTTTTTCAACTTTTCAGTGTTGGCTAAGTTCAGCGCAAGCTCGTCCTTGGCTTTGGCAGAAGCAGTTTCAGTAGCAGCCAGTCTATTCCGGAGCTCAGTTACCTCTGCAGCCCTCTGGGTCAAGTCAGCCTGCAAGGAAATCAAATGGATTAAAATACAATTCAGACAAGTCTCAAGCATATAAACAAGTTATCCACTTAACACTTGGGGGCTAATGTACAGTTGAAGTAACAAAAGAGAATTTCGGACAAGTCCCAAGTGCATAAAACAAGTTATACCCCTGGCACTTGGGGACTAATGTAAGTTCATTTGCAGATACATTGGAAGTACCGGTTCACCTACAAGGAAGCTAAACCGGCACTTGGGGGCTACTATGGTCTAAAGACAGGATTACAAAAAACATAGAACAGAGACAAATGAAGGAAGTTACCTCGTACTTATCCTTCATCAGGTTAACCAAACCAGATTCATAATCGCGGTTGGTAAAGAGCCGGTTCAAATACCCGGAATGAAGTTCCTGGGCACTCAATTGAGCATAGCTAGATAAGTCCATGCTCCACTTGCCCTTCTCTTGTTGAAGATTTTCCTCTTTGGCAGTGTGTTTGGCCAAGACGATATGCTCAGCAGGAGCGGTAAATCCTAACCCGGTTATCTAAACGTCCGGGGAAGAAGCAACAGTTGGTTGAGAAGGGGCAGCAGTAGGCACCGGACTAACAGGAGCCGGGCTAGCCCGAGGAGGGCTAACCCGGACAGGACTAGCCGGATCAACTACATTCTCCGTATTAATATTCTCCGGAGCAACAGTATCATCATGATCCATGGGAGAAGGGTCATCAAACTGAGCTGCAGGATTGTCTTCTGGAGGGATAACTTCGTCCGGATCAGCGGCCGGTTCAACAGTAGCAGTTTCGGCAGTCACTTTGGTTGCTTTTGCCCTCTTGCTAGGCTTCGGCTTGCTGGATAAAATCAAAGGAACAATGAGAATCATCAGGGTGCAAATACAAAGATAAACCGGATGTAGAAAAGGACTTACCGAGGCACGGTCTTCAGCACAGGGACCTAGGTGGCAGTCGACTCGCCAGAAGAGGACAGATGAGCCTCCTGATAGTTAGGATCAGACGGTTTAAGCGGTTTACGTATAAGCCTGGCCTTTGGATGAAGAAGAGTTGGAAAAAGTAAAACCTCATAGCGGCGCCTGCGAGCCGGAGTAAGAGATATTCCGGAGGATTCTACTACGTGGCCACTATGGCGCGTAGTCCGGCGTGCTTCATGCTGCTACTTCTTCAAAAGAAATTTGGGGTCCAATTGAGCATAAGGATGATAAAAAGGGTATTTCCGGGACGCTCGATGGATTTTGGGCGCCGGCGGTTCTGTGTCTGAAGAAAGAGAGATTACCTCAACTTTCGTCGCTTTACTTCCTTCAGCCAGATCCTGCGAAAAGACACTGTTAACATAAATTTGGATAAAGGGAGATTAAAACATATCAGGATCAATTCATACCTCGGAATCCGGATCATCTTCCTCAGGATGTGAATCGGAGGCAGCGGCCTCCTTTTTCTTTTTGACAAGATACGTCTTCCGGCATGGCTGCTTGCGTGATTTATCTTGAGGTTTTCTCTTCTAGAAGGGGTCGTTGGCCTGTGCAGAAGATGAAAAATAAATAAAAGACAATTGATATGGACGGATCAGAATAAGCAGAAGAGGTCAGAAAAAACTTTGTTTTCACAGAATGGAGCCAATCCGGTCCGGCTGCACTCTTCCAGGGAGATGTTGAGCATTTTCTTTGCGGATTCAGTGACTTCTTTCTCAGGAAGTATTATGTCAATGTGGCGTTGAGGGTCATCCGTTTTTCCGGTATACTCGCAAATCAGGCCAGAGCGCCGGCTCAGTGGAAGGATGCTCCAGGCAAGCCAACAGCGAACAAAGTCTACTCCGGTTAAATTGTTGGCCATAAAGGCCCTAAGCTTGGAAAGCTGAGGGGCAAACCGGGCCCGCTCTGGAGCACTAAGGCGCTGCGGCAGGGGATGATCCTCAGGTAGACGATGTGCACGGTAACCCGGCAGTGGGTTTTCTCCTTCAGGCGAAGTGTCTTTACAATAGAACCATGATTGGTTCCATTCCTTGGGGTGTGTATGGAGAGCAGCGTGAGGGAAGGTCGCATCTTTTCTCTTTTGAATGCTAACACCACACAACTCTTGATGTGGTCCGGCAGTAAACTCTGTCCACCGGTTTAAATGGAAAAAGTCTCGGAACAAATCCACTGATGGTTCTTCTTGAAGGTATGCTTCCGAGAAGACTTGAAAATTGCAGACATTTGATATAGAATTCGGACCTATATCTTGAGGATGGAGCTGAAAAGTGGCCAGCACATCCCGGAAATTTTTTGAACCGGGAGGGCTAAAACCTCGGGCCATGTGATCAAAGAAAACAATGATCTTCATCTCCTGGGGCCCGCCAGTGCAGAACATTTTTAGGACCCAGAAGACCAATTAAAGCGGCGTTTGTTAAATCTTCTTCAGTAATGCGGGAAGGAGCCCAGTTGCAAGCGACAAACTGCTTGGCCATCGTTCGGAAAAAGGAAATGCTGAAAGACACAATACAAAATCTGGTTTACCAATTGCTACAATTAAGCCGGAGCACTCTATAAGATTATGGATCTAAATTGCCGGTTTATACAAGGGGCTAATGGTATTACTAGCCCGGGGGTGTACGAGGGTAAGGTAACTACCGGATTATGACGATAGAAAAGGCAGAAACTAAACCGTCAATTACAAGGTACAAGTTTTCACCTAGACCGTCGAAGGGAACATATGATTGGTTAAACCAGTGAGTAAGCTACAGATCTACAAGACGGAGAAACAGGTTTCACAGAAGGCTGAAGTAAAAATGGATCTAAAGCATAAGGAAAAGATGAAATATATGTAAGTCTTATACAGAAAGAACCGCAGAGGTTTTCTACAGATCAAATCTAAGCTGTTGAACTAGAGAAACTAAAGGCATAAGTGCGGAGCAGGGGCACACGGAAAATGAAACTAAGTAAGGGTTGAATCTACCGCAAGGTTAACCTACAGGGATGAACGGCAGAGCTTCATAGTTTCATGGCGGAAGCTATGGAAGAAACCCTAGATTGGATCTACAGTGAGGAAGAAGGAATACCTGATGAAGAAGCGGGCGACGGTGAGTTGCTCTGGACGCGATTCTGGGTGATGCAGCGGCCTAGCTCAACGACGACGACGGGCTCGAAGAGCAGCGGCGGAGCTTCGGGCGACGGAGGAAGACGAAGGCAGAAGGAAGAAAAGGAACAGGCTTCAGCGGTATTTATAAGCCGAAGAGGTGAAACGGCAAGCGCGGGAATCAAGGAGGTCAGAGATTGGATAAAGATTATGCTGCCGCCTCAATCTTCGGGATAGCATTTAACAAAGGTAACAAACAGAGGAGAGCAATAAATGCGGAGGTGACGTCATGACGGATTAAGATGATTCCCGGAGATGACGTCATGGCCGGTTTACAAAGCAGATGAGCTGCAGAGAAGAAATTCATGCAAAGACTTAGAAGACTGACATGAACAAGTTCAAATCAATCTGGGGCCTAAAGTTGTGACTTAGCTTTTTGACATGTAGTACAGCGAGCAACAAAACTCTCAACATCCAGTCTTATCATTGGCCAAAAGAAATGTGTAGCAAGTACGTCCTCCGTCTTCTTCACGCCAAAGTGTCCCATTAATCCTCCTCCATGCGCCTCCTGCAACAACAAAAGACGAACAAAGCTAGCTGGAATGCATAGCTTGTTAGCACGAAACACAAATCCATCATTAACGACGAACTTGTTCCATGTTCTCCCTTCTTTACAATTCTGCAATACATCTTTAAATCCAGCATCATGCACATACTGATCTTTGATGGTCTCCAAACCAAATATTTTAAAGTCAAGTTGTGAAAGCATAGTATAACGAGACAATGCATCAGCAATAACATTTTCTTTTCCCTTCTTGTGTTTAATAACATAAGGGAAAGTCTCTATGAATTCAACCCATTTAGCATGTCTACGGTTCAGTTTTGCTTGACTTTTAATGTGCTTCAAAGATTCATGATCAGAATGTATAACAAATTCTTTGGGCCATAAATAATGTTGCCATGTTTCAAAAGTCCTAACAAGAGCATATAATTCCTTATCATAAGTAGAATAATTCAGACTAGGCCCACTTAATTTTTCAGAAAAGTTTGCAACAGGTTTGCCATCTTGTAATAACACACCTCCTAACCCAATTCCACTAGCATCACATTCAAGCTCAAAAGTCTTATTAAAATCAGGAAGTTGGAGTAAAGGAGCATGTGTCAACTTATCTTTCAATATCGTGAATGCTTCTTCCTATGCAGTACCCCAAACAAAAGGCACATCCTTCTTTGTAAGCCCATTGAGAGGTGCAGCAATGGTGCTGAAATCTCTCACAAAACGCCTGTAGAATCCAGTGAGGCTAAGGAAACTCCTCACGTGTGTGACCGTATTGGGCTGCGGCCAACTCTCAATAGCTTCAATTTTGGCTTTATCAACCTCAATTCCATGTGGAGTAACAACATAGCCAAGAAAAGATGCCCGGTCGGTGCAAAAGGTGCACTTTCCAAGGTTACCAAACAAACGTGCATCACGTAGAGCAATAAAAACTGCACGTAAATGTTCCAAATGTTCCTCCAAAGATCTGCTATAAATCAATATATCATCAAAGTATACTACCACAAATCGTCCAATGAAAGCACGTAAAACTTCATTCATTCATCTCATGAAAGTACTAGGTGCATTAGTTGACCCAAAAGGCATGACTAACCACTCATATAATCCAAACTTAGTTTTAAATGTTGTTTTCCATTCATCTCCCAATTTCATACGAATTTGATGGTATCCACAACGCAAATCCACTTTCAAGAATATTGTAGAGCCACTCAATTCATCAATCATATCATCTAGCCAAGGAATAGGATGACGATAACGAATAGTAATATTATTAATGCCTCTACAATCAACACACATACGCGATGTACTATCCTTTTTCGGCACTAGAATAATAGGAACATCATAAGGACTAAGGGATTCGCGTATATAACCTTTGTCGAGTAGCTCCTGTACTAGACGCATAATCTCCTTCGTCTCCTCTGGATCGGTACAGTGTGGTGCGCGGTTGGGTAGCAATGCACCGGGAATTAAGTCAATCTGATGCTCAATCCCTCGAATAGGTGGTAATCCTGGTGGCTCGTCTTGTGGAAAGATGTCCGCGAACTCCTGCAAAATGTTAGTGACAGTAGGAGGCAAAGAGGACGGCACGTCCTCGAATGAAAATAATGCCTCTTTGCACACAAAAGCATAGCAAACATATTTGCTTAAATCTAGATCATCAATATCAGATTTGGTGGCAAGTAAACATCCACTTTTTAATTTAATTTCAGATGCAACATGAGATGATGGTGTGTTATTAGGCTTCATTTGTTACTCAAATTCTTTTGCCACAATCTGATTTTCACTCTTATTTTTCTCATGTTTTGCTTTATTAGATCTATTAATATCATCTTTCAAAATGGAATCAGGAGACATAGGAAGCAAAGTAATACGTTTATCCTTATGAACACGAGTATACTGATTGTTTCTACCATGGTGTACAGAATTTTTATCAAATTGCCATGGTCTACCAAGTAATAAGGAACATGCTTGCATGGGTACCACATCACAATCAACATATTCAGCATATGTGGAGATACTAAAATGCACACGAACAGTACGTGTTACCTTAACCTTTCCACTGTTGTTCAACCATTGGATGTAGTAAGGATTTGGATGTGGTCTTTGTCAGGCCCAAGATGCGATTCTATCCCGATCACGTGACACTTACGTGATTGGGGCACAACCACATTTCGGACGCTTAGCAAGATGGATATCATTACATCATACCATTACATACATACATGGGGGATACAACAATACATACAAGTCACATGAATACAACAACATCAATACAAAGTATCCTTCTATAGATACAAACATGAAAAGCACAACGACATACATATGCTATCCCAGGCTGCCGACCCGGAACCTAACTAAGACTGAAGAAGAAGAAGAAGAAGAAAGGACTCCAACACAACGAACATCGCTCTCACGTCAAGTCATCGGAAACCTGCACCTGCAACTATTGTTGTAGTATCTGTGAGCCACGAGGACTCAGCAATCCCATAACCATGGGTAACAAGACTATCAAAGCTTACTGGGTAGGAAGAGGTAAAGTGGTGAGGTTGTAGCAGTGACTAAGCAATATATATGGTGGTTAACTTACGAGTAAAAGAATAAGATGAGCATCTACGCAAACGGTCGCAACCTAGTAGTGATCGCTAAAGATCCTGAACTACCTACGAGTCAAACATAACCCCACCGTGTTCTCTTCTCAAAGTGAAAAGAGACAGTCACGGTTACTCACACAGTTGTGTGTTTTACTTTGGATCCTCTGACAAGTTTTCTACAACCAGACATTAACAAATTCCAATCTGCCACATAACCGCGGGCACGGCTTTCGAAAGATCATAACCCTGCAGGGGTGTCCCAACTTAGCCCATCACAAGCTCTCACGATCAGCTGAAGTAATAATAATTATTACCCCTTATCTTAGGGAAATCCGATCAGGCTCGGCATCCTGGTGCACAAGACATTTCGACAATGGTAAAACAAGTCCAGCAAGACCTCCCGGTGTGTCGACACCCTGATAGTAGCCGGGCGTATCTCGTCTCAGGCCACGACCGGATAGGTGATCCTACGAGTAAAACTAGCCCTCGGGTTTCCCCGAGGTGGCCCCGCAGTCTCCCCGTTCGGGACCAACACCATCAGCACTCGCCCCCCTGCTATGTAGAAAAGAATCCCGAGGGCGCGACCCCCTATGCAAATTTAATTATTTAATTAAGTTGTTATTGTGAGGCAAATTAAAACCAATGTTGGGCCTTGCTGGAGGAGTTTTATTCAAAGACAAAGTGTCAAGGGGTCCCCATATACCCAACCGTGTAAGGAACGCAACATCAAGGAACATAATGCTGGTTTATCGGCTCCTAAGGTGGCATGAGTGGAACAAAACACTAAGCAAAAGGCCAAGCCTTCCACCCATGCCCAGTATATAGGTGTGTTAATAATAATAATAATAATAATAATAATAATAATAATAATAATAATAATAATAATAATAGATATTGTGATATTCCAACAACAAGTTCCAACATGGAACGATCTTCGTCTTCACCTGCAACTAACAACGCTATAAGAGGGGCTGAGCAAGAGGGTAACATAGCCAAACAATGGTTTTGCTAGGAAGGTGTCAAAGGTTAGAGGTTTCATGGCAACAAGAAGAGGCTGACAATAATGATGGGTAGCGCGACATATAACGATAGCATCGAGACAACTAAGCATGGCAATGATAGTAAAGGTATCCAAGGGTATGGTCATCTTACCTAAGATCCCGCAAGGAAGAAGAACGGATCCGTGAAGAAGACGAAGAAGAAGCCTTGAAGACAAACCACGGGTAGACGAACAAATCCTCACGATCGCAATGGAACAAGCACTAACGAGAAGAAGCAAGCAATATCGTAAACACACAACACAAGAACATGACAATATGCTCAAGCAAGTATGATGCAAGACAAGTCTATATATGATGCAATACATGGCAAGGTAGGAAGCACAGACAAACAACACAAGAACATGACAATATGCTCAAGCAATTATGACGCAAGACAAGTCTATATATGATGCAATACATGGCAAGGTAGGAAGTGCAGAAAAATAACACAAGAACATGTCAATATGCTCAACCAAGTAGGATGCAAGACAAGTCTATATATGATGCAAAACATGGCAAGGCAGGAAGCACTCAAAAACAACACAAGTCAACAAGTTTAAATGAGGCCAGAAACTACATATAACAACCGGTAAGTCCTCATATGCATAGTTTGAAATTAGTCCAGATCTGAACAAACCTTAAGTTAAAGTTGTTAAATGGCAGGTTAACATGCACCACGATGATCTACACGAAATTCTAGTCAAGTTTCATATAAAGTTTGTTTAATTCTGAACTACGGCGTACAAGATATGAGCAAAACAAGACAAACATGGCAACGGTGCAAGAAGCACCCAAACATCAAGCAAACTCACTCCAAACATGAAAACAATATGATATTATGACTCTACATGCAAAATCACACAAGTTTCATATAGGGCACACCCAAAACGGAGCAACGGGCTAAAAGATACACATGAAACAAGATATAACAACAAGCTGAAGTTAACAGCCACATAGCAACTTTGGAGTAATGTAAATATAAGCTAAATCACCCAAACATGTTAACAAGAGGCATGGATATGAAGTAGACATGTTACTTAACAAGCATGAACTTAGAACACACCCAAAAGCTTGCTGGAACACATTTAAACAAGCATGGCAAGTTGCAATAAAATTATCCAGACTTAGCCAAAATCTGGGAAGGCAAAAACATCATCACGATGCTGCCTTCGGAGGCACAAAACAACATGCATATCAACTCTAACAAGTATATAAGGAGCATGGACATGTAGTAGACATATCCTACAGCAAACAACTCCATTGGAGCAACTCCATAGGAGGCATGGATCAATAACAACAAGCTTCACCAAATTGAACATGCTGATAAAAACCTGACAGGTATATTTTATAGCAACTTGAGAGCAAGAAATAAATAAGCTACAGCAGGTCATATGAGCAAGTAAGGGCATGAATGGATAGACAATAACATGGACAACAAGACATGATCAATGGCCACTCCAAAACTAGCATGGATTTGGCTAGGGCATCAAGAAACATAGCATCAGGTTAAGACAGATTCCAGACTTAGCAGAATTTTCACTAAGTATAAAACAGCAATAACAACATGGCATGTTTACAAGCATGTTTAAGTCAACACAAGGCATATCATGGAAAGTTAAATGCACCACAGCAAAGACTATATTATGGTGCTTCTAAAACATCTAGACATGTGGCATGAAGACAAACACATCAATAGCAAAGAGCAATTGAAATCAGCATCTCATAACAAGTTTCAGCATCTAACAGCCAAATGCACTTTTGCAACAGAGATTAACATGGCAATATGGACTCAAACAAGCATGCTACAGCAACCATCATGTAGTACACTTCATAATGAACATTTTGATATATCATATGCACCATTTGGATAAACATGCACCAAGTTATCATATCTCAAACATGGCAACAAAATAACAAGTAGCAGTAGTTTATAACAAGTAGCACTCTTGCAACAGAGATTAGAGCATCTAGATGAAGTCAAACAAGCATGGCACAATGGAACAAAGTGTAGAGCATGTCACCACGATCATTTTGACATATTATTTGCACAATTTGGATAAGCACACAATTAATTACAACCACATGAACATAGCAACAAAATATGCATTTCTGAGGACTTAGCAGTTTTAAAACACTAGGGAAAAAACAGAGCAAGCGAGAGAGGCTAAATTACGCCTGGGGCGAGGAATAGGTGGGGCGCTCACCGAGTGGGCCTGGGCCCAGGGAGGGGAGAGGCAGATGCGGGCCGGGCCTTTGGCGCCTGAGGCTGGCGCTCGGCCTTGGCGGGGCTGGGCCGTGCGGTGGAGCTGGGCCTCCCACGGGGCGGGGCCCGTGTGGCCGGCGGCGCTGGTCATCGTCGTCCCGCTCGTTCTGGAGCGGACGCCAGCAGCGGCGGCGGCAGGGGCAGGGCCCTCCGGCGGCTGGCCGGCGAGGAGGCCAGAGCGAGGACGGGAACGGCTCCGGTGGCCGGATCTGGCCGCGGGGCGGAGGCCGGCGGGCTAAGCGGGGCATCCAGGGCGGCGGCGGAGGGCACACCGGCGGCGGGGTTTCCGGGACTGCGGCGGCGGCTAGCGCACCGGCGCGGATCAGGGCGACGGGGCGGAGGCAGGCGGCTGGAGGCCGGCGGAGGCGAGGGTGCAGATCCAGCGAAGCCTCATCGGCGGCGGGGTTGGCGCGAAGGAGCCGGCCGACGGGATGGCAGGGAGCGGCGGCGGCGGGCAAGCCAGGCTCGGCGGCGGCAAGGTACGGGCCCGCGCGAGCCCGCGATGGGCTCCGCGGGCCGGGCGGTGGGAGCCACGGTGGAGAGGTGGCGGCGTCCACGTGGCGCTGCGGGATCGGACGCGGGCGGCGGCGGCGCTGACGTGTCGCCACGGGATTGGCCCGGGCGACGTGGAGGTGGCTGGACATGTCCGACGGGGTTCGACATGTCCGGCGGCGCTAGAGGAGCGGGGCTAGGGTTCATCTGCGAGGAATTTTGGGAGGAGACACATATTTATAGGTAGAGGGAGCTAGGAGTGTCCAAATGAGGAGCCGTTCACGGCCACACGATGGTGATCGAACGGCCAAGAGCGTGGAGGGGTTAGAATGGGCTAGGTGGGCTGTGTGAAAGGGGTGCTGGGCCAAAAGAGAAAAGGCTTCCGGCGGTTAACGCGGTTAACCGTTGGGCTATCAAACGAGCTCCGAACGCGACGAAACTTGACAGGCGGTCTACCTATGCTATAATAAGACCACACGCCAAGTTTCAGCCCATTCCGAGAACGTTTTCCGGCCACTCACAAAATAAATATCCGGAGGTGCCGCGGGCGTGTGCGAGTGTGACTGGGCTCAGAACGGACAACGGAGAGGACGGACAGACTCGGACGGATGCCAGTTTTGAAAACATGCTGATGCAACACACATGATGGCATGGCAAGATTCAACACGCAAGCAGGTGACATGGCAACAACGACAAATAACTGGCTGACACCTAGCGCACCGGTCTCGGGGTGTCACAGTCTTGTGGTGAGAGATAGCTTCTCCACCATCTCCATGCTAGCCAAGTAGTTGCAGCTCCCTCCATCTATGATGACGCGAACAGAATGTTCCTTCACAACTCCCTTTGTATGGAACAAATTATGCCTCAGATTTTGCTCTGCTTGTCTACCTGCACACTCAGAACACGTTGAGCAACTAAACATTCATACTTGTCAGCATCTTCAGGAGCCATGTATTGCGTCTCATTTTAAGAATCATCTCCACTGTGTTCTTCACGTGTAATAAGAGCAAAAATCTCCTCATCATAGTCACTAGAGGACTCATAACCACCATCCTCAGTAGCAATCATGACACGTTGCGATGGGCATTTGCTCGCATAGTGACCACGACCAGTGCAACGATGACATATAACATCATGTGTTGGCCCTGTGGATGCCATGGATAAAGAAGAGCTCTGCACAGGACCGGAAGGTGTAATCCTGGTTGATGGTGGTGGTGCATGTTTGCTTTTATCACGGCTAGAAGTGACGGATGAAGTAGGCGGTGGTGCAGCCAAACGTGTCGAAGTAGATGATGCACGCGGTGTCCATGATGAAGGTCGACCTGCAGAAAAATTAGTTCGCGCCAATGCATGTCGATCCTGCACTTCACGCTCAGCTTTGCAAGCAAGATGGAATAAATGAGTGAAATTATTATAGTCCTTATACTCTAGAATTGTCTGAATCTCTCTATTTAACCCACCATAAAACGTGCAAGCATAGCCTCATTAACCTCAACAATACCATATCTTATCAGGCGAGTTTGTAATTCCTGATAATATTCCTCTATAGAATATTTTCCTTGTCTTAAACGCTGCAATTCCTGGAGTAATTCACGTTGATAATAAGGTGGAACCCAACGAGTACGCATAGCAGTTTTCAATGCAGCCCAAGTAGTTGGAATATTATCCAGATATAATCAACAATATTCAGACCACCACACATAAATAAAACTAGTGAAAGCACAAAGAGCAGCAGCAACACGTCTCTCCTCGGGATATTTTAAACATGTAAAATATTGTTCGGTTTCTAACTCCCAAGTAAGATATATATCAGGAACATATCTACCCTCAAATGGTGGAATATTCAATTTAAGTTTAGGGAGATGGTCATGATCTCGTACCTGAGGGTGTGGTGCAGCCCTACCATTGCGATTATTTGCATGTGGACGACCTGGTGGTTGTGGCGTTGGTTGTTGCACGTAGTTCTGATTTTGATAAACATCATCCTCGTAATCCCCCGCGTAATCGTCCTCCTCCTCAGCAGCAGCAGGAGCCACAGAAGTATCAACAGCAGCACCAATAGTTTGTCCAGGAAGAAGAGCGACACGGCTCGCTTTGCGGAGGGTTGTTTCGCGACGTGAAGGGAGTTGTTGTTGTTGTTGTTGCAATGGTGCCGCAGGTGGAGGTATACGCGCAAGCACTTCAGTGAATTTGGCATCCAACTTGGTGTCAATTGACTTCTCAATGCCATCCATCCTCGCTAGTGCGTTGTCAAAACTGGTCATCACATCTTCTACCTTTTGACCCATCATTTGCTGATATTTATCATGCAACTCCTTGTTCGTCATGTTCTCCCAGTCAGTCTCGTCGACTTGTGATCCTGGCATGGTTAGCAGCAATAGAAACACACAAAAATACGATCCTACAGACTACTAGAAAATGGTGGTGGTGGGGCGTCACAAATCCGTCAAGCAAATCTCAAATTCTTACCAGTTCTTACTGAGCAGCAGGTGGTGATCGGCAACCTTGGTAGTCAAAACTCTCAAAGCTTGGATAAAGCGATTACCAGGGAGAGTCAAACGCAAGATGTAGATGTATGTGGCTCCTGCTGCTGCTAGGTGGTGGTGGAAGGCTTATAATATGGTAGCAAAAAGGTCAGAATAATCAATTCAGAGATGCAAAGTTGAATAAACGCTCAACGACGGTACTGTGCTGGTCCTAGGCTAGACTATACTAGAGACGCGAGCCTAGAACACTAACAAAATCACGGCGATGCACGTAATCAAGGGGAAAGCATACTCTGAAAAAAAATCCTCTTTTTTTGCGCTTTTTTCGCTCCTTTTTTTTGCCGAAAATCACTATAATGGCGAGTGTCTCAAAAATCTTCCCAAGTCAAACTAAGATGATAGCCACATGATTTTTTTGATGATTTTTTTTTCGGAATCAGGGCAGCGACGACGTAAAACTGCAATAAAAAACAGTATGATGGCATGTGTCTCAAAAGACTCAGAAAAGCCCGGGGGTCTCCATACTTTTAAACACAAATCTGAAACTAGATGGATTTTGAAAACAAACCTAATATGAAAAGAACTCGGATTGGTGGTGGATATATGATAGTAGGATATGGCAGCGGTTGTAGGTTATGGCAGCGGTGGTGGTATGTGGCAGCGGTGGTGGTATGTGGTAGCGGTGGTGGTATGGCAGCAGCGATGAATATGGTGCGGCGGCGGCGTGACAAACTATGAACAGAACTCGAAACTCTAAAGAACTAGACGCTAAGACAAACAACTCGACACGACGATGCAACCGCAAATTCAACTAAGCAAACACGAAAAAGATTATGCAATGGCTCAGACTGGTTCGGATATGATTGTAAGTGCATCTAGTGCCACCCCTAGTTGGTTTTGGAGTATTGACGACAAACCTGGTTGAGGGACTAATGTGTTTGTGAGAATTGCAGGATAACACAGATAGTAGTCCCTCATTGATTCGGTTTACCTACCGGAGATGACCCCTAAAAATGTATGAAGACATTGACAACAGCGGTGATACATGAAGATAATCTTATTGAAGACTGTGACAAGAGAAGACATTGTGTGAAGACTATGGAGCGCGAAGACTTAGATGTTTCGTTGTTTCACTTTCTTCTTTGTTGAGTCATAGGAACCACCGTACTGTTAAGTGGGGTCCAAGTCAACTAAGTCAGAGTGACTGAAGTGATGCTCAACCAAATCCTATGTCTTCGAGCGAAGACAATGAGAGCAAATCTTATCCAGAGCTGGATGAGTCAGCTTTACTTGTAGCCCAAGTAAAGTTGTCGTGTGAGTGTTTGAACTCTGACCGTTGAAACACGTGTCAGTTCCTTAGTGACCCAGGGTCACTTCGGACAAATCAGGTTGGGTTGCCCAGTGGCTATAAATAGCCCACCCCCTACACCATAAATTGGTGGCTGCTCAGAGTTATTGCACGGCTTTTGTCGTTTGAGAGCAACCCACCACCGAAGCATTTGAGAGAGAAATCCTTGCAAGGACAAAGCCAAAACACCCAGAGCCAAAGAGTGTTAGGCATCACTGAAGTCTTTCTGTTTGTGTGACCTGAAGACTTATTACACTTGAGGACTATGTTTCCTCCAGCCGGTTAGGCGTCGCATTCTGAGCATCCAAGAGTCATTGTGGATCGCCGGTGAACAAAGTATGTGAAGGTTTGGAAGTCTACCTTGAAGACTTACCAGAGTGATTGGGCGAGGACTAGGTGTTCTTAGCTCAAGGGGAATAAGGTGAAGACGCGGTCTTCTGAGTTAAATCTCAGCCTCCCTAACCAGACGTACAGTTGTCACAGCAACTGGAACTGTTCTAACAAATCACTGTCTTCCCCGAGCTACTGGTTCTATCCTTTCCTTCCCTTTACTTACTATCTTATGTTGTGAAGTCATTGCATGCCTGTCTTATCTGATTGACTTCACTGAGTGACTACTTGTTCTGATTGGCTTCATTCCTTCTTCCATCTTGATCCCTACTGCCTCGCTGCTATTAGTCTTCGTGCTTTCACTTCATTGAATACCTGACTATGGCTTCTCTAGTGTAGTCTACTTTCCGCTGCACACAAATAGGATAGGATTTATCCTTTGTCTTCGAAACTACCACGTTTTGAAGCATTTCACAAAAATCGCCTATTCACCCCCCCCCCTCTAGTTGATATACTGCACTTTCAATGATGAACTAACCCTAAATTTTTTTGTGGTTTTTTTGTGGACTGTAGGTATGAAGAACAGACTCGATCTAATCTACAAAAAACTATAAAATCTCACCGAGCAACCTGGAAATCTGATACCACTTGATAGAGGCAAAGGTGTCCCGTCTTTCGATGAGATGGTGGCTATCGTTTTGGAGGAAGTCGACTTTGACGATCTGACTACGATAGTGCGAGAACGGCGTGCCTTAGCAATCGCTAAACCAACTCTGAGAGGTTATTGACCACGCTGGAGCACGATCAACCTGACCACGAAGGTCTGTTTCCTGCAGGAAAACGAAGAACAAGCAAGAAACTGAGATTGCAATCTGGATATTGCGAATATAAGAAGAAAGCTTTATTGATCATGGTGGGGTTCTGTGGCGCCTTCGTCTGGTCGTTGAACACAAACGAAGTACGCGAAGTTGCAGCTATGGCGAACTTTAATCTAAACAAAATCCAAAGTCTAAACGACGCCCTAAGGGTTGTATATATGGAGAAAGAGAGAGGGAATTTCGTGGCCCCTTGGAGAAGGGGTCCGAAACCAACCCTAACTCTGATTTATCACACATACGGACTCTAAAAACAGCCTATACTTCACTATTTCGAAATTACATGGGCCTGGCCCAATAATAAGCTGATGCAGCACCTATAATAGCCTCTGGACGAAATTTATGAAGTACCATCTTGTATATTTCGTCCAAGGCTTCACGCACTCATATGGTGGCTTCAAAGTCCTGAAATCATCACTTGTAACTCCGTTCTTGTTCCCCTTGCGCATGCCATCATCTCCATGCTTGATCTTGCTCCAATGTTCATCCTTCTTGTCCAAGCTAGGCCCTTCATTTGTAAGAAAGACAAATTTATCCAATTTAGGCAGCATCATATTCTCATGAACATTAGAATCATTACCAAGAAACGAAAGTACCTGGTAATTTAATAAGCGTGCGCGAGCTCTAGTAATTGGTCATGTATATGTGTCAGTTGGGGTTGTGGGTGTAACCTTGTTAGTGATGTCCTCATCATCATCGAACTACCACTTGAGTTCCTGGCCATCAACTGAATCATACTTGGTTGTACCTGGACCTGTGTTTGTAGTAAACTATGAGTCACGAGGACTCAGCAATCCCATTCCCGGGTACCAAAACTATCAAATCCTTTGGGTAAGGAGAAAGTGTATAAGTGGGCTGCTGCAAGCGCTAAGCGTAGATGAGGTGGCTAGCTTTCCTATCCTCAGAGCGGGAAGAGAAGTGAAAGCCATCGGTTGTGAGCTAAATCATGATCACTAGATGATCCTGTCTACCTACGAATCATCCATAACCCAGATGTGCTCTCTTCCCGAACTCCCTCGAAAAGAGACCATCACGACTACTCACACGGTAGTGTATTATGTTTGAGGTTTTGTGTCAAGTTATCTACAACCGGATATTAACAAATTCTAATCTGCCACATAACCGCGGGCACGGCTTTCGAAAGATCATAACCCTGCAGGGGTGTCCCAACTTAGCCCATCACAAGCTCTCACGATCAACAGAGGTAAAAAACCCTTATCTTAGGGACTACCCGATCAGACTCGGAATCCCGGTGTACAAGATATTTCGACAATGGTAAAACAAGTCCAGCAAGACCTCCCGACATGCCAACACCCTGATAGGAGCCGCACCTATCTCGTCTCAGGCCACAATTGGTTGGGACATCCTACAGGTAAAACCAATCCTCGAGTTTCCCCGTGGTGGCCCCGCTGTCTACCCAGTTTGGACAAACACTCATGAGGAGCACTGGCCTGGGTTGTTAATTAAGTCCTCGGGTGCTAGCCGGTCCCTATGCAAGTTTTAGTTATTATGCAAATGGTAAAACCAAAGTTGGGCCTTGCTGGAGGAGTTTTATTCAAAGCGAACTATCAAGGGGTCCCCATATACCCAACCGCGTTAGGAACACAAAAATCAAGGAACATAACACCGGTTTATCAGTTCTTAAGGCGGCATGAGTGGAACAAAACACCGAGCAAAAGGCCAAGCCTTCCACCCATTGCCAAGTATATAAGGTGCATTAATGTAAATAATAGGTATTGTGTTATTCCCAAAAACCCAATCCACACGGAGCAAACTTCATCTTCACCTGCAACTAGCAACACTATAAGAGGGGGCTTGAGCAAAAGTGTAACTTAGCCAAACAATGGTTTTCTAGGTGGGTAGTTAGAGGTTTCATGGCAAGGTGGGGACTGACATGCAAAAGGATAGGTATCGCGAAAAAGCAATAGAGCGAGGCATCTAGCATAGCAATGATAGAGGTGATATCAAGGAATGGTCATCTTGCCTGCGATCTCGCAAGGAAGAAGAACGAGTCCATGAAGAAGACAAAGGAACGTTGTCGAACGAATCCTCACAACTCCGGAACGAAACAGGAACTAAGAAGCAACACCGGAAAGAAGCAAACAACATGGTAAACACACATATCATAACCATGGCATGATGCACAATCAAGTATGATGCATGTCTGGTTTAAGGATTCATGGCCTCGCAAAGTGCATTAACAATACTACTCCCTCCATCCGAAAATACTTGTCATCAAAATAGATATAAAGGGATGTATCTAGAACTGAAATACATCTAGATACATCCTCTTTTATTCATTTTGATGACAAGTATTTCCGGACGGAGGGAGTACAAATTAAGTGGAGCCGAATATGCAATGAGTTGCATATTAACGAAACACCACATTCTATTTATTTAGTTGACTCTCATTTATGAACACAACAAGTTTAAATGTTGGTTAACATGGCAATAGGTGAAGCACAAAATGATCTACACTAACTAAGCAATTTAAATGAGGCCGGAAATAACAAACAACACTTCCGGAAAATCCCCATGTGCATATAAAGTTTATTTAGCTTGAGCTACGTTTAACTAGTTTTGAATTAAACCATTTTAACATTCCATCTAAGCAAATTAATGCAAACAACAACTTTAAGCATTTAAATGTTGTTATCATGATGCGGATGACATGCAAGTTTTTATGCAATTTTATGAAAAGTTGACATGAACATGATATGAAGCATTTGGTCGCCACGACGGAAGGAAATGGGTGTCATGGCGGCGAGAATGGAAACGGTGCCACGGCAACGTTCCGATGATCCGATAACTTGTCGAGATGTCGGTGCAAAAGAAAGGTGGCATGAGTGTGTCATGCGAAAGAAGGTGGGGTGATCCCGTTACCGGGTTCCCACGGGTCGACGGCATGGCAAACGAGTGGCACTTCGATCATGGTGCAAACAAAGGGTGCATCTCATACAACACATGCATTCGTCCACGGGCATCGTCTCGGCAGTATACCTTTGAAGCGAGCGTTTTCGGAGCGAGATCGTAGAGGGAAGTAGTCGTTCACATTTCGTAGTCGTTCACTCGTGGGTAGTTGTACACGGGTCGAGGTACTTGCGATCTTGGCGACGGTAGTTGTACACGGTTGTATTCGAACTTGACGCATCCAACATCTTCGGGCGTAGTGGTACACATTCCATAGATGAACTTGGCGGGACATGGGTGTCATGGTACTTGTGTCCATGTAGTCGATCTTGCCGGTGTGGCACTTGTGTACAGGAGGATAATGTCTTGGCGATTCCACGTATTCGTGCACGGGAGGTGGTGGACTTGGCATCCAACAGCAGCAACAATGCGATGGGTGGTCTCGGTCACGGCCATGCAATTTTCTGTCGAGGCCGAAGTGGAGGCTTGGCGCGGTTGACGCTGGAGCATGGCGGCATGGCGGCCGGACTTGGCGCAGGGGAGGCCGACGGCGGGGATCCGGCGAATCCGACTGAGGACGTGGCCGAAGGCAGCGGGGAACTTGAGGAGGCGGCGTAAGGGGGGCTGGAGCACCTGTTGTTCTTCTCGGCGCTCGACGGGAAGACGCGGGCGAGGAACTCAGTGCGGTGGATGCAGGGCAGCAAGGGGCGATGCAGGGGAAAGTCAACACGATGATGCGGCTCTGGCATGACGGCGGCGTAGACAGGCCGAAGGCGCTCGGGATCGAGCACCTCTCGATCCAAAGCATGGATGCGGGCGCGGGACGAAGGTGGAGGCCCGGCGAGGAAGGCGGAGGAAGGCGGGGCGCGGCCTAGGCTTGGTCGCAGTTGATGGAGGAGGCTCGCAGTCCTCGTGGAGCTCGGCGGCGGTGATGGAGAAGGACGGCGGCGCTCAACGCGAAGGAGGCGGAGCAGAGGAGGTCGGCGGGCGGCGCGAAGAGCTGAGGCAGCTCAGGCGTGGGACTCTTGGCGCCATGCTCGAGTGTGCGGAACAGGAGGACGGAGGCGTCGGGCGGAGGCTGCTCAGTTGCCAAACATGGTGGCTTTGATGGGAGCGAGGAGGGTGGCGGCGCTGGATGAGGTCGCGGGGGAAGGAGAGGTGTGGCAGCTGCTGGCTTGATGGTGGCCGACGACGGTGTTGCAGCGAGGCTACTTGGGAACGAAGCCACGCTGCTTACAGGCTGATGCGGGCTCGCGGGATGGAAAGGATCGGGCCTTGCTGGGGCGTGGCGGCGCACGATGAGGATGAAGGGAGAGAGCGAGGTGCGCTAGGGTTAGAAAGGGGGCAGTGGGCCTAGGTGGGCTGCGGGGATGGATGGTCTAGGGAGGCCACAGTGGGCCTCTGGCCTGCTGGGCTCACTGCTCTTTCTCTCTCTCTCTCTCTCTCTCTCTCTCTCTCTCTCTCTCTCTCTCTCTTCTAAAAAGATAAAAAGAAAACAGAAAAGAGAAAGAATAGAAAGGGAGGTTAGGGGTGAAATTTGGGCATGGGGATTATTTTCTCGAACTCACAAAATATGCTTGATCCAAGGAAAATAGAATTGGCATGATCGAAAGATATAAATTCAAACTCATTTAAATTAAATTCAAATGGTTTGAACTAGGACTAGGTTTTAGAAGTGCTCAGAAAAAGTTGAGAATTTGGGAAGAGCCTCGATAAAAGGAGAAGGAGACAAGGTCTGGAGGTGAAACTTGAAGCAGAAAAGATATATGATCGAGATTGCAAGTGTGTTGTGGTAAATTCCAAATTAATGGAATATTTATTATAGCTCTCTAAAATATTGAGAGACGTTATATGTTGTAAAGAGAAAACACCATTATGAATATCCCTCGATTTACATGGATCGAAGATCCATACGATTTATTTATTTGAGTTGCAAAATTAAAATGACATGATGACATGATGCAATGCAAAAATAATAATTAGAGCAAGCAAAATGAAACACACGGTGAAATCCGGAATAGTTGGAAGTCTTCTGGAGCGTCGGTCTTGGGGCGTCACACGTAGTCGAACGAATCCTCACGGTCGCAACAAAACAGAAACTAACGAGAAGAAGCAAACAACATGGTAAACACACCACACTTAAACAAGACAAGATGCTCAACGAAGTATGATGCATGACAAGTCTACATGATGCAACACATGGCAAAAGATGATGCACACAAGAACAACACAACCAAACAAGTTTAAATGAGGCCGAAAACAACATATAACAATTCCGGTAAGTCCTCATATGCAAATTTCAAAATTAGTCCAGATCTGAACAAACCTTTTGTTAAAGTTGTTAAAAAGCAAGTTAACATGCACCACGATGATCTACACGAAATTCTAGTCAAGTTACATATAAAGTTCATTTAATTCGGAGCTACGGCCTAGAAGATATGTGCAAAACAAGTTAAGCATGGCAAAGATGCAAGATGCATTCCAACATCAAGCAAACACACTCCAAACATGTATACAACATGATATGATGCATCTACATGCAAAAACAAGCAAGTTTCATATAGAGCACGCGCAAAACGGAGCAACGATTCAACACATACACACGAAACAAGTTATAACAACAATTTGTCCCAAAACAGCAAGTAAGCACTTTGCAATCATCAAAACAACATGCTACAGGAACATTTCATGTGATCAAAGGGCATGGCAAGCATGTACATGTCAAGCACTACAAACATGATCACTGAGCTACTGTCAAACACCACTAGAACATGCTCAAAACATCATGGCAAGATTGCAAATGATAACAGTTTTATAGACTTGGTGAAATAAACTGAACATGGCAACAACAACGACAAGTAGGCATGTTTGCTAGCTTGTGCAACTCATCTCAAAGCATATCATGGCATGTGAATATAACCAATAACAATAAGACATGTTTATGCAGCTACTCATGGCAAGAAAATGGTCATAGGATGCATAGTACACTAGGTATTCACATGGAAAAAATGAACTTACTGTTAATAGGCTGACAGAAACATTATTTAGCAATTTGAGAGCAAGAAAGAGACAAGCTACAGCAAGCCATAATTGCAAACAAGGGCATGGATGGATAGAGCATAACATGAACTTCAAGACATGTCCACTGGACATACCAAAACATGCATGGATTTGACTGTAGCATCAAGCAAACATGGCATCACAATATAACAGTTTCAGACTTAGCAGTTTTCAACAAGTCTCGGAAATCAGCAAACAACGAGTAGGCCACTTTGCAAGCTTGTTGCACTCACCACAAGGCATATCATGAAAAGTGGATTGCACCAAAGCAAAGATGACACGATTATGCACCTAAAACATGTTGACATGATGCTCAAACAAAAATCACACTAAAAGATATGAAAAAGACAAATGAGCAAGTTATTACAAATTTCAGCATTTTTAATCACTTCGCACTTTTGCAACAGAGATTACAACACCTAGATAAATCCTAACATGAATGCAATCACCACCATTATGTAGAGCACAGAGATACGAACATTTTGACATATTATATGCTCCATTTGGATCTACGTGCACAAAGATACAACAGGTCAAAGATGCACACAATTTATGAGTTTACTAGGACTTAGTCAAATTCGCTGCACTGAAAAACTGAGTGTCGGATAGCTACGGGGTGCATAGGGCAAAGGATAGCGATGCGGGCTGCTCACCATAGTGGGCCAAGGCCCAGGTCGGCGGAGGAGGCGGGGCAGGCCGGGATCTGGGCCGACTCGGCTGGAGCTGGGCCTGTGGAGCAGGCCTGCCAAAGTGAGCAGGCGAGCTCGCTCATCGTCCTCTGCTCGAAGCTGAGGTAGGGGCGGGGTGCGGCTGGCGGCGATGGGGATGGCGGCACGGTGCAACGGAGGAGGCCGGGAAGGAGATCTGCGGTGGTGGAGGCCGGATTCGGGCGTGGGGTGCCCATTCCCTGTGTTGGGCGACGCCGGTGACGATGTGGAGGCGGCGACATCAAGGTTCGATGGTGAGGAGGTGGCCGGCAACACATGGCGCTTGGGGCAGGAGCTTCACAGGGCGCAGGGTCAGCGAGCGATGGCGGAGGTGCGGGACGGCGGGCTCCGCCGGAGGGCGCGGACGGCGGAGCGACGGTTGACTCCGGCGGCGGGGTTGCAGGCGCGATGGGGGGAGCTCGGGAGACCGGCGGTGGATTGGGGAAGCGGGAGAAGCGGCGCTCGAGCGGGCGCCTATGGGCGGAGGCCCGATTCAGGCCCGGGCGGGCCGCGATGGGCTCTGGCAGGCCTTGCACAGTGGGAGGCAAGGGGAGGCTGAGGTGGCGGCTCACGGTTGGTGGGGAGCGGCGATGGGTGATGGCTGGCCCAATCGGGGCGCGCCAAGTAGCGGACGTGAGGTGGCCGGTGGCTAATTTGAGGTGGAGGAGAGTGGTGGAGCTGCGGGACAGAGGTAGGGGATGGCTAGGGGGTAGGTTTAGACTAGGGGAGTCCATTTTAGGCAGGGATGGTCTATATATAGACAAAATCTAGGGTTAGGGGGGGTTTGGGGGTGTTTGGATCATCGAACCGCGATCTGACGGTCCGAAGGAGAGGGGGAGTTAGGATGGGCTAGGTGGGCTGATTATGGTTGTGAAGAAAAGCCTCAGGCTGAGAGGATAGAAGAGAGAGAGAGAGGCCTAGCGGCAGTTTCGGAGACCAAAACGCCCGACAAATTAACCGGCGAAAGTGCCGCTAAACTTATTCGTTGGGCTATCAAACGGACTCCGAATGCGACGAAATTTGACAGGTGGTCTATCTACACTATAATAAGACCACACGCCAAGTTTCATCCCGTTCCGAGAATGTTTTTTGGCCACTTACAAAGCAAGGTTTCGGAGGTGCCGCGGGCGCGTGCGAGTGTGTCTCGGCTCAAAACGGACAACGGAAAAGGACGAGGGAGGCTCGGCAACTATGGACGGGTGCAAGTTTTGAAAACATGCAGAAGCAATGCACATGATGACATGGCAAAATGAAACACGCAAGCAGATGACATGGCAACGGCAGCGAATAAGAGGAAGACACCTGGCGCATCGGTCTCGGGGAGTCACATGGGAGATGTAGATACGTCCATGGGGATGCTCGTGGGATGCTCCGCATCATGGTGATGTTGGGTTTGACCCGACATGAGTCTATGCCCATCTTTCTGATTGTATCCGCGTAGATTAGATTGAGGTTGATGCCTCCGTCCATGAGGGCGCGCGTCGAATGGAATCCGTCGATGATCGGATCCAAGACCAAAGCGGCCGATCTGATGCTAGTCGGATGATCGTGCTTGTCAGACATGATCGGGTATCCTAACCACGGATTAAACTTTGGGGCAACAAACTCTAGAGCGTAATGTCTCAAAGTGCTAATTTGCTCTCCTTTTTAGGGATGTGAGTAACGTAAATCGTGTTCACGCCTTTCACCTTGTGAGGAAACTGTTTCTGGCCTCCATTATTGGGCTGCCGAGGTTTGTCATTGCCTTCGCTGCGAGGTGGGGCTTTATTTTGGCCCTCCATTGCCATCTTTCCAGCCTACTTGAAGACCTGGCAGTTCCTATTGGTGTGACTAGGAAAATTGCCCGTGCGTTGCAACGGGAGAATAAAAATCGACATGCTTTGCGGTAAAGCAAACATCAATTATCATTAATCAGGCTGGAGAGATAGAGGTTAAGTATGACGATGACAAAAATCATGGATCAATTAACAATAGGAATCTTTGGGGCGCCAGCTGATTAATTACTGTACTACCACCAGACAATAAAGATGTTGTGCATGCAGCACTTTCAAAGTAATTTTACCTAGCTACAATTATTGATGTTCCTTCATAGCATTAATGTTTGGGGCAAAGGTGTGTATAAGGTGGTTGTAAGTTCCTTTGTACCACATCCAACACACCATCTTTAGGGACTTCAAGCATGGCATCCTTTTCTTGATCTGAAACAATAGTTTTATTGAGATCAACTAAAGACTCTATTGCCATGACACGTATATACTTGTGTTTTGGCATTGATGGTTCATTATGCACTTATATAAACCAGAATCAATTGTGTCGGGAGACAATTTATTTGGTATTTACTTTATTGAACGTGCAAGCATATATGTTTTTGTTGTGCGTGCCCTAATTTGTGTATATATGTTAGGCCAACTCCAATGGGCAACCCCAAACAGAAGTCTATTTTGTCCAGATTTTGTCATTTGGTTTGGGTAAAGGAGCACCGTTAGGCCTCTTTTGTGGACACGTTGGCAGTGCGTCCTACGCGGACGATGCATTTGGTCCGCTCGGCAGGATGGCCAAATGTAGAAATTTTTTGTTCTCGATAATATAGTTTCAGAACCGAATAAAAACACTCATTGCATATAATTTACAGCCAAATAAATTTCATAGTGTCATAATAATAAATAATTTAAATTCCAGATAGAAATACAAACATAACAATCAAATACGATTTGTGTCCGTTTCACCTTAAACGGACGCGGCCGGGTGAAATGGGTCGCCCACTGAAGTTGGCCTTAGTTCAACTTTATCTAATCCCAATCCATAAATAGAGTAAAATTGAACCTTAAATCAAAAAGTAATTATGCATGCTAACACGCGTTGTGATGGACTTGGAAACTTTAATCTTCAACATGCGCTAGCTAGCTGTCACATATCGGCTTGTCTAGAAGAAACCGGACTCCAGGTGTCCTATAGAGTCTGTCATCATAACCTTATCTCCTCATTCTTTTGTTACAGAACAACCCAACCTCCCCCTAGGACACGTCGTTGCTGCTACCGGGATTCTCTCCTCCACCCATCTCCCGCACACCCACACCACCTCCGCATGCCAGCGGATCCCGTGCTCCACCGGCGGCAGCCAGCGCTCCAGCTTTGACAGCCACTATCGGCCCCTTTTTCTGGGTTTTCAGATCAGATTGGCTCCGTCACTACTCCCGCTCGAGGCCGCCGTCGCAGCTTGAGCACCGACGTCGCTGCACCTTCCTTCCCCTCCAAATCAGACACGGGTCAGTCTCTTGCGCGATCACGGCGCCGCCCACGGCCCGTAGCCCCTGAGCAACATGTTAACGCCCACGGCGTTATCAAGGGTCTCCGGCCAAGTCGCGCCGTCGGTGAGCCCTCCCCCTCCTCCATCTCTCTTCTCTCTCACGCTCTTCTTTTCTCTAAGATCTCTCCTGTCTTCTATGTATTTTTCAGCAGCTAGAGAGGACCAAGGCCGCCCGATGCTCGAGCACCGATACACATGCAGGTAATGGTTATTCATGCTATGTGTCTGGTTCTTGTGTTCCTTCCAGGGCATAGAACTGCCTGCAATGATTCCTTGTGTGCTTTTGTTCCGAGTTCCTTAGCTTCCTTTGGTGGATTAGCTATTGTATAAAATAAAACAAGCAAGCAGTTCATATGGGTTGATTAGTTGATGCATGTGATGTGTCTAAATGGATAATTGAGATGGGTGTGATTTATTCATGAGATGTAGTCTGATTTCTAAGAAAAGGGTTTCTTCTTGGTTGAGAAAAATGAAATTTGAGATGTACTGATATGTTCTTTGCTCTCCATCTTGGACCTTCTAAGCTGCACCTGGTAAAGTGTTCATAGGTTTGACAAAAGTATTTTGGACCTAACACATTTCTATCAAATGTTTCAGATTGACCCGGCGAAATACAAAAGCATCTCATCTGGATTTAGCATTTTGTTAAAGGAGCAAGGAGCTAGGGGATTCTTCAGGGGATGGGTGCCTACCTTGCTTGGTTACAATGCTCAGGGGGCTTGCAAGTTTGGGTTCTACAAGTTCTTTAAGAATTCCTACTCAGATATGGTTGGGCCTGAGGATGCCGTGAAGTACAAGACCCTATAATCTACCTTGCAGGGTTAGCTTCTGCTGAGGTAATTGCTAATATCGCTCTATGCCCCTTTGAAGATGTCAAGGTCCGTGTGCAGACACAACCTGGACTTGCTTGTGGGTTGAGTGATGGGCTTCCCAAGTTCATCAAATCTGAGGATGCTGCTGGGTAAGTACATCTCCAGCCATCTTCACAACTTCATGATTTGCTTTACTTACCCTTATCCTATGCGCTCTAACTCATTGGATAATAATGCCAGGCTTTACAAGGGACTTGTTCCTCTCTAGGGTCGGCAGATTCCTTATAAGTGCTTTCTCTCATCATTATGTTATAGTCTTCTAATTTGAATTGTCACTACTATGGTTGTTTCACAAATGTGGCCTGCTTTGGAACCAAATTCTCTAAAGCTGGTCTCCTGTTTGATCTAATCGTCCTGTTTGTTTTTCTTTGATACCAATTGGTGATGTTTAGTTACCTTTTCTTCTTCTATATGAGCAAACTACTATCCTATTGATGGCCAACCATGTTGATACTATTCTATATTCGTTTTACCATTTCTATTTGTTGCCTAGCTTACGGACATTATTCATCGACCCCTTAGAATCATTCACTCCACAGTTTCAGTCGAAGTTTTTAGCTGAAACTCCAAAATTCACTTTTCTTGCCAAAAATAAATATGTTAGCCAGACATGATATTACTGTATGTCTGTCCATCCACACTAGCGCTGCAGCAGGAGAGAACAACTTAGCATATATGACCCACACAATAATAAAGAATAAAGAAAAGGATTAGATATTTTTATATAGTATAAATAATAAAGAAGCGTGACCACAAACTGTTAAATATGTGATATCCAAAGGAGAGTGAAGATAGCTTTTTGTTTTCTAGTCAACTGGGTTAACAAATTCAGATTATGTTATTGTTCTGTACAACAATACCTTGCTAAACGATGGACGTCCTCAGCAAAGAAAGCCATGTCCATGACCCTCTAAAGAAGAAAGAACACAAGCCATAAGAAACAAATGCAGTTTCATATACTCAGTAGAAGTTGACTCCAAGTGAAAATGAGGAGTGCATAACCGGTTACCATCTAAAGATATTGGCATCAGAAATCCTCAGTGACCTCCTTGAACAGTTAAATTGCAGGACAAGTTTACATAGACTATTTTGTAAATTAAAATTACTGAATATGAGCAAATGAGCAAACAGCCAGACAGTAACGGCCTGATGGGAAGTGATTATTCATGAGTGTCATCACATAGAATGTTCAGATTCACTAAAATAAGCCAATACATCCCTTAACAGTCTAGCCAAACATCTCTCACAGATTTTGCGACTGATTCGTGAGTGGGGAGGATATAGATGCCAGACGATACATGGCGAGATGTGATGCTGATGTCTAACGACACCAGTGGGTCGAGCGACACGGGCTTCTGTCCAGCGAGGCCAAGAAAGAAGCGAAAATGACGGGCGCCAACCAGTCGACACGTATTATGGTCTTACGGTCCAATTTTGTGTTTTTTATATCAACATGATTGTTTTACCGTCAATTTTCTGAATATTGTTAGTGACTAACTATTTCCCAATTTTGTTTATTTAGGTTGGAGAAGATATGTAAGGCTAATGTTTGAGCCGAAGGAGAGTGAAAAGCTGCAAGAGTGATACACCCAAGCACTTGATTTGAGTCAAACCTGGTTTGTTGTACGGGATTCTACCATATTTGTCCGCACAAATACTTCTTGATATTTACTCATGATAGTTTTTCTCCATAGTTTGGTGTCTACATTTTTATTCTCCTAATATAGTCATATTGTCCATATAAGTGCAGATTTTATTTTGAGTTCTTCCTTGGTGCCACTCTGAAGGCGAATTCTTCCTGGGAGTATCATGCACCCGTGTCTTGCCGTTCTATATTCTCAAGTATGAACTGCAGATTCTCAAAAGTTTTGGACGCCACTTTGACCTACGACAAATCTTTGGACTATTTAATTTAGTGACACTGATCATAGTTGCCTGTAGGTTTTATTTATTCACGAGCTCTGGCTTTTGGTGTACACGGTACACCGTGAGGCAAGTAGGTTGACATGTTCATTTGTTATCATGAGTGTCGTGTTTACTCTTGCAGTTCAGTTAATAAGCTTAAGCTAAAGATCTGTACGTACTATCTAGAGGTGGAATGGCTAATCTCTCTTTGTAATCCTTTTACTGAATTTCTTGCAAATGGCACACTAAAGGTCATGAAGTTATTAGGTGTGTGGGTATGAGTCCACTACGTTCTTATGTCCATGGATCCGCGAAATGTTGATGCTTTATTGGCTTTGGTCACAATTGTTTTTGGTGTACATGCTTTTATCTTGAATATATTTAGCCCTAAAGTAATACTACTTCCCAATTAGTTCATTGAAGTAATGATATGTCAGGCCCAAGATGCGATTCTATCCCGATCACGTGACACTTACGTGATTGGGGCACAACCGCATTTCGGGCGCTTAGCAAGATGGATATCATTACATCGTACCATTACATATATACATGGGGATACAACAATACATACAAGTCACATGAATACAACAACATCAATACAAGACATCTGACTACGGATGCAAACATGAAAAGAACAACGACATCCATCTGCTATCCCAGGCTGCCGACCCGGAACCTAACCCAAGACTAAAGAAGAAGAAGAAGAAAGAACTCCAACAAAACGAACATCGCTCTCACGTCAAGACATCGGAAACCTGCACCTGCAACTGTTGTTGTAGTATCTGTGAGCCACGAGGACTCAGCAATCCCATAACCATGGGTAACAAGACTATCAAAGCTTAATAGGTAGGAAGAGGTAAAGTGGTGAGGTTGCAGCAGCGGCTAAGCAAATGTATGGTGGCTAACTTACGAGTACAAGAATAAGATGAGCATCTACGCAAACGGTCGTAACTAGTAGTGATCGCTAAAGATCCTGAACTACCTACGAGTCAAACATAACCCCGCCGTGTTCTCTTCTCAAAGTGAAAAGAGACAGTCACGGTTACTCACACAGTTGTGTGTTTTACTTCGGATCCTCTGTCAAGTTTTCTACAACCGGACATTAACAAATTCCAATCTGTCACATAACCGCGGGCACGGCTTTCGAAAGATCATAACCCTGCAGGGGTGTCCCAACTTAGCCCATCACAAGCTCTCACGATCAGCTGAAGTGATAAATATAATATCATCACCCCTTATCTTAGGGAAATCCGATCAGGCTCGGCATCCTGGTGCACAAGACATTTCAACAATGGTAAAACAAGTCCAGCAAGACCTCCCGGCGTGCCGACACCCTGATAGTAGCCACGCGTATCTCGTCTCAGGCCACGACCGGATGGGCGATTCTACAGGTAATACCAGATACCTCAAGTTTCCCCGAGGCGGCCCCACAGAACCCCCGTTTGGGACCAACACCATCAGCACTGGCCCCCTGCTATGTAGAAAGAATCCCCGGGGATGCGACCCCCTATGCAAATTTAATTATTTAATTAAGTTATTATTATGAGGCAAAATAAAACCAATGTTGGGCCTTGTTGGAGGAGTTTTATTCAAAGACGAAGTGTCAAGGGGTCCCCATATACCCAACCGTGTAAGGAACGCAAAATCAAGGAACATAATGGCGGTTTATCGGCGCCTAAGGTGGCATGAGTGGAACAAAACACCGAGCAAAAGGCCAAGCCTTCCACCCATGCCCAGTATATAGGTGTGTTAATATATATAAGACATATTGTGATATTCCAACAACAAGTTCCCTCCTGGAACGATCTTCATCTTCACCTACAACTAGCAACGCTATAAGAGGGGCTGAGCAAGCGGGAAACATAGCCAAACAATGGTTTTGCTAGGAAGGTTTCAAAGGTTAGAGGTTTCATGGCAACAAGGAGAGGGGCTGACAATAATGATGGGTAGCGCGACATGTAACGATAGCATCGAGACAACTAAGCAAAGGCAATGATAGTAAAGGTATCCAAGGGTATGGTCATCTTGCCTGAGATCCCGCAAGGAAGAAGAACGGTTCCGTGAAGAAGATGGAGAAGAAGCCTTGAAGAAGAACCACGGGTAGGCGAACGAATCCTCACGAACGCAACGGAACAAGCACTAACGAGAAGAAGCAAGCAACACGGTAAACACCACACGAGACATGACAATATGCTCAATCAAGTATGATGCAAGACAGTTTTATATAGGAAGCACTACAAGTCTATACAGGAAGCAAAACATGGCAAGGTAGGAAGCACAGTAAAACAACACAAGTTTATATGATGCAATACATGGCAAGGTATGATGCATGACAAGTCTATACAGGAAGTAATACATGGCAAGGTAGGAAGCACAGAGAAACAACACAAGAAACATGACAATATGCTCTAGCAAGTATGATGCAAAACAAGTCTACGTATGATGCACAGCAAGTCTGTTTAGGAAGCAAAACATGGCAAGGTAGGAAGCACAGCAAAACAACACAAGTCTATATATGATGCAATACATGGCAAGGTATGATGCAAAACAAGTCTATACAGGAAGCAATACATGGCAAGGTAGAAAGCACAGCAGATTCACTTAGGATGCATTACATGACAACATAGGAAGCACACCAGAACAACACAAGAACAAGACAATAAGCTCAAGCAAGTAAGATGCAAGACAGATCCATATAGGATGCAAAACATGACAAGGTAGGAAGCACAGAGAAGCAACATAAGATCAAAAAGTTTAAATGAGGCCGGAAGCTACTTAAGACAAATCCGGTAAGTCCTCATATGCATAGTTTGAAATTAGTCCAGATCTGCACAAACCTTAAGTTAAAGTTGTTAAACAGCAAGTTAACATGCACCATCATGATCTACACGGAATTCTAGTCAAGTTTCATATAAAGTTTGTTTAATTCGGAGCTACGGCCTAGAAGATATGAGCAAAACAAGACAAGCAAGGCAACGGTGCAAGAAGCACCCAAACATCAAGCAAACTCACTCCAAACATGAAAACAATATGATATTATTATTCTACATGCAAAATCACACAAGTTTCATGTAAGGAACACTCCAAACGGAGCAACGGGCTAAAAGATACACATGAAACAAGATATAACAACAAGCTGAAGTGAAACACACGGGAGAACCCGGAACATCTGGAATCTTCTGGGATGTCGGTCTTCGGGCATCACATGATACAATAAATTGGATGTTCTTCTACTGTTATGTATCTAGCGGAAAAAATGTTGTTTTGATATCATTGTTTTTCTCCTAATACTGTCATATTATCCATATAAGTGCACCTTTTAGTTCATAAAAGTAGTTTGTACTTTGCCCAATTGATTTCACTAGATCCCCTGTTTGTACAGTATGGAAGAAACACCTTGCAATTATTTCACTAGTAAATGTGCCCGTGTGTTGCAACGGATGAAACAAAATGATTTTACATTGAAAGAAAAAATCACTTGATTTTACAATTTCACGTATGTTATTACTTAATTACCTATCTTCCATCTAAGCCCAATGCCGGGGTAGGAGGCCGGAGAGGCTTGCTGCAAGCACACACACCTGACACAACCAAACCAATTCCTAGCAATGAACCACCGCAGCCTCTCATCCGGATGTCGCCTTGTGGTGCTTGTTACTTAATTTCTAAAACCAAGTATGCGATGTTATCTACTTGTTGACGACCGAGTTGTAGGTGCTTGACATGAACTCGACATACTTTATAAAATTGACATGATGTTATAATTAGTCTAGTGTATAACTTTACATGAATATAAAAAATATAAACTGAGGGAAATACTTGTCATGCTAGGTCACTATATTGAAAATTATTGGTCTTTACAACTCGTCATCCTTCAAACAATGATGTGCACAGCAAGACCACAATCCAACTCATAACCAACAAACACACTCATTCATACTAAATCCAACATAACCAGGTGAGAGACAGAGGATTCAGTGTTCAGATGCCAACACCAGCGAACATATTGACAAGCATTGTAGATTCTTCGTCGAGTCACCTCTTTATGCCTTCTTCTCCTACCCAAAAAAAAAGATGACGGTGCTTAGTTCCACAGGGTCATCAGTATGGAGCCCGGTGTCTTCCGGGCCTTGAAGTCAGCGTGCGCGCGGGACGCTTCCGGCAGCAGGTGGGTGTGCTTCACGCGGATGTGCAGCGGGTCAGTATGTCACACAGCAGGAGCAAGACAAAATGTACCTTAAATATGTGGTGAACCAGCATATGGACAGTTATCCCCTTCAGCACGATAGCAGCCACTGTGATCAATCCAAGGCGTGATGGGAACCAACATTGGCTGAAATAATCTGCTCTTTAGCATAAGAGCCCATCGGCTTGCCTGCGTGGCGACAACATCCCCAACGTTCCTGCCAGTCAGCCCGGGCCCTACGGCGGTCACCACACCAACAACTTCCATACCCGTTGGTTGAACAGATCATTAAGCTAGACAATAATCTAATAGAAACACTAATAAAAGTGCAAAGTACAACCCAAAAGCCAATTGATAGAAGCAAACAACCCGATGCCATATAGTGCCGCAGGATAACACAACAGAACACCAATTCTTCTTTAAGCAATAAAATAAATTGGAACATTTGGTCTTATGTTCAGTGAGCAATGATCTCGAGAATCATGCTTCTGGGCATCTAAAAGAGCGAACAACCAAACTTATGGTGTATGTATCAAATGAAATGTTTGTGCGTGGTTTGAGACATCTTTGAACCGGTAACTCAGATAATGTTGGTTTGGTTGGCAACTGGCCCAGATAGAAACATTTTTTCGGTTTCATCAGCAACAGCAAGCTATCATCAATCAAACTAGTGAAATAATTGCAAGGTGTTTCATCCATGCTGTACAAACAGGGGATCTAGTGAAATCAATTGGGCAAAGTACAAACTACTTTTACGAACTAAAAGGTGCACTTATATGGATAATATGACTGTATTAGGAGAAAACAATGATATCAAAACAACATTTTTTCCGCTAGATACATAACAGTAGAAGAACATCCAATTGATTGTATCATTACTTCAATGGACTAATTGGGAGGTGGTATTACTTTAGAGCTAGATATATTCAAGATGAAAGCATGTACACCAAAAAAAATTGTGACCAAAGCCAATAAAGCATCAACATTTCACGGATCCATGGACATAAGAACGTAGTGGACTCATACCCACACACCTAATAACTTCATGCCCTTTAGTGTGCCATTTGCAAGAAATTCAGTAAAAGGATTATAAAGAGAGCTTAGCCATTCCATCTCTAGACAGTACAATCAGATCTTTAGCTTAAGCTTATTAACTGAACTGCAAGAGTAACCACGACACTCATGATAACAAATGAACATGTCAACTTACTTGCCTCACGGTGTACCGTGTACACCAAAAGCCAGAGCTGATGAATAAATAAAACCTACGGACAGCTATGATCGGTGTCACTAAATTAAATAGTCCAAATATTTGTCGTAGGTCAAAGTGGCGTCCGAAACTTTTGAGAATCTGCAGTTCAGACTTGAGAATATAGAACGGCAAGACACAGGTGCATGATACTCCCAGGAAGAATTCGCCTTCAGAGTGGCACCAAGGAAGAACTCACAATAAAATCTGCAATTATATGGACAATATGACTATATTAGGAGAATAAAAATGTAGACACCAAACTATCGAGAAAAACTATCATGAGTAAATATCAAGAAGTATGTGTGCGGACAAATACGGTAGAATCCTGTACAACAAACGAGGTTTAACTCAAATCAAGTGCTTGGGTGTATCACTCTTGCATCTTTTCACTCTCCTTCGGCTCAAACATTAGCCTTACATATCTTCTCCAACCTAAATAAACAAAATTGGGAAATAGTTAGTCACTAACAATATTCAGAAAATTGATGATAAAACAATCATGTTGATATGAAAAACACAAAATTGGACTGTAAGACCATAATACGCGTCGACTGGTTGGCACCCGTCATTACCGCTTCTTTCTTGGCGTCGCTGGACAGAAGCCCGTGTCGCTCGACCCACTGGTGTCGTTAGACATCATCATCACATCTCGCCATGTCTCGTCTGGCATCTATATCCTCCCCACTCACGAATCAGTCGCAAAATCTGTGAGAGATGTTCGGGTAAACTATTAAGGGTTGAATTGGCTTATTTTAGTGAATTTGAACATTCTATGTGATGACACTCATGAATAATCACTGCCCATCAGGCCGTTACTGTCTGGCTGTTTGCTCGTTTGCTCATATTCAGTAATTTTAATTTACAAAATAGTCTATGTAAACTTGTCCTGCAATTTAACTGATCAAGGAGGTGACTGAGGATTTCTGATGCCAATATCTTTAGATGGTAACCGGTCATGCACTCCTCATTTTCACTTGTAGTCAACTTCTACTGAGTATATGAAAGTGCATTTGTTTCTTATGGCTTGTGTTCTTTCTTCTTTAGAGGGTCATGGACATGGCTTTCTTCGCTGAGGACGTCCATCGTTTAGCTAGGTATTGTTGTATAGAACAATAACATCATCTGAATTTGTTAACCCAGTTGGCAGCAAAACAAAAAGCTATCTTCACTCTCCTTTGGATATCACATATTTAACAGTTTGGGGTCATGCTTCTTTATTATTTATACTATATAAAAAAATCTAATTCTTTTCTTTATTCTTTATTATTGTGTGGGTCAGATATGCTATGTTCTCTCCTACTGCAGCGCAAGTGTGGATGGACAGACATACAGTAATATCATGTCTGGCTAACATATTTATTTTTGGCAAGAAAAGTGAATTTTGGAGTTTCAGCTAAAAACTTCCACTGAAACTGTGGAGTGAATGACTCTAAGGGGTCGATGAATAATGTTTGTAAGCTAGGCAACAAATAGAAATGGTAAAACGAATATAGAATAGTATCAGCATGGTTGGCCATCAATAGGATAGTAGTTTGCTCATATAGGAGAAGAAAAGGTAACTAAACATCACCAATTGGTATCAAAGAAAAACAAACAGGCCGATTAGATGAAACAAGAGACCAGCTTTAGAGCATTTGGTTCCAAAGCAGGCCACATTTGTGAAACAACCATAGTAGTGACAATTCAAATTAGAAGACTATAACAGAATGATGAGAGAAAGCACTTATAAGGAATCTGCCGACCCTAGAGAGGAACAAGTCCCTTGTAAAGCCTAACATTAGTAACCAATAAGTTAGAGCGCATAAGATCAGGGTAAGTAAAGCAAATCATGAAGTTGTGAAGATGGCTGGAGATTTACTTACCCAGCAGCATCCTCAGATTTGATGAACTTGGGAAGCCCATCACTCAACCCACAAGCAAATCTGGGTTGTGTCTGCACACGGACCTTGACAGCTTCAAAGGGGCATAGAGCGATATCAGCAATTACCTCAGCAGAAGCTAACCCTGCAAGGTAAATTATAGGGTCTTGTACTTCACGGCATTCTCAGGCCCAGCCATATCTGAGTAGGTCTTCTTAAAAAACTTGTAGAACCCAAACTTAAAAGCCCCCTGAGCACTGTAACCAAGCAAGGTAGGCACCCATCCCCTGAAGAATCCCCTAGCTCTGAATATGAAGCATTTTTTCAGATACCCAATTAAAACAGGACTGCGGGTTGAATAATTAAAATAGTAGGGGGTTTTATGCAAAAATGCCAACGATGTACGACCAGAAGCGCTCGGTGCTTTGTTAGTAGGTAGAGATTTGCTAGTTTATCGGAGATGCGGTGGATCTGCCATTGTTTGTCGAGGATCTTGTCTAGCTAGCTAGGTCCATCTTTGTTCTCTTTCAAGGGTTCCTTTTTTTTCCCGGATCTAGGCCCATTAACCCCACATTTACTATGGTGTCCTTGGTATCGCTCCTGCCATTTTTATGCCTGCGTTTATTCTACCATTGGCGTCGTGAGCTTCCGAGGTACTTGCCTCGCCTTGTGAGTACAGCGAGCCAGCCAACTATCCTTTCCCACGCAAAAGCGGGTCATAAGTGAGGTGAGGGTCGTCATGGTCCTTGGCTTGCCTGAGCTGGCATGCAAGCCATTCATCTTGGATGATGTGCCGGAAGGTGGTGATCGCCTTGACGTCGAGACCATTTATGATTTGGTTCTTTTTATTTAAGAACTTGTTCTAGAATTTCCATGTTGACTCGCCGGGTTACTAAATGATATGGCTGAGGTCGGCGACATCTGGAGCTCAGACATAAGTGCCCTCGAAGTTTCCTAAAGGCATCCTCGAGTGCTTCCTAGCTCCCGATGGAATGAGGAGGCAAGTTGTTCGGCCTGTTCCTTGACGGCCCCTTTAGTATGAGCGGCATATATTTGATAGCGTGGAGATCGCCTCCATTCTCCATATGGATATGAAGAAGGAAATCTTTGATACACAAACCTGGATCAGTCGTGACATCGTATGACTTGATATTGGTGGGTTTAAACCCATCTGGGAACTGATGTTCCATCGCCATGTCTGTAAAATAGATTGGGTGAGCGGGGCCATGGAACGGAGCAGTGTCGTGTCATACATCGGGAGACATCCGGGTATGCCTTGTACCAAGCTTGACTGTTCATATCAATCCATGCATCATAGCCGTCAAGCTCGGCTGGCGCATGCCCTCTTGACCCATTGATGGACCGAGGGGGCGCCTGGTTCGCCACTGTTGGTGTCAAAATCGGTAGACCTCGGGGTAGGTGGTCCCAAGTTGTGGATCTCGGATCGAGGGTAACAGGAATGAAGGAGATGATATTTACCCAGGTTCGGGACCTCTTAATGGAGGTAAAACCCTATGTCCTGCTCTTCTTTATATTGATGGAGATGTACCATGTACAGAGTTGATCTACCTCGGGATCGTAATGTTTGGTCTAACTCTAGGGCTAGGCTAACAATTTTGCATTGATGTCCCCTCTCTACGGGGTAAACCCCTCCTTGTAATTCTCGGATCACTCCTTCAGAGGAGCGATGCCAGCTAAAGCTCAACCGAGCATGTTCCCTTTGCCTGAAGAGACTGAAGGGATTAACCTTGAAGGCCAAAAACACCTCAGCATGAACGCTTCCACATAGTATGACAACTTATCGAAACGCCTCACTACATGACAGGTCGAGCAGTTACTGCTCCCCTCAAATCATGGCTCGAGGCAAACTTTTTATAGACACGTCCCTTCGAGGCAGAGATCATGCCCGTTTTATTAGGGATATCATCAAGATTTTGTTTCCCCCCATATTCTTAACAGCACCTTTGATGAGAGTGGCGAGTTTATCGGTGCAGCAAGGGGGTCTATTGGCCTTTCGCAAGCCTATAAGAGCAGCGGGGTGGATAGCACAACTGACCACGCTCCCATTCTCCCCATCTTGCTGCTTCGTCTAGCTCTAGCGCCTATATCCAATCCCGCACCTCTTTTGATGCGGAGCATCCCACAAGCATCCCCATGGACGTATCTACATCTCCCACGACACCACTTGGTCCTATGACAAGAGCTCGAGCCAAGGCTATCGAAGATAAGGTGAACTCGCTCCTCTCCAAACTACCACTTTCTCCATATGAGACATGGCTACTACCTGTAATGCCAGGATGGAACTATACCTCCTACGTGTCGAGGCACGACTTCAAGGTATAAGTCCATCCTAGAATGATCTCAAGTTTGGTAATCTTTGCACATCTCATGTAAAAGAGGGGATTGTAAACATAAATAGTTGGCTTACACTCGCCACGTCACACAAATACGATACATGTCTCAAACATCATACATTAAGAACATCACAACCCTCTAAGGGCAAAATACCAAATGGCAAGATACCAAACTTAAATAAAATCCACAGGACGGATCGAATCCTAGTAGAAGTCTCCACTACTGATCATCCGGATAACGAACATAGTATCGACTACGCTCCTCGTCGTACTACCAGTCTAGCTCGGTGCCATCACCTGGATAGCTCACAGCTGGACCTGCATCTAGTGTGGTGAAGTAACTGTGAGCCACAGAGGACTCGGCAATCCCGTTCCTGGGTAACAAGACTATTTAAGCCTTGGGTGAGCATAAGGCTGAAGAAAAGAAATAAGTGTCTGCAGCAGCAACTAGCACTAGCTTACGTGAAAGAGTGCGAGAAGAGAAAGCCTCGGTCGAGAGATGATCACGAAGTGATCCTAGCTACAGCTCAACAAACATAACCCCACCGTGTTCAACTCCCGAATCCCTATTCGGAAATTGACAGTCACGGTACACATGCTGGTAGTGTATTAGTACAATGGTGTCAAGTTATCTACAACCGGATATTAACAAGCTCCCATCTGCCACATAACCGCGGGCACGGCTTTCGAAAGTTCATAACCCTGCAGGGGTGTTCCAACTTGACCCATTACAAGCCCACGATCCGCGGAGTCGCAACTCCAAAGTGGGAAGACCCGAGTATTCTCGGAATCCCGTGCTCAAGATACTCCGAACTAAGGTAAGGCTAATCCAGCAAATCCTCCCGGCGTGCCGACACCCTGATAGTAGCCGCGCGTATCTAGTCTCAGGCCACGACCGGATGAGCGCTACGTACAGATACCGAAGATCCCAGCGAACTGGGTGGTATCCGCAAGTGACTCTAGTTTGGACCAACACTCAAATCGAGCACTGGCCCAGGGGGGTTGAATTAATTAAGCCTCGGGTTAATTACTCCCTCGGTAAGTTTTAGTTGTTTAGGCGAATAGTACCAATGTTGGGACTTGCTGGAAAAGACTTAGCACTTAGCGGTTTATCGAGGGGGTCCCATACACCCCAACCGTGTTAGGAACGCATAATCAAGGAACATAACACCGGTTTATACGGTTCCTAACGGCATGAGTGGAACAAAACACCAAGCAAAAGGCTTAGCCTTCCACCCTTGCCAATATATAGATGATTTCATTTTAAGCATTTATATAGTGTGATATAACCCAACAAAACTTCAACATGAAGTAAGCATCTTCGATCTTCACCTGCAACTAGCAATGCTATAAGAAGGGCTGAGCGAAGCGTACTTAGCCAAGCAATGGTTTGCATAGGTAGGGTGGTTAAACATGGTAATGGTTACAAGTAGGAGGCTGACAGGAAGAACATGGGCATCGAGGCAAAACTATAGAGCGGAACTACTAGCAATAGGCAAAGATAGTAATGTTATCGGGGTTCGGTCATCTTGCCTGAAGTGTAGTCGTTCGGATCGTAAGAAGGGTCCTCGTGCTCAACCTCGTTGGTAACCTCGTGCTCGTACTCGTACTCGGTCTTAGCTTCCGGCTCTAAACAATACAATCACACAAGGCACAAATCAACAAGATGCAATGCGCACACCAAAATGATGGATGCATGATGGATGCACTAAGAGAGCACACGGAGCACGGAAAATAGCACTCAAGCAAATCACCTCAAAACATGATAACAATAGGAGATTATAAAACTACACAGAAAATCAATCAAGTTTCATATAAGACTCGCTGAAATCGGAGCTGCGGGCTAAAAGTTATGCCCGAAACAAGAAATAGGCGAAAGCTGAAAATTACAGCAACATAGCAACTTCGGAGCACAAAATAATTAAGCTACAGCATTCAAACATCATGGAAAAGGACATTAACATAAAATAGACATATCCTAGAGCAAGTAAGTCCAAAGGTGCACCCCCAAAAGAGCCACGGATCAATAGCAATAAGCTTGGACATATTGAACTTGACAATAAAATTCTGATAGCAGAATTTTATTGAAACTTTGGAGCAAAAGATAAACATGCTACAGCCACTTAAATAATCATGTGGGTACATTAATGGAAAGCCAACAATATATACTACAAGGAACAATCAAGATACACCCCAAAACTATCATGGTTTGTCCTAGAGCAGCAAGCAAACATGGCATCGGAACGTTACAGATTTCAGACTTAGTGAAAAACCACTAAGTGTTAAAACAGCAGTTTCATCATGGCATCTAAAAGAGCAAGTTTAAGTCACATCGAAACTAAACATGGCAAGTGGTAAGCACCACATCAAAGTACACATGATGGTGATTCCGAAACACACAAGCATGCATCATGGAGATAAACACAATGGTAGCAATGAGCTCAACAAGATGGCATTTCATAACAAGTGAAATAGCATCACAGCCACATGGCACTTTGCAACGGAGATAAACATAGCAAGAATAAATCTATCATGCAACCTAACACAAACAACATGTAGAGCATGGCAAGACGAACACGTGGACATGTCATTTGCATCATTCGGACAAACGAGCTAAAAGATACCACATAGCAAAGATGGCATAAAACAACACATAGCAGCAGTTTTATCACGATGCACTATTGCAACAGAAAAACAAGCACCTAGATGATCTCTAACATGCATGACACAAAAAGATAAAACATAGTGCTAATCACCACGAACGTCTGGACATGCTATTTGCGCGAAACGGACATCCACACAAAAAGATATAGCAGTTGCAAGATAGCATCAGACAGATAAGAAATCCACAGACTTGGTGGTTGTTAGGGTGTCAACCTCAGATCTGAAGAGATGGGCCCGTGGAGCTGGATCGTCCCGATCTGGCTCGGGTCCGGCCTGGCGGAGGGCCCAGGCGGTGCGGAGGCGGCGGCGGCCCGCGGTGGGCTGCGCCTGGAGGCGGTGGAGGCGGCCCGCGGACTGGCGATCTGGCGGCCCGGGAGGAAGGCGGCCCGGAGCGGAGGAGCTGGCCTGGTGGGAGGCGGGCCTCGCGGCGGCTTGCAGGCGATGGCAGGCGAGGCCCCGCTCGGGCGTAGCGGAGGAACGGGCCGGCCTGGCGCGCCTGGCTCGGTGGCTGGCGAAGCGGCCTGGCCTTCGGACCTCAGACGGATCGGCGGGGCGAGGCGAAGGTGCCTGGCGGCCTGGCTCGCGGAGGAGGGAAGGCCCACGGTGGCGACGGTGAAGTGGTCCAGCCCCGCGGCTGGAGCGGTCGAAGGAGGGAAGGCCGATGCGGGGCTGACGCGGCCCAGGCGATGATGTGGTCCAGGAGGGATCGATCGGGTGGAGGGAGCGAAGGCGTTGACCTGGCCCTCGATCGGGCGAGGTAAGAGGGCGGCGGCGGCTGTTTCCTCGATGCTGGCGGCGGCTGGCTCGAGGGGAACTAGCCAAGTGGCTGTTGGTGGCTGGATCTGAGAGGAAAAAGAGGGGGAGAAGTGGGAAGAAGCTAGGATGCTAAAAATAGACCTAGGGTCTATTATATAGCAGTTTTCTAGGGTTAGGGGATTTAGGTGTGTTAGGAGCCCTCCGATCGCGATCCGACGGATCCGATCGTGGGGGGAGTTAGGATGGGCCTAGGGAAGACTAGTGGGCTGACTGAGGGGGTGTTTCTGGGCCACAAGTGGAGGCACTTTGGACCCACATGAATAACTGTTGGGATAGCACACGGAGTCCAAACGCGACGAGATTTGAGAGGCGGGTTGCACACAACAAAACAACAACGCACGACAAGTCTCGCGGCACACCGGTAACGTTACACGCCCAAACACCAAAGTAGGCCTACGGGACACCACGGACACGTGAGGGAGCTCCGGAACGCGAAATGGACAACGGGAAGGAACGCGTGGAACCGGATGCAACCGACAACACAAATGCAATGCGATGCACATGTCTATATGATATGAATGAATGCCACACACTCACACAACAAAACGACGAAACCCCGAAAGACAAGGAACCCGAAATGGAATAGATGAAGCCGGAGATATATTATATGCCCAAAAGGGAAAGTGTTACATCCGGGGCATTACACTACCTAAGGCAGAAACCCTATGCATGCTCAGGTACCTAGAAGATAGCCATGGAGCAACTACAACCAACGGACAAGATGGTGAGTACAACAAGTACAAGGGCCAAGAGAAGGAGCTGCCTAAAGATCACTTCCCTCGGACGACCGACGAGAACCGGACGTCCGACGCCTGCAGGATCCAGCCAGCCAAAGCGCCTGCCTGCGAAGTCTACAGCGGCCGGACGTCCGACGCCGACCAGACGTCCGACACCCCCCCCCCCCAGCAACCAGATGATCGACGCCCACCGGACGACCGGCACCTCCACGACAGAACCAAAACGTCGGAAGAAGCTGCTCCACTGGACGACCGGTGCACCGGACGACCGACCCCGACTGGATGTCCGACACTTCAGCACCCGAGCCGAAACATCGGATGCCCGACGCTTCTCGGACGTCCAGACCCTTGCGAGCCACCGGACCTCCGGTAACCATCGGACGTCCGACGCCTGTCTGTGCACAGTGAATCGGGCCGAGGCCCATGTAGCCCTCACTTACCACTTCGTGGCCCTGGACTATATATAATCATCCTCCTCCTCCTAGTTAGGGTTAGCATTGTGTTAGCTCTTCTTATACTAGAGCATTGCTCATCCCTAGTGGTTCTACTCCACTGAGAGACTGTGGCCTCTACGGAGAAGATCCACACCAGATTCAAGACCTCCTCCGGGAGAAGATCATCAAGCCCTCCTCACGGAGATGACTACCGCCACTTGTATCATCCGTTGTTGACCTTGGATCGTGTATATCTATGTGTTCCCGAATCTAGCATATGTGTGACTATTTCTTGTTGATTTGAGTGTTTTTCTCTCGTTCCCCTCGTGATTTCCCCTCGTGTTCTTCGTGTTCATCGTGGGATTCCTGTCCAATCGTGAAAGATCAGCCTAATTTGGGTTAGCCCCGCATCATATTGTATCATGAGCCTTGGTTGATCATGAATTTGGAGCCCCCACACTTTGTTTTCTAGCCTGATTTTGTTGTTTTCGCACAATTTCAAAAATTCCCACAAAAATAGCCATACCAATTTTTTTGTGATTTTTGTGTTTGATGAAGTTTTGTTGGATTCGATTCGTGGATTTCATGTGTGGCAGGAAGATCTAGCTTTCCCCCATCTTTTCCTCGATTTTCATCCGCAAATTCGGTAAATTTTGACCAAAATCTGCCCCTCCACCAAGAACCCTAGTTGATCGTCTCGTGCCCGAAATCGACCAGGCACCGGACGTCCGATAGTTACCAGACGTCCAACAACTACCGGTCGTCCGACCACCACTGGACGCCCGACCCAAACTGACGAAACTGGAAAAAATATCTAGCTTCCGTTTCCATTCCTCTTCTACATACACATTCTTATACCACCAATACTTTCCCACTTCCACATACGCATACCCATACTACTATACAACCACAAATACTTTCTACAAAACCTACCGATTACACATTTCCATCTTCGATAAGTTGACACGTTTTCTCTTGGATCATTTGAGTTGTGGTTTATCCGTTTCCTTGGGTGTTTAGGCTAACATGGGACGGAACGAAATCGACAACACCACCGCTCAACCTCGACAAGGACGGTAACATCGACGACGCCTTTGTGTATTGTACCCTGCAATTGCGTTGTTAACCCAATAGCCTTACTTTTGCATCTCTTTCCTAACGAGACTAGCCATTTGAGTATTGCCTGGCACCATTACTTGTGCACATTAGTGAGCATACATTGCATCGACTACAACATCGTGGTATCATTTTGGTATCTTGACATCATCTCTTGTGTCACAAGGTTGTCATAGCATATACACAATTGCTATCTCGGTTCGGGAACTTTTGCATAAGTGCCCTAGCAAAAGAGCTCAAAAAGAAAGAGCCAACCAAGCTCGTAAGCGGAAGAGAAAGATAAGTAAAGAGATTTTAAGAAAGAATCATAGCACAAAAACAATATATCATATGGTATCATACTTGATCATCTTGGATCATCGCATAGAAACAACAAACATATAGCATACTTGGGATAGAAGTCATTGCATTTTTGCCTAGTAGGTCGTGCACAAGTCTCGTATCCGCCTATTGTGCAGTCGTGCTAGCGTCTCTCTAGTGTTGTGCAATAAGAGCATTTTCCGCTCACCCTTGGTTTACACGACCCCATTTATCTATTTGCGCGTGTGTTTCCGTGTACCTATATAGCTATTGTTCTTCTTGTTGCATTTGCTTATTTGCGAATAAGTTTCAACATCATTGAATCTTACTCACAATTTGCATAAATTGTGTGCCACTATCCTCACTGAGCTCCTCCAAAATATTATTTGTGTAGGTGTGAGAAACGACAAGAATTGGTACCAATTGTGCTATTTCCGGATTACACTATTGAGTGATCATTGATCCATCTTCAACTTCGGTTAAGGTACATTTGGTAGTTCTTCTCTGCTCCCACTCACATATTTGCTTGTGCTGATGGATAGGCCAACTACTTCTACCGACCCGCTAATCGAGGACCCTCAATCATCGAACAACTACGTCACCAAATTTCACTTATTTGGTGTCCCACGAGCTCTCCATCGAGAGAATGAAGCTATGCAAGAGCGCATTGAGCTACTCGCCACCGACTTGAGGCATTCCGACGCGCGAACAAAGGAATACTTCGAACACATCAATACCAACATGTCGACTCAAATGGATGAGCTAAGGACTTTGATGATCAATCGACCTTCTTCCACTACGTCATCTCAAAGACGGAGCTGCTCAAGTCATCATTCCAACTCCATCTCCGACTCAAGTACACCTACATCGAACACTCTTTGTCAAGCTGCGTGCCAAGATCGACATGCAAGCCGAAACTCACTTATTGGCAAGACCTCACAAGAGCAACTTGAAGAGAAAGAACGTCGACACCGTCAAAATCAAGCCACATTTGAGCAAGCGCAAGAATGGCAACGCCTACGCCAACAACAAGAAGATCGAGCGCACCCACACAAAGAAGAGCAAGATGCCGAGGCACAACGTCAAGAACAACAGCAGTGAGAAGAGCAATCTCTTGAGGCGCAATGTGCACTACGTGACTCACATTGTGCTGTCGCCGCACGCAACCGACATACTCGCCAAGAGGAAGAAGCACTTCGAGATGAAGTTCAAGAAAGGCGCTATCAAGCGAGAATGCAACGCCAAGCTCCTCCTCAAGCGTGACAAGATCAACAAGCTCGACAAGAACCACAAGTTCTGCAAGAGCAATAAGACAATGAGCATCAACCGTGCCAAGAGACTTGAGGTCGATAATCCTCAACGTCAAGAACGCCCTCCCAATAGGCAAGCAAACAATGAAGAGCATTGCTATGGCAAGCTCAAGTTCACAATGCCAAAGTTCTCTGTAAGCATCGATCACGAAGACTACCTCTCATGGGCATTGAAAGTTGACAATATCTTTCGACTCCACAACTATGATGAAGAGAACAAGATCGCGATGGCATCCCTTGAGTTCCAAGACTATGTTCTTATTTGGTGGGAGCAAGTCATTGAAAGGCGAGAAGAAAAAGGTGAACCACCCATCATCACTTGGAACCAAATGAAGGATGTCATGAGAGCGCGTTTTGTGCCAACACAGTACAACCGCAACTTGTTCAAGAAATTGCAACTCCTCAAGCAAGGCACCAAGTCCGTTGAAGAGTACTACAAGGAAATGAAGATTGCCATGATAAGAGCCAACATCACGGAATATGAAGAGCAAACAATGGCAAGATTCTTGAATGGACTCAACTATCCTATCAAGAAAATCGCGGACTTCCAACCGTACATGAACCTCCTCGAGCTAGTACACCAAGCAACCAAAGCAGACTCCGGACCCTCGCGGGCCACCGGACGTCCCGTAACCGTCGGACGTCTGACGCCTGTTTGTGCACAGTGAATCGGACTGAGGCCCATGTACCCCTCACTTACCCCTTCATGGCCCTAGACTATATATACGCCTCCTCCTCCTAGTTAGGGTTAGCATTATGTTAGCTCGTCTTAGACTATAGCATTGCTCATCCCTAGTGGTTCTACTCCACCAAGAGACCACGGCCTCTATGGAGAAGATCCAGACCGGATTCAAGACCTCCTCCGGGAGAAGATCATCAAGACCTCCTCACACAGAAGACTAGCACCACTTGTATCGTCCCTTGTTGAACTTGGATCGTGTATCTCTATGTGTTCCCGAATCTAGCATATGTGTGACTATTTCTTGTTGATTTGAGTGTTTTTCTCCCATTCCCCTCGTGATTTCCCCTCATGCTCTTTGTGTTCATCGTGGGATTCCTCTCCAATCGTGAAAGATCGGCCTAAATCGGGTTAGCCCCGCATCATATTCCTTCTGGCAAGTCCATACTCCCTTGCCGGCCATGGCTGAGACCCTCTAGGGGCACTGGGGTGGTTCCAACGTGACTGATGGCATCGTCCAGGAGCTGCGCAGTGCAGGGTACATGCCCCCTAGTATTGCCACCCGTGCTCCCGCCGCTGGCCAGCAAGTGCCCGCTCCCAATGCTGGGGGCGGGTAGTCTTCGTCCCCCACTGTAACTCCCCAAAAATTTAACAAGGTTTTATTAATTAAAATTTTGCGAGGGAATTAAAATTTGTCATATACTGGATGTTCCTTTAGATTCCAGGACCATCCCTTCCCTTGTATGTTGGAGTTTTTACCTCAAGTGAAAACCTTCCAGCTAATGTTAGACTCTTACATTCACTCATTAAAACTTTTCTTATATCAGTAGAATTAATTATGTAATTGTCTCCCTAATTTTCTTCTCTCTATAAATGGTTTCCCTTAGTTTTAGGGTCCCATTTGCACTGCAACCCCTTTAAATATTCCTTTAATGCTTCCACCAAAATTATGGGATATTCATAGGAGTATGTTATTCAACTTTATGCAAAAACCCATTTGGGTCCTTTGGAAAATTTGAGTGAACCAGCCTCTTTTTCATTCTGGTCCAGTTGGGTATTTTGCACTGCAACCCTAGTTTATTTTGCTCTAGAGCCCTTGATCTTCCTCATGCTTATAGCCCTTCATGCAAAACCCTTAAGTCCAGAAGAGTGGGCCTATTGGGATATTTTTGGTTCATGAAACAATGCCCTACACTTTCTGTCCAGATCTGAAGATTTGCAAAACTTGCAATAGCAAGTTTCTGGTTTTGCCCGACCAGCTATGCCATCATCACACCCTCCTAAAGAGACCCTGATCTGGAGATTTTGGCCACCATAAGAGATGCCCATATGCCCATGGCATTCTGTCGAGCACCTTGTGTGCATGGCCAGTGTTGGCATAGTTTTTAGTTCACATTGTGGACTTGAACCCCTAAACTAGTAGCCATGTCCACTAACCTCCTAGCTACCTCTAACCTAGGTCTGTTGATTTGTATTGGCATTCAAGCAGTTTAGGCCGCCCTGGCATTTCGTCGAACGCGTGTCGTGGGTGCCCAGAGCGCGGCCAGAGCGCGCGTTTTGCACGTGCCGCGCCCGAGCCGCCGCGCCCCTGGCCTGTCCCCCCCCAAGCTTATCCAAACCTTCTGCAGCTCGCAGCATAGAGCCAAGCCCCGACCGTACTCTCTCACAGGCACCATAGCGCCTCGCCACGTCTCTGGCAATCCAGGAGCTAGCCGCCACCACCGCCTGCTGTGGTCGGTGCCGTACGGGCCACCTGGCGCGCCCCCGAGCACCCCAGACCGCCGTGCTCATCCACAACTTCGTTGTCTACCTCTGCAAGCTCTGCCAGCCAGCCCCCACCTCCCCTGCTCTGCAATAGTGCCGCCATCGTCGTCCTTATCCTCGGCCACCGTCGAACCGACCTTGATCACCTATTTAAGGGTGCCACGAACCCCTCCGCAGCATCAGACCGTCACTAGCCACCCCGCAGAGCAACCCCGTAGCAGCCATTCGCCCCCGGGAAGTTCTCTTCTTCATCTCCGACGAGTACGGCCGCCGCTGCACTCCAGTCCAATCCGTCGCAACCAGCGCCCCTCCCGACCAGCCAGCACCACCGTCCGACTCCCTATGATCCTGCGGAGCCGCTCATCACCTCAAACTAGCTCGGGAGCCACCGTAGTGCGAAGCCCCAAATCCACCCGAGGCCGCCGTCCGCCGCGAGGCTCGTCGCCGTCGTTTTCCTACACCTCCGTCGCCCCCTCGACCATCGGAAGGACCGCCCCAGTCTGGCGGATCCATCCATGCACTCGGACACCCTCGAGGAACCGCCGTTCGCCAGCGTTGATCGCCGGAGCCCTGCCTCGGTTCGGCCAGAGGAAGAGGGAGGCGGGGGCGACTGGTCAAACCTGACCAGTGGGCCCCCTGGGCCCTCTGTCAGTGAGCCAGCGCGAGCCCACGCGGGCATAAGTGAAGACGCAAAAGCCCTAGTACGTCTCCCCCACTCCGAAAGCATATTTCAGTCGAAACGTTTTCCTATTTCTGTTTTTATTCTACAAACAGAGTTGACTGAACTTTGACTGGCAATATCTCTTTAAATATTAATCCATTTGTCTTGATTCTTTTTCTATTGTTTCCCAAATATTGTCTAGTTTATTTTCATATTTATATGAAAAATTTCCAGACAAATTTTTTGGGCTGTTTTGAGTCTATGTATTGATTTCTTATTATTCCATTTAGGGTTTTTGAAGAGGGAGAAAACTTCCAAAAAAATTGGAATGCATTTCTCCTCCCCTCTACATGAAGGCAAGCATCTTGAACCCCGTTTTGACATACGTTGTGTGTTGTTTGCTAAAGCATATGAACTCCATCAGTATACTAAAGTGGAGTAACGTTATTTCATGTGGAGTCATACTCTTGCATATATACATATGGTGAAAAAAATCTGTTATGTATGTGATATTGGTGACAGTAACCACTTCTCATGCCACATATGCCTGGTGATATTTCGGATGGAGTCCGAAGGAAGGTTGTGTTCCGGTGAACCGACCACGTGACTGACATCTCGTTGTGGCGAGGATGTGCAGTAAGGCAGGATGTAGCATGAGGGGTGGTGACCGTGTCAGGAAACTATGAAGAGCATTGTGGCACCAACCATTCGGGGAATACATAAACCTCCTGAGTCGACCATAGATCGAGTCTTGCTCCAGTAACCCCCATACTTGTTTCGTACTACCACTTGTCCCTGCCGCTGGTAGGGTACGGTTTAGTCAGTTGTCAACCCCTTTCTTGGCACACACACCGTACAGAGAGGCCATGGTGGAAGATACCGGGTGCATCCGGTAGGCATGCCACCTGGCCAGGGGGCATGGGTGTTTCCGGTTGGGACCGAGAGGGGGGACACCCCTTAGAGCGCGCGATAGAAATTTGATCCCATGCTACGCGAGGTTGTAGCCTCCCCACTCAGAGTTTGCTTATTAGGTGTCGTGGGAGATTCCAGACACAAGTAAAGTTAAGTTGGTGTGTGTAAGTTAGGTGGGTTCTCGACTAAAAGACCGTAGACGGAATTAGTTCCAATGGACTAAAGAAAACCGTTATTCCTGGGTAAAGAGTACACCCTCTGCAGAGATATCAAACCTATTCGAATAGCCGTGTCCATGGTTAAGGACTACAGTCTGGGATGGGTCGAGTGTCGGTCTTAGTGTCGGTCTTCGGAGGAAAACTACTAAATCAGAACACTTACTATGATCTGCAATATGTGGTAATCCTGATTATTATTGTGGACTAACCATTTGTGTTGTTTGAATAAATGAGTATCCCTGGGACGGTTCTACCTCCTGGATATTCACCGCGACTTATTTATTTTTCTTTATAAGCCCTTTATGTGATGTCGCTCAGACGTCCGACTGTGGCATTTTGTTATTTACTTTTTTTATAAGCCCTTTTTGTGATGTCGCTCAGACGTCCGACTGTGGCATTTTGTTATTTAATTTTCTTTATAAGCCCTTTTTGTGATGTCGCTCACACGTCCGACTGTGGCATTTTGTTATTTAATTTTCTTTATAAGCCCTTTATGTGATGTCGCTCAGACGTCCGACTGTGGCATTTTGTTATTTACTTTTCTTTATAAGCCCTTTTTGTGATGTCGCTCAGGCGTCCGACTGTGGCATTTTGTTATTTACTTTTCTTTATAAGCCCTTTATGTGATGTTGCTCAGACGTTCGATTGTGGCATTCTTGTCTTTTATTTTCCCCTATAAGCCCTTTCTGTGGTGTCACTCAGACGCCCGACTGTGGCATGCTTGTTATTTATTTTATTATCACTCTCTGATTTCATATGCCTTTTCATACGAATGTCCTTCTTGCATTATAGATGGTCATATCATTAATATCATAGTGATCATCTTTTATTCCCGAACATGTTTATATCTCACTCATGTTCATAATGTTTGCGAGTACATTCAAAGTACTCACTGGCTTGTCCCTGGCTATTGTCCTGGCCAGATTCCTTGCGTGGGAAGGAACGATGCGATGACAGCCCCGGAACCTATGCTATTGGAGATAGCAGCCTCGCGAAGATAGGAGTTAACCTGGTCAGCTATTCCTGTGGGAAATGGAGTCCCATAGTCACCGACGTATCTCAAACCGCTTCCGCCATCAGCCACTAGAAAACTTGTGTTGTACTCACAGGCCAGAATGGTCTTGTACTACATATCTTGTATTTTGCTTGGAGATTCTGTAACAAGTTGGTGCCTCATTAGCTAACAGTAATCCTGGGGCCGATGAGCACAAGGTCCGCTTTTGGGAAGTTTATATCCCGAAAATCCGGTCCTGACACCCACCTCGTCCGAGGGCTGGGGTTCCCGCATCACCCCTTTGTGCGCGGGGTGATGTTCTACTACAGGTTGGGGTTCCCACTACGCCCCTTTGTGCGTGAGGGGATAGCATTGGGAGAAGACTTGAATCTCCACAACTTTGTTATCGCATGTGACTCCAAGTAGGTAGTTTGTGATATTACAAACAGCGGCATAGGTCGCTACGGACCTATTATCTCGAAGATTAAGTCTAGGTTGCAAAAACTTTAATTGTATTTTCAGTTTAAAGGACGAATAGCAAATGTAGAAGCTCATAGCCTAGCTAGGTTTTCGCTTTCTTTAAATAGAGGGCGCCACATGTGGCTGTTACAACCCCATGACCAAGCTTGTATCATACAAAGCATGGACTTCGATGAATAAAAGTTTGGTTACCCCTTAAAAAATTGTCAGGTATAAATATAAACATTAGACTGGTGGTACGACTAGTGCGTGTTAGCCTAATGGCAATGGTGTTGTATTCAGGTCATGACTTTCACGAATTACTTTATTACATGGATGGACCCCAAAAATAGTGGCGCGTGCTAGGCGTCATCCGGATAATGCCGCTGGAAAATAAGCTGTCTTGCCCACCCTTGATTTGCACCAATACCGTATAATTTGGGCCGTTGGATTAGCTAGCTGATGACTGGACCACGGCGACTTCCATCACAACTTGCACATGTCTTCCCGCGGCGTCTAGCCACCAATGCAGCACCCCCCGCACGAATGACTCTAGCCGGAGCAGCAGCTAGCCGGCTCAAAGCACCCGCTACAGCCCTCAGGTGGTATCGACCATGTCGCCGGTCACCTCACAATAAAATAGCCAACGAGCCTGCCATACATCAGCCACGACAGCAGTGCTAACGAGTTTTGGGGTTGTTGTGTTGCAGCAACGGCCTGCTGCGACCACCCCTTCAAGCACCATTAATGCACCATCGCTGAACATGTGATGCCCTGGCCACCAGGCTATGCTCCCTTGCAGCACCGATGATGCTCTGACGGCTTGGCGCTGCTCTCTTGTAGCATCGGTGATATTTCGACGACCCGACTATGCTCCATCGTGATGCTCCCTTGCAGTGTCGTCGCATCCGACGGTGCAACGAATGCTTCATCGAGGAAACGGTGATGTTTTGGCGGCTCGACGATGCTCCATCGCAGTGTCGGTGATGCTCCGATGGCTCGGGGATGCTCCGATGTAGCACCGACAATGTTTCGACGACCCAACGATGCTCCACTGTAGCACCAGTGATGCTCCCTTGCAGCGTCGTCAATGTTCCGACGGTCCGACAAATGCTTCATCACAGCACCGGTGATGTTCCGGCAGCTCGATGATGCTCCATCGCAGTGCCGGTGATGCTTTGACGGCTCGGCGATGCTCCGTTGTAGCACCGGTGATGTTTCGCCAGCCCAACGATGCTCCATCGTAGCACTGGTGATGACCCCATGCAGCATCGTCAATGTTCCGACTGTTCGAAGAATGTTTCACCGCTGCACCGGTTATATTACGATGATCAAACGATACTCCACCACATCGCAGTGTCGGTGATGCTCTAACGGCTCAACGATGCTCCATTGTAGCACCGACTATGTTTCGAAGGCCCGATAATGCTCCATCATAGCACCGGTGATGCTCCCTTGCAGCCTCGTCGATGTTCCAATGGTTCGACGAATGCTTCATCCCGGCACCAGTGACGTTACAGCGGTCCGACAATGCTCCATCACAGTGCCAGTGATGCTCCGTTGTAGCACCAGAGATGTTTTGACGACCCGACGATGCTCCATCGTACTACTGGTGATGCTCCCTTGCAGCGTCGTCGACGTTCGACAACGTTCGACAAGTGCTTCATTGTGGCACCGACCATGATCCATCGCGGCTCCATCGCGCATAGTGCAGCTCGGTGGTGCTCCACCGGCAACTCCTTGTAGCAAGGATGATGCGGCAACCCGATGAACTCCATTGGTTGTATCACCAGTTGCTCGCTTGATGCATAGACGAAATCCGATGGCCCCATCGTTCCAGCATCGCCGCGCATCCCCATCATTTGCAACGTCGACAAGATCATGTGGCATCACTGCGGGCGAGAACTCCAGATTGCATTGTCATTGCTGGTTGCATGCCATCCTAGCACCATCAGCATATACTGCACCTGCCACTTCATAGTAATGTCGGCTCGCAGCATCCTGCCATTTGTCGGTGTTCGTGCTCACAACTCCGCCACCGTCGGGCTCCGCCGCTCCGAGATCATAGCTCGATTTCACGCGCTCATCGAGGCCTTGCGGCGTTGAGGCTGTTGGAACATAGGGGGTGCTAACAGTGGCCTTCGCCTACCCCATTGTCGGGGTTTTGGGACGACATATGCCAACGGATGGCTTATCATGCATGGGGTCAAAAGAAAGTCGCCGGGCTCGGGAAGCGGGATAAAGCGAAACTTAGGACGCCTACGGATCTTACCCAGGTTCGGGGCTCTCCGAGGAGATAACACCCCTAGTCCTGCTCTGCGGGGGCTCCGCGTCATAACTGATAGCACTAAGGTAGCTACAAGATTGCTCCTCGAGCTGTGTGGTTTAAAGGAAGAAGATGAACAAGGCTCGCTCACCTCCTTCCTCTCTCTATCTAGGGTTTAACCTCGTGATCTTCTAACCCCTCCTCATGGAGGACCCTGGGGGGTTTATATAGGCCTACCCCCCAGGGGTACAATGGTAATCTCGACGGTGTGGCCCCAGCCGTCAGTGTCTTCTGGCGCCGGCTTTACCGCTTGTCTGCTGGGGCCCGCCGCCCGTGGGCCCCTCGTGATTGTCTTTCACTGTAGAGGTGCCTCTGCTGACGACAGCCTCGTTGAGAAGGAAGTGGCTACAGTGCCATCGCCTCCCTCCGTACGCTGCCGCCTCGCCCTGTCATGTCATCTTTATGAGGCTCGGACTTCTAGCGTGGGGTTTGCCATCTGTTACCAGGAGGCCGTCTCCCCTGGCCGTCTGCCAGGGGCTGCTTGTTCATGAGTTACCCGCTGACCGATGGGGTCAGCCGCCTGCTGGCCCCGTCGTTTGCGGGTAGCGGGATCGTGGCCTCCTCTGACCGATGCTTGGTCACGAGCTGCGTGGCTACAGTGACCCGCCGCTTAGGAGATTCATAAGGTACACGGTCACTGTAGCCACGCCCTTATAGATCTCCTAAGGACATGTTTTCCTGTAGCCATGCCTCCGCCGCGCATGGGTCCCCCCAGCGTGCTTCCTGGGGAAGGAGTGCGGGGTCGTCTGCTGGTCGGTGGTGTTGGTGTTGCCGCCTGCTAGGTCCCTGCCGCCTGCTGGCAGCCGGCTCCTAGGGCAGGCTACCCTAGGAGGCGGCTCGATGAGCAGACGGCCGCAGCGGACCAAGCGGCTGTCATTTGTCTTAAAATACCAAGGGTAGGCACCAAGGGACCCATGGTCAATATCTCCAACAGTAGTCCCCGAAGCTGGTGGAACTCTGAGGCGGGTGTTGGAGGTGCGGAGGGGTTCTAGCAGCTTCCCCTCTCAGGCAAGCCCAACGTGCTTCACTCTTCTGCCAAAGATATCCGTCTGCTGATAGCCGGCCCTGCGCCACTGGAGCCAGCCCCCAGCAGCCGAACCGTCGTCTCAGAGTCTTCGGCGAGAAGGCACCGCCTGGTCAGCGGGCAGTCGCACAGGCCCGCAGACCGTTGGCAGCTCCCACGCGTCACCGTCCTATCGCGTCGTCCTGCCAGCCCACGCGCGTGACAGGATGTAACGGTGGGCCGGGGTCCGCCACTAAGGGCCTCAGGCCCCGCGCGGATCCATAGTGGCAGGGGTAATCGATTAACCTCCCACGCGCATTTAATGTGCGCGGATTAGGCGCGAGAAAATCGAGGGTCGTGCGGGACGTGGAGCGGTTAATCCCACGCCCGCCCCCTCGCCTTCGACGCCCGGGACTATATATAGGCCGGGGGAGAGGGCTGACACCGTTCTCGCGCCCACTCTCCTCCATCCTCCTTCTTCTTCCTTGCCCTTCCAGTCGTCGTCACAGCGAACCGCCGCCCGAGCAATGTCCGGTCCAGCACCTCCCCGACACCACGGCCAATGGGATGGCAGCGAGGTCCTGCAGGAGCACGTGGACGTCCTCCGGCGGTCGTGGAAGCTGCCCCCGGCCGACAGGGTCGTCGTGCGCCTGGCGCCGGTGGCGGAGATCAGGCCGGCCCCGCGGCAAGGCGAGCGGGTCATCTTCCGCTCGCACTTTCCATGCGGATTTGGCCTGTCGGCGAGCGGCTTCTTCCGCTCTTTCCTCGAATTTTGTCACATCCAACCTCACCATCTGACACCAAACGCGGTGATGACCCTCTATTCCTTCCTCGTTCTCTGCGAGGCCTACCTCGGCATTCTCCCCACCATTGAGCTCTGGATGGAGCTCTTCTACGTGAAGCTCGGTACCGTCGTCCAGAGCGTGGCCGCCCAGTGAGGGGGGTGCATCGCGGTGAAGCGCACTAGGGCGAAGAACTTCTTCCCAGTGCCGAAGCTTGTGGCGTCGGTGAAGCAATGGCAGAAGACGTACTTCTACGTCTCCAACGTCGACCCCGAGCAGGATTTCGTCTGCCTGCCGGAGTGGGTGCCAGGGCTGCCTGCCGAGCCTCGGTACTCCTGGAGGACCCGGCCTGCGACCCTTACTGAAGGCGCCTCCATCGCCCTGCGCCGTCTCCGGGAGCCGAGAGACAAGGAGGGCCTGGACTTCGCAGATCTGCTGCGCACGTTTGCTGAGCGCTGGGTGCTGCCGCTGCAGCGCAGCCCTCACCTTATCTATGACATGAGCGGGCGTCGGGACCCCAGCCGGACTTGCACCAAGCCCCTGCCCTATGGGGAGGTGGACCGTCTGGTGAATCATATCTCCAGCTGCAAGGTCTCTGACTTCGGCTGGGCCATCGGCAAGCCGCCGTACAGCCGCACCAACCAACCGCCCGCAGTAAGCTTTTCATTCTTCTGCTTTCTTTCTTCTTTATCCGGCTGCTGTAGCCGTCTGGTCCTAATACTTTGTTCAGATTTTCCCAGGCCAGCCGGCACCGGGCTCCGACCAACCGGGCCGCCCCTTAGAGCAGGATCGCTCCCAGAGCTATACGAGCGACCCCGATCTTGGGGCCGCCGCCGCCATGGAGGAGGGAGAGGTGACGGGTGGCGGGGACCAGCCATCAGGCGCCCTGCCAGAAGGCGGCCTCGAGAGCTGGCCGGATGATGACGAGGAGATGGAGGAGGCACCCGTCCGCGCCAGCCAGCAGGCGGGGCCGTCTGGCATGGCCGGCGGTGGGAAGCAGCGGTCCTCATCAGGGCCGACTGGCGCCCCACCCAAGAAGCTCCGGCTGTCGACCGCCGCCACGAGGCGTCGGTAGGCGGCCGCCAGGGCAAACGTGCCGAAGAAGCCCAAGGCCAGGCCGGTTGTATCCGGGTAAGTATTCTTCATTCATTCTTTGCGTGTTATTCTTTTCTCACAGCCGATCCCTTCTTGGCTGACCCTCCGTTTCCTGGGAACATCCGCGCAGCGCACCGCTTTCCCTCTCGCGGGTGCCAGCGGGCTCTGTTGTGGGAGGCCCAGATGCCCCTCCTGCGCCCCCTCGCGTGGATCGTGCCGTCGCGCTCCGGGAGGCGATAGAGAGGAATGCCCGCGAGGCGTGCGCGGAGCGCGATGCCACGGAGCGTGAGCGAGCGGCGGCCGATGCCGCCGCCCAGGCGGAGGCCGAAACCGCCAAGAAGGCCAAGGCAGACGCCGCCCGCGTCCGAGAGCGGGGAAAGGGCCCCCAGCAGCCAGCGGGCCACGTCGTCCGCCCGGAGCCAGGGTCTCTGGAGCCATCGGCCCAGGCGCCGGCTACTGACGAGCAGCCGGCTCCAGGCGATGGGGGGGACGAATGCGTTATCTTGGAGACGCTGCCACCACCCCCCGCGCCGCCAGCTGGGGAACAGGGCAGCCGGCCAGCGGGGACGGAGGTGCCGCCGGTTGGGGCGTGCTGGTGATTGGCCCGCAACCGGCCCCCCGAGGCCCAGCCCGCCGACACCTTGCGAGGGCGGCCTCTATGCCCCAGCAGGTGGAGGTCGGCGGTTGCAGCTCGTCCGCGTCGGAGAACGAGGCGACCAGCGCGGCGCCATCAAGCTAAAGGTCCGGGGAGGCATCGCGTCGCAGGACGTCCTGGACCGCATGAACTCCTTGGGCAACGTCGTGCAGATGGCGATGCAGGAGATCGTCGCCACGCGGTCCTTCGTTCGGGTAAGTGTGCTTCGTTTTCTTCTGTTTTTTATTCCTTCAATTTCTTCTGTGGGGGCGCGTCAGCGCACCCACTGGGTGTAGTCCCCGAGTTCCGAGCCGGATGCTGAGCAGGCGGCTTGGAACTCCAAAGTGTACATCCTGATCTGATCTTGTTTCTTGTTGCAGGAATACCACAACCTCCGCGTGGCCTCCTACAACGCTCATCGCCAGGAGCTGGCGCAGCTGCAGGTTGCCTTGGCAGACAGCCGAGGTGAGTGCCTCATCTTCTCCTTGCGGGGGCGCGTTAGCGCACCCGCTGGGTGTAGTCCCCGAGTTCCGAGCCGGCTCCTGAGCAGGCGGCTTGGAACTCTAAGGTTATATTCTTTGCTGCTGACCTTCGTTCTTTTCTTTCTCCCTTGCCAGTGGTCGCAGCCGACCTCCACAACCAGCTGGGCGAGGCCCAGACGGAGCTGTCCGCTAAGGAGCGGGAGCGTGGTCTCACTGCTCAGGACCGCGACCGCCCGGCCAAGGAGCTGGCAGACCAGGCGGCGGCTCACAAGGCCGAGCTTGGCAAGATGTCTGATGCGGAGTCACTTCTACGGGCCAAATTCGAGACTGAGCGCTCGAATTGGGCCGAGAAGGAGGCGGCTCTCCAAGACGGCTATGTAGCCATTGGAGACATGATCGACGGTGAGACGTCTACCCTTTTATCTTGTTTTCGCCATTTTGCAGCAGCCGTCTTTCTTTCTTTCTGATCCATTTTCTAGTCCTGGCAGAGTTCTTCCCGGGCTATTCTGTGGCCGCCACCCAGGCCATCGAGGCCGAGCGTGCTGCGAGGCGCCAGGTGGGTCAGGCGATCGCACCCAACGCGCTCAGGACCCCGGCCGAGGAGCTTCTTGCCATTCGGGTGCGCCTTCTGGCAGTCCGCCGTCTTCTTCGCCGGCTGCAGCATGCCGGCGCCCAGGTCCTGGCCGCCCTCTGGCCGGGTGTGCCAACACTCCGCACCCCCAGCCGGACAGCCGCCTGGCTGGAGGCGGCCGGCCAGCGCTTCGAGGCCTGGAAGGGCTCCGCAGCGAGGGCTGGCGCGCGGACCGCCCTGGAGTTCGCCAAGAGCTGGTATCCTGGCCTGAGTCTTGCGCAGATGGAGACCTTCCGCGCGGAGGCTCAGCCTGAGCTGGCCGTGGAGCAGAAGGAGCTCGTCCAGCGTGCTGCCGCCCTCGCCGAATACGCCGACACCTCCATCTTCATCCCGGAGTTGGATGACAGGGGCCATGTGGTGCCGCCTGGCAACTTCGGGCTGGACTTGGCGGCGTCGGAGGAGCCGGATGAAAAGATCGCCTCCAGCGAAGGTGATGAAGAGGAAGAAGGCAGCGACGAGGAGACCAGTTCCTAGGAGGCGAACCCAGTAGCCAGTCGCCAGCCTGACCAATCCTTAACGAGCGGACCAGGAGTGATGGCCCCGCTTGCTGCAGGAGACGGCCAGACCGAGACCCACCAGGCGGCCTCCCCGAGAACTGACTCCGTCGTGCCACCTGTCCAACCTGCTGCACCTTAAGTTTTTCGTTTGTATCTTCTGCTTCTCTGTAAGACTTGTAGGGTTAATCCGAACAATTCCACCCGCTGGGTGTATTAGTAAGTTAATACTGTAAGGCGGCTTTTGAGGCCTTTTGGATGTAAATATTCTTTTTAATGTTGCATCGTTTTTATGCAATTGTGCCGAGTCCTAGGATTAGCCTTGCCCTAGTTTTTATGTGGCGATTTTCTTCTTGCTGTCTCCTTGAACTGCCGCCCTGCCAGCCAGACAGCCACTCTGTGGTTCTATGGCTGGGTTAGGGTCTTGGCTGTTTTCGGGGTGGGCAAGTATCTCGCCCTCTAGAAGGCTGTCTGGCCAAGCCTAGAACCGGCTGGCCGGCTGCTTGGCAGCCGGCGGTTCGTGTAAGGGGCCGGTTGGTCCTATGTCTTTTTTCCTTAGCCATTTTTTATGTGGGCACCATTTCTTGCCTTTGGCTCCTGCCAGCCGGACAGCCGTGTTCTGCGAGTCTGTGACTTGGTGCAAGAGAGGGCTTGGATGCCATCACATTACTTGTCTGACTTTTTAAGGAAAATTCCCTAGACATAGGGCTAGGCGGCCAGTCCCCGGGCCGTCTGCTAGGCTCCGGTACCGGACAAAGGAGTGAACAACGATCATTCACAGGCATAATTATTATCATATAGATAAAGGGTTGGGCAGTCCCCAAGAACTCCTCGGGGTTCCCACTGATTCTCAAAATAACTTTAGATAGCACGACACATACTGTCTTTCAGCTATAAAAGCGATGGAGAAGGTTTGCGTTCCATGGGCGCTCCAACTCCTTGCCTGAGTCGTCTCTCTTGCGCGCTCTTGGCTTTTGGGCGTCGATGAGGTAGTAGGCATCGTTGCCCAGTACCTTGCTGACGATGAACGGTCCTTCCCAAGGAGCCGGGAGCTTGTGTTGGCCGGCTGTTCGCTGCATCAGCCGGACCACAAGGTCTCCCTCGCGGAAGGAGCGTGGCTTGACTCGCCGGCTGTGATAGCGACGGAGACCCTGCTGGTAGATGGTGGAGCGGCTGAGTCCTACCAGCCGGACCTCCTCCAGCAAGTCCATGCCGTCTTCGCGTGCTTCTTTGGCTTCAGCTTCTGTATACACGGTGATGCGAGGCGAGTCAAACTCAACGTCCGTTGGGATGACGGCCTCGGCCCCATAGACGAGGAAGAAAGGAGTGAAGCCGGTGGATTTATTCGGAGTGGTTCTGAGGCTCCACAAGACAGACGACAGTTCTTCGATCCAGCAGCCGGCCGACCGCTCCAAAGGTTCGACCAGTCGGGGCTTGATGCCGGACAGGATGAGGCCATTGGCGCGCTCGACTTGGCCGTTAGACTGTGGGTGGGCAACGAACGCTAGGTCCAGTCGGATGCCCTGGGTTGCACAGAAACGGGCAAGTGCGCCTTTGGCAAAATTTGTGCCGTTGTCGGTGATGATGTTGTGCGGTATACCATACCGGACTGTGATGTCTGCAATGCATGTCATAGCAGTTGGTCCATTGAGTTTCTTGATTGGCTTGGCTTCGATCCACTTGGTGAATTTATCTATTGCCACGAGCAAGTGTGTCAGGCCTCCTTTGGCAGTCTTGAAAGGTCCTACCATATCCAGACCCCAGACGGCAAATGGCCAAGTGATCGGAATAGTCTTGAGTGCAGAAGCCGGCAAGTGTTGCTTGGAACTGAAGCGTTGGCAGCCGTTGCACTTCCTCACCAAATCTTTGGCGTCGTCCAAAGCAGTCGGCCAGAAGAAACAGTGGCGGAAAGCTTTGGCTAAGAGAGACCTTGAGGCCGCGTGGTGGCCGCATTCCCCTTGGTGAATGTCCTTCAGGATAGCCAGCCATGTTGTTGCTTCTACACAGCGCTGAAAGACGCCCGTTGCACTTCTTCTGACAAGCTCTTTGTTGACTATGGTGTATGCTGAGGCTCGGTGTTGAACTTGTCGTGCCGAAGTATCTTCTGCTGGCAACTCTCCTTTGAGCAGGAATGTGAGGATCGGTTGTACCCAAGACGGCGCTTCGGCCAGAGAGACCAGGGTGGTTGGGCTGGGAGGTGGAGGGCTGGGCTGAGCCGCCTGCTGTGTATCCGAAGCCCCCGAGTCGTCTGCTGGAGCCGGCACCTCCTGGCCGTCTGCTGGAGCAGTCCCCGGGCCAGGAGCTGGCGCGGCTGTAGGTGGTCCGTCTGCTGGAGTTGGAGTGTCGTGGCCGCCTGCTGGGGCAGTCGCTGGGCCAGCAGCCGAAACCGGTATGAACATTGACTCCGATTCTTGTGAAGGCTTGATAGACGGTTTGCGCAGGCATTGGAGAGATACGCCGGCTGGTATTGCTTGACGAGTGGAGCCGATTCGTGCCAAGGTGTCTGCTTGCATGTTATCAGCTCGCGGTACGTGGAGGAACTCGCGGCCATCAAAGTGTCCACTGATCTGCTGGACAAGGAAACGATAGCTTGCCATGTTTGCGTCTTTGGCGTCCCAGTCCCCAGACGGCTGCTGGATGACCAAGTCTGAGTCACCGTAGCACAGCACTCGGCGAATGCCAATCTCCTTGGCCATCCGGAGCCCGTGGATGAGTGCCTCGTATTCGGCCACGTTGTTGGAGGCGGCGAAGTGGATCTGCAGGGTATATTTGAGCTTGTCGCCTTTGGGGGAGGTGAGGACGATGCCGGCTCCCAGGCCGGTGCACATCTTTGACCCGTCAAAGTGCATCCGCCAATGGGTTGAGTCTGGCACATGCGGCAGGTACTGGGTTTCGGCCCAGTCGACGAGGAAGTCGGCCAATGCTTGCGACTTGATGGTGGTGCGCGGCTGGTAGAAGATGGTGAAGGTGGCCAGCTCAATGGCCCACTTGGCCACTCTTCCTGAGGCATCCCTGTTCCTCATGATTTCAGCAAGCGGGGCCGTGCAGACGACCGTAACAGAATGCTCTTGGAAGTACTGCTTGAGTTTCTTGGCGGTGAAGTACACGTCGTAGCACATCTTCTGGTAATGGGGGTAGTTCTGCTTGGATGCTGACAGCACTTCACTCAAGTAGTAGACGGGCCTCTGGACGGGCAAGGCTCTGCCGTCCTCTGGGCGCTCGACCACAATGACAGTGCTGACCACCCGGCTGGTGGCGGCTATGTAAAGGAACATGGGTTCCTTGTCTGTTGGCGCCGCCAGGACAGGCGGGGTGGACAGCAGTCGCTTGAGCTGCTGGAAAGCTTCGTCTGCCTGGTCGTTCCACTCGAAACACGTGGTCTTCTTCATCAGTTGGTATAGGGGGAGTGCCTTTTCTCCCAGCCGGCTGATGAAACGGCTGAGAGATGCCAGGCATCCCGTGAATCTCTGGACGTCCCGCACACGGGTCGGTCGTTCGATCCTCTCAATGGCCTCGATCTTTGCGGGGTTGCACTCGATGCTGCGTTCGGATACCAGGAAGCCAAGGAGCTGGCCCGCCGGTACCCCGAAGACGCATTTCTCCGGGTTTAGCTTAATCTGAAAGCGGCGCAGGTTCTCAAACGTTTCCTGGAGATCTTCCAAAAGGGTTCCTCTCTTCGCCGTCTTCACCACAATATCGTCCACGTAAACGTGGGCGTTCCTGCCAAGCTGCTTGAGGAGACACTTCTCCATGCAACGCTGAAAGGTGGCGCTGGCATTTCTCAAGCCGAACGTCATGGTCAGGTAGCAGAAGGCCCCAAACGGCGTGAGGAAGGCTGTCTTCAGACGGTCGGCTGGATCAAGCTTGATTTGATGGTACCCGGAATAAGCATCAAGGAAAGACAGCAGCTCGCATCCGGTTGTGGAGTCAATCACTTGATCTATTCGTGGCAGAGCAAACGGGTCTTTAGGGCAAGCTTTGTTTAGGCTGGTGTAATCAATGCACATGCGCCATTTGTTGTTCTTCTTCAGCACCAGGACTGGATTTGCTAGCCACTCGGGATAAAAGACTTCCATGATGAAGTCGGCTGCTAGCAGGCGGGCGACTTCCTCCCCAACGACTCTTCTCTTCTCTTCTGACAGGCTTTGCATCTTCTCTCACGTGTAGCTTGTGCTCGGCAAAATCCGTCGGGACACCCGGCATGTCCTTGGGGGACCATGCAAAGATGTCCCGATTCTCACGGAGGAAATCGACGAGCTCGCTTTCCTATTTGCTGTCTAGGCTTGACCCTATGACAGCAAATCGCTCCGGGTGAGACGGGTCCAAGGCAATCTTCTTTGTGTCCTTGGCTGGCTGGAACGAGCCTTGCGGCTCCGCCTCCCTGGGATAGGCTGGTATGGCCGGCTGCTCGCCAGTCATCGCCACCAGCCGCTCCAGACGGCGCTTCTCCTCAGCCACGACAAGGGTCTCTGCCAGGCGACTGCTGGCTGTTGCGCATGCAATGGACTTCTCGTAGTCCCCGCCTATGGTGATTATTCCTTTGGGACCAGGCATCTTCATCTTGAGGTAGGCGTAATGGGGGACTGCCATGAACTTTGCAAGAGCTGGCCGGCCCAAGATCACGTGATAGGAGCTTTCCAGGTTCACCACTTCAAACCAGACCGGCTCCCTCCGGAAATATATCTTGTCACCAAACAGGACATCGACCCTGGCCTTGCCGATTGGTGAGCAAGAGAGGCCTGGCACAATGCCATGGAACACAGTCTTGGTAGGTTGAAGCTGCTTCTCTTTGATGCCCAACTTATCCATGGTGTCCCGGTACATGATGTTGATGCTGCTGCCGCCGTCTACCAGCGCCCGAGAGAAACAACAGGCCCGCATGTCAGTGGAGAGAGTGGCGTCTAGGACCAAGGCATAGGCCCCTGGCAATGGCATGACAGTCGGGTGATTCTCTCGGCTCCAGTTGACAGGCCTTTCAGACCAGTGCATGAATTATGGGCTCTTGACGGCAACAGCGTTGACTTCTCTGCGTTGCTGGCGCCGGTTGTACCTATCGTCCGCCTGGCTGGTGAAGACAACATAGACTTCATTTTCTTCGGGGAATTCGTCCTGGACCTGGCCGCCAGGACGAGCAGCCGGCGGGTTAGGAGGCGGGGCCGGCTGTCCAGCAGACGGCGGAGGCAGAGCTTCTCCCCTCGCAATTCTTGTTAGCTAATGACACTTTCGTGTGGTGTGGTTGGAAGGCTTCGCGCCACTGTGGAACTTGCAGGGGGCGTCAAAGGCTTGATCAAAGGAGAAGGTCGGTTGCCACACCGGTTTGCCGCCCTTCTGGCGCTTGGGTCCTGCTTGAGCTTCTGGCTGCTGTCCATCGACCGCTGCCACCAGCCGGCTGTTGGCAGCCGGCGCGTGGACCTTGCGCTTCTGGTCGCTGGTCTGCTGGCGCCGGCTGGACTCTCCTGCCGGTGTCTTGGAAGTTGGAGGGGTCATCTTGCCAGAAGCATCCACTTGCAGCTCGGTCTTCATGGAGGAGTCAGTAGTGGCGTACTTGTCTGCTATGCTCAGCAGTTCATCCAACGTGGCCGGCTCGTCGCACAGGAGCCGGTGTTTGAGTAAGGTGCCTTCTCTGCATCCGGCCGTGAAATATTTGATGGCTTGTAGCTCGTGCACTCCTTCACAAGAGTTTCGCAGCTCTGCCCAGCGCGTCAGATAGTCGCGGGCCGACTCGTCTAGGCCTTGGACACACAGGGAGAGCTGACGCGGCTTGGGAGGGCGCTTGTAGGTGCTGGTGAAGTTGCGAGTGAAGGCGTCGGTGAAGTCCAGCCAGCCATTGATGTTGTTGGGCTTAAGGCTGTTCAGCCACGTCCGAGCCATGCCCTGGAGCATGAGGGGCACGTACTTCACGTCTGTTGCCGGTGGCTATGCTGACGGCCGTGGAGTAATCCACCAGCCAGTCCTCTGGTTCCACTGATCCGTTGTACTTGGGGGTGTCTCTGGGGAGCGAGAAGCCCTTGGGAAAAGGCTCAATGCGGATGCGAGGGCCGAAGCAGACCAGACCGAGGTCATCTTCTTCTTCAACTGCCTGGGAACGAGGCAGACGGTCCAGGCGGTGGTGGGCGTCGTTCTCCCCAACCCCCTCGCGGCGGCCCAAGCGGCCTACCAGAGAGGGGTGGTCAACAGGCGGAGGAGACACGTGCCTCTCCCGCCTGGGAGCAGGCGGATGCTCCCCTCGTCGTTCTACGACCCTTGGGCGGCCGTCTTCGTCGCGCTCGACGGTGACGCGAGTCTGCCGGCTGCGGCTGGCAGCGGGCTCTGAGTCTCGCCGATTGGTGGCGCCGACTGTTGGAGAGCGGGATGTGGCTCCTTGCTCCCGCCGAAAAGGGCGGTTGTCCACGTGCGCGCCCGCCTCCGATACAAGGCGACGGGCCTCCTGCTGCATGGCAGCAGCGTCGAGGAGCTGGCGGGCGCGCTGGGTCACGCAACGAAGCTCGTCTCCCTCTAAGTGGCCCATCTCATCGACTGCCGCCTGGGCAGCCCTTAGGTTTTTCGACGGAGTGAGGTACACAGGCCGCGGGGCCCCCACCATGTCTGCCAGCAGCCCGCCGCGATCGCGGACAGCGCCGGCTCGGCTGGGTCGCCAGCAGCCGGCATGCCACAAATGGCGCGGTCCATTTCGCGGCGGTAAGCTTCAGTGAGGCGCCGGGAGGCGGACAATTTGTCGGCGCTGTCGAGGAGCGAGACGCGGAGCGCCTCCAATGCCGCGCCGTCTGCCCCCGCCGCGATAGGGGCGGCGAGGTGCTGCAGAGCGGCCTCGAGCGGGTCTGGGCCCGTCCTGCACAATGGTTCGCCGTGGTCGGTGACGAGCACCTCCCTGACGGTGCTGATGGTGCTGCAGATCGGAAGAATGGGGAGGGGGTCGTTGATGATCTCCACGTGCTCGGGGAAGGAGTCGACCGGCCCTGCGACGAGGTCGACGATCATGTCTATCGGTGGGTCGGAAGAGCCCACTGACTCCATGTCAGAGGCGCGCTCGTCGACGATGTGGAGCTTGTCGAGGAGCTCGACGAGGAAGCTCTCCGGCGCCACTGGCTCGACCGTCGGAGAGGGTTCATCGTGGATGCGGACGGCGCCGAGCAGATCGGCGAGCCCGCTCACGGCGCATGCAGCCTGAGCGCCGCGAAGCATCCCGGTCTCCACGCCAGCGGGCGTGCCGGGCTGGCTACTCTCGCTAGGAAGGAACAAGGTTCCCGTCCAGAACATGTCTCCGGACGACGGTGCACCTAGCCCCACGATGGGCACCAAATGTCGGGGTTTTGGGACGACATATGCCAACGGGTGGCTTATCATGCATGGGGTCAAAAGAACGTCGCCGGGCTCGGGAAGCGGGATAAAGCGAAACTTAGGACGCCTACGTATCTTACCCAGGTTCGGGGCTCTCCAAGGAGATAACACCCCTAGTCCTGCTCTGCGGGGGCTTCGCGTCATAACTGATAGCACTAAGGTAGCTACAAGATTGCTCCTCGAGCTGTGTGGTTTAAAGGAAGAAGATGAACAAGGCTCGCTCACCTCCTCCCTCTCTCTATCTAGGGTTTAACCTCGTGATCTTCTAACCCCTCCTCATGGAGGACCCTGGGGGGTTTATATAGGCCTACCCCCCAGGGGTACAATGGTAATCTCGACGGTGTGGCCCCAGCCGTCAGTGTCTTCTGACGCCGGCTTTACCGCCTGTCTGCGGGGCCCGTCGCCCGTGGGCCCCTCGTGATTGTCTTTCACTGTGGAGGTGCCTCTGCTGACGACAGCCTCGTCGAGAAGAAAGTGGCTACAGTGCCATCGCCTCCCTCCGTACGCTGCCACCTCGCCCTGTCCTGTCATCTTGATGAGGCTCGGACTTCTAGGGTGGGGTTTGCCGTCTGTTACCAGGTGACCGTCTCCCCTGGCCGTCTGCCAGGGGCGGCTTGTTCATGAGTTACCCGCTGACCGATGGGGCCAGCCGCCTGCTGGCCCCGCCGTTTGCGGGTAGCGGGATCGTGGCCTCCTCTGACCGATGCTTGGTCACGAGCTGCGTGGCTACAGTGACCCGCCGCTTAGGAGATATTCATAAGGTACACGGTCACTGTAGCCACGCCCTTATAGATCTCCTAAGGACATGTTTTCCTGTAGCCATGCCTCCGCCGCGCAGGGGTCCCCCCAGCGTGCTTCCTGGGGAAGGAGTGCGGGGCCGTCTGCTAGTCGGTGGTGTTGGTGTTGCCGCCTGCTGGGTCCCTGCCACCTGCTGGCAGCCGGCTCCTAGGGCAGGCTACCCTAGGAGGCGGCTCGATGAGCAGACGGCCGCAGCGAACCAAGCGGTTGTCATTTGTCTTAAAATACTAAGGATAGGCGCCAAGGGTGCCCATGGTCAATATCTCCGACACTCATGGAGCAGCTCGCGCAGGTTAGCAGCAGCCGAGCCGGCGAGCCACTGCCACAGAGCCCTCGCCCAACGCAGGCGAGCAGCAATAACGCCTCCTCCAAAACGGGATCTCGCAACAAGGCGTGGCTAGGTATTTGCCTCTGGCGTCGCCCACACAATCTAGCTTTGCTGCCTCGGTGAAGAGATGGGGACAAGAGGAAAAGACGAAGAGGAAGGATCAAAAGATGAAGGGATTAGGTTTTCCGCGGTGAAGAATTGACGGCCACGCAGGACACGCGTCAAAAGAACGAGGCGGCTTATGAGTTGCCTAGGATCAATCGGTCAAAAATAAGCATTTTCCAAAAATAATAGGTACGCATAGAGCCCAATAACAACACCAATTAAATTTTGCTTAAACAAGCGAGCGTACCACCTCATATATTATTTTGCAATGAATTTAGATTGTTATTTGTTGCAATATGTATGCAAATTGTCAATAAGAAATAGGGCTGCTACAGGGTAAGCTGCTCAAGGAGATGATGGGGATATGAGGTTACTGTTGGAGATGAACACTTTTTTCCCAAAAAAATAACTTCCTTGTGCCATAAAATTTACTCTCGGAACTTTTCTATGCTTTTACGGCTGCTGCAGGAAATGCTCTGCGACAGAATTACTACGTAGTTCGTCAATCCACAACATCAAACTGGTGGAAATCAAAAGAAATGCAATGGAGACCATGCACATGCAAAGACAGAGGGCTACTGGGACGGAAATTGCATTTGGCTCCCTGAGCTCGTCTGATGCAAGAGCTATAATCAGCCGGGTGATTTGAAAAAAAATTCCTCCGAATAAATATACTCGAATAGCATATTCTATGACTAAAATGTATTGTTCAGACCACCAAACAACAACAAGCCGCAAACCAAGAGAGCTAAGGATGTGCAGGCGGTTAGGATCCTTTGAGCTTTTGTACTTCCCTTGTGCGCTCAACAGTCACGCACCTTGCTGGCACAGAAAAGCTAACCCAGATAAACATACATACTCTTGCCATTACTCTCGAATGGAAGGAGAAAACTGATCCCTTTCTCCCTTGGAATGTCAATTTCTGAAAAATCTCAGCGGTAGCCCCAACCTCTTCCTCGGCCTCCTCTGCCCCGCCCTCTTCCACTGCCTCTACCACCACCACGGGGCAACCCCTCAAAAGCTCTGTTCACAAGCTGATTGTGCATTCCTCCATCTCCTCGCCCCTTCTTGTTTAAAGGGGCATTCCCATTAATAGCAGGTTGGGTCCTCTTCCCTCTGAAACATTAGCAAACTAGAATTGACTAAAAAGAAATGCAAATTAATCTGAATAAAATTCAACATTTGATAGTAGACATCTAACCCTGCTGTTGCAGCTGCTGGTTTCTTTGGTTGTTCCATCCATGATAGAGTAATTTTCTTATCACCAATGAATAACGGAGATTTCCCATGCAATGGCTGAAATAAAAAAACAAATCGTCTCATTTAAATTTTAGATGTGAGCAAATAATAGGTTACACTAGTTTCCTCTGAAGCACATAGACAAAGAATCAACAGTACACAAGAGCAATATGCTCGTTGACTTCAATACTTCATAGCATATTTGAAGAAGCTAGTTACAGTTGTATAATTGCTTTTTAGACCTCGAACGCCAAGCAAGAAATTCCAACATGGCTTATATTTTGAAGCTCGAATAGGCTAATATGGCATATATAGGCTCTGATGCTTGGATAAAGGATTTTATGTTTAAGGGGCTTAGAAAAATAATACAGATATGCTTGTGCATTTTAATACAATATTACATATTATGTCGTTGTTGTTTGGCTATTGTTTCTTTGATCTTCAGACAAAATTATGTATTCCGTACCAAACTACCAAGACGTTTTTGTAGGTTAGTTCAGCCTATAAAGACGTCTTATATTTTCATACGGAGGTAGTACTATTTATTACCCACACCCTCAGATTTTAGCCTTGCATCATTACATTTAGTACTACATTAACAAGTCAACAGAGGGAGTAAAAACTTGCTCAATATATTATTGCGGACATGGGTCAGCTAGGCCGGTGCACACAACAGCAGCAAATGGCATGTCGGTGCAAACAGAGTTAGTGATGCAGGATAACAAAGAACTAGTTGCTAATCTTCGCAAGTGAAACAAAGAAATCACCTGTGACATTGCCAATATATTATTATAGGACCGCATTGTCATCGTTGATTTTTGCTGATCCGCTTTCTGCAAAAGATATCACACCACTATCAATTGGCACTTTAGCAGGAAATGTAGACGACACATGTGATAAATCTGTGCCATGAAAAATGTTTAGCACAAATTGTGCAGATTATGACAGTACAAGTTGCCTGCAGAAATATTATGATGCCGTAATAATGGTAGTATAACATGGCACAGACTAGAGAACATTTCAATGGAACTAGTAAACCCAAGCATCTAAACTCACGATTTTAGTTTTCTCTTCTTCTGTCTTTGCTGAAGATATTGCCTTGTTGAAATCTGCCATTCCCTGGGTTAGTCTCTTCGAGGCTGCTCGAACCGTGTCTTCCGTTCCAGTCAACCTGTGCATTTGTAACCATCAGAAACACGCTAGCATGACAGAAATCATGCTGGAGGAACAAATTTGTGCAAGATAACAATGGAACATAAGTGGGGTGACAAAGCTAACTATGAAAGTAGACAGAACATTTGTTCTACGATGCTAAAAGATTCTAATGTTTGGGTCTCAAAAGCTTAATGGGGAATCTGAGCATCATCATGTGACTGATCCGCACGAAAAGAAAATATATATTTATATATATACCATATGAAAATATATTTCATGATGAATCTAATGGTATTGATCTGGTATTGTAAATGTTGATACAAAAATTCTATAAACTTGGACAAAGTTTGTTTAACTTGACCAAATTTATATGCACTATTTGGCAAGCAGGGAGTACTTAATAGTGGACATATCTTAAAAGAAATCAAAATCAGATAAAGTGTTCTACGTACTAGACTTTATTTGGGCTTGCTTAAATTAGACTACAACAGAACCACAATGGAACTTCCAACTTGAAGGCTTCTACTCTCGGGGCATATTCTTAAGAGTTTAACTCAGTTTATAGTAAAGAAGTGGCCAGTACCGCAAATGAAACAAAGCCAAACAATTTAATCATGCTGAGTTTAGGATATGAGAATGACATGTGAGGAGATGGTGAGACATGGAAATGAAGCATGTGAATATGATGGTAACTTACTAGTAGACTTCTTTGCTTAAGAACATACTTTTCAAGAATGCAAATACAAATAAAATAAATCATCAACATCAGTTGATTATTGTACCATATATATAGCAAGGTACCTCTCGATAAAATCTTTGTAATGTTCTGAGAAATCCTCTCCAAGTCTATCGGACGGCTGTCCAGTAACGATCTTGTAACCACAGAGACTGTTTGTAGTGTTTGGTGTCTATATTACACATTAGGTCACCACAAGGTCATGAAGAAACTGACATGAATCATAGTAGAAACATTTCATTTATCTAACCTTATGAGCCAAATGGTGAAAAGTGTATAGCAAGCACTCGACATAATTGTGATTAATATCATCTACCTTCTTCCCAGGCATATACTTCTGCAAAACAACAATTGAGATCAACATAGAAATTTTAATCCTGTACTCACTGTAAATGAGAAACTCATTAACATCTTTGAGCATACAAAATAAACCTTGCAAATTGGGCTTTAGAAGCATAAGCGGAAATAAGAAATGTATAAACCTTGAGCAATTGAACAACGGATGGAAGCAGCTGGCGTGAATCTTGTGCTGCAGCATATGGCGAGCTAGCAGCGACTGTCTTAAGTAAATCCAGCTTCTTCTCCTCGGGAATCTAAAAATGGTGAAAACGAACACTTGATGCTGAAACACGCAAGAGCACGGATAGTTTCAAAAGGAAAAACACTACAGATGATGCAGGATACTGACAAAGCAACGACAAAAAATCATAACTAGAAACTTAAACGGCATTGTAAAATCCGCCTGTTGTGAATTTCGCACGGCCCTTGTTTAAGAGACTAAGGTGGCCTTTGTTTGAGCTTCGGCTACTGATTATGGGATTCTACTGGTCTGAAAATAAGAATTGCAAACAAACAGCCAGCTACCCACCTTAGATTCTTAGGAATCGGTTCTGAAGATTCTGAAAATTGCACTGCGAGGCAGCACGAGCAGGAAGCTGCAATTTTAGCTGATTCCCGAGCTTCCACTTACCCAACTTCTAGTCTACCCAGGTTTTTCCCCGTTATTACGGACGAAATGCCACCGCTCTCCTATCAGATATTTCACCAGCGAGTAGTTCTCCTTCCTCGTTATTTTTCTCCACCCAAGCGAACAGAGAGAGAGTGATATACACCCAAGCGAACAATAAAGCTGTCCAATAGTAGAGTAAACAAACAGCCTGCTTCTGATTTTGTAGAATCCACAGCCACAGCTGATTTCAGAAATCCACAGCAAATGTGATTCTCAGGAATCCGTAGCCCAAACAAAGGGGGCCTAAGCAATTATGAGTAAGGGTCCTTTTGGTTGAGCTTTTCCAATCAACTTCAGCAGTTAAAAGCCTGTAAGCCAACGAAACAATGTTTGCCCACGGCACAATCTGCAAACACAGCACCTTCTCGTATGTGTATTTTCTGCAGCTGCTCAGACCCAGCTTTCACAGCGCGGAGGCCAATCAACTGGCGAAAATATTAACCACCTGCCACCGGCAACCCCTAATTCAGTTCTATAACCCCCCACCCC
>LR738714.1:312840956-312851239 GCA_902687465.1 Secale cereale | reverse complement strand
CCTCCCCGAAAGAGAGGTCCTGAGGGCACTCTAATTTTTGTTTCCCGATCATTCTACTGACCAACAATAGCAGATTCATGGCCATTTAATGTTTGTTTCATCAGAATTCATCGGTCACCTGTTTACAGTGTACAGGGATACTGTTACAGGCGTTTGGTGACAGATCTCTGTAATCACTTTCCTCTGTAATCAGGTCCAGGGCAGCTATAGGTCGATACCCCCCCACAACCCACCGGTAAAGGTTTCCTTACCACCCCGAGCCCCGAGCCCTCCTCCTCCCTCCTCCCCTCGATCTGTTTGCGCCACTGCCTCCCTTCAATTCCAGCGCCACTGCCTCCCCACGACCCCCTTCGAGTCCAGCGCCGCAGCCTCCCCGCGGTAATCTCCTCCTCGTCCAGCCGTCGGGGACGACCTCGCCACATCAGTCGCCGGAAACAACGCAGCCGACGCCGACGAGGGTGGACAGTTGAAGCCGCCGACGAGGAGCAGCAAGGCCCATCTCCGGATCGATCTCTTCCTCCTACATCAACCTCCTGCAGATCTATTTCCTTTACACAGCCCAACCAAACAAAACATGGTTTATCCCGTGCGGAGCTTTTACAAGGCGTAATCTGTTTCCCATTACGTTTACATTACCAGTCACAGAAACAAACACCTCCTTAGTGTAAGTTGATTACAGTCAACAAGAACTAGGTGGATGTTTATAATTTTTGAACTTGGAAGTGTTTATTTACTGGTTGAACAATGGGGTTGGTATAAAATTCCGAGCAAATGTGTATCAAAAGATGGACATCTGCCAGATGTGTGTAATGTTTCAAAAGAGTTTACCGCGGTGGCTCATTTCTTATTGTGCTGATGTAATGTAACAATGTGACCCAGCAAAATTATTTTGGTATCTTAAGAAAAAAACACAAGTTAAAGCATGCATTTGTTGGAGAAAATTCCGACACAATATCTCCATGTCTTTTACAATAATATACGGCATCGCTCTCTATTTAGATTTTTTATACTTTGCAACATTACAATTAGTTGTTCAAATAAATCATCCGTAGTGTCAATCAGTGTACAAATTGTTGCCTTACGGTCTATTAAAGCATATGTAAACAATCTTTAAAGACTCACAGGCATTACAAACAATTCCTTCCAAATCTACAGTTTCACAACTGTTTCAACCAAACTTTCAGCTTTCCCACAGTTCCCAACTCACAGCAGCTTTCTCACAGCTAATTGTAGACATTTCAGAATCTACAGCTCAACCAAACACACCCTATAAGTAGATAAGAAACAAACCAATCCAACTCAATGTCCGAAAGCATCCGCTGAACAAAGGGTGGAACTTCTAGGCAATAGAAGGAGAAACCAAGACCTAGAATTTGGCTCCATCGCCAAGGGACACATGCATCACATACTAAGGTGAACCTCATCCTTTACGCATTTCTACTTGGTTCCCACACGGATGGTATACTACTTGATACTTCTACCATGCACACCTATAGGTTTGAGCCAAACGTCATGCATGCCATGGAGTAGGTCATGCACAAGAGAGCGCCCACACCATCTGTGAGAGAAGCCTGGAAGCGCAAGCCGAAGGAAGACTTGAGCAGCAGTATAACCGGTCCAACCTAGCAGGCATAACTGGTTCAAACCTGAGAGCTCCTGGAAGAAGTCCCGGTACAAGTCCTGGTGTAATCGGCCTGCGCCCAAGCCTCCTAGGAAGAAGTACTGGTGCAACCTTACACCGGCTACTAACCCCAGTTACACCGGCCTCCTGACGACTGTGCCGCCGACTACCTCCACGACCCCGCGCCTTGCCCAGCGACAGGTTATACCGGCCAGAAAGGCCCGGTAATACAGGGCGCGCAGCTTTGGGGCCACCGACACATGTACCTTTCTCTTTCCTCACTTACCCCTTCGTGGGTGGACCTACATATACCCCTCCCCACTTAGACCTAGGGTTAGCAAAGTAGAACTAGTCATAGAGCCTTTGCTCATGTACCTCCCCATGTGGGATTCCTCCTACATGGAGATTTTTCCCTAGTGGAGATCAAGGCCTCCTCTTGAGGGGAAGATTCTTCCCAAGGTATTCATGACCTCCTTGTCTTAGGACTTGGGAAAGAACTGCACATCTTGTTCTTGCTTCTCCCTTGGATTTGTAAGAAACCACGTGAACTGTGTGGTGTGGGTCTGCGGTTACAAGAGGGTGTTGCCTTGGCATCACTAGTTATCCATGTGTTTTCCCTTGGTTTCCTCGTGATTCCTTGTGTTCTTCCTAAAATCTACCTCCAATTCGTGAAGATCGGGCCACCCAACGGCTTGCCCCGTATCAACAACCCTGGTGGGGATTGGTGTTAGTTACACTAAGCTATGGTCATTTCATGTAGTTTCTAGAAATGCATATTCCAAACAAAACCAAAAATATAACAAAACAAAAGGTCACAAAAGACAGGTACTCCCTCCGATCCATATTGCTTGTCTTAGATTTGTCTAGATACGGATCCATATTGCTTGTCTTAGATTTGTCTAGATACGTCACATCCGTATCTATACAAATCTAAGACAATCAATATGTATCGGAGGGAGTATCAATCTCAATTAAAATTATTATGAACTCTTGAGCTTAATCAGCACAGGAAGTACACTATACTGCAAGATGTTGTCACAAAATGATCAAGAAAACACGACTATCATGATGATACGCTAATAATGGGACACAAATGTTCCTGTAGCCATGGAGGCATTCAGTCATCATTAATTTACTACTCCTTCCATCCCAAAATAAGTGTCTCAACTTTGTAATAACTTTAGTACAAAGTTGTACTAAGCTTGAGACACTTATTTTGGGAGGGGGGGTATACCAACAAAAAAAGTATAGCACAAATTTGCCCTAATAAGAACAAAGTGCTTTTTTGCTTCTTCCTATACGAAGCAGAGGATGCAAGGTACAAGATGAAGCAATTTACCTTATCGAAAACTGGAACGATTTGCTTAGCAAAATAGTTGAGAAACTTGCTGCTTGATGCACCTCTCTGAAGAGAGCAAAGAACACCAATATATGATTCAATGCTCAACAATAATAACATAAATGACTTAATTATTGTTCGACTAAAATGGGCCATACCATGAAGATAGGAAGAGCCATATAGATGCATGAGGTCCACCTCTCTATATGATCGATATCAGACACCTGAAAGAGAAGTAATCCTAAGCAAAATCCACAACCTCAAAACAAAGGTACTTCAAAAATGAACTTCAAACTTAAGAACTTACAACTAATAACAACAACAAAGGATAAACAGGAAACTAATAAAAATAAGTAGCAACATATGGAAAGGTCACGATTGTGCAACATCAATATGCACCCTTGTTACAGATCCCTAACCCAGAAAATGAGATGCACAAAGCAAGAATTGCTACACCAACGATACTTTTGTTGAAGTATATGTGGATTGATCAACCTTCTCGGTCAGTTCCGACTTTTGGTTCGTGTATCTTGTATGAAACTTAATGTGGTATCAGTGCCAAGAGGTCTTGGTTCAAGTCTCTACTTTCGCAAATTAAATAGAAAAGATTGTGTGCCCTCTTTATGTCCATACTTAGGCCTTATCAAGCCACACGTGAGAGAGGGTGTTGAAGGATATGTGGATTGTCCAGCCTTCTCCATCAGTTTGGACTTTCGGTTTTCCTAACTGGTTCTGTTCTCCATCAGGTGTTCCATGCTCTATGTGAGTCACATGACACATGCTGGGAGCTCAGCCTCAAGGATATTAAGATATGATGTATGTGCAGGCTGACTCTGCTAGATTTAAGACACAAAACAATGATACCACTCTGTTGTATGCAACTAGAACAGTCTTTAAAGTTTAGATACTATTATTATTTGAAGGATTGCATTCCTTAGATTTCTGAATTATTTCAGTTTAGTGAAATGTTGGCTTCCAAAAGTTGTTACATGAAAAACTACCAGTTTTGGCCATAATGAGGTTTTGTGAATTAATTGACACGTGTTGCACGTGCACGGTTACCAGTTTCAATTTATGTGCAAACGGGTATCAAATGAAATGTCTGGAATAGAATTGTTTTCATCTTCAGGACAGTAGTGATCTCGGCTTGGGAATTCGGTAGGCCCACACTCATCTTGAACTATAAATTAGCAGAGCTTGGGCCTATTATGCAATTTGGAAGTACGCCAAGCCATTATACAAAAAGTCACGCAAAAAAAGTGGTGTTTTAATTCATGTTCTCAAATATAACCACCTCGCATCAAAGGAAACAACAAATTTATTATATCTAAAGATATTTTGCACCACCTCAAAATTGTAAAACAAACCACCTAGCACTTACAACTTCCAACAATTACGTGCCACGTCCACAAGTCTTTGCCAACTTATTTTTAGTAAACACATTTTTAGGAGGCTTGCATTACCAGTAAAGTCTAGAAGTCAGGCTACTTTACCAACCGATACGACACCATTACTATATTCACCCGAATGGCCATGTTCAAATACCTCCCTTTTGTGCCCTTTCATCCACTGCCATAAAGCACAGAGTCTTATAACTATCACAACATCTACCAACGGTGACCAGCCGATGCTACAGATGGTCCGCTAAATGGATAAATTTGGCATGCATGTTATACCTTCTTTTATGAACGCGCGCGGAACACAACTTTACTCCATGATTTCCGAGAAATATCACCTTCTCGTATCGAGGTATAATGATGCTCACTAACTCCAAATTAGTGATACCAATTATTTGTGTAGGCTGCTGACTAACCCAGAGCAATTGTGCTTTTAGGCCCCGTTCGGAAGTCGTCTCGCTTCCAAAAATAGCTGGATCCCGCTTCTCAACTGGCCATCCAGCTTCACGAAGGAGCAGGATGCGTTCGGCACTTCGGCTCGCTGTTGTGGCTCCCAGCCTGTTCGGCCACGCAGGTGGCTGCACACCTTGAGCTGGGGGAACGGCTTCTCAGGCGTGGATCTTGGGGCCAGACCCGTCCAGGAGCTCTACTTTGTGCGGCTGCCGGCGGCGACCAACGGAGGGAGTGGCGGCAGATGGGGGAGATGATAGCACGGGGACTTCGGGTGGCTGCTACGAGCCGCGATGGACGGAGACTTGAGGGACAAGGCGTAGATCCTAGGGGCGGCGGCGGCCGGCAGCGCGGCGGCCGGCCGGCGACAGGGCGGCGGCTAGGGTTGCAAGAGAAGAGGAGTCGTGGGTGTTCGTTTCTGGACGAGCAGAGGAGTTTGCGAGAGCAGAGGAGTCGGGCCACCATCAGGATGTGTTTGATCGAGGAAAACGATTCGAGTGGTACTTCGGGGTGGCATTGCCAGCGTAATTTAGAGGAACTCCAACTTCTGATTTTTGTGAAGCTGGTCCAGCGCTGCTTCTCGTCTCCGCAATTTTTGCACTGTCGAATCCTTAGCTCCACGGAGCCAGATTCTCGAAGCGGAGCCGTTCGGGCCAGCTTCTCGGAGAGATTTCCGGAAGCCAGCCCGTGGAGAGCCTCCGAACGGGACCTTAATTCTTTATCTAGCCTAGCTCTAAGGTTCACATGACCAAGTTAAAAGAAGTTTGACAGACAACACAAAATACGGCCTTAAATAAAGGCTGGGTCCAAGCCAAGCCAACACCCAAAATCGCCCTTTGTCAATGACGGCACCCGAATTTTCTGGTATTTTAATATGCACATATATAAATTTTATTCCTAGAATGTTGAAATAGCATACTTACATCAAATTGCGCATCAAGATCTGCTTGTGCTTGAATGATTTCGATTAATTCTTGAAAGGATTCTCGAGGAGCAGTATCCCCAAATATGCTCAAACTCCGCAGGAAATCCATGAATAATTTAAATTCCAGCCCAGTAACATCTTGTACACTCTAAATCATACAATTTTTGTTAAAAGTGTCAAAAAAATTACGGGAATTAAATAAACAAAAAAATGGTAGCACTAGTACATACTTTCTTTATTAAATCAGTTATATATCTTTCCATTTCTTCTTGAGGCTTTAGTAGCTCTGCTTTGACAGGAAAAACCTGAAAATTTTAACTCTATCAATACACAGAAAATAAGGTTGATAGCCTAGAGCATGTGCAATCTATGTACCTTGTCTCGGAGGAAACAAATAATCTTTTCACGTATCTCTGATCCTGACTCCACGTGCTTAAATAAAGGCTGCAATGAATCTACACCAAAGACGGTAAAAGCCACTATAAGATCTTGATGAAGTTAAAAGCATATATGTTAAACTCTACGTCTAGTTTACATGACATTATACTCTTTGCACAATGAACAATAAAATGTGGTCAAAAGACAATAGTAGCCCACATAGTAGACCAGGGCAACCTTGTTAGTAACTACAGTCCAAAGAGATAATGGCAAAAAATCTCAGACGCTAGTTCAACGATCATTCTGGAACAATATTTCTATAATTTTACTCCCAGTATCATCCGAAGGATAAGTCAAAAAAATCCTGATTATTCTTAACAGAATTACTGATAGGAACATGTGGGCTGTGGCTGGTTTCACCGAAGATAAGAGGAACCTGTGTCTTCTTGTTATTTTATGTATATGGGAAATGTGGAATAGTTGAGTGTTTACTAGCTTCATGCTTTTCCAAATAGTAGATGCTAAGCAGAATCCTGACTAGCAACAAGTCGATAAAAATGAAGGTGAAGAAACAAAAGAGGTAGATGGTGTAAGGAGTAATACAAAAAGGGCATTTGCAGCCCATCAAAGTGAACACTACCAGCAAAAAAGATATTACAAGCTTCTATAACAAAGAAATTACAAGTTGGTGTTACTTATCATCAAAATAATAGAACTCACAGGTTGAATTAAGACAAAACATCAGCACAGCACGCTATTAGAAGTTCAACATTTGCTGAACAGAACTGACAATTTTTAATAAGAATCAATAAGTATGTGCAATATAGTGTGGCTAAAAGTATTTCTAATAGGAAAACACATATCAAGTGCTATTCAGATAATATGTCAACTGCAGCACACAGAGTTTTCTACTCCCTCCGTTCCTAAATATTTGTCTTTCTAGACATTCAAATGGACTGCAACATACGGATGTATGTAGACATATTTTAGAGTGTAGATTCACTTATTTTACTTTGTATGTAGTCACTTATTGAAATATATAGAAAGACAATTATTTAGGAACGGAGGGAGTAATACATAAAGAAAACTTACCTGACGTGCCAAAATGCATATGCAGCTAACTTATAGAGTTAGATGGTGTGCCATATATGATAACTAACAGGAGAGCAAAGATTGAAATCGCTCCCCTGATTATGCCATTTATTGAGTATTGTGCAAAATTTAGCCACTACAAACAAAAGAAGAATAGAAGTGACCGAGCAGCATAGGAAATGGTGGGCCCACCACTAATCCTTGTGCATATGGACCTGCCTTGAATTTAAACCCTTAATCTAGAACACCTTGAAGTGATGAAAGTGGATTCTGCCCAGCGTCCTACCCATATCTCTTTTGCGAATATAAGAAAAGGTCAAGAAAGTGCAGAAGTTCATATGCACATCAATAAATAGAGCAGTAAAACACCACTCAATAAATATAATACTACAGGGTCCATTTTTCTAGTTTCTAGAGTTTGTGTGAAGGTCCAGTATAAATTGCCAATTGGGTTAATCTGGTAAAATAAAAGCAAGAAATTCATCATATAAGGTTGTTATCTCAAGGCTTCGCATTAATTTACACAACTTCTTCTAGTTTTAGGATTAGGACAATGATAAAATCAATTTTCGACTCTGAAAGTCCACATCCCCAAAGAAAATAATGGCAGGAATCTTCAGCACAGGCCCGGTAATCAAACAACAGGATGCATATCGAAGTACTCCAAAAGCTGTAAGAAAGCAAGAGATGAGGATAGGAATATTACTTTTAACATCTTGTCGTATAAGGGACATGAGTGCTTTATGAACAGCATCACGCTCCACATTTTCCTCTGAAATGCAAGAAAGAAGTTGAGAAGCATAGCCACATTTGACATTCGAGTTGAGAAAAGATAGGAGAAAAGCTATACCACTTGTAAGGAGCTGACCAAGAATATCTGCAATTTTTGAGATGAACTCTGCATCTTTGCCAAGAAGCGGAAACCCACGAATAGCTTGTATTCTGATCTGTAAGTACATTTAATGATGAGAGTTATTCATGTGGATAACATACAACCTTATGGTGAATAAATTCATGTTGTTCTAAAGTGAACATAATAACAGCACCCTTTTGACAAATGAAAAGCATTCAGAGGTAAACAGATAATCTACTGAGCCTTTTGTTTGCTTAATAAAGCATTAACAGATATTCGACGGATTATATGGTCTTTTGCCCACAAATAAACAGAACACATTTTGTGGTGTTTGAACCACCCGACTCTAGCGTCCGCCCCCATGCCCACCGCTCTCGCGTTCGCCCCCTTGTCGTCAGCCGCCTCACCGCCGGCCACCCCTCCCCTCCACCACCAACTACTACTCTCCAGCCCGACTAAATCCAGCGAGACGTGGTGGTGATGGGCGTCGCCGCCGGCGTTGGTGATGGGCGTCGTGCGGCGTCGCCGCCGGCGTTGGTGACGAAGTCTCCAGAGAGGAAGGTCAGGGGGATTCGGCATGTCACTGCCAGGAGGGCCCTACTGGTTGGGGGCTACCCAGCGACGCAGGCTGACCAGGGGAGACCTGGCTTTGCCATGGTTGGCTCGCAACTCTTCTGGGCATCGGGTGGAAGCGCCCAGGGAGAAGGCGTCTTCCACTAGATATGCCAAAACAGATTCATGGTTAGGTTTCCTCCCAATAAGAAAATATCTGAGCTGGTGGAGTACCCTTCCATAAACCTGAAGAAGAAAGGAGTTACCATCCTCTTTCATGAACTGGGAGGGTGAGATGCCTACCTATGATACTTTGACAGAGACTTGGGTAATTGTGGAAGGGCTCCCTCCAAAGTGGAACAACTGGAATGTCATTGCTCAGGTTGCTTCCATTTTGGGTGTGCTGGTCAATGTTGATTGGCACGTGATTTTCAGAAGTTTTTATAAGATAAGAATTCAGGTGGCTGTCAGAGACCCCAGCAAGATACCTACTGACAGGGTCGTTGAAATACATCATGAGCTGTATCTACTGAGATTTGAAGTTGAGAAAGATCCTGAGGACAGTTCTAACTCTGAAAATCCCTCTGACCCTGCTAGTAATAAGTAGTAATAAGCTGAGCAAGGACAATGATGTCAACAGTGATGATGATCTGCTGGGGGAAGAAACGGAGACTGAAAGTGAGAAAGCAGCTGGAAAGAACAACAACACTCCCAGACCTTCTGCTGCCCCTAGAGGTTCCAGATCCAATCTATTGCAATCTTGCAATACCCCTAAGCAGAATAGTACTCTAGAGAGATCCATCTTCTCCAAAATTCAAGGGGCTCCACTGACAAAAAGTTATCTGGAAGTGGTGAAGAAAAATGTTAGTGAAAATATTGGTGAGGCTCTGCTACCCATGTTTGATGCTGCAGATGCTCCACCTAGGGTCAAGACTCCTGCCTGCAAGGTAAAAGAGAAAACTGCTGGAAGCAAAAACTTGGGGCCTGTGATGGCTACTAGGATGGGTGACAGAATTCACAAAGATGGGAACCCTGCTTTGATCAAAGCTCAAGAGTTGAAGCAGAAAAAAGATTTGGAGATACCTAGAGGTAAAAATATCAAATGCTCTAGTAATTCATTTGTCTGCTTAGATAATGAGCTGCTAATTAATAATGCTAACTGTTCTGGTATTAATCTGGGAAATAATTGCCTTACATCTACTCATAATGTTGAAGTTATTAAACAAATTGAGTTAGATAGGCTAAAGAAACTCCAAGATGATAATCCAGAGGTGTTTCTTCTTCCTGATATTGATATCACTGGTGAGGAATTTAATTATATAAACCAGGAGCCCAAGAATAGAGAGGAGGATAATAATGATGCATATTTTAATATGCAACATACCTCTGATCTGTCATGGGTTGAGGTGTCTTCCCATAGGAAGAATAAGAGTAGGAGGAAGTTGAAGCTATAATTCTGTTATTATGATAGGTCTTTTTTGGAATGTCAGGGGACTAAATGGGTCCTCTAAAAGCTTTAGGGTGCAAGAGCTAATAAGAGCTCATTGCCCTAATTTTATTTGCCTTTCTGAAACAAGGAAAGTAGATTTCTCCAGGTCTCAGCTGGATGCCATTGATAATAGGCTTGGCTTTGTCTGGAACTGGCTCCCAGCAGATAATACTGCCTTGGGGGGGGG
>LR738714.1:312783725-312840900 GCA_902687465.1 Secale cereale | reverse complement strand
GGGCTAGTTGGTGTGAAAGATGATCTGTTTGAGATCATTAGATGTGATATTCATACCTTTTGTGTTTCTCTGATATTGAGAAGCAAGCAAGATGATAGAGTTTGGAGATTGATCTCTGTTTATGGTTCTGCATATGATCCTTTTAAGCTTGATTTTATAAATGAATTATTACATAACCTGCTTGCTGATTGTGGTTGGTCTGGGCCTAGACTGATAGGTGGTGACTTTAATCTAGTTAGGGAGGCCTGTGATAAAAATACTGGTGATATTAATCAACATTAGGCAGGCCTCTTTAATGACTGGAATAATAAATTTGGTCTAATTGAACTCAGGAATACTGGGAGAAGGTTTACTTGAGGCAATAACCAAGATTCCTTAGTGATGGCCACCTTAGATAGGGTGTTCATTTCAGTAGATTAGGAAGCCTTTTTCCCTGCAGTCCAAGTTAAGGCTCTTCCAAGATTAGGGAGTGACTATACCCCCTTAATTGTTGATACCTGTGCTATTAATATTCCTAATACTAAGTTTTTTAAATTTGAGAAATGGTGTCTTGGGAGTAGAAGGTTTTAGAGGTATTGTGATAAAAGCCTGTAACACTGAATGTTATTTCTCACAAGCCATTGATACTTGGCAATTTAAGATTAGAACTACTAGAAAGGCTATCAAAGGGTGGTGTATTAATTATGAGGCTGCTCAAAATAGACAAAAGCAAGCTTTGATAGCTGAATATAACTGCCTAGATATTTTGGCTATTTCAGGTGAGCTAAATGCAATCTGGAGCAGGGAGGAGATCAAAGCCAGGCAAGGGTCTAGGGAGAGAGAGATTCTTGAAGGAGAATATAATACTAGATATTTTCAAGCTCTTGCTGTTGAAAATAGGGGAGAATGATGAGGAACAATAGATGAGGAACATGAAAATATAATCATATGTCAAATCTGTTTGGCTACTTCTAGATACTTCTGTTGTGGTCTAGTATTTCTTTTCTTTATCCTACCTACTATTTTCTAGAGTCTTCTAGTTGTGAGTAGCTATGAGTAGAGTGGTGAACCTTAAATAATGTTTCTAGAGTATTCCAGCTATAAGAAGTATGTGAAGGCTTCCCAAAGCCCTATAAATAGAGGTCCTCACCTCTACTTTGTACCCAGACTATGTACCCACTACCTATAATAGAACTTGTTGTTCTTATCTAAGATCTTGGAGTAGATCTTGTGCACTAGGAGTTCTGGATTGAACTCTTGCTGCCCTATCGGCCTACATTCGCCTCTAGAGCGATATCTAGCACAGCACGTTGAAGCTGTTCCTTCAACACTTGTGTTGTTCACTTTGTAGCAGCAAGGTGGAGTTGCTCCTCCACGACCTTTGTGCTGCTTCAGATATGATTAATAGGGATTTCTTAATAGAAATGTTGAGCAAGAGGGGTGGATCAATAAAGTTAAATCTCTACTACTTAATGGCTCTGTTGGTGTCAGACTCGATGACACAAACAGTGAGTATTTTATTACTGGTAAAGGTGTGAAACAGGGTGACCCTATCTCACCTTTACTTTTTAATCTTGTAGCTGATGTGTTTACTAGGATTTTAATCTTGAATTTTAATAATAATTTGATTGAAGGTGTTTTCCCTCCTTCCAATCCTGCTGGAGTTGTCAGCCTGCAATATGCAGATGACACTCTGTTGTTTATGGACTATAATGTAGATCACGCTAAAAACCTGAAATGGCTCTTGTCTTGTTTTGAACAAATTTCAGGTATGAGAATTAATTTTCATAAGTGTGATTTGGTTCCTATTAACATTGATAGAGATAGTGCACATATTTTTGCCCAAGTAACGGGCTGCAAGTTGAGCAACTTAAATATTAAGTACCTTGGAGCCTCTCTTCATCATTATAACAAACTTAAAAAAGAGGATCTCCAACCTGTGAATGACAAAATTATTAAAAGAGGGGCAGGTTGGAGAGGTAGGCTTCTATCTTTGGGCAAGAGACTCATTTTAGTTCAATCTTGCCTTACTAGCATTCCTTCCCATCTTATGGGGATTATTAAATTTCCTAAGTGGGCTATTGCTCTGATTAATTCCCAACTAGCTCATTGCTTTTGGGATGACAATGGGGCATAATAAATACCATCCGGCTAATTGGGGAGCATTAGGTCAAAAATAAATATGGTGGTCTGGGGATCACTAATCTGGCTGATTTTAATCTTTGCTTGCTTGCTTCCTGGGCTAGAAGATATATTCTGGATGAGGGCAAGATTTGGAAAAGCATTACTGATTCCAAATATAACACCCACAACCCTAATATCTTTGCTTGTCCTAGCACTGGTGCCTCCCCCTTCTGGAAAGGGGTGTTATGGGCCATCAAAGCATCTACATTTGTATATTCCTGGGAGGTGGGTGATGGTAGAAGTATTAGGTTTTGGGAAGACATTTGGTATGGTTAGATTTCCCTTGCTACCCAATATTGGAGGCTTTATTCTATTGCTGTTGATCATCAGGTCACTATTAGTGATGTTTGGGACAGGTGCAACCTCAAGATTAATTTTAGAAGATGCTACTCTCCTGATATGATGATCGACTGGAACAACCTGTTCCAAGTGGTTAAAAATGTTGAGTTAAGTGACAGACCTGACACCCTCATATGGAAATATGAGCCGAAAGGGCTGTACACTGTCAAATCTTTCTATAAGATTGTTAATTTTAGGGGGGTTCTTCTTAGTAATACTCCAGTGATCTGGAAACTGAGAATTCCCCCAGAATCCAAATTTTTCTTTGGTTGCTGGCAAATAATAATCTATTAACCAGAGACAATCTTCTCTAGAGGCAAAATATTTCATTTTTGACTTGTTTATTCTGTACTGAAAATGAGGCATCTTGTCATCTGTTCTTTAATTGTGTTGTTGCTGTTGAACGCTGGATAGTTGTTGGGGAAATTGCTGGTAGTGTTAATTTCACTAATATTTATGATATCCTAAACTGCTGGTATTTTTGCCCCAACACTGCTGCTGTTATAGTGCATGCAGCAGCCCTGTGGACTCTCTGGAAATGCAGAAATGACATGTGTTTCAACCGGACGGTTTGGTCTGGTATGCAAGCGATTGTGAGGAAAACTGCCACTATTCTTACTGTGTGGAGGTGCTCTGGCCAGATGCTGTCAAGTTGGAGTTAAAAGAAAACGTGCGGAAGCTGGAACAGGTGGCGAGAGACCCACCCCTCATCTTGTGACCGGACCCAGGCTGATCCTTGGGAGATGCAGCTTCTCTCCTAGAGACATGGTTCGCTGATCCAGTATCTGGGAGCTGTTCTGAAACGCTGGAAGGAAGTGGAAGGAGTTTTGGCGCCTCCGTGTCCTGCCCTGTTTTCTTCTTGCTATGATATGAGGCGCACGTCGAAGCTGTCCTTTCTCCTCTGCTGTTTCTAGTGTTCGCTTTCTGTTTCCCTGTAGGGAGTTTTTCCTTTTATTCAGTTTTTGGCAGCCTTGCTGTCCTACTTCTGGTTTGTAGTAAACATACATATTGTACCTGACGTATGGGTTTCGTTGGTTTGCAATGGAACCGGGGCCGAAAAGCCCTTTTCCTCTAACAAAATTAACAGATGAGCTCTGCTGGTTAAGGATCAATGCAAGGCTAGGGGGAGGGGGGGCGTAAGGTTCTAAAAAAATGCCTGAATGCGTAACTATTCTGGATTTCTCAACGGGTGATTGTCTTTGACACAAAGAAGTGACTTCCAAATGGCACTCTCGGTACATGTCTCCTAGGAGAAGAGCTAGGAATAACAGCAACAGAAAAGCATGGAGCAAGCAGAAGGGGAGGGAAATTTTATAGGAACCAATACCGGTCACGAACCAGGTTAAACCACAGACAAGCTTCCAACATAAATTTCTAGTTTCCAGCGAGTCCGATCTAAATCCTAGACCAACTTAACGCAAAAAGGAAATGCTAGTGTTCATCGTCCTTCAACCTGTGCGTCCACTAATGCCGAGCTACTTATTAACATCAATTACGAAGAGAGTGGCAGAGAGAACACAAACCGCGAGCTCTTCCATCTCAACGAGGTCGAACATTGCTTCCATGGCGAAGGTACCGAGGGCAGGGAAGCTCCGGAAGTAACGGGGGATGAGCTGCGCCGCCAGCTGCTTCGCTTTAACATTTTGCCCCTTCACCGACGCTATGATCGCCTCATAGTCCGCCGCGTGCTGCAAGACCAAAAACCCATCAGAACCCTAGACCGAAGGAGCCCTAGGGAATGGATCGGTTGCACAGGAGAGAAGCACACCTGGGACTTGTCCTTGGCTGAGGAAAGTCGGTCGCCGAGCTCGTAGAGGCGTTCGACCTCGGCAGCGTCGGCGTTGGCGGTTGCCATGGGAGGGGGCGGAGGCGGGGAGAGGTAGATTTGGGTGTTAGGGTTCCGGTTATAGAGGAAGAGAAAAGAGAAGGTCTGGCGGTAGCGGAAGGGGATAAAAGACGGACGGGGCTTGCCTGCTCCCCTCCCGTGCTTCCCAAACGTTAAACTTGCATCGAACGGCCACACCCTATTTCCTTCCGCGTTGTCTATTTATTCTGAGGAAACAATTCACGGATCTACCGTATTCCGTCCCCTCCTCCGTACGTATTCCCCTTCCTTTCCCTTTTGCTCTCAACTTTCGAGAGCCGACCGTGGTGGAACCCTAGCCGCGAGACCAATCTTCTAGCGCCGTCCTCCGGCGGCTCCCCTCCGCCGACGACCTTGGTCGTCGGTGATGAGGGGGTCGCCGGATCCACGCGTGTAGATTGTTTTACTCTCTCGTAGTCTAGGTTTTTAGGTTGTTCAGCGTCCTGGCTTCGGTGGCGATGATTACAACGTTGAATAAAGATTCTTCGGATCCATCCCTGACGAGGCCATCGGTCCTATGGTTGGGGGTGAATTTGGAAGTCGGTCTGTTCAAGCAAGGATGGCGTGGAGGCGGCGGCATCCTCGTGGTGGACCTGTGTCCTCGGGCTCCGCCGTTGCGGCGACGTTTGCTCCAGCGTCGGCGCGGAGCTTGGGAGGTAGTCCAGGAGCGGATGCACATTGTGGTCTGCATCGACGACATCTGGAAGACGGAACGTGTACTGGATTCGTGGTTCGTGGATGGTAGGTATGGTTTCCTCCTTCGACGTCTTAGTCGTGGTGGGGTGCCAGATCTGGAGTTCGATGGCGTGTCCGGGGTGTTGCCCCGGTCTGATTCGTTCAACGGCAATGGCTTCACTTTTGGTGAGCTACATTGGAGGTCCGGAAAGCTGCATATCAGCGATGGAGTCGCGTCGTGCTCGGGTGAGGAGGTGATCCATCATTTTTTTTCTTCGGTGGCTACTACCGTGGTGCCGGAGGCAGGTGACGGGCGTTGGTGTTAAGCTCAGAGATGTTCTGTTATCTTTTCAGTTTTGTCATGTCGGTCCTTACGTGACTTGTAATTTGATCTTTATAATATGAATGAGACACGTATTACCATGAAAGAAAAAAAGAGCCGACCGTGGTCCGCGGGGAGCGAAGGCATCGAGTGAATCCAGTAATCGCCCTCTGCTCCCGTCGCCGCACTTCCCCGTCCCTCCCCGCCGCTCACTTTTCTGCCGCAGCCAAGCAGGCAGCTATTGCACAAGCTAAGATTGAATCAGATCAGACCTAGGCCATGGCCTCGACCAGGTGTGGCGCCACTCCCGTCGCAGATGCCGGCCCTCTCCAATCTCAAGACCACCTCCGTCTCCTGGTTTTGCTCCTCCTGCTTGCTAACCTTGACCCCTCCCTGTTCGATCCAGTTTGTTTCTTCGTTCTTTTAATTTGTTGTCTGCTGGTTGGATTTGTTCTCAGGCCAAACTGAGGTGGCGCCGCTTGTCCATCACCGACGAGGCAAGGGTCGCGGCGGCCGCCGACGCCTAGACCGTGGCCACCGTGGCGGCTGTCGCCGGCGGCGACTTGGCTTCCTGGCAGTGCCTTCGCGCGCGTTCGCTGCTAGTATAGCATGAAGGAAATATGCCCTAGAGGCAATAATAAAGATGTTATTTGTATTTCCTTATATCATGATAAATGTCTTTTATTCATGCTAGAATTGTATTAACCGGAAACTTAGTACATGTGTGGATGCATAGACAAAACAGTATGTCCCTAGTATGCCTCTACTAGACTAGCTCATTGATCAAAGATGGTTATGTTTCCTAGCCATAGACATGAGTTGTCATTTGATCAACGGGATCACATCATTAGGAGAATGATGTGATGGACAAGACCCATCCGTTAGCATAGCACTATGATCGTTTAGTTTAACTGCTATTGCTTTCTTCATGACTTATACATGTTCCTATGACTATGAGATTATGCAACTCCCGAATACCGTAGGAACACCTTGTGTGCTATCAAACGTCACAACGTAACTGGGTGATCATAAAGATGCTCTACAGGTGTCTCTGAAAGTATTTGTGGTGTTGGCATAGATCAAGATTAGGATTTGTCACTCCGAGTGTCGGAGAGGTATCTCTGGGCCCTCTCGGTAACACACATCATAATAAGCCTTGCAAGCAAAAGACTAATAAGTTAGTCACAAGATGATGTGTTACGGAACGAGTAAAGAGACTTGCCGGTAACGAGATTGAACTAGGTATAGAGATACCGACGATCGAATCTCGGACAAGTAACATACCGTTTGACAAAAGGAACAACGTATGTAGTTATGCGGTTCTGACCGATAAAAGATCTTCGTAGAATATGTAGGAGCCAATATGAACATCCAGGTTCCGCTATTGGTTATTGACCGGAGATGAGTCTCGGTCATGTCTACATAGTTCTCGAACCCGTAGGGTCCGCACGCTTGACGTTTGATGACGATCGGTATTATGAGTTTATGAGTATTGATGTACCGAAGGTAGTTCGGAGTCCCGGATGAGATCACGGACATGACGAGGAGTCTCGGAATGTCCAAGACATAAAGATTGATATATTGGACGGCTATATTCGGACACCGGAAGTATACCGGAAATGTTTCGGATTTATCGGGAATGCCGGAGGGGGTTACCGGAACCCCCTACGAGAGGGGATGGTCCATAGTGGGCCTAAAGGGAAAGAGAGAGGCAGCCCATAGGGCTGGCCGGCGCCCCCACCTAGGGTTCCTAGTTGGACTAGGATTGGGGGGGCGCCACCTCTCCTATTCCTTTCCCCCTTCTTCCTTTTGGTGAATCCTACTAGGAATAGGATTGCAATCCTATTCCTAGTAGGACTCCTTCCCTAGCCGCACCAGGAAGGGCCGGCCGGCCTCTCTCCCTTGCTCCTTTATATACGGGGGCAGGGGGGCACCCAAAGACACACAAGTTGAATTGTTTTAGCTGTGTGCGGTGCCCCCCTCCACAGAATCACACCTCGGTCATACCGTCGCGGAGCTTAGGCGAAGCCCTGCGCCGGTGAACACATCATATCCGTCACCACGCCGTCGTGCTGACGAAACTCTCCCGTGAAGCTCAACTGGATCAAGAGCTCGTGGGACGTCATCAAGCTGAACGTGTGCTGAACGCGGAGGTGTCGTACGTTCGGTGCTTGATCGGTTGGATCGCGAAGAAGTTCGACAACATCAACCGCGTCACTTGACGCTTCCGCACCCGGTCTACGAGGGTACGTAGACACACTCTTCCCTCTCGTTGCTATGCATCTGGTAGATAGATCTTGCGTGATTGTAGGAAAATTTTAAAATACTACGTTCCCCAACAGTGGCATCATGAGCCAGGTCTATGCGTAGATGATATGCACGAGTAGAACACAATGAGTTGTGGGCGATACTAGTCATACTGCTTACCAGCATGTCATACTTTGCTTCGGCGGTATTGTGAGATGAAGCGGCCCGGACCGACATTACCCGTACGCTTACGCGAGACTGGTTTCACCGTTACGAGCACTCGTTGCTTAAAGGTGACTGGCGGGTGTCTGTCTCTCTCACTTTAGCTGAATCAAGTGTGGCTACGCCCGGTCCTTGTGAAGGTTAAAACAGCACATACTTGACGAAACATCGTTGTGGTTTTGTATGCGTAGGTAAGAACGGTTCTTGCTAAGCCCGTAGCAGCCACGTAAAACTTGCAACAAACAAAGTAGAGGACGTCTAACTTGTTTTTGCAGGGCATGTTGTGATGTGATATGGTCAATACATGATGAGTTATACGGTTTTGTATGAGATGATCATGTTTTGTAAAGTTATCGGCAACTGGCAGGAGCCATATGGTTGTCGCTTTATTGTATGAAATGCAATCGCCATGTAATTGCTTTACTTTATCACTAAGCGGTAGCGATAGTCGTAGAAGCAATAGTTGGCGAGACGACAACGATGCTACGATGGAGATCAAGGTATCGCGCCGGTGACGAAGGTGATCATGACGGTGCTTTGGAGATGGAGATCAAAAGCACAAGATGATGATGGCCATATCATGTCACATATTTTGATTGCATGTGATGTTTATCTTATTATGCTTCTTATTTTGCTTAGAACGATGGTAGCATTATAAGATGATCCCTTACTAAATTTCAAGGTATAAGTGTTCTCCCTGAGTATGCACCGTTGCGAAAGTTCGTCGTGCCGAGACACCACGTGATGATCGGGTGTGATAAGCTCTACGTTCAAATACAACGGGTGTAAGCCAGTTTTGCACACGCAGAATACTCGGGTTAAACTTGACGAGCCTAGCATATAAAGATATGGCCTCGGAACACTGGAGACCGAAAGGTCGAGCGTGAATCATATAGTAGATATGATCAACATAAGATGTTCACCATTGAAAACTACTCCATCTCACGTGATGATCGGACATGGTTTAGTTGATTTGGATCACGTGATCATTTAGATGACCAGAGGGATGTCTATCTAAGTGGGAGTTCTTTAAATTAATATGATTAAATTGAACTTTAATTTATCATGAACTTAGTCCTGATAGTTTTGCATATCTATGTCGTTGTAGATCAATGGCCCGGCTACCGTTCCTTTGAATTTTAATGCATTCCTAGAGAAAGCTAAGTTGAAAGATGATGGTAGCAATTACACGGACTGGGTCCGTAACCTGAGGATTATCCTCATTGTTGCACAGAAGAATTATGTCCTTGAAGCACCGCTAGGTGACAAGCCCCCTTCCGCTAATGCAGACGCTTTGAACGTCTAGCAGTCGCGGTCTGATGACTACACGATAGTTCAGTGTGCCATGCTTTACGGCTTAGAACCGGGACTTCAACGACGTTTTGAACGTCATGGACCATATGAGATGTTCCAGGAGTTGAAGTTAATATTTCAAGCAAATGCCCGAATTGAGAAATATGAGATTTCCAATAAGTTCTACAGCTGCAAAATGGAGGAGAATAGTTCTATCAGTGAACACTTGCTCAGAATGTCTGGGTACTACAATCATATGACTCAACTTGGTTGCAAAGTTGACGAGGATAGTGTTATTGATAGAGTTCTTCAATCACTGCCACCAAGCTATAAAGGCTTCGTGATGAACTATAACATGCAAGGGATGCAAAAGACAATTCCCGAGCTCTTCGCTATGCTCAAAGCTGCGGGGGTAGAAATCAAAAAGGAGCATCAAGTGTTGATGGTTAACAAGACTACTAGTTTCAAGAAAAAGGGCAAGGGAAAGAAAGGGAACTTCAAAAAGAATAGCAAGTCAGTTGCTACTTCCACGAAGAAACCCAAATCTGGAGCCAAGCCTGAAACTGAGTGCTTCTACTGCAAGGGAACTGGACACTGGAAGCGGAACTGCCCCAAGTATTTGGCGGATAAGAAGGATGGCAAGATGAACAAAGGTATATGTGATATACATGTTATTGATGTGTACCTTACTAATGCTCGTAGTAGTACCTGGGTATTTGATACCGGTTCGGTTGCTAATATTTGTAACTCGAAACAGGGACTACGGATTAAACGAAGATTAGCTAAGGACGAGGTAACGATGCGCGTGGGAAACGGTTCCAAAGTCGATGTGATCGCCGTCGGCACGCTACCTCTACATCTACCTTCGGGATTAGTTTTAGACCTAAATAATTGTTATTTGGTGCCAGCGTTAAGCATGAACATTATATCTGGATCTTGTTTATTGCGAGACGGTTATTCATCTAAATCAGAGAATAATGGTTGTTCCATTTTAATGAATAATATCTTTTATGGTCATGCACCCTTGAAGAGTGGTCTATTCTTATTGGATCTCGATTGTAGTGATACACATATTCATAGTATTGAAACCAAAAGATGCAAGGTTAATAATGATAGTGCAACTTATTTGTGGCACTGCCGTTTAGGTCATATTGGTGTAAAACGCATGAAGAAACTCCATAAAGATGGACTTTTGGAATCACTTGATTATGAATCACTTGGTGCTTGCGAACCATGCCTCATGGGCAAGATGACTAAAACTCCGTTCTCCGGAACTATGGAGCGAGCAACAGATTTGTTGAAAATCATACATACTGATGTATGTGGACCAATGAGTGTTGATGCTCGCGACGGGTATCGTTATTTTCTGACCTTCACTGATGATTTGAGCAGATATGGGTATATCTACTTAATGAAACACAAGTATGAAACATTTGAAAAGTTCAAAGAATTTCAGAGTGAAGTGGAGAATCATCGTAACAAGAAAATAAAGTTCCTACGATCTGATCGTGGAGGAGAATATTTGAGTTACGAGTTTGGTCTTCATTTGAAACAATGTGGAATAGTTTCACAACTCACGCCACCTGGAACACCACAGCGTAATGGTGTGTCCAAACGTCGTAACAGTACTTTATTGGATATGGTGCGATCTATGATGTCTCTTACCGATTTACCACTATCGTTTTGGGGTTATGCTTTAGAGACAGCTGCATTCACGTTAAATAGGGCACCATCTAAATCCGTTGATACGACACCTTATGAACTATGGTTTGGCAAGAAACCAAAGTTGTCGTTTCTTAAAATTTGGGGCTGTGATGCTTATGTGAAAACACTTCAACCTGATAAGCTCGATCCCAAATCGGAAAAATGTGTCTTCATAGGATACCCAAAAGAGACTGTTGGGTACACCTTCTATCACAGATCTGAAGGCAAAATATTCGTTGCTAAGAACGGATCCTTTCTAGAAAAAGAGTTTCTCTCGAAAGAAGTGAGTGGGAGGAAAGTAGAACTTGATGAGGTAATTGTACCTTCTCCCGGATTGGAAAGTAGTACATCACAGGAAATTGTTCCAGTGATTCCTACACCAATTAGTGAGGAAGTTAATGATAATGATCATGAAACTTCGGATCAAGTTTCTGCTGAACGTCGTAGATCAACCAGAGTACGTTCCGCATCAGAGTGGTACGGCAACCCAGTTCTGGAAATCATGTTACTAGACCATGATGAACCTACGAACTATGAGGAAGCGATGATGAGCCCAGATTCCGCAAAATGTCTTGAAGCCATGAAATCTGAGATCGGATCCATGTATGAGAACAAAGTATGGACTTTGGTTGACTTGCCCGATGATCGGCAAGCCATCGAAAATAAATGGATCTTCAAGAGGAAGACCGACGCAGACGGTAATATTACTGTTTACAAAGCTCGACTTGTTGCGAAAGGTTTTCGACAAGTTCAAGGAGTTGACTACGATGAGACTTTCTCACCTGTAGCGATGCTTAAGTCTGTCCGAATCATGTTAGCAATTGCCGCATTTTATGATTATGAAATCTGGCAAATGGATGTCAAAACTGCATTCCTAAATGGATATCTCAAAGAAGAGTTGTATATGATGCAACCGGAAGGTTTTGTCGATCCAAAAGGTGCTAACAAAGTATGCAAGCTCCAGCGATCCATCTATGGACTGGTGCAAGCATCTCGGAGTTGGAATATACGCTTTGATGAGGTGATCAAAGCATATGGTTTTATACAGACTTTTGGAGAAGCTTGTATTTACAAGAAAGTGAGTGGGAGCTCTGTAGCATTTCTAATATTATATGTAGATGACATATTGTTGATTGGAAATGATATAGAATTTCTGGATAGCATAAAAGGATACTTGAATAAAAGTTTTTCAATGAAAGACCTCGGTGAAGCTGCTTATATATTAGGTATCAAAATCTATAGAGATAGATCAAGACGCTTAATTGGACTTTCACAAAGCACATACCTTGATAAGATTTTTAAGAAGTTCAAAATGGATCAGTCAAAGAAAGGGTTCTTGCCTGTTTTACAAGGTATGAAGTTGAGTAAGACTCAATGCCCGACCACTGTAGAAGATAGAGAGAAAATGAAAGTCATTCCCTATGCCTCAGCCATAGGATCTATCATGTATGCAATGCTGTATACCAGACCTGATGTGTGCCTTGCTATAAGTCTAGCGGGGAGGTACCAAAGTAATCCAGGAGTGGATCACTGGACAGCGGTCAAGAACATCCTAAAGTATCTGAAAAGAACAAAGGATATGTTTCTCGTATATGGAGGTGACAAAGAGCTCGTCGTAAACGGTTACGTCGATTCTAGCTTTGACACTGATCCGGATGACTCAAAGTCACAAACCGGATATGTATTTTTATTAAACGGTGGAGCTGTCAGTTGGTGCAGTTCCAAGCAGAGCGTCGTGGCGGGATCTACGTGTGAAGCGGAATACATAGCTGCTTCGGAAGCAGCAAATGAAGGAGTCTGGATGAAGAAGTTCATATCCGATCTAGGTGTAGTACCTAGTGCATCGGGTCCAATGAAAATCTTTTGTGACAACACTGGAGCCATAGCCTTGGCGAAGGAATCCAGGTTTCACAAGAGAACAAAGCACATCAAAAGACGCTTCAATTCCATCCGCGATCTAGTCAAGGAGGGAGACATAGAGATTTGCAAAATACATACGGATCTGAATATTGCAGACCCGTTGACTAAGCCTCTTCCACGGGCAAAACATGATCAGCACCAAGACTCCATGGGTGTGAGGATCATCACTTTGTAATCTAGATTATTGACTCTAGTTCAAGTGGGAGACTGAAGGAAATATGCCCTAGAGGCAATAATAAAGATGTTATTTGTATTTCCTTATATCATGATAAATGTCTTTTATTCATGCTAGAATTGTATTAACCGGAAACTTAGTACATGTGTGGATACATAGACAAAACAGTATGTCCATAGTATGCCTCTACTAGACTAGCTCATTGATCAAAGATGGTTATGTTTCCTAGCCATAGACATGAGTTGTCATTTGATCAACGGGATCACATCATTAGGAGAATGATGTGATGGACAAGACCCATCCGTTAGCATAGCACTATGATCGTTTAGTTTTACTGCTATTGCTTTCTTCATGACTTATACATGTTCCTATGACTATGACTTATACCCAAAAGAGACTGTTGGGTACACCTTCTATCACAGATCCGAAGGCAAGATATTCGTTGCTAAAAATGGATCCTTTCTAGAGAAGGAGTTTCTCTCGAAAGAAGTGAGTGGGAGGAAAGTAGAACTTGATGAGGTAATAGTACCTTCTCCCGGATTGGAAAGTAGTACATCACAGAAAATTGTTCCAGTGATTCCTACACCAATCAGTGAGGAAGTTAATGATAATGATCATGAAACTTTGGATCAAGTTTCTGCTGAACGTCGTAGATCAACCAGAGTACGTTCCGCACCAGAGTGGTACGGCAACCCAGTTCTGGAAATCATGTTACTAGACCATGATGAACCTACGAACTATGAGGAAGCGATGATGAGCCCAGATTCCGCAAAATGGCTTGAAGCCATGAAATCTGAGATGGGATCCATGTATGAGAACAAAGTGTGGACTTTGGTTGACTTGCCCGATGATCGGCAGGCCATCGAAAATAAATGGATCTTCAAGAGGAAGACCGACGCAGACGGTAATGTTACTGTTTACAAAGCTCGACTTGTTGCGAAAGGTTTTCGACAAGTTCAAGGAGTTGACTACGATGAGACTTTCTCACCTGTAGCGATGCTTAAGTCTGTCCGAATCATGTTAGCAATTGCCGTATTTTATGATTATGAAATCTGGCAAATGGATGTCAAAACTGCATTCCTGAATGGTTATCTCAAAGAAGAGTTGTATATGATGCAACCAGAAGGTTTTGTCGATCCAAAAGGTGCTAACAAAGTATGCAAGCTCCAGCGATCCATCTATGGACTGGTGCAAGCATCTCGGAGTTGGAATATACGCTTTGATGAGGTGATCAAAGCATATGGTTTTATACAGACTTTTGGAGAAGCCTGTATTTACAAGAAAGTGAGTGGGAGCTCTGTAGCATTTCTAATATTATATGTGGATGACATATTGTTGATTGGAAATGATATAGAATTTCTGGACAGCATAAAAGGATACTTGAATAAGAGTTTTTCAATGAAAGACCTCGGTGAAGCTGCTTATATATTAGGCATCAAGATCTACAGAGATAGATCAAGACGCTTAATTGGACTTTCACAAAGCACATACCTTGATAAGATTTTGAAGAAGTTCAAAATGGATCAGTCAAAGAAAGGGTTCTTGCCTGTATTACAAGGTATGAAGTTGAGTAAGACTCAATGCCCGACCACTGCAGAAGATAGAGAGAAAATGAAAGTCATTCCCTATGCCTCAGCCATAGGATCTATCATGTATGCGATGCTGTGTACCAGACCTGATGTGTGCCTTGCTATAAGTTTAGCAGGGAGGTACCAAAGTAATCCAGGAGTGGATCACTGGACAGCGGTCAAGAACATCCTAAAGTATCTGAAAAGGACAAAGGATATGTTTCTCGTGTATGGAGGTGACAAAGAGCTCGTCGTAAACGGTTACGTCGATTCTAGCTTTGACACTGATCCGGATGACTCTAAGTCACAAACCGGATATGTATTTTTATTGAACGGTGGAGCTGTCAGTTGGTGCAGTTCCAAGCAGAGCGTCGTGGCGGGATCTACGTGTGAAGCGGAATACATAGCTGCTTCAGAAGTAGCAAATGAAGGAGTCTGGATGAAGGAGTTCATATCCGATCTAGGTGTAATACCTAGTGCATCGGGTCCAATGAAAATCTTTTGTGACAACACTGGAGCAATAGCCTTGGCGAAGGAATCCAGGTTTCACAAGAGAACAAAGAACATCAAAAGACGCTTCAATTCCATCCGCGATCTAGTCAAGGAGGGAGACATAGAGATTTGCAAAATACATACGGATCTGAATGTTGCAGACCCGTTGACTAAGCCTCTTCCACGGGCAAAACATGATCAGCACCAGGACTCCATGGGTGTGAGGATCATCACTTTGTAATCTAGATTATTGACTCTAGTTCAAGTGGGAGACTGAAGGAAATATGCCCTAGAGGCAATAATAAAGATGTTATTTGTATTTCCTTATATCATGATAAATGTCTTTTATTCATGCTAGAATTGTATTAACCGGAAACTTAGTACATGTATGGATACATAGACAAAACAGTATGTCCCTAGTATGCCTCTACTAGACTAGCTCATTGATCAAAGATGGTTATGTTTCCTAGCCATAGACATGAGTTGTCATTTGATCAACGGGATCACATCATTAGGAGAATGATGTGATGGACAAGACCCATCCGTTAGCATAGCACTATGATCGTTTAGTTTAACTGCTATTGCTTTCTTCATGACTTATACATGTTCCTATGACTATGAGATTATGCAACTCCCGAATACCGTAGGAACACCTTGTGTGCTATCAAACGTCACAACGTAACTGGGTGATCATAAAGATGCTCTACAGGTGTCTCTGAAAGTATTTGTGGTGTTGGCATAGATCAAGATTAGGATTTGTCACTCCGAGTGTCGGAGAGGTATCTCTGGGCCCTCTCGGTAACACACATCATAATAAGCCTTGCAAGCAAAAGACTAATAAGTTAGTCACGAGATGATGTGTTACGGAACGAGTAAAGAGACTTGCTGGTAACGAGATTTAACTAGGTATAGAGATACCGACGATCGAATCTCGGGCAAGTAACATACCGTTTGACAAAAGGAACAACGTATGTAGTTATGCGGTTCTGACCGATAAAAGATCTTCGTAGAATATGTAGGAGCCAATATGAACATCCAGGTTCCGCTATTGGTTATTGACCGGAGATGAGTCTCGGTCATGTCTACATAGTTCTCGAACCCGTAGGGTCCGCACGCTTAACGTTTGATGACGATCGGTATTATGAGTTTATGAGTATTGATGTACCGAAGGTAGTTCGGAGTCCCGGATGAGATCACGGACATGACGAGGAGTCTCGGAATGTCCAAGACATAAAGATTGATATATTGGACGGCTATATTCGGACACCGGAAGTATACCGGAAATGTTTCGGATTTATCGGGAATGCCGGAGGGGGTTACCGGAACCCCCTACGAGAGGGGATGGTCCATAGTGGGCCTAAAGGGAAAGAGAGAGGCAGCCCATAGGGCTGGCCGGCGCACCCACCTAGGGTTCCTAGTTGGACTAGGATTGGGGGGGCGCCACCTCTCCTATTCCTTTCCCCCTTCTTCCTTTTGGTGAATCCTACTAGGAATAGGATTGCAATCCTATTCCTAGTAGGACTCCTTCCCTAGCCGCACCAGGAAGGGCCGGCCGGCCTCCCTCCCTTGCTCCTTTATATACGGGGGCAGGGGGGCACCCAAAGACACACAAGTTGAATTGTTTTAGCCGTGTGCGGTGCCCCCCTCCACATAATCACACCTCGGTCATACCGTCGCGGAGCTTAGGCGAAGCCCTGCGCCGGTGAACACATCATATCCGTCACCACGCCGTCGTGCTGACGAAACTCTCCCGTGAAGCTCAACTGGATCAAGAGCTCGTGGGACGTCATCAAGCTGAACGTGTGCTGAACGCGGAGGTGTCGTACGTTCGGTGCTTGATCGGTTGGATCGTGAAGAAGTTCGACAACATCAACCGCGTCACTTGACGCTTCCGCTCCCGGTCTACGAGGGTACGTAGACACACTCTTCCCTCTCGTTGCTATGCATCTGGTAGATAGATCTTGCGTGATCGTAGGAAAATTTTAAAATACTACGTTCCCCAACATAGCAACAGTAGAAGCTAAGCAGCAGCAGAGGCACGAGCCGAAACGTCCTCACACACGCGAGCTGGGGTGGTAGAAGAAGGGAAGGGAGGGTGCCCGTCGCCATCATGGGGGACGCGGACGTCGTGTTGTTGATCACAAAATTGAGGCGGTCAACTATTCTACAGCTGAAAGACGACAGATCTCACAGGACTGCATGAGCTGACGGTAGTATTTTGAGACGTAATGTACTAATGAAATTGTTTGGTATGTACTCCCTTCGTCCAGAAATATTTGTCATCAAAATGGACAAAGAGGGGTGTATCTAGAACTAAAATATATCTAGATACATCACCTTTTATTAATTTTGATGACAAATATTTCCGGACGGAGGGAGTACTAATGCTAGCCTCACGTTTGTGTCTGAATGTGTATCAACTGCAACTTATTCATTTGCATGATACTATTTGAGCAGGCGTATGCTACTACTATAAGCATCTTTTTCATTAAGTATTGGTGAGAACTCTGCTCACGCCCGCCGAGGTCGCCCTGCTCCGTGCCATGCTCGGTGAGTGACCCTCTCGCATGGGATTGTCTAGCACAAAATGTTCATCATGTTCTCTACTAGTTGAATGTGTTAGACTGTATATACGTAGCCTCTGTAAATCTGTATTGTAACATTGTATTGTACCCCTTGGGTACCTCTATATAATGAGATAGCCACACCTCGGGTTAGGGGTGTCGAGCAGTTCCCAAATCATATGTTTTACATGGTATCAGTTTAGGTTACGATGTCTTCCGCTGCCGCCGCCACCGCCGCCGTCGCGCCGACCTTGGTTCCTCCCGCCGCCGCCGCGGTGCCGGCTCTCGCCACTGCCTCGCCGTTCCTTGCCTCGCAGCCTCTCGTGATGGCCCATGGTGTCTCGTCGTCGCCTCGCTCCTCGATCGGATCGGGAGACTGCGGTGCCACCCCGATCGGTGCTCCCTCTGGCGCTGCTCCTCCTGCGGGCGGTCTTCCCACGATCCATGGTGGGCCGCCGCCGTCGTCTTGGCTGGCGCCGCCCCAACCCTATGGCGCGCCGCCCCTGCAGCAGCCCTACGGCGCCCCGCCACCTCATCCCTACTACGGCGCGCCGCCGTCGCTGCCCTACTCGACGCCCCCGCCGCCTCAACCCTACCCGGCGTCCTCCCCGCACTCGCACGGAGCTGCGGCTGCATCGTCGCACGTGGCTTCGGTCGCGGCCGACCACGGTGCCCCCGTGGCACCCTACCATGGTGCCCCTGCGGCGCCCCCGCGACACACTACGGCGCTCCTGGGGTGGCTCCCCCCGGCTCCTACCCGCCCTACTCGGTGTACCCCATACATCCTGGGGCGGCCTCGTCGATGGGCATGTATGCATCGCCGCATGCCCATGCTGATTCGACCACGGTACCTGCGCCGTTCTACTTCTCGCATCTGCTGCCGGTGAAGCTCGCGCCGGACAACTACCTGTCCTGGCGTGCCCAGGTGCTCCCTCTTCTGCGGAGTCGCTATCTGGAGGGCTACGTTGACGGATCCACCCCGTGTCCGCCCCCTCACCACTCGGCGTACCACACCTGGGTGGCTCAGGATCAGGCCATCCTCTCCGCCATCCAGTCCTCGCTCACCCCGAGCATCTCGTCGCTGGTCATCTTCGCCGCTACATCCCGGGAGGCGTGGGCGGCGCTTCACACCAGTTTTGCCTCTCAATCTCAGGCATGTGCTCACTCTATACGCACCGAGCTGGGTGAGACGAAGCTTGGTGACCTCAGCATCACCGACTACTTCAACAAGATGCGGGGTCTCGCCGACACGTTGGCCTCAGTTGTCCAGTCGCTGCAGGATGATGAGTTCAACACCTTCGTGCTTAATGGGCTTGATGATGATTATGACAATCTCATCGAGAATGTTCATGGCCGTGATGACCCGCTTCCACCTCGTGAGCTCTATGCACGTCTGCTTGGCCGTGAGCAGCGCATTAAGGCGCGCCGAGCCTCCCCCAGTTTCACCTCCGCCAATGCCGCAACTCGTGGCAAGCCCCAGCGGTCATCATCTTTAGGAGGCAGATCGGCGCTGCCTTCACAACCGGCCTCGCGGGGCAGTGCTCCGACCATCACAGGTGGTAACCGGCAGGTTGCGTGTTGTTCTACTTGTGGTGCCCAACAGGCCTGCCAGTTGTGTGGTCTTGAGCGCCACATTGCCTCTCGCTGCCATCGTCGCTACAAGCAAGATTTTCTGGGCCTCGGCAACAACGGCAAAGGCAACAACAAGCAAGCCGCCGCTGCCGTGACGAGTCATGATCATGGCCGTACTCCGTCTTACTCCGTTGATCCTACATGGTACATGGACACTGGAGCTACCAACCACCTCACCGGTGAGATGGGTAAGCTCTCCACTCAGGAGCCATATCGTGGTCATGATCAGGTGCACACCGCCAGTGGATCAGGTATGCGCATCTCCCATGTTGGTCAGGCCTCTCTCCTTGCACACAATTTTCGCACATTGCATCTCTCTAATGTCCTTCGTGTTCCTTCTGCTACGCGTAGTTTGTTGTCCATTCCTCAACTTACTCGTGATAATAATGTCCTTGCTGAGTTTCATCCTTTTCGTTTCTTTATCAAGGAGCGGGACACGAGGGCCGTTCTACTTAGCGGTCATCTTCGCCATGGCCTGTATGCACTTGATGCGCCGTGCCCACCTTCCATGCCGTCCTCTCCTCAGGTGTTCAGTGGTGTTCGTGTGTCGCCTACACACTGGCATGCGCGCCTTGGTCACCCGGCGGCTCCCATAGTTCGACATGTTTTGCATCGTCATGATCTACCAGTTGTGCCTAATAAAACTGTTGAAACTATTTGTGATGCCTGTCAGCAGGGCAAGAGTCATCAACTTGCTTTTTCAGAGTCTAGTCATGTTGTGAAACATCCTCTTGAGCTTGTGTTTTCTGATGTATGGGGTCATGCCCAGACATCTGTTAGTGGTCACAATTATTATGCCAGTTTCATTGATGCTTACAGCCGTTTTACTTGGTTATATCTTATTAAACGTAAGTCTGATGTGTTTGATGTCTTCATTCAGTTTCAAGCACACATTGAGCGTCTTCTTAAGCAGAAAATCATCCATGTCCAATCCGACTGGGGGGTGAATACCACAACCTCAACTCGTTTTTTAACAAACTTGGGATTTCGCACCGCGTGTCATGTCCTCATACACATCAGTAGAATGGTACTGCCGAGCGTAAGCATCGCCATCTTGTTGAAACTGGTCTAACCTTGCTCGCTCATGCCTCCGTCCCATTTCGGTTCTGGAGTGATGCCTTCTCCACAGCTTGTTTTCTCATAAACAGGCTTCCCTCGAGACTTCTGAAAATGCAAACCCCTCTTGAACTTCTGCTTAATGAGATTCCAGACTACACTTTTTTCAAAGTGTTCGGTTGTGCGTGTTGGCCTCACTTACGTCCTTACAACAAACGCAAGCTAGAGTTTCGGTCTAAGAAGTGTGTTTTTCTCGGGTATAGTTCTCTTCACAAAGGGTACAAGTGCTTGCATGTTCCTACCAACCGCGTCTACATCTCTCGTGACGTGGTGTTTGATTAAAATGTTTTCCCTTTTCGTGCACTTCCGACTAACCTTACCACTTCTACACCACCGGTGCATGTGTCCACACCTACGCCTGATCAATTTGTGGATGTTGCATATGCCCCTGTGTTGCTTCCTAATCATGCTGCAGGTATTGGACGCGGTGCCCGGCTCGAGCTACTTGATGAACAGGTCACCGATGAGCTTCTTGGTCGGGATGTGCATGTGCCATGCATGACGGGCGGCACCCGCCAACCCGTCACCGTCTCGCCTGTGGAGTCTCCCCCGACTGCCTCGCGGGCGCCGGGTTAGCCTGGCTCCACGCTGGCCCCGTCCGGCCTCACACTGGCCCCACGGGCGCTGGGCTCGCCAGCGCCAGCCTCGCCTGGCTCGCTGGCCTCGTCAGCACTAGTGGCCTCACCAGCGCTCGCTTCGCCCGGCTCGCAGGCCTCGCCAGCACCAGCTTCACGTGGCTCGCCCGGGCCACTGGCGGGTCTCTCGCCCGGGCCGGCTGCTACTGCCGCCAGCCCGAAGGCCCCATCACCTGCTCTGGCCCGGTCCGCCTCGGCGCTAGGGTCGCCGACCAGCCCTGCTTCGGTCACCGGTGCGCCGGACTCGTCCGACTCGGTGCCGGCCTCGTCAACATCCTCTGCTGCACCGACTTTGCCAGTTGAACCTGCTGTCACTCTTCATCCTCGCACACGGAGCCAGTCCGGTGTCTTTCGTCCGAAGAAGTGGACGGATGGCATGGTTGCGTGGCTTGCTGCGTGCATGGCTCACACTGTTGGTGATCCCACTGCAGAGCCTCGTCACTTTCAGGCTGCACTGAGTATTCCTCATTGGCGTGCTGCAATGGAACAAGAGTTTCAGGCCCTCCAACAGAATGATACTTGGCATCTTGTTCCTCCAGTGTCTGGTGTCAACGTCATTGATTCCAAGTGGGTTTTCAAAGTCAAGAGACATGCTGATGGCTCCATTGAACGCTACAAGACATGGTTAGTTGCTAAGGGCTTCAAACAGAGGTATGGTCTTGATTATGAAGACACTTTCAGTCCCGTCATCAAGCCTACTACCATTCGATTACTACTGTCTCTTGCGGTTACTCGCGGATGGTTCCTTCGTCAGCTTGATGTGCAGAACGCTTTTCTACATGGCATTCTGGAGGAGGAGGTTTATATGCATCAGCCACCTGGTTTTGTTGATCCGACATGACCTCATCATCTCTGTCGTCTGGTTAAGGCACTGTATGGGCTCAAACAGGCTCCTCGTGCATGGCATGCTCGCCTTGGATCTGTTCTTCGGGCTCTTGGGTTTACTCCCTCCACTGCTGATACGTCACTGTTTCTCCTCCAGCGCCCTGAGGTTACGATGTATCTCTTGGTTTATGTTGATGATATCATTCTCATAAGTTCCTCTGCTGCTGCTGTTGATCGCCTTGTGATTGCTCTCCATGATGATTTTGCTGTCAAGGATTTAGGTGCTCTTCATTTTTTCCTTGGTCTTGAGGTTTCACGGTCCTCTGCTGGTTTGACTCTCACTCAAAAAAAGTACGCCTTGGACTTGTTGCGTCGTGCTGGAATGCTCACATGCAAACATGTTAACACTCCGATGTCTGCCACTGATCGGTTGACTGCTCTTGACGGTGACTCTCTCTCATCTGATGATGCTACTGAGTATCGCAGTATCGTTGGTGGTCTGCAATACCTTACTATTACCAGGCCTGATATCTCCTATGCAGTCAACCGTGTCTGTCAGTTTTTGCATGCACCTAGGACGTCTCACTGGTCAGCTGTGAAGCGTATTTTGCGCTATGTCACTCTTAGTGCCTCCTATGGTTTGCTTCTTCAGTCTGCACCGTCGTATGAGCTCTCGGCTTTCTCTGATGCAGATTGGGCTGGTAGTCCGGATGACAGGCGATCCACGGGGGGTTATGCGGTATTTTTGGGTCTTAAGTTGATCGTCTAGAATGCTAGCAAGCAAGCAACTGTGTCTCGCAGTAGTACTGAGGTTGAGTACAAAGCTGTTGCTGATGCAACTGGTGAGATCATATGGGTACAGTCTCTGTTGAGAGAGTTGCGTGTTCCTCAAGCTCGTCCTCCGGTCCTGTGGTGTGACAACATTGGTGCGACATATCTTTCTTCTAACCCAGTGATTCATGCTAGGACAAAACACATTGAGGTGGATTATCACTTTGTTCGGGAACGTGTTGCACAGAAGCTACTCTGTATCAAGTTCATCTCGTCAAAGGATCAACTTGCTGACATCTTCACGAAGCCTCCTCCACAACCACAGTTTGTAGGCTGTAGGCGCAATCTTAACTTGCTTTGTACTTCAGGACATAGTTAAGATTGAGGGAGGGTGTTAGACTGTATATACGTAGCCTATGTATATCTGTATTGTAACATTGTATTGTACCCCTTGGGTACCTCTATATAATGAGATAGCCACACCCCGGGTTAGGGGTGTCGAGCAGTTCCCAAATCATATGTTTTACAGAATGAACTAAATTTTAATTAGCCGATGTTGGTGATATTTACAGACAGCATGAGCCCAGAAGGCGTGGTCAACGCCGGCGTTGTCCAGTGATCAACTACATTTCTTCTTGTGAGGTTAGATATAAAATCTATGTTATTGGATGTTGGTCGTACTATAGTTTGTACCTGATGCAAAGTGTTCTTACAACAACACAGTTCCTATTGCTAGTGTTAAAAAACGACTTACATTATGGGACGGGGGATATAGATTTCACAAAACTTGGGTGTTATCATTGTTTTGCGACATGCCTTTAGATGGTGTACAACAGTGAATGAGTTGACAATATTTACAGTACATGAAAGGTAGAAAAACATGTTGCATTCCATCAACAGTCACATGAAAAAGTAAGAATTGCAAGCATGGTCGTATACTCATAGGTTCTAATAGAATTGCAAGCAAATACATGAGATAAAAATCTGTAACACCGATTAAGCCGGCTTCTGTTGATGGAAGAATAGTATATTATGTCCTGTCATCATCACAGGGGTAGAAGTTGTTGGGAACGTAGCATGCAATTTCAAATAATTTCCTCCCCGCGTCCTCCGTCGCCGCGCCCTCCACGCCCTCGAGCGCCGCCGCTGGGCCATCGCCTCCACGCCGCGCATCTCCGCCGCCGCGGCCCTTCACCGCCGGCGCCGGCCCCATTCTCCGCCGTCGGACCCACGCCTCGCCGCCGCCCGGTGCTTCTCCGCCGTCCCGCGCCTCCACGCCGGCCGGCCACCTCCACCGCCGGTCCGGACCACCCCGCCGCCTCACCGCCAACCTCCGTCGGCCGCCTCGCCGGCGAGCTCCGCCGCCGCCGTCGTCGCCGGACCGGCCGGTCCCGACCACCTCATCCATCCAAACGCCACCATCCCCACGCCCGGATCCCTCTGTCCCGTCCACGTTTGACTATTTCCGGAGGGGTATAATTTCTCTAGGTCCTGGATCTGAGTAATTTTTATGCCCTCTTTGACATGTCACAACTTTGTGCTCGGTGCTCCGTTTTGCATGCATAATATATCGAAATGTTCATCTTGAAGTGCTCTACATGTTAGCATCAGTTTTGTGCATGATAGGGTTCATCTAGATGTCGTAATCTCCGTTGCAAGACTGCTTCGTGATGTTACTGTTTCAACACTAGTTGCCTGTTAATAATTTGTTGGCATGTTCGTGAGGTCGTAACTTGGTGCATGTTGGTCCAAATGGAGTGTATGATATGTCAAAATGTTCGTCTTGTGATGCTCTTCATGATGGATGCATTTGCATACATGATAGGTTGCATTATGCCATGTTTAACCCTGTTGCAAAAGTGCATGTGTCTGATAAGTTTCTGAACTTGTTATGAGATGATGATTTGTCTTTTTCGTGTGAATTAATCCATGTGTCATATGAGCTAGGTGTCAACATGGATTTTGCTCATTGGAATGTGCTCTACATGATAGATTTATTTTCATGCCATGATATGTCTTGAGATGAGTGCAACAAGCTTGTTAACATGCCATCGTGATGTTAATCTTCTGCTAAGGCTGAATCTGTTAATTTTTATGCCATGTTTCCATGAGGTCACCGTCATTGTTGTGCATGGTTAGAGCTGTCCAGTGGGTGTTCCTTGATGATATGTTATGCTCTAACTATCCATGCTCTTGTTTGCCATGATGCCTTGTTGTAGCTTGTTCTTTTCATGCTCTCAAGTTGCTATAAAATGTTTGTGTCAGCCTGTAATCAACAAGTTCAGTTTTGTCATGTGAATAGCTAGTGTTCTATGCATCCTATGACCATGTTCTTGCCATGAGTAGCTTCACAAACATGTTTTCTTGTTGTTGGTTATATTCACATGCTATGCTTTGATGAGTTGCACAAGCTTGCAAACATGCCTACTTGTCATTGTTGCTGCCATGCCTTGTAATTTTCACTGTCTGAGAAATCTGTTAACTTATTGAATCTTGCCATACTTGTTTAATTGTGTTCCATCAAGTTTTTGGGTGTGCTCTGAGTTCATGCTTGTTAAGAATCATGTCTATGTCACATCCATGCCTTTTGTCTTCATGTTTGGGTGCTGTAGCATAATTATACCTTGCTCCAAAGATGCCATGTTGTTGTTAACTGCAGTTTTGCATTGCATCTTATTTTGCTTGCCAATTGCAAACCGTGTATCCGTTTCCCATGATGTTTATATCGATTTCGGTCGAAATCTTCCCCTCTATCCATTGGCTTGCTTGGTTGCCCAAGATGAAGCCTTTTCCATCATCTTCTCCTTTAGGCTCGAGAGCATCCTCATGCATACGCACATCATACTTGCATCCCATGACATGTCTTGCATCATGTTGTTTGTGCATTGCACCATGATTGATCTTGTACCGTTGTTGTGCTCTTGTGTTGGGTAGAGCCGGGAGCCGATACCGAGTTCGGAGATCTTGTCGAGACTGAGTTTGAGGCGCCGTCTTACCATCCCACCGAGGACTTACCATGCAAGATGATCGTTCCCCGAGATCACCTCGCTCTTTAGCTATGCCTCGATGCATATTCTTGTCTTGTCAGCCTCCTATGTTGCCATGAAACACTCTAACCGCCTTCCTAGCAAACCGTTGATTGGCTAAGTACGCTTTTGCTCAGCCCCTCTTATAGCGTTGTTAGTTGCAGGTGAAGTTTGAAGATTGCTCCATGTTTGGACTTGGTTATTGGGATAACACAATATATATCTTAATTAAACTTATGCACATATATATTGGTAATGGGTGGAAGGCTTGGCCTTCTGCTTGGTGTTTTGTTCCACTCATGCCACCTTAGGACCCGATAAACCGGTGTTATGTTCCTTGATTTTGTGTTCCTAACACGGTTGGGGTTTATGGGCCCCCCCTCGATAATTCGCATTGCTTAAAGTTTTTCCAACAAGGCCCAACCTTGGTTTTACCATTTGCCTAATAAATAAAAACTTGCATAGGGAGTTATAAACCCGAGTTCTTAATCAACAACCCGGGCCAGTGCTCCTCATGAGTGTTGGTCCAAACCTGTCAGCCGCCGGTGACAACCAAGGGCAACTCTGGACTTGGCCTACCGGAAGTTTGGACAATCCGATCGTGGCCTGAGACGAGATATGCGCGGCTCTTATCAGGGTGTCGGCACGTCGGGAGGCTTTGCTGGATTAGTTTTACCTTTGTCGAAATATCTTGAGCACAGGATTCCGAGAATACTCGGATCTTCCCTACATGGAGTTGCGACTTCGCGGATCGTGAGCTTGTGATGGGCTAAGTTGGGACACCCTGCGGGGTTTTGAACTTTCGAAAGTCGTGCCCGCGGTTATATGGCAGATGGGAGTTTGTTAATATCCGGTTGTAGATAACTTGACACCATATCCTTAAGAATACACTACCTGTCTGAGTACCGTGATGGTCTCTTTTCGAAGGGGTTACGGAAAGTGAACACGATGGGGTTATGCATGAATGTGAGTAGCTAGGATCACTTATTGATCATCTTTGGCGACCGTTGGCACATATTCTCCCCTCGGTCTGAATTCGTAAGCTAGTTGCTTAGTGCTTGCTGCAGACACGTTATTACCTCTCCACACCTAAAGGCTTTGTTAGTTTTGATACCCGGGAATGGGATTGCTGAGTCCTTGTGGCTCACAGATTACAACACACACCAGATGCAGGTACAGCCGAGAACGATGCAGGAGATGGATCAGAACTTCACTGGGAGTTCAATGAAGAGCGTGGTCGTTTCTATGTTACGTATCTCGACGATCAGTAGTGGTTCCTACTAGGGGCGGTCATGACTTGTGTTTGTGGTATCTTTTCTCGTTTGGATTTCGTCTGTAGTCGGACCCTGTGTTATTTGGATGAATGTATGCTATTGTATTCATTGTGTGACGTGGCGAGTGTAAGCCAACTATTTTACTCTTTCATCCCTGTTCTTTTACATGAGTTGTGCAAAGATACCACGCTTGCGATCATTCCAGAATGCGCTTATGTCTCTAAGTCGTGCCTCGACACATAGGAGATATAGTCGCATCCTGGGCATTACAGTAGATTTCGTGCTCTTTCCAGCCCAATTGGATTCACCTTCATATTTGCCTGGAGCGTTGAGATATCAACGAAACAATCTGACGATGCAGCAGAATTCGAGTCAAACTACAAGTCCAAAGGTGTTGCGTCACATCCACTTGGGCCCATGAGCCTTGTACGACCTAGGGTTAGTTTTAGGCTGCCTTGGGACATCCTCCCACCTCCTTGGCCACCACCCCTTGATCCTATATAAGTAGATCCATCTAGTAGCTTTTTCCTTGGGATTTGTTTAGTCAAAAGTTAGCCATTGCAACTTCGTGTACTTCGTTTGTGTCTAACGACCAGACCAGGACCGCTTACGGATCCCCACCTTTATCAATACTTCATCTATATCTACAATATTCAGATTGTATTATCATATTCTTGCTTGTTCTTTGATTGCATGTAGGAATAGACCTTCGTGGTCAGGCTGATCGTGCTTCTGGCATCGTCAGTAACCCCAGGAGATTGGTTTAGCAATTGCTAAGGCGCAACGTCGTGCACGTTTGTAATCGGATCATCAAAGGCATTCTCCACCAAATTGATAGTTATAATCTCATCGAAAGATCGGGCCCCTTGCATCTATCACAAGGCTTCTTATGATGTGCATTGCCGAGAGGGCCCAGAGATACCTTTCTGATACTCGAAGTGACAAATCCAAATCTCGATCTATGCCAACCCAACAAACACCTTCGGAGATACCTATAGATCATGTTTATAATCACCCAGTTACGTTGCGACGTTTGATAGCACACAAGGCATTCCTCCGGTATTTGGGAGTTGCATAATCTCATAGCCTGAGGAATATGTATTTGACATGAAGAAAGCAGTAGCAATAAAACTAAACGATCAATATATTAAGCTAACGGATGGGTCATGTCCATCACATCATTCTCCTAATGATGTCATCCCGTTAATCAAATGACAACACATCTGAAGGAAATATGCCCTAGAGGCAATAATAAAGTTATTATTTATTTCCTTATATCATGATAAATGTTTATTATTCATGCTAGAATTGTATTAACCAGAAACATAGTACTTGTGTGAATACATAGACAAAACAGAGTGTCCCTAGTATGCCTCTACTAGGCTAGCTCATTGATCAAAGATGGTTATGTTTCCTAGCCATAGACATGCGTTGTCATTTGATCAACGGGATCACATCATTAGGAGAATGATGTGATGGACTAGACCCATCTGTTAGCTTAGCACTATGACCGTTTAGTTTTACTGCTATTGCTTTCTTCATGACTTATACATGTTCCTATGACTATGAGATTATGCAACTCCCGTATATCGGAGGAACACCTTGTGTGCTATCAAACGTCACAACGTAAATGGGTGATTATAAAGATGCTCTACAGGTGTCTCTGAAGGTATTCGTGGTGTTGGCATAGATCAAGAATAGGATTTTTCACTCCGAGTGTCGGAGAGGTATCTCTCGGCCCTCTCGGTAATGCACATCATAATAAGCCTTGCAAGCAAATGACTAATGAGTTATTCACGAGATGATGTATTACGGAACGAGTAAAGAGACTTGCCGGTAACGATATTGAACTAGGTATTGAGATACCGATGATCGAATCTCGGGCAAGTAACATACCGATGACAAAGGGAACAACGTATGTTGTTATGCGGTTTGACCGATAAAGATCTTCGTAGAATATGTAGGAGCCAATATGAGCATCCACGTTCGGCTATTGGTTATTGACCTGAGATGAGTCTCGGTCATGTCTACATAGTTCTCGAACCCATAGGGTCTGCACGCTACGTTTGATGACGATCGATATTATGAGTTTATGTGTTTTGATTTACCGAAGGTAGTTCGGAGTCCCGGATGAGATCGGGGACATGACGAGGAGTCTCGAAATGGTCGAGACGTAAAGATCGATATATTGGACGACTATATTCGGACATCAGAAATGTTCGAAGTGATTCGGGTATTTTTCGGAGTACCGGAGAGTTGCGGGAATTCGCCGGGGAGTATATGGGCCTTATTGGGCTTTAGGGGAAAGAGAGAGAAGAGGCTGCACCCCCACCAAGGCCTAGTCCGAATTGGACTAGGGGAAGGGGCTGCGCCACCTCCTTCCTTCTCTTCTCTTTTCCCTTTTCTTCTCTCCTACTCCTAGTAGTTGGAAGGGCTCCTAGTTCTACTAGGAAAGGGGGAATCCTACTCCCGGTGGGAGTAGGATTCCCCTAGGGCGCGCCATAGAGAGGGCCGGCCCTCCCCCTCCTCCACTCCTTTATATACGGGGGTAGAGGCACCCCATAGACGTACAAGTTGATATGTTGATCTCTCCCAACCGTGTGCGGTGCCCCCTCCACAGAAACACACCTCGGTCATATCGTTGCAGCGCTTAGGCGAAGCCCTGCGATGGTAGCTTCATCATCTCCGTCAACACGCCGTCGTGCTGACGAAACTCTCCCGCGAGGTTCTACTGGATCAAGAGCTCGTGGGACGTCATCAAGCTGAACGTGTGCTGAACGCGGAGGCTCCGTACGTTCGGTTCTTGATCGGTTGGATTGCGAAGAAAGTTCGACTACATCAATCGCGTCACTAGATGATTCCGCTCCCGGTCTACGAGGGTACGTAGACACACTCTCCCCTCTCGTTGCTATGCATCTGGTAGATAGATCTTGCGCGATCGTAGGAAATTTTTGAAATGTTACGTTCCCCAACAGTGGCATCATGAGCCAGGTCTATGCGTTGATAATATGCACGAGTAGAACACAAGTGAGTTCTGGACGATAATAGTCATACTGCTTACCAGCATGTCATACTTTGTTTAGGCGGTATTGTGAGATGAAGCGGCCCGGACCGACATTACGCGTACGCTTACGCGAGATTGGTTTCACCGTTATGAGCACTCGTTGCTTAAAGGTGACTGGCGGGTATTTGTCTCTCTCACTTTAGCTGAATCTAGTGTGGCTATGCCCGGTCCTTGTGAAGGTTAAAACAACACATACTTGACGAAAAATCGTTGTGGTTTTGTATGCGTAGGTAAGAACGGTTCTTGCTAAGCCCGTAGCAGCCACGTAAAACTTGCAACAACAAAGTAGAGGACGTCTAACTTGTTTTTGCAGGGCATGTTGTGATGTGATATGGTCAATACATGATGAGTTATACATTATTGTATGAGATGATCATGTTTTCTAAAGTTATCGGCAACTGGCAGGAGCCATATGGTTGTCGCTTTATTGTATTAAATACAATCGCCGTGTAATTGCTTTACTTTATCACTAAGCGGTAGCGATAGTCATGGAAGCAATAGTTGGCGAGACGATAACGATGCTACGATGGAGATCAAGGTGTCGCGCTGGTGACGATGGTGATCATGACGGTGCCTTGGAGATGGAGATCAAAAGCACAAGATGATGATGGCCATATCATGTCACATATTTTATTTGCATGTGATGTTTATCTTATTATGCTTCTTATCTTGCTTAGTACGACGGTAGCATTATAAGATGATCCCTTACAAAATTTCAAGGTATAAGTGTTCTCCCTGAGTATGCACCGTTGCGAAAGTTCGTCGTGGCGAGACACCACGTGATGATCGGGTGTGATAAGCTCTACGTTCACATACAACGGGTGTAAGCCAGCTTTGCACACATAGAATACTCGGGTTAAACTTGACGAGCCTAGCATATGCAGATATGGCCTCGGAACACAGGAGACCGAAAGGTCGAGTGTGAATCATATAGTAGATATGATCAACATAAGATGTTCACCGTTGAAAACTACTTCATCTCACGTGATGATCGGACATGGTTTAGTTGTTTTGGATCACGTGATCATTTAGATGACTAGAGGGATGTCTATCTAAGTGGGAGTTCTTTAGTAATATGATTAATTGAACTTTAATTTATCATGAACTTAGTCCTGGTAGTATTAGCATATCTATGTTGTAGATCCATAGCTCGCGATGTAGCTCCCCGTTTGTTTTATATGTTCCTAGAGAAAACTAAGTTGAAAGATGTTAGTAGAAATGATGCGGAATTGTTCCATGATCTGAGGATTTTCCTCACTGATGCACAGAAGAATTATGTCCTTGATGCACCGCTAGGTGACAGACCTATTGCAGGAGCAGATGCAGATGTTATGAACGTTTTGACAAAAGCTCGGTATGATGACTACTTGATAGTTTAGTGCACCATGCTTTACGGCTTAGAACCGGGACTTCAAAAACGTTTTAAATGCCACGGAGCATATGAGATGTTCCGAGAATTGAAATTGGTATTTCATACTCATGCCCGTGTCGAGAGGTATGAGACCTCTGAAAGTACTTTGCCTACAAGATGGAGGAGAATAGCTCAACCAGTGAGCATGTGCTCAGATTGTCTGGGTACTACAATTGCTTGAATCAAGTGGGAGTTAATCTTCCAGATAAGATAATAATTGACAAAGTTCTCTAGACACTATCACCAAGTTAGTAGAACTTCGTGATGAACTATAATATGCGAGGGATGACGATAGTAATTCCCCAGCTCTTCGCGATGCTGAAATCGGCGAAGGTAGAAATCAAGAAAGAGCATCAAGTGTTGATGGTTAACAAGACCACTTGTTTCAAGTAAAGGGAAAAGGGATAGAAGGGGAACTTCAAGAAGAATGACAAGCAAGTTGTCACTCCCGTGAAGAAACCCAAAGCTAAACTCAAGCCTGAAACTAAGTTCTTCTACTACAAAGGAAATTGTCACTGGAAGTGGAACTGCCCTAGATACTTGGCGGATAAGAAGGATGGCAAAGTGAACAAAGGTATATTTGATATACAAATTATTGATGTGTACTTTACTAGTGTTCATAGAAACCCTTGGGTATTTGATACCGGTTCAGTTGCTAAAATTAGTAACTCGAAACGGGAGTTGCAAAATGAACAAAGACTAGTTAAAGGTGAAGTGCCGATGTGTGTTGGAAGTGGTTCCAAGATTGATATGATCATCATCGCACACTCCCTATACTTTCGGGATTAGTGTAGAACCTAAATAGATGTTATTTGGCATTTGCGTTAAGCATGAATATGATTTCATCATGTTTGTTGCAATACGGTTATTCATTTAAAGTCATAGAATAATTGTTATTCTGTTTACATGAATAAAGCCTTCGATGGTCATACACCAAATGAAAATAGTTTGTTGGATCCCGATCGTAGTGATACACATATTCATAATATTGAAGTCAAAAGATGCAAATTTATAATGATAGTGCAACTTATTTGTGGCACTGCCGTTTAGGTCATATTGGTGTAAAGCGCATGAATAAACTCCATAGTGATGGACTTTTGGAATTGGTGCTTGCGAACCATGCCTCATGGGCAAGATGACTAAAACTCCGTTCTTCGGAACAATGGATCGAGTAACTGATTTATTGGAAATCATACATACTGATGTATGTGGACCAATTAGTGTTAAGGCTCGCGGCGAGTACCGTTATTTTCTGAACTTCAGTGATGATTTGAGCAGATATAGGTATATCTACTTGATGAAACACAAGTCTGAAACATTTGAAAAGTTAAAAAAAAATCAGAGTGAAGTAGAGAATCATCATAACAAGAAAATAAAGTTTCTACGATCAGATCGTGGAGGTGAATATTTGAGTTACGAGTTTGGTCTTCATTTAAAACAATGTGGAATAGTTTCATAGCTCACGCCACCCGGAACACCACAGCGTAATGGTGTGTCCGAACGTCGTAACCGTACTATATTAGATATGGTGCGATCTATGATGTCTCTTACCGATTTACCACTATCGTTTTGGGTTATGCATTAGAGACAACTGCATTCACATTTAATAAGGGCACCATCTAAATCCGTTGAGACGATGCCTTATGAACCGTGGTTTGGCCAGAAACTAAAGTTGTCGTTTCTTAAAGTTTGGGGCTGCGATGCTTATGTGAAAAAGCTTCAACCTGATAAGCTCGAACCCAAGTCGGAGAAATGTGTCTTCATAGGATACCCAAAGGAGACTGTTGGGTACACCTTCGATCACAGATCCAAAGGCAAGATATTCGTTGCTAAGAATGAATCCTTTCTAGAGAAGGAGTTTCTCTCGAAAGAAGTGAGTGGGAGGAAAGTGGAACTTGATGAGGTAATTGTACCTTCTCCCGAATTGGAAAGTAGTACATCACAGAAACTAGTTCCAGTGATTCCTACACCAATTAGCGAGGAAGCTAATGATGATGATCATGAAACTTCAGATCAAGTTACTACTGAACTTCGTAGATCAACCAGAGTACGTTCCGCGCCAGAGTGGTACGGCAACCCGGTTCTGGAAGTCATGTTACTAGACCATGATGAACCTACGAACTATGAGGAAGCGATGATGAGCCCAGATTCCGCAAAATGGCTTGAGGCCATGAAATCTGAGATGGGATCCATGTATGAGAACAAAGTGTGGACTTTGGTTGACTTGCCCGATGATCGGCAAGCCATCGAAAATAAATGGATCTTCAAGAGGAAGACCGACGCTGATGGTAATGATACTATTTACAAAGCTCAACTTGTTGCGAAAGGTTTTCGACAAGTTCAAGGAGTTGACTACGATGAGATTTTCTCACCCGTAGTGATGCTTAAGTCTGTCCAATTCATGTTAGCAATTGCCGCATTTTATGATTATGAAATCTGGCAAATGGATGTCAAAACTGCATTCCTGAATGGATATCTTAAAGAAGAGTTGTATATGATGCAATCAGAAGGTTTTGTCGATCCTAAAGGTGCTAACAAAGTGTGCAAGCTCCAGCGATCCATCTATGGACTGGTGCAAGCATCTCAGAGTTGGAATATACGCTTTGATAAGTTGATCAAAGCATATAGTTTTATACAGACTTGCGGTGAAGCCTGTATTTACAAGAAAGTGAGTGAGAGCACTACAACCTTTCTGATAAGTATATGTGAATGACATATTGTCGATCAAAAATGATGTAGAATTTTCTGGAAAGCACAAAGGAGTCTTTGAAAGGAGTTTTTTCAAAGAAAAACCTCGGTAAAGCTGCTTACATATTGTGCATCAAGATCTATAGAGATAGATCAAGACGCTTGATAATTTTTTTCAATGAGTACATACCTTGACAAGATTTTGAAGTAGTTCAAAATGGATCAGTCAAAGAAAGAGTTCTTGCATGTGTTGCAAGGTATGAAGTTGAGTAAGACTCGAAACCCGACCACGACATGAGATAGAGAAAGAATGAAAGTCATTCCCTATGCCTCAGCCATAGGCTCTTTAAAGTATGCCATGCTGTGTACCAAACATGTTGTGTACCTTGCCATGAGTTTGGCAAGGAGGTACAAAAGCGATCCAGGAGTAGATCACTGGACAGCGGTCAAAATTATCCTTAGTTACTGGATGACTAAGGAAATATTTCTCGGTTATGGAGGTGATAAAGAGTTCATCGTAAAGAGTTATGTCGATGCAAGCTTTGACACCGATCTGGATGACTCTGAGTCTCGATCTGGATACATATTGAAAGTAGGAGCATTTGGCTAGAGTAGCTCAGTGCAGAGCATTGTAGACATAGAAATTTGCAAAATACATACGGATCTGAATGTGGCAGACCCATTGACTAAACCTCTCTCACAAGCAAAACATGATCACACCTTAGTACTCTTTGGGTGTTAATCACATGGCGATGTGAACTAGATTACTAACTCTAGTAAACCTTTTTGGGTATTGGTCACATTGCGATGTGAACTATAAAGTATTAAGTCACATGGTGATGTGAACTATTGGTGTTAATAACATGGTGATGTGATCTAGATTATTGACTCTAGTGCAAGTGGGAGACTGAAGAAAATATGCCCTAGAAGCAATAATAAAGTTATTATTTATTTCCTTATATCATGATAAATGTTTATTATTCATGCTAGAATTGTATTAACCGTAAACTTAGTACATGTGTGAATACATAGACAAAGCAGAGTGTCCCTAGTATGCCTCTACTAGACTAGCTCATTGATCAAAGATAGTTATGTTTCCTAGCCATAGACATGAGTTGTCATTTGATCAACGAGATCACATCATTAGGAGAATGATGTGATGGACTAGACCCATCTGTTAGCTTAGCACTATGATCTTTTAGTTTTACTGCTATTGCTTTCTTCATGACTTATACATGTTCCTATGACTATGAGATTATGCAACTCCCGTATACCGGAGGAACACCTTGCGTGCTATCAAACGTCACAACGTAACTGGGTGATTATAAAGATGCTCTACAGGTGTCTTTGAAGGTATTCGTGGTGTTGGCATAGATCAAGAATAGGATTTGTCACTCCGAGTGTCGGAGAGGTATCTCTGGGCCCTCTCGGTAATGCACATCATAATAAGCCTTGCAAGCAAATGACTAATGAGCTATTCACGAGATGATGTATTACGGAACAAGTAAAGAGACTTGCCGGTAACGAGATTGAACTAGGTATTGAGATACCGACGATCGAATCTCGGGCAAGTAACATACCGATGACAAAGGGAACAACGTATGTTGTTATGCAGTTGACCGATAAAGATCTTCGTAGAATATGTAGGAGCCAATATGAGCATCCAGGTTCCGCTATTGATTATTGACCGGAGATGAGTCTCGGTCATGTCTACATAGTTCTCGAACCCGTAGGGTCCGCACGCTTAATGTTTGATGACGATCGGTATTATGAGTTTATGTGTTTTGATGTACCGAAGGTAGTTCGGAGTCCCGGGTGAGATTGGGAACATGACGAGGAGTCTCGAAATGGTCGAGACGTAAAGATCGATATATTGGACGACTATATTCGGACATCGGAAAGGTTCCGAGTGATTCGGGTATTTTTCGGAGTACATGAGAGTTACGGGAATTCGCCGGGGAGTATATGGGCCTTATTGGGATTTAGGGGAAAGAGAGAGAGAGGAGGCTGCGCCCTCACCAAGGCCTAGTTCGAATTGGACTAGGGGGAGGGGCTGCACCACCTTCTTCCTTCTCTTCTCTTTTCCCTTTTCTTCTCTCCTACTCCTAGTACTTGGAAGGGCTCCTAGTTCTACTAGGAAGGGGGAATCCTACTCCCGATGGGAGTAGGACTCCCCTAGGGCACGCCATAGAGAGGGCCGACCCTCACCCTCCTCCACTCCTTTATATACGGGGGTAGAGGCACCCCATAGTCGCACAAGTTGATCTGTTGATCTCTCCCAACCGTGTGCGGTACCCCCCTCCACAGAAACACACCTCGGTCATATCGTTGCAGCGCTTAGGCGAAGCCCTGCGACGGTAGCTTCATCATCTCCGTCACCACACCGTCGTGCCGACGAAACTCTCCCACGAGGTTCTACTAGATCAAGAGCTCATGGGACGTCATCAAGCTGAACGTGTGTTGATCGGTTGGATTCGAAGAAAGTTCGACTACATCAACCACGTCACTAGATGCTTCCGATCCTGGTTTACGAGGGTACGTAGACACACTCTCCCCTCTCGTTGCTATGCATCCGGGTGATAGATCTTGCGTGATCGTAGGAAATTTTTGAAATACTACGTTCCCCAACATGTCTATGGTTAGGAAACTCAACCATCTTTGATTAATGAGCTAGTCTAGTAGAGGCTTACTAGGGACACTGTGTTTTGTATCCACACATGTATCAAGTTTCTGGTTAATACAATTCTAGCATAAATAAAAGACATTTATCATGATATAAGGAAATATAAATAACAACGTTATTATTGCCTCTAAGGCATATTTGCTTCAGAAGTACCACTCGTAGGAGTCTGTTGTTGGAAGATTGATAGATTTTGTCTTGGCATCATCATAGGGTAGAGGTACCAATCGCAGGAGTCTTTGTTGGGGAATGATAGGTTTTGTCCTGGCATCATCACAAGGGTAGAGGTACCACTCGTATGAGTCTGTTGTTGCAAGAATGATATATTATGTTGTGGCATCATCATAGAGGTAGAGGTACCACTTGTAGGAGTCTATTGTTGGGAGAATGATAGTTTTTTCCTGACATCATCGTAGGGGTAGAGGTACCAATGGATTGTTGCGGACTTGAGTTGTAATGTGCTAAATAGGGTTGTACAAGATTGGCCGGAGCTCCCATATGACCCTATGCAAGTAAATAGCAAAGCTTAGGTCGCAGATGATTGAAAATGAGAAAAGGTTAAAAAGAAGACTTCTTTTACCATTTGGGTTGGGTTGTACTATGGTAGATACCGAGGCATTTGGTTTGTGGAAGGCATTTCAGGTCGTAGTTGTAAATAATTGGCTTTCTTCTTTTTCTTCTTCATTTTTGCTTTCTCCGAGCCACCAAAGGATCTTGTTGGTCCTAGTATAATACTTTCTCCCAAATGACCCTAAGAAGATTAATAGCAAAGCTTACCGTCATTGTAGTTTGAAAATGAGAGAAAGTTATATGGGTAGACTTTTTATACCATTAACATTGGGTTACGCGTAGACATCTGATTTGTTAAAGGCATTTCAACATTTTCTCCCAAATGACCCTAAGAAGATTAATAGCAAAGCTTAGCGTCATTGAATTTTGAAAATGAGAGGAAGTTAAATGGGTAGACTTATACCATTAACATTGGGTTATACACAAACATTTGATTTGTGAAAGGCATTTCAAGTTGTAGTTGGAAAGAATCATCTATCTTCTTTTTCTTCTTTGTTTTTGCTTTCTCCAAGCCACCAATGGGCCTTGCTGATCCTCATGCAGTTTTCTCTTTGACCTTCATACTTTTTGGCCTTTCAAGCCCCTCATTATGTTTTGAAACTCTACTAGAGTCAATGTTCGTACCTGCAACCATAAATTTAAATGCAAGTCTTAGTTTGAAAATATTGTGTGACACTAGTAGCATAGCATATAACTTGTATGCTATACCTTGTGAAACCGAGGAGTTACCCAAATTCGGACTTGGATCTAGATCAGTTCTAATTTTCAATTGTTTTTCCACATCCCGGGCTAGCTGCTCTGCGCATTTAGCAGCCATATCATATGTTTCATCCGACTCTGTGGCGCGAGCAGCTATGTGGATAAACATTCTGCACAAGTCCTTGTAGAAGTTAGACATTCTTGCTTTTAGATCATCATGCATATTGCGATTGCTTGTTATCTCGAGCACTTTGGCATCAATTGTCCATCTTCTCAATATATATTGTTCAGGGATATGCTTGATATTATTAATATCAAGTATTTTTAAGCATTGGGAGCATAGGATTCCAGCAAATTCAAACTTCTTGCAACTATAATTGGCTTTTTCTTCGCTTGGATCAAATCTAACAACATGCTCACATTGTGTGCCATGGAATTTTACTATATAAACCCTCTGCTCTTTGTCAGTACCATCACAAAAAATGTGTCATCGTTCAAGGTCCGAAGCACTTGCTCCTGAAACATCTTGAATATTGCTGGAGTATACGTACTTACGCCTTGCCTTAAAACATAGCTACCTTCTGCCATCATCTTGGGAGTAGTTTGTGACGCCTTGAAGTCACATTTCACCTCTACAAATCTTTTATCGTCAACTAGCCACTCAAAATGCTCAAAAAAGTAAGCATGTACTATTTAATACTAATGTATCGCGTTAGTTCATTATTCATGCTTTCACTTCTTTGGGTAGTGCTCATGTGGGCCGAGAATGTATTTCTGCCATACACTAGGGCCCACTGCTACCATTTCTCAAATAACCTTTGCAGCCATAACTAGTATGCGTCGGTGCTACACAAACGGTTTTTAACCCCTTTCCTTGACGGCATTTGGAACCGTCGCCTAGTGATTGTGGGCGATAGGGGGTCGTTCCCACACGACCAAGAAATCGTCGGGGATAGGCCCTATGTGACACCCGGATAATTAAGCAACTGTAATCCACAGCGAATGATGCCACGTCACCGCGATTACTATTGTTAATCTCATGATGATTCAATCCCGTCCGAATTAAAATATCAAACGAAGGCAAATGGCAAAATTTTTCTAACATTCAAACTAAAATGTTAAAAGTGTGGGAATTAATTCATGGATATTTGTCATGTTGAAACAACATTTTTTATAATGTGTTTAAATGTTGTGAAATGTATAAAACAGGGCCTAGCCGTTTAAATTATAAAACTATAAAAGAAAAGAAAAATACAAGGGGGGGGGGAACAAGCCCCCCTCCCATTGGGCATCTTGGCCACCAGGCCACTAGATGGCCGGTCTAGCCCACCGACCCCTCCCCGGGTCGTCTCCCTCCTTCCCTATTTGACCGACCGGGGGGAGGGGCTCCAGCTCGTATCCACCGGCCGCCTCGCTACCCCCGTCGAGGGGATAAAGCAGCCACGACTCCCCCTCGTCTCCTCGCCTCCCATGCTCCACCCACTCACCCGCACGCTCCCCCTCGCCCTCTCCGCATCTTCATCCCCCTTCAGATCCGCTCGCCCCGAGTGCCTTCATCGCTGTTGCCGCACCGCCACCGTGGCCACCGTACCCAACACGTTGCCACGACGTGTCCGTGTGGTCCACCGTCGTCCCCAACGTCTTCCCTGACCACTTGTTCGAGCCCGGACGTCCTCGGGACGTCGCCCCGCCTCTTCTTCCACCTCGGACCACGCCGGTGTCTCCTTCAATTCGGACGATACGGCTGCTCCTAAACCTCCCGCCGGGCCTTCGTGAGCCTACTCGATGAGACTCGTCTCCCTTCCCTCCTTCTCTCGTCATTCCGCACGGCTAACGGTCGCCCCCCACACAAACGAGCTCGCCGCCGCGCAAGCTCGTCGACGACGTGGCTCCGGTGACCAAATGGTCACGGGCCCGAAGGCAGCATCATCCCGGCAGTGCATATCGCCTCGCTAGCCACTCCGCTTCTCCTGTTGCGTGATGTTGCCGTTGTTCTGTCCCTGCCCAATGCCGGCCGCCGCGCCGACCTCCGTAGCCGTCGTCCGCCCTCATCGCGGTTGCCATCGCCATTGACGTGCCCCACGCGCCCGTGGCCCTCTCCCGCGCGCCACCCGCACGCCCTCGCCTCGCTCGCTGGCTGCTTTCCCCGGCCGCCCAGCTGCACCCCGCAGAGTCCCAGCCCTTGCCTCGGCTTGATGCTGCGCATCGCCGCCGCCGTTGCGCCTCCCTCGCCCAACGCCTGCCCCTGCTCACCCCGCATCGGCCGCTGCCTCCCTCCGCCCGCTCCGCCGGGGGCCGCGCCCGGCCACCCCCGCCAGCCCCTGCCCGTCGTTGGCCACAGTGGCCAGCGCCCAGGCGCCTTGCCCACACAGGCCGGGCCGACGTCCGGCGCCCGTTACACCCACCCGGCTAAAGCCCAGGCTGCTGACATCTGGGGCCCGCGCCCTTTTTTTTAGAAAAAATGTTTAAAAATAAAAATAAAGAATGTATTAATAATTAATTATTTAATCGGTTTAATTAACTTCACTTAATTAACCTATTAATCCCTCATTAACTAACTAGTTAACAAAAGCAGTCAATGACAGGAGAGCCCCACCCCCCCGTTGACCAGTCAAACGTTAACTGGTCAACATGGACCCCCCTGGCCCACCTGTCTGTCGCTGTGTACACTTTGTGTACATTGTGCTGGGTGCATCTAGCGTTTTAACATTATTTTCGAATTAAATATAAAAAAATTGTTTAAATCTTTGAAAAATTCATAGAAATTAATTCGTAACTCGGATGAAATAGTTTTATACATGAAAGTTGCTCAAAATTTCGGGACGAATCCGAATACGCAGCCCGTTCGTCCGCCACACGTCCCTATCATAGCAAACATGCAACACTCCCCCTCTGGTTCGTTTGTCCGAAAATGCCTAACTCTGGGAAAACATTCCCGGATGTTACCCCCCTTCGCAAGTATCGCCTTGTACCGAGTTAGAGCACCCTAGCACTGCGTGTTGACTAGTCGTGCTTCTTTGTTGCATGTGTGTGCTTTGTATTTATTGTTTCTTCCCCCTCTTCTCTTTGGTAGACCTCGAGCTTGATGCTACCTCGGTGATCGACTACATCGACGACGACCCCTCCTTCTCGTCTGAGCAACTAGGCAAGCCAACCCCCCTTTGATCATTCCGATATCGCCCATTCCCTTCTCTCTTATGCTTGCATTAGAACTGCTACTGTAATTGTATGATCCTATTCTGTTGCATAGCCTATTGTTGTTACCTGCATTCATACCTTACCTGTTTATCCTAAACTACTTAGTATAGGTTGGTTGAGACCCACTAGTGACCCCCACCTTGTCCATGTTGCCCTCGCTGGATTATCAGAAGACCCGATCAACGGGATCGAAGACCAGGCCACGGCACCGCACATCACTTCCCCTTAGTTGCTCGACAATACTGGGTTACTATCGAGTGCCGAGGGTGATACCTCGACATCACTTCTGATGTTAACCTTGTGGGTTAGTTCATCGGTTATGGTCATCGAGGGTGATTCCTCCTTCTCCACTCCCGATAACGACACTGTCGTGCAACTCCTCAAGCGTGAACCTCGAGGGTGATTCCTCCTTCGTTCGCCTTGACGATAACATCAGGTGGAATTCCATAGAGGGTGATTCCTCAGGGTTTCCCCTTGGTGTTAGACACATAGTTACTATGGTTACTGTGACTTTACAACTGTTACTTGGAAAGGCGGGTCGACCCTGAGGAGTACCCGTGAGTGATGTGGAGACGGGTTGACCTGGAGGGTACCCGAGAGTTGAATACGAGGCGTGGCCGGGCACTCTTAGCCCTTGCCGCAAGTCCTCGAGATGGGGCGACGGGGTCACATGATCGTGAGTCTCTGCTCGTTACCGCGTTCCCAAGACACTAAATGGTTTGGATATTCGATCCAAGGGGCCTTTGGCATGATAGCGCTAACCATCATGTGGGCATCGTATGCATTAGCTGAAGCTTAGTTGACATCATGCGACTGAGCGGCACGGGCCGGGTTGGACTGCGTAAGCACCTGCCTTTTTAAGGAGGTAGCCTAGGTCTGCTCACCGGTCGCCCACGCAACGTGCATGAGTTCCCGGGGCGATGGCCCATGACCCCTCGGGGCATAGGTTTAGTTCGGCGTGCTGACCTCTCTATTAAGCCTAGGTCGGGTTGCGGCGTATTGTTTGGCCGAGGCCAGGCATGACCTAATGGTGTGTCCGGCCGGAGTTAAGCGAGCGTGGTGGGTAAGTTGGTGCACCCCTGCAGGGAAGAAAACATCTATCGATAGCATGTCCCACGGTAACGGACATTGGAGTTGCATCCCGATCGATACAACTAGAACTGGATGCTGAGACATGAATGAATATGTGTCCCCGGGATTGCTTCATCTCAGGGAGTCGAGGAAGGATCTCTCGACGTTAATGCTATAACATGCTTGATATCTATAATATGTTATTATGTACTCTCTTCTACTGCTGCAAGAATGGTGGTTTCCAGAAGATGCTAGTCTTCGATAGGACTAGCTTCTCCCCCCTCTTATTCCGGCATTTGGCAGTTTAGTCCACAGATACTACCCCTTTTCATTGATACCGATGCATATGTAGTGTAGATCCTTGCTTGCGAGTACTTTGGATGAGTACTCACGGTTTCTTTGCAACCCCTTCCCCCCTTCTTTCTTCTTTCGGGTTGTTGCAACCAGATGGTGGAGCCCAGGAGCCAGATGCCACCTTTGACGACTGCTACTACCTCGATGGAGGCTACTACTATGTGACGACCGCCGACGGCCAGGAGTAGTTAGGAGGATCCCAGGCAGGAGGCCTTGACTTTTCAATCGTGTTGCTTTTGTGCTAGCCTTCCTAAGGCAAACTTGTTTAACTTATGCCTGTACTCAGGTATTGTTGCTTTCACTCACTCTTGTGTATTCAAGCTTATGTATTCGAGCCCTCCCCTGGCTTGTAATATAAAGCTTGTATTATTTTATTTGTGTCTAGAGTTGTGTTGTGATATCTTCCCGTGAGTCCTTGATCTTGGTCGTACACATTTGCGTGCATGATTAGTGTACGGTCAAATCGGGGGCGTCACAAGTTGGTATTAGAGCCGACTGCCTGTAGGAACCTCCTTTCCAACTCCTTGGCCGAAGTTGAGTCTAGTCTTTGGAAAACTGTTTTACTAACATGGTTGTGTGGCTTACGGGCCCACGTCGCCAATTGGGTGGTATTAGGATCTTTTATTCCCCATCTATACTTTGGGACTCCGATCGCTCTTCTATTCGGGTTAAATGATTTTGCTAACTCTAACCCTAGGCTCTCGTAAATATTTTCTCCCGGAGAGCCCCTCTTTCCAGATGATGGCCTGCTACACCAGAAGATTCTGAAGATACTTTCTGATGTTCTCTTGAGACTTTGTCCCCGTTGCTTTTACAATTCCCTACCACCGAAATATCCCCATGGATAAATACTTACACATGCCGCTCTTAAAATTATTCCCATTTGCTCTTGTTATTACAAGATACCCTCTAATACTTTCTCATATTCCGAGAATCTTTTGTACCTACTGCCTTGCAGCTCATTTCCGCATAAAAATACCTACGAGTAATACCTCACACTTATCGAGGGTTCGTTGATCCCCAGTTGTTCAGGTGTTTCAAAAAATTCTTCAAAATACTATCTGGCCTTACGATAATCGTCTGTCAACTAATGCTTTGCAAATACTTGGCTGCTTGCATTATGTTTAATTCCATATGTCTAGCAATATTCATTAAAATCCTTTGTGATCGACATTCTGATCCTCTTGATTCAACATGTGTGTGAATGCACGCAATCATCAGTTACTCTCTGAAAATTATCCTTCCAGCTCAGACGTCATTTCGGACAGGTGTTGGTTCTCGGAAAATCAAACCTTGGTTGATTGGCGTTCTAATTCTATTCAACTTACCCATCATCAGATCAGAGCGTCTGCTTATGATCCCTTCATTTGGAAATCATAATTCCTTTGCATTTGAGCTTTGAATTAGTCAGTTGTTTATATGATCTGATCTCCTTGCATTCTTTCTTATTTTGGTTGAGTACCCATGCTCACATCAGATCCCTTATGGAGCACCAGACCCTTTGTTGGATTATTATCCGACATTGTCCTTCATATTCAACAACCTTGCGAGTCTTTCCTCGGATACATAATACCTTTGGTAAATAGTATCCTCTGCTTTTGTCAACTATGCTCTGCTTTCGAGCTGGTGTTATTTCGTCTTGAACATTGTGGTATAAGTTCCTAAGATGCCCCTATGGGTTGAACCTATGCCTTCCATAAATCCATGTCAACCCGAAAGATTTCACGGGTCTTACTCATTTTGTATTTCACAAGGTAAAAGTTTGAACACTAATGCCATTTTCGAAACAAATAGTGAATGAAAGGTTATACATTGAAGAAGTGGGAGTCAACCTTGACCTTTTTGTTCAAGCCCATGGACACGGTGTAGATCTTATCATTAAGGCTTCTCTTAATATTAATTATCCCCTTGATATGAGTTCATATTATATCAGGGATCTGGCCTTTTGCAATTGTGGTTCGGACCATGCAATCCTTTAAATACCATTTCTCGGACAAGTTAAACCACTTGTTCTCTGCAGGTCAATGCACCAGTCCAACCTCTATTATGATCTACCTTCGAGTATTACCCCGTAGTATCTCGATAATTTCACAAAACCATATTACTTCTTATGAGTTCTTCATTATGTATTACATTTTCACTGACTCCAATTTTCCCCGGGTTCTAAGTTGTTTGACAGGATACCGATAACTGAATCGAGTCCGCACCACGGCTAAACAAGTCTTAGTAATCTTCTTCACTTATGAGTTTAATACTCTATCGTGTCATACCTAGCCTGATCGTCTACATCATTATCGTACTAATTTTAACTGTGCTACCCGGCCCTTCTTCCCGGAGAACAATTTTCGACGATGAGCTGAGCTTACGTCGATTTTCCTCGTCATATCATTTTGCCTTAAACATCAGATTTCGAGGTTGTGTCGTACCCGTGGTTCCATTAACCTTTCGCTTCGTCATTCCTTTGACTTGGTGTCCTCACCGATCAATTACATCTTCATGAAATCTCTCTACAGTTGTGTCATGATCATCAGCGATATTCTGAGCACTTCCAGGTTTTCAATCGAATTCACAATGAGAAATACCATCCTTAACCCCTCGACGATTTGAGTTATCATCTACAACATTATTGCCTTCCCTCCAACACAAACTTGTTCAGGTTTCGTGTTATACCTTGAGATCCTTGCTTTCCAGCATTTGTTCTTTACCTTGCAGTATTACCATCTATTAGGTCAAGAATGTCGTGAGAATTTCACCACCTCTTAAGAATTCTTGATACAGGTGATACTTCTTGCCATAACCGTTCATCCCTTGGTCCCCGTGTTGATTCTAACCGGAAACCCAACAATTGAAGTATGGTGTGCGAATTCAAAACTTCTAGCGACCCTATTGCTTCGAAGTGAATGGTCGATAGTCTCATTCTTGGTCTTTTTGTTATTGAATCACCATTATAACATTTATTGTGCTACTTAGTCCATTTTTCAGGTGCACATTCCATTCAATGTTTACTTATGGATGTTCTCCTCTAACATACTACGGTATGTCCATTGTTATCATCTTGTTCACTTAAGTGTGGAAATCCATGCTTATGGATATGTCGATGAATTGTTGCTGAGCCCGTCGGCCACATCCTCATCTTTTCTTTGCTGAAAATGTAAGCCTTATTCTATAAGTTGTTCCTTATGGATCCTGTGTGTATTCGAAGTCTGATCTTTACCCAATGACCATGTCGGTACTATCACGAAGCATGCCCGAGGTACTCCAACAATCCACAAGAACATTGTAAGCGCAATGCTAAATGTTTCTTGATCAACTATCCAACATCGTTGTGTGGGTACATATCATAATTCTTCTTACCCCTTTTATTTATATGGTCATGACTTTGATCTCCTGACACGTATATCATGCCCTGCTTAATATTGGGGATGATTTACTCCTATTCATTGTGTTTAAACACATTTTCCTTTCCATTTGTTTGTTTAACCTTTCTTTGATCTACATATAATCTAAGCAGTAATAAATTTCTGCTTATGTAAACACCTTGGTGTACAACTCTGTTAGTAAGACCCTGTTACTATTGTTGATAACATTCTGGTAACCATCGATGGACGAGAAGCTTGTGTATTGGTCCGCCTCGTTTCAACGAGCATGAAAATGGTTCTCTTCTTCCCTCGCCCTTGGTACCGATGTTGTTGCTGACATAACCGACATGCTACCCTCTGACATGCCTTGCTATCTTGACCTTGCATGATGAAAGCGCCCTCCGTACTTTGTAACCCACATGGTGAGCCCATAACCCACAGTTCCATATGGTCGAAACCCGACTCTTGTGTACACCCCTGTTTCTGAAGTTATTCCACCTGCTTGGCTTCGTGTGTAATTCATTGGCCACCTTCCTAGTGATCTATTCTTGTATCAGACGCAATACTTATTCTCATCACTTTGAACCCCTTTCACACTTTGTTTCAGACGTTGAATAATTGTCTATCCATTTGAAACTTCTTATTGCACCTTCTTATCTTCCTCTCGACGTGTTTTATCGGCTCAACTAGAGAGATAATCATGTGCTAGGGGTTAACCCTCACATGAGTACCCTTATAGCATTCTATCATTGTTGAGCCGCCCCTTACCTATTCGTAAGTACGATGGAGTTCCCGAAGAAAGGACGACGACTTCATCATGATGGCCTGAAGTAGAGAGATGAAGATATCGACGTAATAGATCGACGTCTTTGAGAAGAACATCCTAGACCGAGAAGATTCGTTAGAATTTCGTAACCAGATTTCTCCCCCTTGCTCCACCTCTTAAAATCTCGGGACAAGATTTCTTGTAGTGGAGGAGAATTGTGACGCCCGGATAATTAAGCTACAGTAATCCTCAACTAATGATGGCACGTCACCGCGATTACTGTTGTTAATCTCATGATGATTCAATCTCGTCCGAATTAAAATTTCAAATGAAGGCAAACGGCAAAGGTTTTCTAACATTCAAACTAAAATGTTAAAAGTGTGGCAATTAATTCATGGATATTTGTCATGTTGAAACAACATTTTTATAATGTGTTTAAATGCTCTGAAATGATATGTATATGAATGAGAGAAGGGAAATAGATGAAATATTCTTTAAGCAGGGACCCTTATTGAAAAACAACTTGCCTGTTGAAATTCTAGGGGATCCTCCTCCACCCAAGGGTGATCCCATGTTTGAACTTAAACCATTACCTGATAATCTTAAGTATGTTAATGTCGATGAAAAGAAGATATATCCTGTTATTATTAGTGCTAACCTTTCAGAGCAGGAAGAAGAAAAATTATCGAAAACTCTGAAGAAGCATCATGCTGCTATTGGATATACTCTGGATGATCTTAAGGGCATTATTCCCACGTTATGACAACACAAGATAAAGTTGGAAGAGGACGCGAAACCGGTTATCGATTATCAACGACGGTTAAATCCTAAGATGAAAGAAGTGGTAAGGAAGGAAATACTAAAGCTTCTGGAGACAGGTATAATCTATCCAGTTGCTGATAGCCAGTGGGTAAGTCATGTCCATTGTGTCCCTAAGAAGGGAGGTATGACTGTTGTTCCAAATGATAAAGATGAATTGATTCCGCAAAGAATTGTTACAGGTTATAGGATGGTAAGTGATTTCCGCAAATTAAATAAATCTACTAAGAAAGATCATTACCCTTTGCCTTTTGTTGATCAAATGCTAGAAAGGTTATCCAAACATACTCATTTTTGGTTTGTAGATGGTTATTCTGGTTTCTCTCAAATACCTGTGTCAAAAGGGGATCAAGAAAAGACCATTGTTACTTGTCCATTCGGTACCTTTGCTTATAGATGTATGCCTTTTGGTTTATGTAATGCACCTAGTACCTTTCAAAGATGCATGATGGCTATATTCTCTGATTTTTATGAAAAGATTGTTGAGTTTTTCATGAATGATTTTTCCGTTTACGGAACTTCTTTTGATGATTGCTTGAGCAACCTTGATCGAGTTTTGCAGAGATGTGAAGAAACTAATCTTGTCTTGAATTGGGAGAAGTGCCAATTTATGGTTAATGAAGGCATTGTCTTGGGACATCAAATTTCTGAAAGAGGTATTGAAGTTGACAAGGCTAAGGTTGATGCTATTGAAAAGATGCCGTGTCCCAAGGACATCAAAGGTATACAAAGTTTCCCTGGTCATGCCGGGTTTTATAGGAGGTTCATTAAGGACTTCTCCAAAATCTCCAGGCCTCTGACTAATCTCTTACAAAAATATGTTCCTTTTGTCTTTGATGATGATTGTTTAGAAGCATTTTAAATACTTATGAAAGCATTGATATCAGCACCTATTGTCCAACCTCCTAACTAGAATTTACCCTTTCAGATTATATGCGATGCTAGTGATTATGCTGTAGGTGTTGTTCTAGGATAAAGAGTTGATAAAAAATTGAATGTTATCCAATATGCTAGTAAAACTCTAGACAATGCCCAGAGAAATTATGCTACCACTGAGAAAGAGTTTTTAGCAGTCGTATTTGCTTGTGATAAGTTAAGGCCTTATATTATTGATTCTAAAGTAACTATTCACACTGATCATGCTGCTATCAAATACCTTATGGAAAAGAAAGATGCTAAACCTAGACTTATTAGATGGGTTCTCCTGCTGCAAGAATTTGATTTGCATATTATTGGTAGAAAGGGAGCTGAGAACCCCGTTGCAGACAACTTGTCTAGGCTAGAGAATATTCTTGATGACCCACTACCTATTGATGATAGCTTTCCTGATGAACAATTAGCTGTCATAAATACTTCTCGTACTGCTCCATGGTATGATGATTATGCTAATTACATTGTTGCTAAGTTTATACCACCTAGTTTCACATACCAGCAAAAGAAAAAGTTCTTCTATGATTTGAGACATTACTTCTGGGATGATCCACACCTTTATAAATAAGGAGTAGATGGCATTATTAGATGTTGTGTACCTGAGCATGAACATGAACAAATCCTACGCAAGTGCCACTCCAAATCTTATGGAGGACACCATGCTGGAGATAGAACTGCACACAAGGTATTGCAATCAGGTTTTTATTGGCCTACTCTCTTCAAGGTTGCTCGTAAATTTGTCTTATCTTGTGATGAATGTCAAAGAATTGGTAATATTAGTAGACGTCAAGAAATGCCTATGAATTATTCACTTGTTATTGAACCATTTGATGTCTGGGGCTTTGATTATATGGGACCATTTCCTTCCTCTAATGGGTACACACATATTTTAGTTGCTATTGATTACGTTACTAAGTGGGTAGAAGCTATTCTAACTAGTAGTGCTGATCACAACACCTCTATTAAGATGCTTAAGGAAGTTATTTTTCCGAGGTTTGGAGTTCCTTGATACTTAATGACTGATGGTGGTTCACACTTTATTCATGGTGCTTTCCGTAAAATGCTTGCTAAGTATGATGTTAACCATAGAATTGCATCCCCTTATCACCCATAGTCTACTGGTCAAGTAGAACTAAGTAACAGAGAGCTGAAATTAATTTTGCAAAAGACTGTTAATATGTGTTGAAATAATTGGTCCAAGAAACTTGATGATGCATTATGGGCCTATAGAACTGCATACAAAAATCCTATGGGTATGTCTCCATATAAAACGGTTTATGGAAAAGCTTGTCACTTACCTCTTGAGCTAGAACACAAGGCATATTGGGCTATTAAAGAGCTCTATTACGATTTCAAACTCGCCGGTGAGAAGAGGTTATTTGACATTAGCTCACTAGATGAATGGAGAACCCAAGCTTATGAGAATGTCAAGCTGTTTAAAGAAAAGGTTAAAATATGGCATGCTAAAAGGATACAAAAGCGCGAGTTTAACGTAGGTGATTATGTCTTGCTATACAACTCTCGTTTAAGATTTTTTGCAGGAAAACTTCTCTCTAAATGGGAAGGTCCTTACGTTATCGAGGAGGTCTATTGTTCCGGTGCCATAAAGATCAACAACTTCGAAGGCACAAATCCGAAGGTGGTGAACGGTCAAAGAATCAAACATTATATCTCAGATAATCCTATAAATGTTGAAACCAATGTTATTGAAATCGTAACCCCAGAGGAATACATAAGGGACACTTTCCAGAACGATTCAGACCCCGAAAAGGAAGAGGTATGTGGTACGGTAAGTAAACTGACTCCAAAATAGTTCTAATGGGAATATTTAGAAAAATAGAAAAATAAGAGGCAGTCTAGAAGAGACACGAGGCGTCCACGAGGGTGGATGGCGCACCCCCTGCCTCGTGGGCACCTCGTGTGCCTCCCGGACTCCGATTTCTTGGACGTTACTTCTTTTGGTCGGTAAAAATTAATTATATATTCTCCCGAAGGTTTTGACCACCGTATCACGCAAAAATCTTCTGTTTTCGTTTCGAGCGATTATTTCTGACAGATCTAGGTCATCTTGATGTCTTCCAACACCCCCAAGGACAAGTTCTTCGAGAAGGTCATTAACCCCTACCTCGTAGAGATGCTGCATCATCCTCAAATCATTGAGGTGCGTGAGGGGGTGTTGCACATCTGCGATGTTGAGGGACCAAGGAGGACCAGAAGCGTGGAGATGAGACTCGAAGCAACGTAGTAGCAAGTTTTCAAGTGCCAAGGTATGTGGAACGAGGACTCAATGCCACCCACATGATGATCACGGATCTCGCCAACAACCACAAGCTGGACGCCAAGATCGTTGGGGAAGCCATCTCCAAGCTTCAAGAGAAAATCAAGCACCTCCAGTCCCAGATCTATGACCTGCAAAATAAAAACCGTGAGTATGAATATAGTTTCAAGAAGATGAGTTTGGCTGCAGATTTGAGGATCCCGGAGACTCGATCATCCTTCTACGATGGTGAGCCCATGCCTTGGAAGATGGACGACAAGCCTACATCATCAACAACTCCATCACCACCTTCGAAGAAGGAGACATAATCATATGGGTATGGGCACTCCCCTTGGCAAACGCCAAGCTTGGGGGAGGTGCCCCGGTATCGTATCACCATCACAATCCTATCTTTACCATTTTTCTTAGTTCGATCCTTTTGGTAATATCTTGATCTAGTAGAATAAAGTTAGGATGATCTAGTTGTGAGCTTTTTCTTTATGATCTTTACCTTTGTAATCGAGTCCGTGAGCTATATAATAAAGATTAGTGTTGAGTCAAGGGCTTGATTTCCTCGCTATGGTCATGAGTGAATACAAGAAAATATAAAAAGTATCAAAGGGATCATATTGATCTTATGGAAGGTAATGACTTCACATATAAAGAGTATGATGAATAAAAATTGTTGAGAGTTGACAAACATAGTTTTGGTCATCGTTGCAATTAATAGGAAGTAATAAAGAAAGATAGGTTTCACATACAAATATACTATCTTGGACATCTTTTATGATTGTGAGCACTCATTAAAATATGACATGCTAAAGAGTTGAAGTTGGACAAGGAAGACAACATAATAGGTTATGTTTTCTTATATCCAAAATAAAGTATATTGTCATGGATCATCCAACATGTTGAGCTTGACTTTCCCCCTCATGCTAGCCAAAACTCCTTGCACCAAGTAGAGATACTACTTGTGCTTCCATACATCCTTAAACCCAGTTTTGCGATGAGAGTCCATCATACCTTCCTATGGATTGAGTAAGATCCTTCAAGTAAGTTGTCATTGTTGCAACTCTCTAAAATATGTATGCTTTATTAGTGTGGATGAATTAAGCTTTATACGATCTTGTGATATGGAAGTAATAAAAGCGACAGACAACATAATAAAGGTCCCTATCACAAGTGGCAATATAAAGTGACATTCTTTTGCGCTAAGATTTGGTACATCCAACCATAAAAGCACATGACAACCTCTGCTTCCCTCTGCGAAGGGCCTATCTATTATTCTTGCCTTATAAGAGTCAAGGTTAAAATCACCTTTCCTTTTCACATTTTATCCTTTGGCAAGCACATTGTGTTGGAAAGATCCTGACATATATACCCAATTGGATGTAAGTTATGATGGTCTATTACTGTTGACATTACCCAAGAGGTAAAGGGTTGGGAGGCCATACCATAAGCCCCTATCTTTCTCTATGTCCGATTAAAACTCCATACCCATAAGTATTGCGTGAGTGTGAGCAACTGTGAAATACTAGATGATAGTTGAGTATGTGGACTTGCTAAAAAGGTCTTATATTGACTCTTTTTGATGTTATGATAAATTACAATTGCTTCAATGACTGATATCTTAGTTTGTTGGTTCTCAATGAAGTTTTTGATTCATGCTTGACATTGTGAATAGCTTGTTACCTTAGCATAAGAGTCATAAGAGTCATATGAGTTTCTGTTATAAGAATGATCATGATGCCCTCATGTCCATATTTTTATTTTATCGACACCTCTATCTCTAAACATGTGGACATATTTTTCGATATCAGCTTTCGCTTGAGGATAAGTGAGGTCTAAGCTTGGGGGAGTTGATACGTCCATTTTGCATCATGCTTTTATGTTGATATTTATTGCACTATGGGATGTTATTACACTTTATGTCACAATACTTATGCCTTTTCTCTCTTATTTTACAAGGTTTACATGAAGAGGGAGAATGCCGGCAGCTGGAATTCTGGGCTGGAAAAGGAGCAAACATTGGAGACCTATTCTGCACAACTCAAAAAGCTCCGAAACTCCACGAAACACCGTTTCAGAAAATATAAAAAACATCTGGCGAAAGAGATCTGCCAGGGGGGCCACCACTTGTCCACGAGGGTGGGGGGCGCGCCCCCTGCCTCGTGGGCCAACCGGTTACCCCCCGATGCCATCTTCTCCTATATGAGGTGTTTTGACCTGGAAAAAAAAATCATAAGGAGGCTTTCGGGACCAGACGCCGCCGTCTCGAGGCGGAACCTTGGCGGAACCAATCTAGGGCTCCGGCGGAGCTGTTCTGCCGAGGATACTTCCCTCCAGGGGGGATCATCACCGCCATCATCACCAACAACTCTCGCATCTTTGGGAGAGCTATCTTAATCAACATCTTCACCAACACCATCTCCTCTCAAACCCTAGTTCATCTCTTGTATCCAATCTTTGTATCAAAACCTCAGATTGGTACTTGTGGGTTGCTAGTAGTGTTGATTACTTTTTGTAGTTGATGCTAGTTGGTTTACTTGGTGGAAAATCATATGTTCAGATCCATTATGCATATTGATACTCCTCTGATCATGAACAATAATATGTCTTGTGAGTAGTTACGTTTGTTCCTGTGGACATGGGAGAAGTCTTGCTATAAGTAGTCATGTGAATTTGGTATTCGTTCAATATCTTGATGAGATGTATGTTGTCTCTCCTCTAGTGGTGTCATGTGAACGTTGACTACATGACACTGCACCATTGTTTGGGCCTAGAGGAAGGCATTGGGAAGTAATAAGTAGATGATGGGTTGCTAGAGTGACAAAAGCTTAAACCCTAGTTTATGCGTTGCTTCGTAAGGGGCTGATTTGGATCCACATGTTTCATGCTATGGTTAGGTTTACCTTAATACTTCTTTTGTAGTTGCGGATGCTTGCAATATAGGTTAATCATAAGTGGGATGCTTGTCCAAGTAAGGACAGCACACAAGCACCTGTCCACCCACATACCAAATTATCAAAGTAACGAACGCGAACCATATGAACGTGATGAAAACTAGCTTGATGATAATTCCCATGTGTCCTCGGGAGCACTTTCCTTCATATAAGAGTTTGTCCAGGCTTATCCTTTGCTACAAAAAGGATTGGGCCATCTTGCTGCACCTTATTTACTTTTACTATTTGTCACTTGCTACCAATTACCTTATCACAATACTATCTGTTACCGATAATTTCAGTGCTTGCAGAAAATACCTTACTGAAAACTGTCTATCATTTCCTTCTGCTCCTCGTTGGGTTCGACACTATTACTTATCGAAAGGACTATGATATATCCCCTACACTTGTGGGTCATCAGAGGGCCACTCTTCAGATGCCTTCTTCGGAGTGCCGGACAGATAACCTGTCCCAGCTATACGCCACACTTCGGCGCCGCCTACCTCGAATATCGATCCTTTCTGGGAGCGAGGAATAAGGCAGAAGAACTTTTGCCATAGCTCAAAATGAGCCTCACAACCCAAAAATAGCTCACAAAGAGCGACGAAGCCCGCAATGTGCAGAATAGACCCCGACGTAAGGTCGTGCCGTTGGAGACCATAGAACTCCAGAAACCCCCTGAGGAAAGGGTGGATAGGAAATCCTACGCCTCTTAGGAGGAGGGTGACAAAGCACACCGATTCTTCTTTGGAAGGATTGGGGAAACTTTCCGCCGGGGTTTGACCCTCAATAGAAGTTAATCCAGCCCGTAAGGGGATTAGATCCCCGGGAGGGAGATATCCCTGCGTGTGAAGTTTTCTCAGATGCGCATGAGATACGAAGCAACTCTCCCAATCGCCCACTTGAGGGCCATGAGGGTGTGAGGAAGAACTGGGAACGCTGGCCATGTTTGAAGATTTTTCGTGGCAGGCTCTAAGGATTTTTCACGTGGAATGGAATGGCATCTGAGATCTAGTCTCTTTAAATAGGCACTTTCCTTGCACGGTCGAGGGGTTAATTATAAAAATACCCAAATGGTTCGCATTCATCTGACACGTCGAAGCCAAGATGACGATGGCAGGAAATCGACAGGATGTAATATTAAATATGGAGCCAAACTATCATCTGATCCAAAGGACTCACATTCTAAGACCGAAGACATGAAGTGGGATACAACCTCGTCCTTGAAGGCAAGGCCGGGGCTACTGAGGGAGTCCTGTATTTAGGGGTCCTCAGGCGTCCATGCCATTGATGCTCGGCCGAATTGGTGGGCCATGAGGATAGAAGCAGAAGGCCCTCCCCCATATTCGGTTAGGACTCCTATGTATGTAGTAAGGCAAGAAAGATGTCCGAATGTAACGATTCCTTCCTCCCCAAGTCACCTTTGTAACCCTAGCCCCCCTCCGGCGTGTATATAAGCCAAGGGGTTTAGTATGTAGAGACAACAGAATCATATCACATAGGCTAGACTTCTAGGGTTTTAGCCATTATGATCTCGTGGGTAGATCAACTCTTGTAACCCCATATTCATCAAGATCAATCACGCAGGAACTAGGGTATTACCTCGATCGAGAGGGCCTAAACCTGGGTAAATATCGTGTCCACAGTCTCCTGTTAGCATCGATCCTTAGACGCACAGTTTGGGCACCCCTACCCGAGATCTGCCAGATTCTACACCGTCAAAACTCATAGGACATATATTGTCCATATATAAGAGTTCCAACAAATGGTCATGTTCAAAATATTGGTCAAATCCCTCAAAAATCCTTTCTGGATATTTTAAGCTTTTGAAATAGTTACAAAGGAATTATTCTATAAAAATTCCAATAAAATTCTAGCATGTCAAATATGACATATTTGATGATCTTGCCAAGCCTCATACCTTGAAGATCAAGAAAACATCATCAAACCCCTCAAAACCATTTCTGTCCATTTTGAAGTTTGAGCAACTTTACATTGACAAACTTGTCCAAATGCTCTCAAACTTGGTGCACATGCTCAAATGATGTAATAATGCACCTAGACCAAATGGCACAAGTTGGACAGAAGGATATCATGATCAAAGTGTTCCAAAACCGTCTCTCTCCAGATCTAAATATGAACAACTCTACATTGCCAACCTTTTACTTGTGACCTCCAATTTTGTGGACATGCTCACAACCCCAAATGATGACACTACACCAGGTGGTGCATCAAGGAGGAATGATTTGCATGACTAAATGTTGGAAAATCCATTTCTGTTGATTTCTAGGGTTTGCCAAAGTTACATGGGCCACTTTCTCGAAATGAGCTCAAATTTGGTGGAACACCCTATTTCTATGTGACATTTCATCATGTTAAGTATCATGCCAAATGGTATTCTTTTGCTTGCCAAAAACAACATCAAACACCTTCTGCCATTTTACCCAAACCACTGTTTAGACCCCTTTTACTATTCCCCTTCACCTCAAATTTTTACCACATCTGACCCTGATCACCTTCTACCTCTGGTAATTTTGCAAGGCCATGGGCTAATAATTGGTCGGTGAAAACCCCACTCTTTTTCTCTGGACAGCCATGGCATCATCTCTTTTCCCCCTCTCTTTTACCTCCCTAACTCTCCCTTAGTACCTAAGCTACCCCAGGGCATCTCCACATGCAGCAGCAACTAGTAGACAAGGAGGGACACGCCCAGAGCATGTGGGCATGCCGTGGCATGCCAAATGAAAGCTCCAGAGCACACTACATTGTGCTCCCACACTGTAGCTGTGTCTTGTCAGAGGCCTACGACCACCTAGGGCCTTCCCTTGTGTCCCCCAAGGCCGCCTCGGTGTCCGTGACACGCAAGCCGGTCGGCCCCCTCTTTCCCCTATCTCCTCTCTCCTCTGCAAGCTCACATTGGTCGCCGCCTGGCTCGGCCAATGCGTGCGCCCACGCCAGGGCCCCCCTCGAGCTCGCCCTGCTCTCTCTCTCTCTCTCTCTCTCTCGCTCTCTCTCTCTCTCCTTTACCTGTGCCCCACACCGTGCCCACGAACACCGAAGACAGCCCCGGGCGTCCTCCCATGGCCACCACAGCCATCCCCGTGGATGCCCGTAGGCCGCGTCCACGGTGAGCTTCGTCTGGCCTATATAAGGTCACCCCCGAGCCCCATCTCTACGCCATTTGCTGTCTATTCCACCCGTACGTCACCCTAACCAGCTCTCTCATCTCCCCACGTCCTCCCCGCACCGGCACGGCCGGAGCCTCGTCGTCGGACACCGTTCAAATTAGAACACACCAACTCTCCCCCTGCCCCCATTACGCGTTTGCGCCCTCCCCATGAGGTTTCCAGGCCTCCGCCGTCCTCCTCCTAGCATGACCTCGCCGGAGCTCTGTGGCCGCCGCGGCAGCTTGTGGGGTCGGCGTTACAGGCTGCCTCAGGCGAGCCCACGACCACCCTTGGGTGCGGTAGGGAGAGCCGAAGCTCCTATGCTCGACGGGCGAACCTCCCGTGTTGCCAGGCGACGGCTGCGCCAACGGCC
>LR738714.1:312756170-312783611 GCA_902687465.1 Secale cereale | reverse complement strand
CCCCCCCTCTGCCCGCATCGCGAGGAAGAAGATGACCAGCGCGGTGGAAGGACCTGCAGGCAGGCCCCGCTCGTCATCGGGTCAGCACCAGGGGCCCCGCGGTTTAAGTGGAAAGGTCCCAGTGTTTTCCGCCTCATTGCGGCGAATACGCCCACGCAGAGTGCCGCTTCGGTGTCATCGCCTGTCGCCCGTGTGGCCGAGCCGCTGGGCCGGCCCATTGCGCTGCGGCGCTAAAATACGCTCAGTGCGCAGTATCGTATAATCCCTTCTTTTTCATTTTCTTTTTCTTTATTCAGTGGACTTCAAAAATACATAATTAATTCAAATGGACTACAAATTTGATGATTCAAATTTCTAGTGGTTCATAAATTCGTTCTCTACCACATGGTGCTAATTGCACATTTTCTAGAAACATTTCCTTCACAAATATTTATGAAATCCCACTTTTCCATTTATGTGATAAACTTTAGAAAATCACAGAGAGCTCAAAATTGATCCAAATACAATGATTCAAATTCCTAGATACTTATATGTTCATAACTTAGTTTTTGAACATTTTTACCAATACTTTCTATCACACATGAAATATTGGTCCATTTCTCCATGTATTGCCAACTTTGAAAATTCGTAAGAAAATCATTTGAAATCCAAATCCAGTGAAACAAACTACTAGATGCTTCTAAAATGATTACTTGTTAAATGGGTGCCTTTGCTCATTTTTCAAAATATTTCTTCTGTACACTTCTTGGAAATTCACAAATCCCAAGATTCCCTCATAATGAAATGTTTAGAGATATCCATTGATCAAATCCTAATGAAACCATTTTGGTCATTCCTCATATGAACAAAGGTATCCTAGAAAAGTGCAACTCACATTTTCAGACCACTTTTATTTTTGGCTTCTTGTGTTGCTTATTGTGATTGTTTCCGACGTTAGTTGACGAAGTAGATGGAGTACTTGGAGAAGGACTAGAGGATTTGAAGACCCCAATGACTTGGTTAAGATAGGCAAGCAGCCCTTTCACCATGATGAACCTTTTTGCATCATAATAACATTTTTGTTGTTTCATCGCATGCATGATATACCTTGAATGGCAACCTTGCTAGGTTTGCCTCCGTTGCATACCCCGTTGATACTTGCATTGTTCATGACTCTATCCTTGATTAGAGTTGTGTTGATGGGTTGTAGAAATATATTGCTATAGTACTTGGCTATGCACAAATGGGTCAGGGTTATGCATGGAAAGACATAAGAATGGTTTGACATACTTGCAAATAACCTAGTGGGTGCCACTAATGCCCCTGGGAGTTCATGATGAACTAGGGCACTACTTGGTGGAGAAGTAGTGTACCGAGGCTTGATGAAAGAGTTGTTTACAGAGACGGATTAGATTTCAGATTTGTCGACCGTCCCAACCAAACAAGTGCAACCACTTTACCCCTTTATGGGACGAGGCATTATTGATTACTTAGGCTGATACTAGCATGGTGCCCACAATACTAGTGACGGGGTTGACTTGAGGTCACTCTCGAGACAGGGTCGTGCTTGGATAGGCGGCCATGACTGTTTTCACAGGGCACCGAACACACTGTTGGTCCCTTCCTGTGTTTTTTATAATGTGAAAGGGCAGAGTCCCATGATCTTTTGCTTATACATGAGTGTCATGCACCAACGAGTGGACTTTATGTTAGTGTCATCTAGGGAAAGGTAATGATCAGGTGCTTCCCCCGAGTACTTGAGGTACTGCGGGATCGTGGATGACACGAAAGCTTCCCGGATCTTGTGGGTAAAGTGTGCAACCTCTGCAGAGTGTCAATCTAGTCGAATAGCCCTGTCCATGGTCAAGGACAGTTGAGTGGTGCTACTTAGGCTATGTCCATATGTTTCTGGAAAACAATACAGTTTGGTAAATCTGTTGGCATGATTCGTGAGTAAGTCACTATGAGCTTGAGCATGAGTTGTTCATAACTCTTGCTCGATGTTAATGTCTGTAACCTCATGATACCTGTTGCAGATGCATTCATATCCTTGATAAATATTGATCATACTTGCATGAGAAAAACTAGCTTTCTGCAAAACTACCAATTTTAGCAGTAGAGCCTTGCATAATTATTCCATTATCACTCTTGGGTTGCTTGCGAGTACATTAAAAGTACTCATTGGCTTGCCACTTGTTATTTTATTGGCCAGGCATGAAAGAACATGTGTAAGATGAAGATTTCTTTGGTGAAGAACATGCGGGCTAGAACGCTTCCCAGTCAGAATTCCTGTAGGGTTAAGGCAGATGGCATGGATCCAAGTTGTTATTGAAGATTTCCGCTGCGATGATACACTCAAGACTTGACCATAATAGTCCTACTTGTGTAAAACGGTATGTATAGATGTAAGACTCTTGTTATTCTGCTTCTGTGTGTTCAGTGAGCATTGGTCTCTGGGATCAATGTACACGTGCATTCGGTGATCTCGACTTATTAGTCGGGGTCCCCACGGAGCTGTTATCAGAGCCATCCTGACTGTAGGAAGCCTTAGTTAGCATGGTCGTTAGGTAGGGTAAAACTATTTCCAAAACTATTACTAACTTTAATTTTTTTTATCTATACTTCTCTTCCCTTCAAAGTTCTCAAAAACTAAGGTATATTCTCCTCGATCTCTTCCCCTTCAAAACTTTCGCAAACGCTCTCTAGCACCCTCAAGCCCCTGACCATGGGATTCCATGAAATCCTCATGGATAGCAGAGAAGGAGTACACCTTGCCAAACACTCACCCACCTCTTCTGAACATGAGAATGGCGGCACCACAACAAGACAATACCAACATAAGATACATCCTCGAGGAATGAGGACATGAAGACTCGGAAGATGGTGACACCCTTGACACTGCCCCAAGATGATGCAACCTTAGCCTACGATGACCAGGGTACAAGATATGCAAGATCATAATATACATCGCTAATAGAGTAACCTTGTCACTACCGTGGTTGCATTGGTAACCACCAGTGGATGAGAACCTCGCCATTTGGTCCGCCTCACTATAGTGAGCAGGAAAACAGTTATCTTCATTCCCCGCTCTTGGTGTCGATGTTGTCATCAACAAAACCGACATGTTGGACCTCTACTATGCCTTGTTAATATCATTGCATAAAGGATTGCCTACCTGGTACCGTCGATGCCTTAGAAGCCAAAAGGCATCCTCATGATTAAGAAGACAAGAGACAACCATGTCAATGCCAGCTACAAGGAGCCACCTTCACCCCATCTCTTCATCAGGCGAGAAGTGGTTGAATACTCTTCAGGCTCAACCCGGATCGTTTCATCAAGCAACTACAAGGGACGTAGCAACACCTGAGGAAAACCCAGAAGACTACACGAGGCACGAGCAAGGCAGGACTACTGCGTCCGAGAACCCCTCGGGTAGGATGAGTCGTCTACCCCTATGCACAGTCGAGTCCGTATGATGGTTCTAATAGAACCATGATTGTGTGTTCCTTGTTTATTTATCTATTTATGATTTTATAGAAGTTGCCCTTTTTGCCCTAGGCAGCAAGTACGCGACCATATCACCTTCCCTATCTTGTTTCTTTTGTTTGGTCCTTTTTACACCTGTTTGTATACACTTGCACTCTAGAACCCCCTTTAGGCATTCCCCTCCTCTATGCTACTTTTCCCTCTCATCTCTCTTCTCAACTAAAGACCGGCAAGACAAGATACACCAAGGATTTACTTCGGCCACCAACTAGCACTAAAGACTTCTTCTGCAGCCTCCTCAAGCAAGTGCAACCCTGTGGAGTTATGTTTACTCCTCAAGATTTGAAACCCATCCCCAGGCCCTTCGAGACTTCACGAGATACCCCATATCTAACATTTAACCACGTGCCTCCGTAACTGATAAGTCTCCGTAACCTTGCACAATGTTGGGTTCATTATGGAACTAGTGGACATAGTGAATGAACACATTATCATCCTAATATAGCACAAGAACTGACGATGCTAGTTAAGATCAATTTGAGGATATATGAATAGAGGACAAATGACTTGATGAGTTTATATCAATGAGTTTGAGGAATTATATGAGACTATTTGGTGGATTATGAGGCTTTCATGTTGGCAGATGAACTTGGAGGGATCACGTCAGTAGAGTAGCATAACTTTCATTACCCCTGAGTAAATTGGAATTAGTAGGACAAATTATGATTGCAAGCTAAAATTCTTGGAAGCACGAGGATTTGACATAGCCCGGGATATTGATAGAAGATAGTAGACATTACAAATATGACTTGGGGGAAACATGTAGGAATTCTCGTTAGATCTGAGATTTGGATTTAAGTAGGTGATTCTAGTTGAGTACAAATACTAAGTATGTATACGTGGTACGGAGTAAACTGGATTTAGGTTGATGATCTCGATCATGGTACCATGTTTCTCGGTGGACGACAAACTAGGATATTGTATTAAATGTCGGAATTGATTTAGGGATCTATATAAGCACGACCTTGGAGTTTACTTGACCCCGTTGATGGAAATTCGTGGACTTACTATAGTAAAGTTAGCCCTTTCAAGTATTTTGGGATTATAGGGACTTTAGGAGATCGTGTGGAACACCGTAGACATCGGATTTGTAGAATTAATGGATTATGTAGTGATTGATGGAAGTAAATGGGCTGTTGGATCCAATTCATAGGAAGGAAACAAGATCTTGGAGTGGCCTACGACGTGTTTCCTTAGGATAGAGATGCATTATCTTGAACCTTGGAAGAATAGGCTGAGCACTTGGATTGTCATGTTTAATTCAAGCTTAGCAGCTTGTATGTTCTACCCTTGGAATTTTGCATAGATGTGAGTTTGGGGATAGTTGCCACGTACGAATTGGTTAGACCGTCTCTCGAGATTCTTGAGGATAATAATAACATGAGTAATGATTGGAGCTGACCTACACGAGTTGATGCTTTCGGTGGTATAAGGTTGTTTGTTTGAAAGGACTAGATAGAACTACTGGCATCTCAGAAACTATGCTCAAGGATAAGATGATAAACGTTCAGTCACACACTAGGATACTTGAAACCATTAAGCTCCACCAAGCGACAACGTGGTTGGATCATGACCACGGGCTTTGTCTCTAGGTCGAGAAGACATGTGCCAATACTCAACCGAGACCACCACCAATACCCCAACTTACTTTGCGTACCCCATAGACTTCATGTATTAATTGGAGAAGTTAGTTGTCATCTTTATTTGGAGACATACTTGTCTACCCAAAAATGGAAGAAGAGCTGTTTAGCTGGTTAGAGGACATTTGAAGACCGCCATGTCAAGAAGAAAGAACTACACCAACCACTGTCATGAAGTAAACCTCCGCGTCGAGGACCAGGTGTATCTGCAAGCCACTTTTCTCGGAGGAACCAAGCATTCCGATGTCAAAGAGAATCTCAGACCAAGATTTATCGACCTTCTCCAAGATCACTGCAAGACGAAGATTAGACGACTACTAGCTAGACTTACCACCTGAGTCACCCACTGAGCACAACATTTTTTCACACGACATCACTTCGGAAACGTTTCCAACTTCCTAACTAGCCAGGTCTTTGTGAGGACATCGATCACCAAGCCATTTACCTCCAGCTCATTATGACCAACATGAGAGACCCTTTAGCAACCAGGATCTAGCATAACTTCATGCACTAAGCCACACCATCAAGCACTTCAAGATTCAATGGAGCACCACTTAGAAGCATAAGCAGTATGAGGACGTGAAGACTACCCCAGATCCAAGTTTCCGTATTCCTTTCCACGCCTAGTCTGGGAATCTCGGGGGCGAGATTCTTGTAAGGGGGGGTAGGTCTGTCACACCCTGATTTCCATACCACAACACTTAAGCTAATAATCATGCTAAAATGTGGTTTGACAAAAACTTTTGAGTGTTTTTTACTTTCCTTGACTTGATTTTTGTGTCTTGTTTGCAAGTGCCCTAAAAGCAAATAAATTATCCTACTCTTATACTCCATCTCCTTGCTCTAAAACTTTGACCAATGATCAATCCCTGTGTATAGGACATAATAGTTTTTTCTTACAAAAATATTTTGGCCAAAAAGTATTTTCTAAATTTAGTTTTCCAAAAACCCCTGAATTGAGACTTGAATTATAAGTACTTAATTAAGGGTGTGAAAAATCTTTAAAAATTAGATTTGAATCCTATTGGGTATAGGATCCCCATAAACCACAAAAGTACAATTTTATAAGTTATTTTCCTATTTTATTTAAAGGCTTTTTCTTTAGGCCCGAAATGGTCTTTAATAGGTTAAAATTATTTTATTGTTTAATTTTTTTTTGAGAAAATTTAGGGAAACTCATATGACATATATTGTCCATATATAAGAGTTTAAACACATGGTCATGTTCAAAATATTGGTCAAAACCCTCAAAAACCCTTTCTGGATATTCTCCTAAAATTCTAATAAAATTCTAGCATGTCACATATGACATATTTGATGATCTTGCCAAGCCTCATGCCTTGAAGATCAAGAAAACATCATCAAACCCCTCAAAACCATTTTTGTCCATTTGAAGTTTGAGCAACTTTACATTGAAAATTTTGTCCAAATGCTCTCAAACTTGGTGCACATGCTCAAATGGTGTAATAATGCATCTGGACCAAATGACACAAGTTGGAGAGAAGGATATCATGATCAAAGTGTTCCAAAACCCTCTCTGTCTAGATCTAAATTTGAACAACTCTACATTGACAACTTTTTACTTGTGACCTCAGTTGTTTTGGACATGCTCACAACCCCAAATCATGACACTACACCAAGTGGTGAATCAAGGAGGAATGATTTGCATGACTAAATCTAGGAAAAGCCATTTCTATTGATTTCTAGGGTTTGCCAAAGTTACATGGGCCAATTTCTCCAAATGAGCTCAAATTTGGTGGAACACCCTATTTCTATGTGACATTTCATCATGTTAAGTATCATGCCCAATGGAATTCTTTTGCTTGCCAAAAACAACATCAAACACCTTCTACCATTTTACCAAAACCACTGTTTTGACCCCTTTTACTATTCCCTTTACCTCAAATTTTTATCACAGCTGACCCTGATCACCTTCTACCTCTGCTAAGTTTTGCAAGGCTATGGGCCAATAATTGGTGGGTGAAAACCCCACTCTTCCTCTCTGGACAGCCATTGCGGCATCTCTTTTCCCCCTCTCTTTTACCTCCCTACCTTTCCCTTAGTACCTAAGCTGCCGCAGGGCATCTCCATATGCACCAGCAACTAGTAGACAAGGAGGGACACACCCAGAGCGCGTGGGCATGCCCTGGCATGCCAAATGGGTGCTCTGGAGCGCGCTACAGTGTGCTCCCGCACTGTAGCTGCGTCCTGCCCGAGGCCTCCGACCACCTAGGGCCTTACCCTTATGTCCCCTGAGGCCGCCCTGGCATTCGTGAAACGCAAGCCGGTCGCCCCCCCTCCTTCCCCACTCTCCTCTCTCCTCGGCAAGATCTCGTACGTCGCCGCCCGGCTCGGCCAATGCGCACGCCCATCTGAGGGCCCCCCTCGAGCTCGCCATGCTCTCTCTCCTTTACCCGCGCCCCGCACTATGCCCACGAATGCCGAAGACAGCACCGGGCGTCCTCCCTCGGCCACCAAGGCCATTCCTGCGGATGCCCGTAGGCCGCGTCCACGGTGAGCTTCGGCTGGCCTATATAAGGTCACCCCGAGCCCCCTCTCTGCGCCATTTTCTCTCTATTCCTTCCGTACATGTCCCCAACCTGATCTCTCTTCTCCCCGCGTCCTCCTTGCACCGCCACGACCGGAGCCTCGCCGGCGGACACCATTCAAATTAGAACACAATAGCTCCCCCCTGCCCCCATTACGCGTTTGCGCCCTTCCCATGAGATCTCTAGGCCAATGCCTTTCTCCTCCTAGATCCTCACTAGTGTGACCTCGCCGGAGCTCTGTGGCTGCCGCGGCCGCTTGTTGGGGGCGGTGCTACAGGCTGCCTCGAGCGAGCCCACGGCCACCCATTGGTGCGATAGGGAGAGTCGGAGCTCCTATGCTCGAGGACCGTCCCTCCCACGTCGCCAGGCGAGGGCTGCACCGGCGGCCAAGCCCCCCTCTGCCCGCATCACGGGGAAAAAGACGACCAACGAGGCGGGAATCACCTGCAGGCGGGCCCCGCTCGTCAGTGAGTCAGCACCGGGGGCCCCACGACATAAGTGGAAACGTCCCAGCATTTTCTGCCTCCCTGTGGCGAAAACGCCCACGCAGAGTGCGCCTTCGGCATCATCGCCTGTCGCCCGTGTAGTCGAGCCGTTGAGCCAACCCATTGCGTTGCGGCGCTAAGATAGGCCAATGCGCATTTTGGTATAATCCCTTCTTTTTCCTTTTCTTTTTCTTTATTCAGTGGACTTAAAAAATTCACAATTAATTCAAATGGACTCCAAATTTGATGATTCAAATTTCTAGTGGTTCATAAATTCATTCTCTATCACATGGTGCTAATTGCACATTTTTCCAGAAACATTTCCTTCACAAATATCTAGGAAATCCCACTTTTCCATTTCTGTGATAAAATTTAGAAATCACAAAGAGCTCAAAATTGATCAAAATACAATGATTCAAATTCCTAGATACTTATATGTTCATAACTTAGTTTTTGAACATTTTTACCAATAATTTCTGTGCCACATGAAATATTGGTCCTTTTCTCCATGTATTGCCAACTTTGCAAATTCATAAGAAAATCATTGGAACTCCAAATCCAGTGAAACCAACTCCTAGATGCTTCTAAAATCATTCCTTGTTAAATGGGTGCCTTTACTCATTTTTCAATATAAATATTCTATACACTTGTTGCAAATCCACAAATCCCTTGATTCCATCATATTGAATGTTCATAGATATCGATTGATCATATCCCAGTGAAACCACTTTGGTTATTCCTCATATGACCAAAGGTATCCTAGAAAAGTCCAACTCACATTTTTAGAGCACTTTTATTTTTGCCTTGATGTGTTGCTTGTTGTGATTGTTTCCGACGTTAGTTGACGAAGTAGACGAAGTACTCGGAGAAGGACTAGTGGATTTCAAGACCCCAAGGTCTTGGTTAAGACAGGCAAGTAGCCCTTTGCCATGATGGACCTTTTTGCATCATAATAACATTTTCTTTATTTCATCGAATGCATGATATACCTTGAATGGGAACCTTGCTAGGTTTACCTCCATTGCATACCCCGTTGATACTTGCATTGTTCATGACTCTATCTTTTATTAGAGTTGTGTTGATGGGTTGTAGAAATATGCTATAGTACTTGGCTACGCAGTTATGGGTCAGGGTTATGCATTGAAAGAAACAAGTATGGTTTGACATACTTTCAAATAACCTAGTGGGTGCCACTAACGCCCCTAGGAGTTGATGATGAACTAGGGCACTACTTGGTGGAGAAGTAGTGTACCGAGGCTTGATGAAATACTTGTTTACAAAGACGGATTAGATTTAAGATTTGTCGACCGTCCCAACCAAACATGTGCAACCACTCTACCCCTTTATGGAACGAGGCATTATTGATTACTTAGGCTGATACTAGCGTGGTGCCCGCAATACTAGTGATGGGGGTGACTTGAGGTCACTCTCGGGACGGGGTCGTGCTCGGGTAGGCGGCCATGACTGTTTTCATAGGGCACTGGACACACCATTGGTCCCTTCGTGTATGTGTGATAATGTGAATGGGTATAGTCCCATGATCTTTTTCTTATACACGAGGGCCGTGCACCAATGAGTGGACCCTATGTTAGTGTTGTCTAGGGAAAGGTAATGATCGGGTGCTTCCCCCGAGTACTTGAGGTACCGCGGGATTGTGGATGACACAAAAGCTTCTCGGATCTTGTGGGTAAAGTGTGCAACCTCTGCAGAGTGTCAAACAAGTCGAATAGTCGTGTCCATGGTCAAGGACAGTTGGGTGGTGCTGCTTAGATTATGTCCATATGTTTGTGGAAAACAACATAGTTTGGTAAATCTGTTGACGTTATTTGCGAGTAAGTCACTATGAGCTTGAGCATGAGTTGTTCATAACTCTTGCTCGATGTTAATGTCTGTAACCTCATGATGCCTGTTGCAGATGCATTCATATCCTTGATAAATATTGATCATACTTGCATGAGAAAAACTAGCTTTCTTCAAAATTGCCAATTTTAGTAGTAGAGCCTTGAATAATTATTCTGTTATCACTCTTGGGTTGCTTGCGAGTACATTCAAAGTACTCATTGGCTTGCCGCTGGTTATTTTATTGGCCAGGCATGAAAGAACAGGTGTAAGATGAAGATTTCTTTGGTGATGAATATGCGAGCTAGGACGCTTCCCAGTCAGAATGCTTGTAGGATTAAGGCAGATGGCATGGGTCCAAGTTGTTATTGAATATTTCCGCTGCGATGATATACTCAAGACTTGACCATAACGGTCCTACTTGTGTAAAACAATATGTATGTATGTAAGGCTCTTGTTATTCAGCTTCTGTGTGTTCAGTGAGCGTTGATCTCTGGGATCACTGTACACGTGCATTCAGTGATCTCGACTTAGGAGTCGGGGTCCCCACAATATTCTGGGTATCATCAGATTTTTATGTCCAAGGAAGACGAAGAGAAGACCTCATTCATCACCCCATGTGGCACGTACTGCTTCGTGCGCATGCCTTTCGGGTTGTAGAGTGCTGGGTCCGCTTTTGCAAGAGCACTCCAGATTGGTTTTGAGTCACAATAGCACAGAAACATTGAAGCTTATATGGATGATATTGTGGTCAAAACCAAGGACAGATCAACCCTCATCCAGGATTTGGAAGAGACATTTGCCAATTTGTGCAAGATCAACTTGAAGCTGAATCCGGAGAGGTGCGTATTTGGTGTTCCCTCTGATAAGCTACTTGGTCCTTTGTTTCCCACCATGGGATAGATGCCAACCCCGATAAGATCAAGGCTATTGAGCAGATTCATGCGCCAATAACTGTTAAGGATGTCATACGTTTGACGGGGTGCGTTGCTGCACTCAGTAGGTTCATCTCCAAGTCTGCCGAGCATGCCTTGCCGTTCTTTAAAATCTTGAAGAAAGCAGGACCAGTGAAGTGGACCCCGGAAGTAGATATGGCACTACAAGATTTGAAGACCTACTTGTCATCTATGCCTACCATGGTTGCACCTAAACCACAAGAGCCGCTGTTGCTATACCTAGCACCAACAAATCAAGTGGTTAGCATAGCATTGGTGGCGCAGCGGGAAGTGGGGGAGGAAGCAACCTCAGTTAGTATCCCTTCCGGAGGAGAGTGTGAGAACAACTTGGCAAGGTGAGATACGGGTCAGGACAAAGAAGGGCACGACAGCGGTAACAACTCCAAGGACGCGGCAAGGAAGAAAGTGGTGCAACGCCCAGTGTACTTTTTAGTTCCCTATTGCAGGGGCTAGATCCAGGTACTCTGGCGTGCAAAAATTGATTTTTGGCCTATTCATGGCCAAAAGGAAACTTTACCACTACTTTAATGCCCATGAGACCATGGTTGTTACACGCTTTCTGTTACAAAGGATACTCCGGAACCTAGAGGCTACCGGTAGGATAGTGGAGTGGGCATTGGAGTTATCCAGCTTTGGCCTGAAGTTTGAAAGCACCTCAACAAGATAGAGGATGGCATTGGCAGAGTTTATTGCAGAATGGATGCCAACCCCTAATGAGGAGGTGCTAGAGACAGTCGTTCCCGGCAAGGAATCCCCCCAAGAATGGATCATGTATTTTGATGGTGCATTCTCCCTAAGTGGTCTAGATGCATTTTCCCCGGGAGGAGGTGACCGACAATACAACAGAGTATGAAGGGCTCATTGTCGGGCTCAGGATCGCCACAGAGTTGGGAATCAAGAAGTTGATCATCAGAGGAGATTCAAAACTTGTGGTGAGGCATGTTAACAAGGATTACTAAAGCCCATTGATCGAGGCATACACCGAGGAAGTGAGAATATTGGAGGAACACTTTGATGGAATGCAAACAGAGCACATACCCCATGTAGAAAACAACATTGCTGATCATCTGTCAAAGTGTGATGCTTTCATGATCCTAAGTCACACCGATCTAGCATGTAACACATCATATCACTTTGCGGCCTCACGCTCGGTACCCCCACGAGTGCCACCTTACCTGGCCCGGGACCGTTTGCGCCTTTTGGCTCACATATATGATAGTCCCGCTAGCATCCATATGACAGAGAACCAGAGCTGACATGACTAGTCGTAAATTACATGGATAGGCATACATGACCCATCAATGCACGTGTCGGTCGGCAGTGAGTGTTGTTGGGCTGTAGCAAGCTAACAGGACTCCCGTATACACCGCATGACATTTCCCCAGAAGGAACAAACAAAGGAGCAAAGATGGACACATGCCGGTCAATCCATGTGTTCTAGAGTAGTAGCGAGCTACCAAGGCTACGTGGAAGCACTAGGAGGCATTTCCCCATAAGATAGGCTACCAAGGGTAAACAACTAGGTGTCGGATCCCACACATACCAAACATTTCAATAACATACACACAATATTCTCGATATGTGCAAATACAACATGTCAACTCAAAAAAACTCTATGACTCAAAGTATATATTTAAGAGGCTCTGAAGAGCCATACGTAACATATCCATACAGGTAGGGGTCACACGACCCAACACTACAAGATGCTGCTAACATGACACTATAATCAGAGGCCCTTTGACGAAACTGTGTCTGATGCATTAATCGCAAACGATGATGTAAAATAACCGTCGAAAAAGATGCAAAACATTTGCGATGAAGGATACATCAAACACAGTACATATTTTAGTTGCGTGTGCGATGCAGGGCATACAGTTCAGTTCAATTAACTGTTTGTGATGAGGCAGAACAAAGAAACGGACAGCCAGATTAAGGCGTGTGCGATATACGGTAGATATTTTGTCGGATCTCGGGTTCCGGCAAAACCCTTAAGGTTCGAACTCTGGGGTGCGCACGAAGATCTCTCCTTCCGCCCTAGCTCGTCTACTCAACAACCCTTGGCCTAGCTCATCAGATCTGAAGAACAAGTGACACAAGGTTTATACTGGTTTGGGCCACCGTTGTGGTGTAATACCCTAATACAGTGTGGTGTGGTGGATTGCCTTGTAGGCTGAGGAAGAACTAGTACATGGATGAACTGCCCCTAGAGGAGAGGAGTTCTTGTGCTCGAGTGAGCCGGTGGTGTGTGACCTTCTATCTGATCAACTCTAGATGAGATCAACCCCCCTCCAATGAGATGATCCCAATGGTGGTGGCTAGTCCTATTTATAGTGACCCGGGTCCTCTTCCCAAATATTGAGCGGGAAGGAATCCCACAACGGCCAAATTTGAAGGGGGACAGCTAGTACAAGCTATCCTAACAAAAGGTGGTCTTCGCGTGCCAAAGGCTCTAGTGGTGACGCCGTCGTGGGCTCCACGATGACCTCCGTCCTACTGTCCGTCTGGTCTTGGTCTTGTTGCACTGATATGGAAACCTTTGCCTGATGCCTCGGGACTCTTTGCCTGCGCCTGCTCCTTTAGCACCAAAGAGGAAACTGGCACTTCTGCGCCTGCTGGCGCCCGCCTGGCCTTGGTCGTCGCTGCTCACGTCACGAGGACCTCGCGAGGTGTCCCTCTCCTCGATATCTCTGATCCTCGCGAGATGGCCTGGTGATGCTGCCCTAGGGGATGCCTTGTGTCTTCCGCCTCGCGAGGCTCGGCCCCTCGCGAGGGTCTTGAGTGGTCACTGAAGATGTCGGGCCGTACCAGTCTGCCTAGTGAGCCACGCCCTAGGCCGCAGGCAGGCAAGTCTGGGTACCCCCGTTCCCAGAATGCCGACAGTAGCCCCCGAGCCCAAGGTGCGCTTGGGCTTGGCTTCGCGGTGAAGCCAAGGGCCAAGCGCGAAGCACCGCGGGCTTCAAAGCCTCCCGCCTTGTCTGACGCATGGCAATTGATGGGACGCGGGCATCTGCGCTCCCACGTCGCCTCGGCAACTGCCCAGCTGACAAAAGGCAAGCGCGTGCCGCTGCGCCTTCATTGTTAGCCCTTGCCTTGCTCCAGATCCCCTTTATTGCGCCTCTCCCCCACGAAGTTCCAGATCTTCGCCGCCTCCCTTCCAAGCTTGCACCAATGGCGTCTGGTAAGCCGAAGGCCACCGCTTTGCCTGCCTGGTATGAGCCGGCTTTGAAGGCGCCAACCTTCTCAGAGGGGAACAATACTGCCTTGCTCCTGATGACGGCGGAGGACTCCAACGAGAAGGGGAGAGGACCGCCGTCCGAGCCACCTCTGCCGCGCCGGAGGACCCCAAGAGTACCTTCTATCCCTTCTTTTCGAGCAGTATTGTTGCGGTGCTTGTCCCTCCTTTCTCCGATTTCTTTTTCTCCATCCTTAGCCACTACAAGCTCCATGCCCTTCATCTACATCCCAACTCCGCCCTTCTTCTATCCATCTTTGCCTTCTACTGTGAGGCATTCGTGGGGTTGATGCCGTCTGTGGCGCTACTTCGCCACTTCTTTTACATCCGAATCAAGGAGGCCCATTGCTCAGGGTGCAAAAATCTTGTTGCGGCCAACGGAACCAACGCAATTTCGAGGGCTGGGAAGAAGGCCGAGAACTTCAGGAACAAGTGGGTCATCATGGACACCAAGTGCTCCCATCCTTGATTGGCGCTGCTGGTGGTTGCGCCCGATTCGAGCGATAGATGGCTCAGCGCGAAGCTCACCGATCCTCGGGTAGAGAAGGTGTTGGAGAAGATGGCCGCGGACCTGAAGCCGGATGATCCCGAGGCGACGAAGCTAATGGGGGCCATGATCATCAAGGAATTCTTGACATGTCGCATGGCTCCACTTCAGGCCTGGTCACGGCCCTTGTGGACGCTTGGGGATGAGTCGGACAACCTCCGGCTGCGCCGCGACGCCCTGTCTGCCGAGCAGCCTGAGGCAACTCTCCGTCTTCTGGTAGGGGTTGACCAGGGTTATACGCCTGCTTCCCATATTCCCTTGTATCGCCGCCAGGATGGGGCAGCGGTGCCAGCCTCCATGCCCACCTTTGATGCGCGCTGGCTTGTGCCTCCTGCGGCCCCTAAAGCTCAAGTGGCAGCTGCGCCGGTGGAGGTATCTTCAGGCGACTCCAGCGAGGAAGACGATTCGAAGGCAACTGTGGTGGGGGCTGGAGAGTCCTCCCCTCCTCGCAAGGCCGACCTTCTTCGCGCCCTGCCTGACGACGACGATGACGACGACCAACCGACGGAGGACGTTCCGCCCCCTGCCGGAGCTGTCACTAGGTTAAAGCACACCCCCTTGAAGAAGCCGCCAGCCGGGGTCCCGACGAAGAGCCGGTCGGCGCTGATCACCTGAGGTAGCGCCCCAGCCACGGCATCGCCAAGCGACGCTGCTGTGCCACCTGTCTTGGGGGCCCGCATTCCCGCAGCGCCGGCCGCGGGGCTCTTGGGCTCCATGGTCCTGAAGAGGTCTCGGGGTGTCGTCGCAGTGGATCGGTAAGTACCTTGGCCTGTTTTTGTCTTCGTTCTTGATTCCGTTGTTGGTTCACAACATCTTGCCCCGCGTCGATAGGTCAGCGCCGTCGATGAAAAAGACGAAGGGAGAGGCGACCACACCAGAGGTCCAGCGGCCTGTCTTGGCCCCGTCCCCTCCGGCGCAGACAGGTGGTGGAGGAGCTTCTGCTTCTGTTGCACGAGTGTCGGCGCAAGGCCCAGGGGACCTGCCTCGTCTCCGCCGAGCAGGCTTCGGGGACCCCCGTCTCCGCCTCCACCACTGGAGTTGCCAGGGCTCAGGAGGTCTTGGCCGTGCCACAGTCCCCTACTGTGATCATGCCGCTAGCTCGTGGTCCTTTGGCTTCGCTTAGCGCCTTGATGGAGGCCTTCTCAGCACTGAAGTAGCTCCAGGATGACCTTCAGGGTGCCGATCGTTGTCTGGCGGCTGGGCGTTTGGAGCTAGTTTCCGGCTGGCTGAGCACCAATGCGTCTGTCCGAGATGTCCCGAGCCAAGTCGTGGCAGCCTTCGAGGAGTACAAGCGGGCCGCTGACCAGGCCGCGGCCACTCGCGAGGCGGCTCTGCAGGACGCTCGGACCGCCCAGGAGCGCTGTCAGTCGGTAGAGACCGAGCTGAGGGAACTACATGGGAAATGCGAGGCGGATGAGGAGAGGATGAAGGCCCGAGAAGACACCGTGGCCAGCCATGACGCCAAGCTAGAGCAGGTGACGAGGGAGCTGTCTGCGGAGCGCAACCGACTGGAGGAGCTGAAGGGGGCGACGGAAGCGAAGGAGGCCCAGCTGGAGGCCAAGGCGAAGGTCCTGACCGAGGATCGCGCGACCTTCAAGTCCCTCGAGGAGAGGTCCCATCAGGCACTTGGGGCACTCTACGAGAAGGGCTTGGTTAAGCTGCTAGCGACGAACGATGAAGGCCCTGCCCAGCTACTTCCTTATCTTGTCCTGGCGCTCGAGGATGTCGTCCGCGAGATCGATCCCCTGGCGGAGGAGGAAGCTCGCGTGCTTTCTTCTTCTGCCTTGACGTGCGTCCTCAGCTACCTGCACCTGCGCGACCCCAACGCCGATCCCGGGGCACTGTTCGAGCTAGTGGAGGCGGAGCGTACGAGGCCGCCGCTGAAGCTGTGAAGGACCATGTGGAGGCTATGTTGAAGGAATTCCTCATCGTCAATTCTCGTCCTCCGGCTAATGGCGCCACTGATACTGCAGCCAAGACCGTTTCCCAAGGGCGTGGCAGTGCCGCTGGGGAGGAGCTCCCTTCAGGCGGCAGTGCCCAGGGCTGAAGGAAGGGCCTGCTGGTGGGTGACGCTGCGCCTCTTTATCTTTATTCCCCTGCAACATGTACGAGCCTCGTGGAGGCGTTAAAACTTCTGTTCGATGTTTTGAAGGACAACTTGGTTTGTAATAATTGCTAGATATTTGCGCTTCCTTCCTTATTTATCGTTCTACGTCGGCAGGGCCCGACCTCACGCATACCTCAGTCATCGCTGGCTTCTCCAGGTCACTTGGTCAAGACCAGGGGGTTAGGGGCTACGTGGCCAGTTAGGCTCCTAAGTCGTGATGCTCAGGAGTCCCCCTTAACGTGCAAGCGATTCCTCGGTAGGAAGCGCTAGGCATGGCTTTGGTGTTCTACGTCGGCAGGGCCCGGCCCCGTGCATACCTCAGCCGCCGCTGGCCTTGACCGGAAACCAGGACAAGACCAGGGAGTGAGGGGCTACATGACCAGTTAGGCCCTTGGGTCGCGATGCCCAAGGGCCCCCCTTGACGTACGAACAACCCTGAGGGAGGTGAGTGCTGGACTTAGGCCTTGATGTTCTGGGTCGGCAGGGCCCGGCCGCGCGCGTGCCTCAACCGCCACTGGCCCTGATAGGAAACCAGGACAAGGCCAATGAGTGAGGGGCTACGGGACCAGTTAGGCTCTTAGGTCACGATGCCCAAGGCCCCCCCTTGACGTATGAACAGATCCCATACCTTTCCTCGTCGGGCTTGCGCTCGGGAGCGTTGCGTGTCGACCAGGCCCGAGGGACCTGGTGGGGCGTGCGCTAGGCGTGACCTGGACGCAGCCCGTGTGCCCAGCCCCCTCACGCTACCCTCCCGAGGGGAGTGCAGCGCAGTGGGGCTGGTCACTGAGCCGAGGGGCTCCCTGAGGTTAATGCGGCCATGAAACAACCCCCCAGTTGTTTATCACCAGCGCGGAGCATGGTGCTGCCGCTCTTGCGTGGGCATAGCCGCTCCTCGACCGTGTCGCCAGCCAGCGCAGAGCATGGTGCTTCCACTGGAACGTGGGAGGGGACTCCCTACTGCGGGGAGCCCCCGGGCATATACAGCCCCGCCTGGACACGTGGATGGCACGGTGGGGCCAGACAAGGTGTATCTGGGCACCCGTGAGCCAGCGCGGGACTCACGAGGCCCTACCTCAAGGCGGGTTGCGCCTGGTCTTGAATGGGAGCGCTTGAGGGGATCCTGCAAGGTGGTTAGGCAACCTGCACCGGGTGAATCCCTCGAGGTCGACTTATGAGAAGGCCGGGCACCTACGACCCCAGGAGGTGATGTGAACGGGGCCGGCCCGCCAGACGGAGCTCAGCCGTTGGATTTATCGACGCTGCAGGGACGGACCCGAGCACAGACGCCGTGCCTAGTCTTCTCATGCGGATGTCCTAACGGAAGTCATCCGGCGCCTGGCTCCCGCAGCGACGGGACACGGTGCCGGGCGCCCCAACTCCACTGCCAGCATTCGGCTCGAGCGTGGGCGAGGCACCAAGGGCCACAGGAGATGACGTACATGGGACTGGCCCGCAAGCCAGATCTCAGCCGCTTGGATTTTGCGACGCTGCAGGGACGTACCCGAGCACAAACACCGTGCCAGCACCCGGTCATAAGACGGATGCAAGCGAGCTTGTGGGGGCGCAGGACGTTCATGGCATAGGAGTGATGGTCAAACAAGTGATTCGAATGCAACATGATAGAGATGGCAGCACTAGCTTAGGTAAAATGCAAGGGAGATACATGCCACCAGGACGAACCTGTGTGGCCTGGGGATAATGCAGCCCGTGGGGCATCTCCCACAAGGTGATCTGAGATGCAAAAGGATACATGTCGCAGGGACAGGCCCATGCGGCCTGGGAATGATGCAGCCCGAGGGGCGCTCCCAGTTGAACGAACACCGAAAGATGTCACCTGGCATAGTTGCTGAAGTAGTGTTGGCATAGTTGAAGATGCTCGATGCAGACGCTATTCCTTACGTGCCGCCTGGCTCCGACCCATCGCGAGGATCCGGGGTTCCCCAGATCTTGCGGAGGGCCGAGTCCAACTCCGCCTCGATCTCCTTGTGCCTTTCCTCGTGAGTCACCAGTGCTTCCCGCATGTGGCGCTGGTACAGGGCCGCCTGGTTCGGCAGGCCGAAGGGCATGCGTACGTAGCTGTGAGGGGGACCCTGGCACCGGCCCACCTAGGAAGGCCAGTAGAGCTCCTGAGATGTGATCCTGTTGAGTGCAGGGACATTGATGCTAACGCGCAGCCCGTCCCCTGAGCCTGGACCTACAGCTGCCCTGAGAGGAGGCGGGCGACGCTCACCCCGCATGGCTCTCGGCTCCTGTAGGTCTTCAATGGTCTGGACGATGAACTCTTGAGCGCTTTGTGCCTCACGCCTTGAGGCATTTGGAGGAAGGTGTGCGGCGAAGCACTCCTCCACATGGTGCCTGAGAGCCTCCCTCGTGACATTGGCTAAGTTAGAGGCCCTCCAGAGGAGAGCCCCCGAGCCCAGCCTGAGGGGGCGCCGGGCGTGCCTTCCTATGCGAGAGAGGGAGGAGGCCCCTCCCTAGATGTAGGTCCCGAGGTGCGGCCACCCTGTGCTGCATCCTCATGAGGCTCCAGGGCGAGCAGCTGCTTCTTCTTCTTGGGGACGACCTCACGTGGGTAGATGATGTTGTTGATGTCTGGATCCTCGACTGCTACCGCCAGGTAGGCGCACTCGAGTGAGCACACTGCATCGTTCTCCTCACAGGCGATGGTGATGACGCCGCCGCTCCCCGGCACCTTGAGAACATTGTAGCCGTGGTGAGTCACTGCCATGAACTTGGCTAGGGCTGGGTACCCGAGGATGGCGTTGTAAGGGATGTGGATATGGGCGACATCGAAGTCGATGAGCTCAGTGTGGTAGTTGTAGCGTTTGCCGAAGGTTACAGGGAGGCGGACCTGCCCTACGGGGGTGGTGGAGCCATTAGTCACTCCGGAGAAGGGCTTGGTAGGCAGCATTTGATCGTAGGGTACTTGGAGGCTGTCGAATGTGTCGATGGACATGACGTTGAGCCCTGCGCCACCGTCGATGAGGGTCTTGGTAACTTGGACATTGCTTATGATAGGTGAACAAAGCATCGGGAGGGCACCAGCCGTAGCTGCGCACTTGAGCTGGTCTGCTGTACCGAAGGTGATGGGGCATCTAGACCACCTGAGTGGGCGAGTAGCCTCGAGCTTGGGGAGAGCCGCGTTTACTTCACTAGCGAATTGCTTGAAGAGGCGCTGAGAAGCCAGGGCCTGTGCTTTGCCCAAGATGCAAGCGATGTCACGCGGCTCCTAGAAGCCCCCGACCCCGTCGTCTTGGTCGTCGTTTCTCCTTGGCAGTGGAAGAGGTGGTAGGCCGGCCCTGCCCTGAGGACGGTCCTCCCGGGGCTGGTCCCTCCAGGCGTCCTCGCGGGGCTGGCCGCGCCAACGGTCCTCCCGAGGCTGATCACACTACTCCTGGAGGGGGCCGCGGTCGTCCCAGTGTCCCCCGGTCCAACTTCCCCCGCGGCCGTAGGCACGGTTGCCGCGCTCGGGGCGTAGGATGACGCGTCCTTCGCAGAGGGCCCAGAGCTCTTGACAATCACGAGTGTTGTTGCTGTGCACGTTGTGGAAGGCGCAAAATGCTCGGCCATTCTTGGGTGGCTCTGGACAGTCACGACCGTGCTTCATTTTCGGTTCGGCTGCAAGCACTGCCGCTCCCTTGCGCTTTACGTCCTTGTTTTTGGCCTTCTTGTCTTCGGGTTCATCATCGGGAAGCTCGACGAGCAAGAGGCGCCCCTCTTCGGCCCTGGCGCACTTGGTCGCGAGGTTGAATAGCTCCAAGGACATGCACAAATCTTTGTGGATGGAGAGCTCCTCTTTCATCTTGACGTTGCAGACGCCATTAGAGAATGCCGAAATGATGGCCTCATCTGTGACCTTGGGGATCTTGACGCGGACGAGGTTGAAGCGTTGGATGAACTTCTGTAGGGTTTCTCCTAGTTATTGCTTGATACACCGCAGGTCACCCGCGATCGGGGGACAGTCTCGGGTGCCCTAGAAGTTGGCAATGAACCGCTCACGCATCTCACTCCAGGTGGAGATCGATCCCGTGGGCAGGTTTAAGAGCCATGAGCGTGTGCCATCCTAGAGGACCATGGGGAACCAGTTCGCCATGATCTTCTCGTTGCGGCCGAACACCTCGATGCTCAGCTCATAGCAGTTTAGGAACTCCGCAGGGTCGAGGGTGCCGTCGTAGAGTGGAGGCAGGTCGGGCTTGAACTTCCCAGGCCAGTTGACTTTGCGCAGCCCGGGGGCGAGGGCCTTGCAGCCTGCTGTCAACACCAGAGCTTGTTGGGGAGGTGGAACTTGATCTCGGTCCTCGCGCGCTACCAGAGTGGGGGGCGCGCGGTCTCGGTGCAGCGGTGGAGGGAGTGCGGGCGCTCCTCTACGGGGCCGCTGGATCTCTTGGCGGCTTCCTTCTTCGTGCACTGGCGCCACGCATGGGCAGTCACACCGCGGGGCCACGTGCCTTGAGTCTTCGACTACGCCTTGACGCGGGTGTAGAAGTGGAGCTTCGCGGGCCTCATCGTCCTCATGGGGAGGCAGACGAGGCAGGAAGAGGGACGTCGCTGGAGAGCCCCCAGCGGCGCTGACGAGCTTAGTGATGCGGTCTAGCCATTCTTTATAGAAGTCGTCGACGGGGCGGTAGCGCAGGAGCTCGCGTGCCATGAGCAACGCAGCCTGCGCGTCCGCGGGTCCGCGGCGAGCTTGGGATGAAGATACCGCTGGAGTCAGTGACGGTGTAGCGGTGCGTCCGTCACGCCGCACGAAGGGGTGCAGGGACGATGCCTGCTGTTCATGCCGCGCCGGGCCGGTGGCGGCGTTGGCGGCAGGCGATGGAGAACGGCGGGGTGGTCCGCCGGTAGGAGCAGTCTGAGCGACGCGGGCGGCAAGGGCAGCCCGCCGCTCAGCACAGGCTCTGTGAGCGTGGGCCATGGGACTGCTGGAACAACGGAGCGCTGATCGACGGAAGGAAAGTTTCAGCACACCCCTACCTGGCGTGCCAAATGTCGGATCTCGGGTTCTGGCAAACCCTTAAGGTTCGAACTCTAGGGTGCGCACGAAGATATCTCCTTCCGCCCTAGCTCGTTTACTCAACAACCCTTGGCCTAGCTCGTCGGATTCGAAGAACAAGTGACACAAGGTTTATACTAGTTTGGGCCACCATTGTGGTGTAATACCCTAATCCAGTGTGGTGTGGTGGATTGCCTTGTAGGCTGAGGAAGAACTAGTACATAGATGAACTGCCTCCTGAGGAGAGGAGTTCTTGTGCTCGAGTGAGCTGGTGGTGTGTGTCGTTCTATCTTATCAACTCGTGATGAGATCAACTCCCTCTCCGATGAGATGATCCCAATGGTGGTGGCTACTCCTATTTATAGTGACCCGGGTCCTCTTCCAAATATTGAGCGGGAAGGAATCCCACAACTACCAAATTTGAAGGGGGACAACTAGTACAAGCTATCTTGACAAAAGGTGGTCTTCGCCTGCCAAAGGCTCTGGTGGTGACGCTGCTGTGGGCTCCACGATAACCTCCGTCCTATTGTCCTGCTGGTCTTAGTCTTGTTGCATTGATATGGAAACCTTTGCCTGATGCATCGGGACTCTTCGCTTGTGCCTACTCCTTTAGCACCAAAGAGCAAACTGGCACTTCTGTGCCCGCTGGCGCCCGCCTGGCCTTGGTTGTCCTTGCTCACGTCACAAGGACCTCGCGAGGTGTCCCTCGCCTCGATATCTCCGATCCTCGCGAGCTGGCCTGGTGAGGCTGCCCCAGGGGATGCCTTGTGTCATCCGCCTGGCGAGGCTCGGCCCCTCACGAGGGTCTTGAGTGGTCGCTGAAGATGTCGGGCCGTACTAGGCCGCCTGGTGAGCCACACCCTGGGCTGCAGGCAAGCAAGTCTGGGTACCCCCATTCCCAGAATGCCAACACGGTTCACTTGGATAAACTGTTTGTGATGAGGCGGAGCAACAGATACGGGCAGCCGGATGAAGGTGTGTGTGATATACGTCATACAGTTCACTTGGATGAACTGTTTGCGTAGAGCCAAGAGAACAGAAATGGTTCAACCTAACAAGATGTGTGTGATCGGGAACGTGTGGGAAGAGCAATAACAACACAGACGATTCCTATTAACAAGCTGTGTGTGTTGTGAGCAAACGATTGTTGGCATACAATTGCCAGTGATTGGTGAAATCATCACGGACGGGTTCCATTGTTTAGTCCGTGTGCGATGTGATTTGCTCTGTCTACAGAGCATTAACATATATACTTAAAAAGACAACATCGCAAAACCAAATGGCAGGCGATGCCCAAATTCCCGAGCACCTTTACATCGTTGGTGATGTCCACCATAGCGAACATGTAGTGGGGGCCGTTGACAAACATGGCGAAACACTTTTTTCGAAACATGTCGTAAAGTATGTGTATGTGTCCTTTCGTCCTCCTCTCGCACATGTCGTAGCTCGTGTACACCTCTTTGGCCTCATACACGACATGAGCTATGTCGAGTTTCTCCATCCAGACCGAGTGCTAGGCACGCTTGTCCTTGTTGCAGGAATCCTTCACGTGTCTCTCCTCCACATTGGCAAAATTGCCATGTAAGAAGGCTATAAGCCCACTATTGTAGTACTTGCTCTTAGCGGCATGGCGGACCAACCGTGTGGGGTGCGACGTGGCTTTGCTTGTGTGGGAGGGCGGAGGCCATCCCGCGCGGGCGCTAGGTGTGAGAGGATGGCCTTGTCGTTATTGTGTGACCATTTTGGCAACCGTCCGCTCCCCACTAGCCTCTTCGTGTACCGTGGCAACCGTCCACCACCTCTTTGCCTTTCCCTCTCGATTAGGAACTGCTGTCGCACGCTCTTCCTCCCTCTATTTTCCTTCACCCTTCCTTCTGCGATTGTTCGATCGTCTTCTCCATGGAGGGAACATGCCAGAAACGACCCGGTTATTCTTGCCCCGATCTGAAAGATGATGTGGTGGAGGACTTCATTGATCGGTGCAACATCATCACCTCGGCTAGCATGGAAGGTTCGTTCAAGACCATTCCCGACTCAACAAATTACATCATTACAAAGAACCCAAGGGTTCAGGAGCGGTTTGATCTCCCCTATTTTCTTCGCCATGACGCTGGTCGCCGACGTGGGGACGACGGAAGCCTTGCCTTGGGCAAGTTGATGTCGCTTGATAATGATAGGTGTGATATTAAGATGCTATCGCTTGAGGGTAAGGCTTGGGCAGGCACAAATGGAGATTGGGTTGTTTTTATTGGGTATAACTGCGAGTGGGAACTTGTGAATGTGTACACTTTTCACTGGGTTCCACTTCCAAAAATCACAAACTACCCTGGGTTGAGCACAGAAATGATCTACATACGTTCAAATATGATCATGGTGACTGTCGTCTACAGAAGATAGCAATTTTTTGAGTTCCCAACCGCTCTTGGGATTACACGAACTATCATGTTGTTGCTATGTTCAACAAGCTTGTTGCCATCATTACTTCCACGCCTCGATGGATATTGCTCAAAAATCAATTTCTGTACATGGATGAGTATTGTGATGCAATTCAATACGAGCATCTTGTGTTTGCAGCCACCACTTGTGGCACTATTTTTGCATGGGATCCTGATTGTTTCGGTACGTTTGTCTTCCACCGTAATTAGAATTGTTTCATCCACGTGCATGCAAGTTAGTATCCCCGTACTAATTAACCTTCTTGTGTTTCCAAGGTCCCGTGAACATTCCACCACCTATACTTGAAAAAAAATATAACCAAGGGGGAGATGACGATGGTGGTGATCACGAGCATGAGGACGAGCAGGACCTATATACTCAGTGGCGCCTGGCAACTTATTCCGATGGATCACCTCTTCTTGTATGTATATAGGGCACTGATGTCTACTACACAACTTGTTCTTGTAGACTCGTGTTGAGCCTCCAAGCGCAGAGTTTTGTAGGAAAGTAGCAAATTTCCCTCAAGTGGACGACCTAAGGTTTATCAATCTGTGGGAGGTGTAGGATGAAGATGGTCTCTTTCAAACAACCCTGCATTCAAATAATAAAAAGTCTCTTTTGTCCCCAACACACCCAATACAATGGAAAATTGTATAGATTTACTAGTTCGGCGAAGAGATGGTGATACGAGTGTAATAGGGATAGTAGATATTGATTTTTGTAATAGTGACAATAAAAAACAGCAAGGTCGCAAGTGACAAAAGTGAGCACAAACGATATTGCAATGCTTGAAAATAAGGCCTAGGGTCCATACTTTCGCTAGTGCAATCTCTCAACAATACTAATATAATTGGATCATAAAACCATCCCTCAATGTGTGATGAAGAATCACTCCAAAGTTCCTATCTAGCGGAGAACATAAGAAGAAATTGTTTGTAGCTATTCTTTCCGATTGATCTATCCAAGAGTTCGTACTAGAATAACACAAGTTATTCTTTCCGATCGATCTATCAAGAGTTCGTACTAAAATAACACCAATTTTTTTTAGATTTATAATACTCAATCCAGCACAAATAACCTCAAAGAGTTCCCCAAGATTTCTACCAGAGAAACAAAGACAAGAACGTGCATCAACCCCTATGCATAGATTACCCCAATGTCACCACGGGAATCCGCAAGTTGAGTGCCAAAACACATATCAAGGGAATCAATATGATACCCCATTGTCACCACGGGTATTCAGAGCAAGACATGCATCAAGTGTTCTCAAATCCATAAAAGTATTCAATCCAAAGAAATCTGAAAGGGAAAACTCAATTCATCACAACAAGATAGAGAGGGGAAAACACCATATGATCCGACTATATTAACAGAGCCCACGATACATCAAGATTGTGCATGTCAAGAACATGAGAGAGAGAGAGATTAAACACATAGCTACTGGTACAAACCCTCAGTCCCGAGGGTGGACTACTCCCTTCTCATCTACCGGGATGATGATGATGGCCACCAGTGATGATTTCCCCCTCTAGCCGAGTGCCGAAAAGGGCTCTGGATTGGATCTCGTGGGTACAGAAGCCTGCGGCGGCTGGAACAAAATTTCGTCGACTCTCCTAGGGTATTTGGAATAGTTGGGCATTTATAGAGCGAAGAGGCGGTGCGGGACGCCACCGAGGTGGGCACAACCTACCTGGGCGCGCCTGGGGGCCCAGGCGCGCCCTGGTGGGTTGTGCCCCCCTCGGGGCACCCCCAGGTGCTTCTCTGGCCCATATGGTGTCTACTGGTCCATAAAAAATCCCCGTAAAGTTTTGTTGCATTTAAACTTCGTTCGATATTGATTTTTTGTGAAGTAAAAAAGAAGCAAAAAACATCAACTGGCACTTGGCACTATGTCAATAGATTAGTCCCAGAAAATGATATAAAATGACTATAAAATGATTGTAAAACATCCAGAAATGTTAATATAACAACATGGAACAATAAAAAATTATAGATACGTTTGAGATGTATGAGGCACTGCTGATGTTACTAAGGAAGCAGGTGTTGTCTCCCATGGTTGCACTCTTCGGACCTATTCCAACATCAGTTGCATGGTATTCGGGATGGATACTAATGTGCTAGCACCAGCACCTTTTGAATGGTTCCGTATTGGTAGCCTTGGAAGAAACTCGCTCTTCCTTGGACAAAACTATCCAATGATGGTGAAAGGCGATCCAACTGCTATTGGCACTACGTTACTACCATTAATGAGAAGCAATTGTATCTATACCTCGGACATTGCTATGGTTCCCTACCCTGGCTATCACAATATCCATCCTGGTATCAGCCGCTTTAGCCTGGATGATGAGTCATGCGTTGGTCTCGATATTGACAAAAGTTGGCTGCCCAGACGCTTACTTATGGTTCAAAGCAAGCATTTCCAACGCCGAGGATTGGTTGAGCTGAAGTTCACTTCATTGCTTGTTATTTGTTGTGTGACAACAATTTAGTATTTACTAGAATGTTTTGTTTGAAATAATCTATTATCCAACATGTATGCTCGTTGTCGTTGTGTGTTGAAGACTTGTTGTACTCCCTTCGTTCCATAATGTAGCGCATATAGATTTTCTGAAAAGTCAAACTTTACAAAATTTTACCAAGTTTATACAGAAAATTATTTGTATTTATAATACCAAATATATACAATATGAAAGTACATCTTGTGGTGAATCTAATGATATGTATTTGGTATTCTAGATGAATATATTTTTCTCTACGAACTTGGTCAAACTTTGTAAAGTCTGACTTTTCAGAAAATCTATATGCGCTACATTATGGAACGGGGGGAGTATGTAATGAATGGTACATTTTCATATGCCTCCCGTCAAATCACGCCTGCTCGCATGACACACGGGTCGCGCGGCGGCACGTATACTATTTTTCTATTTGGATGATTATTAATGATGCCGCTTTATTGCTTAACCGAAGCATGGCACGTATCCATTGTTGGTCTAACACTCACGGTTCGAATAAATAATCCGTTTGGGATATTGGTTCCCAATCATTAATAATATCCCGTTTGTAATTACATAAGGATTACATCAAAGCTGGTCTCAAATTTGGGATGTGGCTGTGTGCGTCTGGGGGGGGGGG
>LR738714.1:312692661-312749689 GCA_902687465.1 Secale cereale | reverse complement strand
GATGGATCCGGCCCAGCGGAGCGGCTGCGGCCCGGTCGGAGGCACGGCTGGCGGCGGCCTGGCGGTGCGGTGCGTGGGCCGGCTGGCGCTGCGGTGAGGAGGCGAGGCGGCCCGAGAGGCTGCGGTGGCCTGGGCCCTGGCGCGGAGGCGAAGGCGAGGCCCGCTCGCGGTGGAGGGATGCGGCGGGAGGCGGCCCAGCTGGCCTCGGGGAGCGAGGGCGATGCGGCCTTCGACGGCTGGCCCTGGCTCGATCGCGCTGGCGATGTGGTCCAGAGGCTCGGCCGAGCGCTGGCGAGCAGGAGGCTCGGGAGAAGGGCCGACGGATCTGGCCTGGCCAGCCCTGGGCCTCGATCTGAAGCGGGAACCGGCGGGATCGAGCGCTGGTGGCTCGGCTAGATGGTTGCGTTGACTTGTTGGATCGATCGGGTGCGCCCCGGACCGATCTGGCGAAGGGAAAAACGGCGGCGCGCTGGCTGAGATCGAAGGAAACGGCAGCTGGGATCTGCCAAGTGGCTTAGGGTGGCTGGTGGATCTGAGAATTTGAGGGGGAGGGATCTAGAGGAAGAAGCTAGATGCCCAAAATAGACTAGGGTCTAATATATAGCAGAATTTAGGGTTTGGGGATTTGGGGGTGTTAGGAGCCCTCCGATCGCGATCCGACGGATCCGATCGCGGGGGTAGTTTAGATGGGCCTAGGAGAGGGTAGTGGACTGCTGGAGGGATGTTTCTGGGACACAAAGTGAAGGCACTTTGGACCCACACGAATAACTGTTGGGATAGCAAACGGAGTCCAAACGCGACGAGATTTGAGAGGCGGGTTGCACACAACAAAACAACAACACGCACAACAACCTCGCGGCACACCGGTAACGTTACATGCCCAAACACCAATGTAGGCCTACGGGATGTCACGGACACGTGAGGGAGCTCCGGAACGCGAAACGGACAACGGGAAGGAACGCGTGGAACCGGATGCAACCGACAACACAAATGCAATGCAATGCACATGTCTACATGATATGAATGAATGCCACACACTCACACGACAAAACGACGAAAACCCGAAAGACAAAGGACCCGGAATGGAAATAGATGAAGCCGGAGATATATTATATGCCCAAAAGGGAAAGTATTACATCCGGGGCATTACACAGGTTCAACCGCCATCGATCTCATCCATGGCCAGGCCGTTGATCTCCTCTGGATTGCTGTCAAGAATTTGCTATCGCACATTGCCATCGATCCCCTTTTGTCATTTCTGAAGGACACGTTCTGCGACGCTGGCTTGGGATCCACAGCTTCCAAGTCAGACCTCATCGACGACGACCACGAGGAGGGCACCCTCTCCGGCTCCTCCAAGGGGAAAGAGCCCATCTGCTCTTCCAAGGGGAAAGAGTCCACCCACGACATCAGGGAGGGCACCCTACAGCCGTGCGGTTCCAAGGGGAAGGAGCCCATCTGCGAAAACATGGAGTGCATCCAGGATCCGTGCTCTTCCAATGGGAACTAGCCCATCTGTGACAAGTGAGGAAACCCATGTTTTGTTTTTCCGTGCCTCTTCACAGGGGGGAACCCATGATTTGTTTTGTCGAGTCCCTTTTGTAGTGTAGTGAGAATATGTCCAGTTTTAATTGATATATCTGGTTGTTTGCAGTATGCCTTGTTTATTTCAGTTGTTCACAATGTGATGCTCTATATGTACAATTATTTACTGTGAAGTACATTTCGACAATCTAGTTTTAGACATACCGATAGGAATGCATTTATTTTCTTTCTGTTAAGCCTGTTATAGCTAGCATATGCCTCTTCTAAAGTTTTTTGATTGTCCAGTTGATTGCTATCTTTGGTTGTTCGTAGTATGCCTTGTTTATTCCAGTTATTCACAACATGATGTTCTATATGTGCATGTATGAACTATGCAGTTCAATTTCGTCATTACCAGTATCAACAATACCACTATGAATGACTACATTTGGTTGCTGCATCTCGTAGTTAACACACCTTTCCATTTTTATTTAACAATAACTAGTGTACTTAGACCGGCACAATGCCAGTTTGAATGACTATATTTGCTTGTTGTTAAATGTTAGGCCTATTGCAGTTAACACACCTTTACACTTGTTTTGCTTTACTAGCGCGCTTAAACTTGTACACTGAAGCTATCTTTTGGAGATAATTTGTCTTCCATTGATAATTTTGGTTGATGTTTAGCCTGTTGTGCTTAACATGCTTCTCGATGTACCTACACAGGACAGTTTTGGGAACGACTGTTATTTTCCATCGAGGTTAGTTTCATCCCATGGCTTATATATGCTCACTGTTGTCAGGACCCCGATCCTAAGTCACACAGGTCTAGCATGTAACACATCATATCACTTTGCGGCCTCACGCACGGTATCCCCACGGGTGCCACCTTACCTGGCCCGGGACCGTTTGCGCATTTTGACACACGTATATGATAGTGTCGCTAGCATCCATATGACAGAGAACCCGGGCCGACATGACTAGTTATAAACCAAAAGTGGCGCTAAATTACAGAGACATGCATACATGACCCAGCAACGAACGTGTCGGTCATCAATGTATGAACACAAGTCGTAGCAAGCTACAAGGACTTAAAGGAACAAAGCGTGACATTTCCCCTAAGGGACAGACACAGGAACGAAGAAGCACACATGCCGGCCAGCCTAAGTGTTCCGGAGTAGTAGCAAGCTACCAAGGATCAGTGGAAGCACTAGGAGGCATTTCCCTGTAAGATAGGCTACCAAGGGTAAACAACTAGGTGTCGGATCCCACACATAGCAATACACATTACACGTACGCATAACATGCAAGTATGTGCTGCACAACATGGCATCACAACAAAACTCAACAACTCATATTGATAAAGGCCCAGAAGAGCCATCAAAGTATTTATTACAAGCAGTGGGTCTCATGACCCAACATACAGAGCATACAGGCAACGGAAGCATAACATGTTTGAGTACAGACAACTATAAATGAAAAAGGCTGAGAAGCCTGACTATCTACAAGACCCTCCCAAGGGTACAAGATCGTAGCTGAGGTAACAAGCTAAACGTCGAAGTCCACATGGAACCACTAGTGAGACTGAAGTCTCTCTGCAAAACATAAATTAAGCAAATGTGAGTACAAAGGTACTCAGCAAGAAATACATCAGAACTAGCTACTTATGCATCAGTATCAACAAAGGGGGTGGTGGAGTTTGACTGCAGCAAGCCAGCTTTGACTCAGTGGCTATCCTGAACTACAACTCCAAGTAACTCTTTGAGGTGGCGCACACGAGTCCACATATTCACCAATCAATACACCACTATGGATCCGCTCCCGCCCCCCTACGAGGAGGCCATCCATAGCACTCACGCTTATCTTGCGCGTTTTAGGGTATCCACTTTCACTTGTCTATGAACTATACAGGTAACCCAGAAGTCCATTACCGCGGACACAACTATTTGAATATATCATATATGACCCTGCAGGGGTGTACTTCTTCACACAGGCTCTCACCAGTTACCGCCGTTTAGACGACATGTACTCGACAACCTTCAAGCGGAAGCCCAGCGAGGGTCTCGGCCACGACCTGACTAACCACACAAGTCCCTAGTCCAGGTTTATCGCCTATTTGGGTTCCATCTGTGGGGAGATCCGACTGGGGTGTCGCTCACGGCCCCGAACGATGTGTACAGGGTTTCCGAGACACCAAACGGGCGACTCGTTACACCGTGCCACGTACCTACCGCATCACAGCCCTCCCCTAGGGTTAGCACTGTGTACGGCCTCCAGTAGGCTACAAACTCCAGAAACTAATTGCAGCTCCTGGACAGAGATCAGGTTGATTAATAAGTTGAGAGGGTCCATTGGTTTCGGGCCCAATGTATGGTAGTAACTGGTCATGGATCACAAACACAGAACTAAGTTCTTGAGGACGGCTGCAATGAGACAATCCACCATGTACTCCTACAGGGTCTCTCATCGCTACCTTTACCAAATCATGTTCACACACTTAGCTCTCAACAGTAGGACATGTTCACCACATTCCAATTCATCCCTAATGAATCAAACCTGACACAACTCTAAGCAATAACAGGCATAACCAGAAAGCATGAATGAGTAGGCACAACATGGCTCAAACAACTCCTACTCATTCTAGTGGGTTTCAACTATTTACTGTGGCAATGACAGGTCATACAGAGGAAAGGGGTTCAACTACCGCATCAGGTAACAGTTGAAGCGTTGTTGTCTTAATAAAGTAAAAGAGAGCAAGAGCAAGAGAGTGGGATTGTATCGGAATTCTCAATGGGGTTTTGCTTGCCTGACACTTCTGAAGATGGTACTGTGTCTTCATCAGTGTCATCGATCACATCGTCGGAACAATGTCTACCGAGAGGGGACAAACAACGGAAATAGAGAAAGAACACAATCAATGCAATGCGACAATATGATGCATGATCATGACATGTCAATAGCTGTTGATTGAGCTAATGCAACTAGCAACCATATTAAATGAAGTTGGTTTGAACCAAAGGTTCAAATTCAAACTCCACATGTGGTTATTTAAATGTCATTTAATTGATTTGACCTGATCAGTAGGTTTAACTTGTTCAAACATGCATGAAAATGCCATAAACAGATTCTTTGGATTTTTCTGATCATTTTTCATATATAAATTATTTTCATTGGAGTTATATATTATTTTCTAAGATTTTTAGAAATTTGGGGTATTTTTATCAAATTCATAAATCATTTTCTGATTTATTTTAATTCCAGAAAATACTTACTCCGTCAGCATGGTGTCATGCTTACGTCAGCAGGTCAACATGGGCTGGTCCAGTCAAACCTGACCTATGGGTCCCACAGGTCAGTGTGACAGTGCTCGCCTGAGTCACAGACAGGTGGGTCCAGTCAACAGCCACGTTAGCAAAGTCAATGCTGACGTGTGGGTCCCACTAGGTTAAGAACTAAACTAAACAGAAAATTAAATTAAACTAAGTAGGCACGGGGCCCACATGTCAGTGTCTAATTAAGCTAAAGACAACAATTAGCACTTAACTAAAAACCTAAACTAATTAAGTCAGATGCCGGCCCCACATGTCATTGACACAGGGGGGTCCAGCCATGGTCAAAGGGGGTCAAACCCACCGGCGACTCGCCGCCGACGAGAGCCAGGACGGCGGCGCGGCTCGGAATCGCTGTTCCGCTGACCAAACTAACGGTGGAGGGCATCTACAGGACGTGCAGGCTCTTGCGCATCCTACGGGGCAAGAAGCAGCAGCTGGGGTGGCCGGAATCGACGGTGGCGAGCACATCCGCGGTGGACGGAGTTCGGGCAGGTGCGGGCGCAGCGCTAGGGAGCACGGGAGGAGGAACTGGTAGGCGCGTTAGGCTCCTGGGAGTGCACTGAGTGCAGTGGTGAGCTCGGGCGTGTGCTAGCACAAGCTGCAGCCACGACGGCGACATGGCCGACAACGAGGAGCGCTCGGCTCCGGTGGTTGATGCGGCTAGGGCACGAGATAGGCGACGGGGCATGGGGGAAACGATACCGAGGCTCACCATGGTTCTTCTGGTGCTGCTGGCGAGGCCGGGGAGGCACGGGATCCGGCGAAACGACGACGGGGATCGCCGGCACCTAAGGCCGGAAACGGCGGCGTTGGCGAGGCTCCAGGGCGTCCGGCGGGGCGTGGCTCGACGGAGAGGGAGAATAGGTCACGGCGGAGCTTCTGGTCACTTTGCGGGGGCATGGGGAAGGCTGTGGCCGCGAGGTTCACGGTGGCAAGCTCGCACGGCTCTCGGCCATGGCGAAAGGAGGCGAGGGAGAACGAAGGGGGAGAGTGAGAGAGGTCGGGCGGATCGGGACGTCACCGAGGCGTTCATCCACGCGTCCAGAAGCTCGGCGGCAAGCAGGAGGTGGCCGGGGCACATGTGCGCGCACGGCAGCCACACGCCTCGCGTCCTTCTAGCGCGAGGTAGCCGATGACTCGCACCGTGGGCCAGATGGGCTGCACAGTGCTGGGCCGCGACAGGTGGGCTGCTGCTACAGGCAAGAAGCCCAGGTTAGTTTCTTCCCCTTTCTATTTTCTTTCTGTTTTCTATTTTTTGCAGCTTTGTGGCTTTATTAAAAATAGCTAGGCACTTTCAGAAATCACCAAACTGCTCATGCCCACTGTTTTGGATAATAACAACATGGAACATTTCAGTTTAGGATTATTTGGGCATTTAAAATGATTAGTAGCATTTAAATGCCCAAATGCAAATACTTTATGATTTAATTCAAAAATCCAGAATGGTCCTAGAAATATGTGCAACATTTTTGGCAGAGGTTTTTAACCAATCCAAAAATGATGAACTTTTGCAAAGGGCATTTTGGGTTCGTTGAAAAAGATTTTAATTTGAACGTAGTTGAGTTCACTTGGTGCTAGGGTTTGAACAACCCCATTTCAAGTTCCTGGGAGAATTTAACATGATGCAACAGGCAAGTGCTATCCTAGGGCAAGGTAAAGCTAGGGATGTGACAACTCACCCCCACTAAACAAGAATCTCGTCCCGAGATTGAAGACGCGAGGTAAGAAATCAGAGGGGACACAAGCTAACACAATCTTCTCGATCCAAATGCACTTCATAAGAATGTTGATTGCTTGCATCATGTTGATCTTGACATCCTTGCTTTCGAGGTCGTTGTCCAACATGGTGACGACGAAATAAACTCTGCGGTAATTGATCTTGTGAAAGATCGAGCAACTCAAGATCAACTCATGGACTGAGACGTTGAAACATCTCTTGAGCTGAGACACGGAACACTCATCCAGAGGGATGGAGTGAAACAAGTGATGAAGGTTCACTTGGTAGGCAACCAATTCCACACCTAATGAAGATGGTGATCGATGTCACCAGAACGGGCACCTTAGAGAAGGTGACTCATAGAATTATTCCCTTAAGTGGCAAAAAGAATTACTTATGATATAGAGATCATTGAAATTCTCTATACCAGCCTAAGGCAATCACAAACGATCGTTCGAAGGAGTATGGAAGAATGGCATACCCAGACTATAATGGATGATGTGGACTACCTTGTTCAAGACAACACAAAGAGTGATTTTTGCCTATCACCAAAAATGGATGGAACCCATGGTAGGCCCACTTTTGAAGGTAATCCTGAATAGCAGTTGCCAAGGAGGGTAACCCATGGAAAATTGCCACAATGGTGGTGCAAGCTGGGAACAAAATGCAAATGTTGGGAATGTTCCAACCATCATATCTGCCTCAGATTCAGATCTGGTTGGTAACAGGATATTTCAGACAACATGTCTGGGAAATAAAGTTTGCAATACAACCGACGAGATGACGTAGCGAGATTCTCGGGAAATGAACTATGATAGCAAGCTCCAAAACATGAGCTGGTTCTGCTACATAGATGTGAACACGTTGTCCAAGACAAACATGACCACATAGTAGTCTTGCAACGAAACACTACCGAGTTCTGATTGGGAACCATCATTGAAGATAACGAAGTCTTGTGCATGTCCGTCCGGGCCCTTCGGGATTAGCGCATGAACTTCTTTTCTTTGAACAAATTAATCAGTGGCTTGGTGTGCTAGGAAATAGCGATGGGATGGAGGTAGCTAATCTCTCAAGCCATAGTATACTTTGCACGTGCATGAATGACTTGGGATGATTCCAGAGGAAGCAAAACTAACTTTCTCGAACTCACGACGACAACTTGCACCTAATGCACGTGAACTGGGAGAAAGTCACTTCTTGCACCAAGCATATACCTCATGAACGCAACTTGAAGGCAATGGTTACAAAGTTTTCCAATACTAGATGGATGTTCAACACAATTCATGGAAAAGATAATAATGTTGCTGATGGGCTCAACAACAATTCATCCTGGTTTCCATATAAGTGGGGTTCCACAATTATGTGAGCAAGGTGATAGCATTGGTCAGACCCAAAGATATAATGGTGTATGCTCGAGGGAACAACCACGAGTAAGACAACATAATGAATACCATTGGTTCTGATTTGACTTGACGGTACACCACACTCAAATCAAAGTTTGGACAAGACAATAGATCCAACAATTGATCACGAGGATCAATCGATAAAGATATCATCTTTCTTCAACACACACACAAAAGATATCCCTTGGAAGGAACTAAGTCAAGCAAGCTTTTATCTTCCAACTCTCCAAGTTGTTGTTTAGCTTATCCAACTAGTTCAGGGTATCCAACACAGATTCTTGGAGAAGGGGTAGTTTATAAGAAAACCAAATTGATCACAAACTCAACATAGCGGTCAGGGAACAACCTGGTAATACTTCCGAGAAGATATTCGAAAAATCACGAACCACCGATATGTTAAGAAGCTCGAGAACAATCTTTCTTTTTAGGGCAAGACGATATGATCGAAAGAGCGATAGATTGACACAATCCTAACTCATTGATCGAAGAGTGCACCAGAAAAATGGACTAGGTAGCACGATCAATCTTAGAATGATGATTCGGTAACCATCATGCTAAGAATGAGATTATCGTCCATTAACTACCAAGCAACGAAGTAGCTAGGAGTATTGATTTCCCACATCATGATTCACTTGTCAGTATTCCAGTTACAATAACATGGAGACCGAGAATGAACGATGATGGAGAGAGGTATCACTGTATCAAGAGTTCATAGGAGGTTGTGCAATTCCCATGACATTCTTGACATAAAAAGAGGGTAACACTCCAAGGTAGAATAGAACAAAAGCCAGATTGGCATTTTGATCTGCGGAATACAACTGCTCTGACCCAATCCTAGGAATGGATGAGGTACTGGAGTTTGTTTCTCCAAGTCGTTCCGGAATAGAATTGCTTGACTGACCATAAGAATAATAGGCATCGATAGCACGAATGCACAACTACTCTTGACTATCAACTGATAGACGGGGGTCATAATACAACTAAAGGGACAACTCAAAGGAACATTTATCTTTCTGAGTTGTGGAAGCATAGATTAGAATGTCGAACAAGTTCAACATATTTCTCCCGGATAACCCATGCAGAAAGGTAGGACTGGCAGAGTCACAATATAGAATGGATAACTCATCAAGAGCACTCTGGTTGTGAGCTTTTGGTTCAGAAGAGCTTCTGCCATGATGGTTCATGGTACTGGAAGAAAGATAACCACGGACCTCGAGGACTATCACAAGGTTACTAATATCCTAAAGGCACGAGCAAACACTAACAACACGAGGTAGTAGGGTGGATCTTGGGTTCAAGAACCCAGAAATAGAATGCCTACTAACTATATGGCATCACGGGATGCTTTCGAGAATGATGGCCAGATTCATCACACTAGGAATATAGGGTATTGCTAGATTACTGGGTGATTCTCTGAGATACCTAGGGTCATAATAATAACTCCAACATATATGTCGAGGTAACAGAGTACCTCAACACACTGACTAGTGTGCTTAGTCTGGCCCAAAGGAACATCGGGAACATGAAGGAAAGATTTGCAAATGCATCAGATTGTTTAGAAACCTGGGAAGACTCAGACAACATAACGGCTGTAAATGCCCACAAAGATTTTGGGATCCAGGCAAAAGGGTAGCATAATCACTTAACATCATAATGTCAAGGTTCTGAGACCAACAGTTGAACACACATAAGTAGTAGAAACTGAACTGAGGGTTGGATCCACCATTAACGTGATCCTGATAAATAGAATGAGAATCCTAGTTCTTAATCCTCGTAGAGAGAAGAAGGTGTCTCAGATCAGAAGGTCATAGGGTAAAGGGCTAAAAAGAACCTTACGTTCCCTTCTACAATCAATTCCCTTATTATAACTAAAGAGTTTCTAGACACGACTTCCACCGTTTTGGCTTGCTAATTCTACAGGCAGTCAGGCTCTGATACCAGAGCTGTCAGGACCCCGATCCTAAGTCACATAGGTCTAGCATGTAACACATCATATCACTTTGCGGCCTCACGCACGGTATCCCCACGGGTGCCACCTTACCTGGCCCGGGACCGTTTGCGCATTTTGACACACGTATATGATAGAGAACCCGGGCCTACATGACTAGTTATAAACCAAAAGTGGCGCTAAATTATAGAGACAGGCATACATGACCCAGCAACGAACGTGTCGGTCATCAATGTATGAACACAAGTCATAACAAGCTACAAGGACTTAAAGGAACAAAGCGTGACATTTCCCCTAAGGAACAGACACAGGAACGAAGAAGCACACATGCCGGCCAGCCTAAGTGTTCCAGAGCAGTAGCAAGCTACCAAGGATCAGTGGAAGCACTAGGAGGCATTTCCCTGTAAGATAGGCTACCAAGGGTAAACAACTAGGTGTTGGATCCCACACATAGCAATACACATTACACGTACGCATAACATGCAAGTATGTGCTGTACAACATGGCATCACAACAAAACTCAACAACTCATATTGATAAAGGCCCAGAAGAGCCATCAAAGTATTTATTACAAGCAGTGAGTCTCATGACCCAACATACAGAGCATACAGGCAACAGAAGCATAACATGTCTGAGTACAGACAACTATAAATGAAAAAGGCTGAGAAGCCTGACTATCTACAAGACCCTCCCAAGGGTACAAGATCGTAGCTGAGGTAACAAGCTAAACGTCGAAGTCCACATGGAACCACTAGTGAGACTGAAGTCTCTCTGCAAAACATAAATTAAGCAAATGTGAGTACAAAGGTACTCAGCAAGACATACATCAGAACTAGCTACTTATGCATCAGTATCAACAAAGGGGGTGGTGGAGTTTGACTACAACAAGCCAACTTTGACTCAGTGGCTATCCTGAACTACAACTCCAAGTAACTCTTTGAGGTAGCGCACATGAGTCCACATATTCACCAATCAATACACCACTATGGATCCGCTCCCGTCCCCCTACGAGGAGGCCATCCATAGCACTCACGCTTATCTTGCGCGTTTTAGGGTATCCACTTTCACTTGTCTATGAACTATACAGGTAACCCAGAAGTCCATTACCGCGGACACGGCTATTCGAATAGATCATATATGACCCTGCAGGGGTGTACTTATTCACACACGCTCTCACCACTTACCGCCGTTTACACGACATGTACTCGGCAACCTTCGAGTGGAAGCCCAGCGAGGCTGTCGGCCATGACCTGGCTAACCACACAAGTCCCTAGTCCAGGTTTATCGCCTATTTAGGTTCCATCCGTGGGGAGATCCGGCCGGGGTGTCGCTCACGGCCCCAAACGATGTGTACAGGGTTCTCGAGACACCAAACGAGCGACTCGGTACACCGTGCCACGTACCTACCGCATCACAGCCCACCCCTAGGGTCAGCACTGCGTACGGCCTCCAGTAGGCTACAAACACCAGAAACTAATTGCAACTCCTGGACAGAGATCAGGTTGATTAATAAGTCGAGAGGGTCCATTGGTTTCGGGCCCAATGTATGGTAGTAACTGGTCATGGATCACAAACATAGAACTCAGTTCGCGAGGACGGTTGCAATGAGACAATCCACCATGTACTCCTACATGGCCTCTCATCGCTACCTTTACCAAATCGTGCTCACACACTTAGCTCTCAACAGTAGGACATGTTCACCACATTCCAATTCATCCCCGATGAATCAGACCTGACACAACTCTAAGCAATAGCAGGCATAACCAGAAAGCATGAATGAGTAGGCACAACATGGCTCAAACAACTCCTACTCATGCTAGTGGGTTTCAACTATTTACTGTGGCAATGACATGTCATGCAGAGGAAAGGGGTTCAACTACCGCAGCAGGTAACAGTTGAAGCGTTGTTGTCCTAATGCAGTAAAAGAGAGCAAGAGCGAGAGAGTGGGATTGTATCGAAATGCTCAATGGGGTTTTGCTTGCCTGTCACTTCTGAAGATGGTACTGTGTCTTCATCAGTGTCATCGATCACATCATCGGAACAACGTCTACTAAGAGGGGACAAACACCGGCAACAGAGAAAGAACATAATCAATGCAATACGACAATATGATGCATGATCATGACATGGCAATAAGCCGTTGATTGAGCTAATGCAACTAGATACCATATTAAATGAAGTTGGTTTGAACCAAAGGTTCAAATTCAAACTCCACATGTGGTTATTTAAATGTCCTTTAATTGATTTGACCTGATCAACAGGTTTAACTTGTTCAAACATGCATGAAAATGCCATAAACAGATTATTTGGATTTTTATAATCATTTTTCATATATAAATTATTTTCATTGGAGTTATAGATTATTTTCTATGATTTTTAGAAGTTTGGGGTATTTTGTGAAATTCATAAATCATTTTCTGATTTATTTTAATTCCAGAATATACTTACTGCGTCAGCATGGTGTCATGCTTACGTCAGCAGGTCAATAGGGGCTGGTCCAGTCAAACCTGACCTGTGGGTCCCATAGGTCAGTGTGACAGTGCTTGCCTGAGTCACATACAGGTGGGTCCAGTCAACAGCCACGTCAGCAAAGTCAATGCTGACGTGTGGGTCCCACTGGGTTAAGAACTAAACTAAACAGAAAATTAAATTAAACTAAGTTGGCACTGGGCCCACATGTCAATGTCTAATTAAGCTAAAGACAACAATTATCACTTAACTAAAAACGTAAACTAATTAAGTCAGACGTCGGCCCTACATGTCATTGACACAGGAGGGTCCAGCCGTGGTCAAAGGGGGTCAAACCCACCGGCGACTCGCCGCCGGCGAGAGCCAGTACGGCGGCGCAGCTCGGAATCACCGTTCCGGTGACCAAACTAACGGCGGAGGGCATCTACAGGACGTGTAGGCTCTTGCGCATCCAACGGGGCAAGAAGCAACATCTGGGGTGGCCGGAATCGACGGCGGCGAGCACATCCGCGACGGACGGAGTTCGGGCAGGTGCGGGCGCAGTGCTAGGGAGCACGGGAGGAGGAACTGGTAGGCGCGTTAGGCTCCTGGGAGTGCACTGAGTGCAGTGGTGAGCTCGGGTGTGTGCTAGCACGGCCGCATCCACGGCGGCGACATGGCCGGCGGCGAGGAGTGCTCGGCTCCGGTGGTTGATGCGGCTAGGGGACGAGATAGGCGACGGGGCATGGGGGAAACGATACCGAGGCTCACCGCGGTTATTCTAGTGCTGCTGGCGAGCCCGGGGAGGCACGGGATCCGGCGAAGCGACGGCGGGGATCGCCAACACCCGAGGTTGGAAACGGCGGCGTTCGCGAGGCTCCAGGGCGTCCGGCGGGGCGTGGCTCGACGGAGAGGGAGAATAGGTCACGGTAGAGCTTCTGGTCACTTTGCGGGGGCGTGGGGAAGGCTGTGGCCGCGAGGTTCACGGCGGCGAGCTCGCACGGCTCTCGGCCATGACGAAAGGAGGCGATGGAGAACAAAGGGGGAGAGTGAGAGAGGTCGGGCGGATCGGGACGTCACCGAGGCGTTCATCCATGCGTCCAGAAGCTCAGCGGAAAGTAGGAGGTGGCCGGGGCGCGTGTGCGCGCACGGCGGCCACACGCCTCGCGTCCTTCTGGCGTGAGGTAGCCGATGACTGGCACCATGGGCCAGATGGGCTGCACAGTGCTGGGCCGCGACAGGTGGGATTCTCCTACAGGCAAGAAGCCGAGGTTAGTTTCTTCCCCTTTCTATTTTCTTTCTGTTTTCAATTTTTCTACAACTTTGTGGCTTTATTAAAAATAACTAGGCACTTTCAGAAATCACCAAACTGCACATGCCCACTGTTTATTAGGATAATTACAACATGGAACATTTCAGTTTAGGATTATTTGGGCATTTAAAATGATTAGTAGCATTTAAATGCCCAAATGCAAATACTTTATGATTTAATTCAAAAATCCTGAATGGTCCTAGAAATATGTGCACCATTTTTGGTAGAGGTTTTTTACCAATCCAAAAATGATGAACTTTTCCAAAGGGCATTTTGGGTTCATTGAAAAAGATTTTGATTTGAACCTAGTTGAGTTCACTTGGTGCTAGGGTTTGAACAACCCCATTTCAAGTTCCTGAGAAAATTAAACATGGTGCTATAGGCAAGTGCTATCCTAGGGCAAGGTAAAGCTAGGGATGTGACAACTATTTAGGATATAAGTAGCTAGTACCATATAGGTTGGGAGCTGATAAGGGACTAATCGGTGAATCAGACTTTTAGCTAGAGGTTAGAGTTAGTTTCTAGCTCATGAGTAACCCTGAACTAACTCCATCCAAAGAGTTATTTGGATGGCAGGGTTAGATTGACAATAAATGCACCAGGAGAACTAGCTCCAATTAGCACCTCTTGGGTTGGATAGTTTTTTGGGTGGGTTATAGATGCAACTAGCTGAAACTAGCCATCATGTTTAGATATACTTTAGGGCTATTTGAGCCCGAACTAGCTCAAACTAACTCTAACCTATGGATACATTAGTAGTTAATTAGCTGATAATTTGTAAGAATACAATAAACTCCTTGCGGCCCATAAAATAAGATGTTAATTCATCTAATATGTGAGTATATTGGATGCTATAAGATAATATAAAAGAGTGTTGTACTATATCATTGTGCAATTGTTGTTTAGCTTCTAATATTAACTTGGTGCTTTTAGGTAGATATGTCATTGGTAAAGATCCATGCTTCGACCCTTTCTGCGTATGGGGAAATGATATATCGATGAACCAGCATCAAGTGAGGAAGCTGATAAAGATTGTTAGTAAAATGGGTCAAAAGATGGCAATTATACTACGTATTTGTTTACACTTTATGCAATACAACAGCGACCCGCAGGATGGTAAGTAAGACCTCTGCAGCCTTCTTTTTACTGCCCATAATGAGTTGTGTTAGACGACAAATTCTGAATCTTTTTCCTTTGCAGGGGTTCCCAAAGCAGTTTACTCAAGATTACCTCTCAAACTACATGATTGGTGGGCATGCAAAGGTTAAAGTATTTCTACTAGAACACGATGATTATGTAGATGTTTTCATGAAGACCGTGAAGGATGGGCAGTCGGCCATCACAAGGGGTTGGACTAGAGTCGTGCGTGCCTTCCGCATGGAGGAAGGCACAATATGGGCATTCCGCTTCACCTTGTTCAACAACTAGAATGTATTTCACCTCTTTCTTTACCGTCTTTAATAGTACAAGTATACAACTGTGGTTCATCATTCTTTATTTGGTTCTTATGTAATTGTTGATATGTACCTATCAATCGAATAATGCATTAGTTGTTTGAACCTGATGGATATGAATAAATCTATATCATACATTCAAATTCAAATTCAAATCCGGTACAATTTGAAATATCAGCAATTAATTTACGATGAAATTACGCTCTCCAGGTGGTTATGGCACACACGGTTGGTAAAACACAAACGTTTGCGATATACACCATAATCCGAGATGGTTCACAGAGAGGAAAAGTGTGCAAGCATGTACATAGTTGCCGTTTGCAAAGCGTGTGTGATGTCAGACAATATCACAAACTTTGCGGGCAAACTAAACATTTGTGATAGTTGCCTTATCGTACATGATTCCCAACCATGAACTATTTCTGATGAAGTATGCATCGTAAACATTCCACCACAGAATTGCCTGTGCGAAAGTTGTCGTGTACGACGATGTTATGACGGTCCGGTGTTTTGTAATCCTTTCCGACACTCGTACGACGATGAGCTAATCTTCTTAATTTTTTATCGCATACGGGTTGGGACAAGGGAATGTGTGTGATTGTATGCATATCATACACGTTCTATAATAGTGAACCATTTGTGATGGGTCGCGCATCGCAAACATAGCACCACAGAATACCGACTGCGATGGCAATGCGAGCGCAAATGAGTAGGAATATTGTATATGCATCTTGGCTCCCTATCCCCGACGGTTTCTGGGTCGTGTGGGAAGGACCCCTATTGCCCACACACACTTGGCGATGGTTCCAAATGCAATCGCAGAAAGGGGTTAAAAACCATTCGTATAGCACCGACGTGTACCCATGCATCACTCAAGTCATACACACATACAAGCACATGCGGAAGCTAAACTTGACTGAGTACATACAACTTAGAAAGAAAGACGCTTGACGAAGCCTGTCTATCTATAGTGGTCCTTCACAGGCTTTGAGATTGCCACCTAGGCAGCAAGCTACTCATCTACATTGAGGTCTATGTAGAAACCGTCGGAGGGGCCGGTGTTCTCCTCTGCAACAATTATTAAGCAAACACACGTACAAAGGTACTCAACATGTCTTACATCAGAACCTATCATACATGCAACATTACCAACAAGGGTAGTGGAGTTTATTGCAGCAAGCCAACTTTGACTCTTCGCTATCCTGTACTACGTCTATCAGCAGTTTGAAATAGATGAGATAACGCGCACAGGTCCACTAATCACAACCACAATACTCTACCGCGGATCCTCTCCACTCTTCCTACGGAAGGGCCATCCATGGCACTCACACTTGTCTTGAGTCATTTATGAGTAACCATTAACTTTTCTATGAACTGCATAAGCAACCAAGTAGTCCTTTACCGCAGATGCGGCTATTCGAATAGTTTTGCAACCCTACAGGGGTGTACTTCTTCACACATGCTTCCACCACTTATCACCGTTTACACGACATGGACTCGGCAATCTTCAAGCGGAAGCCCAGCGAGGGTGTCGGCCACGACCTGACAAACCACACAAGTTTCTAGTCCAGGTTTATCGCCTATTTAGGTTCCATCCGTAAGGAAATCCGACTAGGGTTTGCACTACGACCCCGAATGATGTGTACAGGGTTCCTGAGTCACCAAACGGGCGACTTGGTACACCGGGCCACGTACCTACCACATCACAGCCCACCACTTGGGTCAGCACTGCGCACGGCCTCCAGTATGCTACAAACGCCAGAAACTAACTGCAACTCCTGGACAGAGGACATGGCGATTAATAAGTCGAAAGAGTCAGTTAAGGATCCAATGTATAGTAGTTGCTAGTCTTGAATCACACACGCAGAACTCAGTTCTTAGGGACGGTTCCAATGAAACAATCCACCATGTACTCCTACATGGCCTTCCATCGATACCTTTACCAAATCATATTTCACACTTCACTGTCATTACCGGACACAGCCATTTCACTCTGACCCATCACGCAGATGAACCAGACCTGACACAACTCTAAGCATAGCAAGCATAGCATGGTAGGAACACACAACATGGCTCAATCAAGTCCTACAGATGCTAGTGGGTTTCAACTATTTACTGTGGCAATGATATGTCATGCAAAGGAATGGGGTTCAGCAACCGCGGCAAATAGCAGTTAAAACGTTGTTGTCTTAATGCAGTAAAAGAGAGCAGCAACGAGAGGATGGGTTTGTATCGAAATGTTCAACGGGGTTGCTTGCTTGGCAGAGTGGTCGAGGTGTGCTGCCCTTCAACTGGATACTCATGAATATCCTCGGGGGCAGAACCTACCACAGAGATCACACCGGTAACACAATCAATACATTGAAATATGCAACAATATGATGCATCACTCCAGCTAGTCCCAATGCAAGTGCTAACTAGGGTTGTGACAACTGATACGTCCAAAACGTATCTATAATTTCTGCTTGCTCCATGCCTCTTTTGGGTGATATTGCTATGATATTTATACACTTCCATACACTTTTGATCATATTTGGACTAACCTATTAACTCAGTGCACCCCAGTGCCAGTTTCTGTTTTTGGCTGTTTTTGTATTTCAGGTTTTCACGTTACGAGAACTGCCAGGAAAAATCCAGAAAAATTATATAAAAAATCAGCGTTCCAGAAACTACCGTGCGCCCGAAGGACAGCCGGGAGGGGGGGCACCAGGGCTCCAGGCGCCCTGGCGGCGCGCCCCCCTGGGCCGCGCCGGGGGGGGCGCCTGGGCCCCTCGGGGCTCCTCCGATGCCCCCCTTTGGCATATATTTAAAGCATCTCCCGAAACCCTTGAGGGAGGAACTCTTTTCGCAATCCCATCTCTGTTCCGCCGCCGCCGCCGCTTCCAAGATCGGGAGCACCAGGAGAACTCTTCCCGGCACCCTGCCGGAGGGGAGGATCACCACCGGGAGCCTCTCCACCACCATGGACGCCTCCCGGATGAGTTGTGAGTAGTCTCCCTTGGACCATGAGTCCATGACCAGTAGCTATGTGATGTTCTCCTCCCGTTCTTGTGCTTCACTAATTAGTCCTCGTGAGCTGCCCTACATGATCGAGGCACATATGTAATCCTTCTGCTGTTGCTATGATGAGTTGCTGGGATCCGATGGATTATGAGATTATGTTCAGATTGTGCTTGAGTAATATACTTGATCTACCTCTTTTATATTTATGTTCGTAAGTAATTCTTGCATGTTCTCCGTTGTTATTTATTGCTTTGGCCAAGTAATAGGTAGTGACTCCAAGAGGGAATGTTATGCTTGATTGTGGGTTCATGCCCCTCGATGACTAGTTTGAGTGACAGAAACATGAGTCTAGGGGATGTGCTGTTGCCACAAGGGGGAAAACAACGGTGCTTGTGCCCGCGGGTGCAAGGATTGTTTACTTTACGCAAAGTTCTTTTAATGCAGTTGTCTGTTGCATTGAGTTTACACTATGTGTGGGACTCGCAACTTAATACCAGCAAGATGTTCTGGATAGATATCTCAAGGTGGATGATTAGTAGTAGATATTGATGGATTTCGGTCTACTTACTTTGGCGTACCGCCCATGCTTTTGTGACGCCCGAAGACCGACGTCCCAGAAGATTCCAGAAGATTCCAGATGTTCCGGGTTCTCCCGTGTGTTCTTTGTGCTTGTGTTATTTATTTTCGCATTGCATCATGTCATCATGCCATCATGTCATATTTATTTTTTGCATCTCAACTTAAATAAATCGTGTGGACCTTCGGTCCATTTAAATCGAGGGAAGGTGACTTCTCTTTATAACATATCCTCCAAATATTATGGAGCTATTATAAATAAATATTCCATTGTTGGAATTACCCCAACACACTTGCCATTTCCCCATGCCTTCTCTTTCGCATTCCTTGCCTCAAACCTTGTCAACATTTATTTTCCGTCGTATCGGGGTTCTTCCAAAAACCCTCCTTCTATTTTAATTAAATTCCGTACATTTTGTATGAGTCCAAAGATTTAACTCCGTGTTTAAATCTCTTCCCTAACCTTTTCTTTTCTTCCTTTTCTTCTTCTTTCTTTTCTGTTTTAAAAATAAAACAGTTAAGAGAAGGAAGAGGCCAACCAGCCTCTTGGGCCTCCTCTTCCCCTAGCCAGCCGGCCTCAAGGCCTATCTCCTGGCCCACTCGACCCCACTAACCCTAGCTCCCTCAGCCCGACGCTTCTCCCCTCTCGACCCTCCCAGCCGCCGCACCTTGCCCGAGCCTCCCATCTCCCTCTCTCGCTCGTTCCCAGCGCCGATCTCCCCAGCGCCCCTCCTCTTCCCTCGCGACCCCGATCCTCTCGCTCCTCACGCACTCCATCCCATCGCTCGGTTTCCCGAACCCGGCCCCCAACCTCGCATCCCTTCTCCAGCGCCCAAGGCAGCCTCGCCTTCCTCGCGCCTCCAGAGCGCCCCGCGCCAGGGCCGCCGCTCCCCTCGCCCCAGGACGACGCCCGACCCACCGCGCCTCCTTCTTCAGCCACCGTATGCCAAGTCCGCCGCCTCACCGTCTCCCTCCAGCGGCCAGGGACAGCACCGGGCCCCTCCGCGACCGCATCCTCCAGCAAGGCGCCCGGCCTCGTTCCTCCCGCCGGCCAGGCCCTCGCCTCCAGCGGCCCGGCGCCCCGCGCCTCTCCTCCGCCGAGGCTCTGCCGTCGTCTCCTTCCAGCGCCCTAAGTCGTCGCCCCGTGCAGCTCCTCGTCCGTGCAGCGCCGGCGCCGCCCCAAGCACCTCCAGCACCTCATCGCCGTGTTGCTGCCATGGCCTCGACGTCGTCGGCGTGCTGCCTCTCCTCCTCGCCGTGACCGCGACCGTAACCGTGCTGCGTTTTTGTTGTTGCTGTTTTGTTTATCTCAAGTACCCGGGAATGACTACACGACGACCTCGCGTCAAGTACCTCTCCGATGCTCAAGTCCGACTACTACATGTACAACTACGACTCAAGACGAGACCGGCAAGACCGAACGGAACGAGTACATCTACCGATGCCAAGTACCACGACCAAGTACCACGACGACCGAACGGCTACGATGGCGAGTACCTCTCCAGTGAACGTGTACCACTACCGTCGCCCGAACGTCCACCGTCGCCCCGTGTACCTCTACGGCTACGAGCTCCGTGAAAGTCTACGAACTCGTTGCCCGAACGACTACCGTCGCCGAAGACCGCGAGTACAACTACTTCCCTCTACGGAACAGCTACTTCCTCTCCGAACGTGAACGCCTTCTTCCTCTACGTCTCGAACCGCCCCGAAACGCACGCTTCAAAGGTATAACGAGACGACCCCGTGGATGACTCGTGGAATGCTTGTTGTGGTTGTATGAAATGTTTTCCCTTGTGTGCATCGTGCCCGTGTCGCCTTTTGTCATGTTCCTCGGTTGCCTCGTCGCCGACTCGTGGGAACCCGGTGACGGGATCGCCCCACCTTTCATCTCGTTCAACTCGCTCACTCCACCTTGCTTTTGCACCGGTCTCTCAACGAGTTATCGGAACCGAGATATTGCCGTTGCATCATTTTCGGATCGTTGCCGTGGCACCTTTTCTTTCCACCACGGTGACATATACTTCATATCATCTTCTTGTTAACCTTTTAATAAAAACTTGCATAAACTTGATCATGTCATCCGCATCATGTTAACAACACTAAAATGTTTAATTGTTGTTTGCTTATAATTACTAAACATGCTTATGGGGATTTTCCGGATATGTTGTTGTTATTTCCGGCCTCATTTAAAATGCCTTAATAGTGTAGTTTTATTATGCTTCACCTCTTGCCATGTTAACAAACATTTAATCTTGTCTTGTAAATAAACGAGAGTCAATTAAATAATTAAAATGTGGTGTTTCGTCAATATGCAACTCGTTGCATATTGAGCTCCACTTAACTTGTAGTCTTGTTTGTGCACTTTGCCATGTCATGCATAATTAAACCAGACATGCATCATACTTGGATGTGCATCGTATGCCATGTTTATGCTTGCGTGTTTACCGTGTTGTTTCTTTCTTTCCGGTTGCTTCTCTTGTTAGCTTCGGTTTCATTCCGGAGTTGTGAGGATTCGCTCGACTGTTGCTCCGTCTTCTTCATGGATCCGTTCTTCTCCCTTGCGGAATCCCAGGCAAGATGATCATACCCTTGGATACCTTTACTACCATTGCCATGCTTAGTTGTCTCGATGCTATCGTTACATGTCGCGCTACCCATCTTTTATGTCAGCCTCTCCTTGTTGCCATGAAACCTCTAACCTTTGAAACCTTCCTAGCAAAACCACTGTTTGGCTATGTTACCTGCTTGCTCAGCCTCGCTTGCTCAGTCCCTCTTATAGCGTTGTTAGTTGCAGGTGAAGATGAAGTTCGTTCCAGGAGGGAACCTGTTGTTGGATATATCACAATATCTTTAATTATTATTAACACACCTATATACTGGGCATGGGTGGAAGGCTTGGCCTTTTGCTTGGTGTTTTGTTCCACTCATGCCACCTTAGGCGCCGATAAACCGGCATTATGTTCCTTGATTTTGCGTTCCTTACACGATGGGTGAAATGGGGACCCCTTGACAGTTCGACTTTGAATAAAACTCCTCCAGCAAGGCCCAACTTTGGTTTTTAATTTTCTCATAATAACAACTTAATTAATTAATTTAATTGCATAGGGAGTTAGCGCTACTCGAGGATTCTTAATTCTACATAGCAGGGGGGCCAGTGCTGATGGTGTTGGTCCCAAACGGGGGTCCTGCAGGGCCACCTTGGGGAAACCCGAGGTATCTGGTATAACCTGTAGCATCGCCCATCCGGTAGTGTCCTGAGACGAGATACGCGCGGCTACTATCAGGGTGTCGACACACTGGGAGGTCTTGCTGGACTAGTTTTACCATTGTCGAAATGACTTGTGCTACCGGGAAGCCGAGCCTGATCGGATTTTCCCTAAGATAAGGGGTGATGATATTATATTTATCACTTCAGCTAATCGTGAGAGCTTGTGATGGGCTAAGTTGGAACACCCCTGCAGGGTTATGATCTTTCGAAAGCCGTGCCCGCGGTTATGTGGCAGATTGGAATTTGTTAATGTCCGGTTGTAGAAAACTTGACAGAGGATCCGAAGTAAAACACACAACTGTGTGAGTAACCGTGACTGTCTCTTTTCACTTTGAGAAGAGAACACGGTGGGGTTATGTTTGATTCGTATGTAGTTAGGATCTTTAGCGATCACTACTTTTGCGACCGTTTGCGTAGCTTCTCATCTTATTCTTGTACTCGTAAGCTAGCCACCATATTTGCTTAGCCGCTGCTGCAACCTCACCACTGTACCTCTTCCTACCCACGAAGCTTTGCTAGTCTTGATACCCATGGTTATGGGATTGCTGAGTCCTCGTGGCTCACAGATACTACAACACCAGATGCAGGTTCAGCCGAGTTGATGCAGAAGCTGGTTCAAGTTCTTCACTGGGAGCTCGTTGAAGAGTTTGGCCGTATGCTTGTGACGTTTCGACGATCAGTAGTGGTTTCTACTAGGAGTCGATCCTGACCTGTGGCTTTATGTTGTTTTGGTATCTTTCTTTTGGTTCTTCGCCCGTAGTCGGGTTGTGATGTTTTGATTGATGTATTGCTTATGAAATGTATTGTGTGAAGTGGCGAGTGTAAGCCAACTATCTCATTTTGCAGTTTCATCCCTCTTTTACATGAGTCGTGCAAAGATACCAAACTTGAGATCATTCTAGGATGGGCTTATACCTTTAAGTCGTGCCTCGACACGTAGGAGGTATAGTCCCATCCTGGGCATTACAAGTTCCCATCCTGGAGTGTTGTGTCCTCCATTCTAGTTCCGTCATCTATCTAGTTTTGCCTCTCTTTTCAACCGGAGTGCTGTCTGAATCCTTCTTACCCCTTGTGCCATTCTTTCAATTGTTTCGGAGGCAATATGTTGTTGTTTTCATCAAGTATCATCTAAACTTGGCAAGTTCTTGTTAATTCCTTCCATTTTCAGACAGAGTGCTGTCCAAATTCTGTCATTCTTATTCCTTGGCTATACCATTGCGGTTTCTTATTCTTTTGGTTCGTAAGCTCTTGTTTCATGTCCTTCAACCTACAAGGTTCCTTTTAACGGAGTGCTCTTATCTTCGTTCATCTCCGCTGTACTATTCTTTCTTTTGTTCAACCTCTCAAGGTTCATTGGTTTCACTCGTCTGTCAAAGAAGCAACTTTATTTTACCTCTTCCTCTTCCGTTTTTACCTGGTGCTATCTCTAGGATCTCGGGTCGAGATCCTCTGTTAGTGTGGGAGAGTTGTGACGCCCGAAGACCGACGTCCCAGAAGATTCCAGAAGATTCCAGATGTTCCGGGTTCTCCCGTGTGTTCTTTGTGCTTGTGTTATTTATTTTCGCATTGCATCATGTCATCATGCCATCATGTCATATTTATTTTTTGCATCTCAACTTAAATAAATCGTGTGGACCTTCGGTCCATTTAAATCGAGGGAAGGTGACTTCTCTTTATAACATATCCTCCAAATATTATGGAGCTATTATAAATAAATATTCCATTGTTGGAATTACCCCAACACACTTGCAATTTCCCCATGCCTTCTCTTTCGCATTCCTTGCCTCAAACCTTGTCAACATTTATTTTTCGTCGTATCGGGGTTCTTCCAAAAATCCTCCTTCTACTTTAATTAAATTCTGTACATTTTGTATGAGTCCAGAGATTTAACTCCGTGTTTAAATCTCTTCCCTAACCTTTTCTTTTCTTCCTTTTCTTCTTCTTTCTTTTCTGTTTTAAAAATAAAACAGTTAAGAGAAGGAACAGGCCAACCAGCCTCTTGGGCCTCCTCTTCCCCTAGCCAGCCGGCCTCAAGGCCCATCTCCTGGCCCACTCGACCCCGCTAACCCTAGCTCCCTCAGCCCGACGCTTCTCCCCTCTCGACCCTCCCAGCCGCCGCACCTTGCCCGAGCCTTCCATCTCCCTCTCTCGCTGGTTCCCAGCGCCGATCTCCCCAGCGCCCCTCCTCTTCCCTCACGACCCCGATCCTCTCGCTCCTCACGCACTCGATCCCATCGCTCGGTTTCCCGAACCCGGCCCCCAACCTCGCATCCCTTCTCCAGCGCCCAAGGCAGCCTCGCCTTCCTCGCGCCTCCAGAGCGCCCCGCGCCAGGGCCGCCGCTCCCCTCGCCCCAGGACGACGCCCGACCCGCCGCGCCTCCTTCTTCAGCCACCGTACGCCAAGTCCGCCGCCTCACCGTCTCCCTCCAGCGGCCAGGGACAGCACCGGGCCCCTCCGCGACTGCATCATCCAGCAAGGCGCCCGGCCTCGTTCCTCCCGCCGGCCAGGCCCTCGCCTCTAGCGGCCCGGCGCCCCGCGCCTCTCCTCCGCCGAGGCTCTGCCGTCGTCTCCTTCCAGCGCCCTAAGTCGTCGCCCCGTGCAGCTCCTCGTCCGTGCAGCGCCGGCGCCGCCCCAAGCACCTCCAGCACCTCATCGCCGTGTTGCTGCCATGGCCTCGACGTCGTCGGCGTGCTGCCTCTCCTCCTCGCCGTGACCGTGACCGTAACCGTGCTGCGTTTTTGTTGTTGCTGTTTTGTTTATCTCAAGTACCCGGGAACGACTACACGACGACCTCGCGTCAAGTACCTCTCCGATGCTCAAGTCCGACTACTACATGTACAACTACGACTCGAGACGAGACCGGCAAGACCGAACGGAACGAGTACATCTACCGATGCCAAGTACCACGACCAAGTACCACGACGACCGAACGGCTACGATGGCGAGTATCTCTCCGGTGAACGTGTACCACTACCGTCGCCCGAACGTCCACCGTCGCCCCGTGTACCTCTACGGCTACGAGCTCCGTGAACGTCTACGAACTCGTTGCCCGAACGACTACCGTCGCCGAAGACCGCGAGTACAACTACTTCCCTCTATGGAACGACTACTTCCTCTCCGAACGTGAACGCCTTCTTCCTCTACGTCTCGAACCGCCCCGAAACGCACGCTTCAAAGGTATAACGAGACGACCCCGTGGATGACTCGTGGAATGCTTGTTGTGGTTGTATGAAATGTTTTCCCTTGTGTGCATCGTGCCCGTGTCGCCTTTTGTCATGTTCCTCGGTTGCCTCGTCGCCGACTCGTGGGAACCCGGTGACGGGATCGCCCCACCTTTCATCTCGTTCGACTCGCTCACTCCACCTTGCTTTTGCACCGGTCTCTCAACGAGTTATCGGAACCGAGATGTTGCCGTTGCATCATTTTCGAATCGTTGCCGTGGCACCTTTTCTTTCCACCACGGTGACATATACTTCATATCATCTTCTTGTTAACCTTTTAATAAAAACTTGCATAAACTTGATCATGTCATCCGCATCATGTTAACAACACTAAAATGTTTAATTGTTGTTTGCTTATAATTACTAAAAATGCTTATGGGGATTTTCCGGATATGTTGTTGTTATTTCCGGCCTCATTTAAAATGCCTTAATAGTGTAGTTTTATTATGCTTCACCTCTTGCCATGTTAACAAACATTTAATCTTGTCTTGTAAATAAACGAGAGTCAATTAAATAATTAAAATGTGGTGTTTCGTCAATATGCAACTCGTTGCATATTGAGCTCCACTTAACTTGTAGTCTTGTTTGTGCACTTTGCCATGTCATGCATAATTAAACCAGACATGCATCATACTTGGATGTGCATCGTATGCCATGTTTATGCTTGCGTGTTTACCGTGTTGTTTCTTTCTTTCCGGTTGCTTCTCTTGTTAGCTTCGGTTTCGTTCCGGAGTTGTGAGGATTCGCTCGACTGTTGCTCCGTCTTCTTCATGGATCCGTTCTTCTCCCTTGCGGAATCCCAGGCAAGATGATCATACCCTTGGATACCTTTACTACCATTGCCATGCTTAGTTGTCTCGATGCTATCGTTACATGTCGTGCTACCCATCTTTTATGTCAGCCTCTCCTTGTTGCCATGAAACCTCTAACCTTTGAAACCTTCCTAGCAAAACCACTGTTTGGCTATGTTACCCGCTTGCTCAGCCTCGCTTGCTCAGTCCCTCTTATAGCGTTGTTAGTTGCAGGTGAAGATGAAGTTCGTTCCAGGAGGGAACCTGTTGTTGGATATATCACAATATCTATAATTATTATTAACACACCTATATACTGGGCATGGGTGGAAGGCTTGGCCTTTTGCTTGGTGTTTTGTTCCACTCATGCCACCTTAGGCGCCGATAAACCGGCATTATGTTCCTTGATTTTGCGTTCCTTACACGATGGGTGAAATGGGGACCCCTTGACAGTTCGACTTTGAATAAAACTCCTCCAGCAAGGCCCAACTTTGGTTTTTAATTTGCTCATAATAACAACTTAATTAATTAATTTAATTGCATAGGGAGTTAGCGCTACCCGAGGATTCTTAATTCTACATAGCAGGGGGGGCCAGTGCTGATGGTGTTCGTCCCAAACGGGGGTCCTGCAGGGCCGCCTTGGGGAAACCCGAGGTATCTGGTATAACCTGTAGCATCGCCCATCCCGTAGTGTCCTGAGATGAGATAAACGCGGCTACTATCAGGGTGTCGACACACCGGGAGGTCTTGCTGGACTAGTTTTACCATTGTCGAAATGACTTGTGCTACCGGGAAGCCGAGCCTGATCGGATTTTCCCTAAGATAAGGGGTGATGATATTATATTTATCACTTCAGCTAATCGTGAGAGCTTGTGATGGGCTAAGTTGGAACACCCCTGCAGGGTTATGATATTTCGAAAGCCGTGCCCGCGGTTATGTGGCAGATTGGAATTTGTTAATGTCCGGTTGTAGAAACCTTGACAGAGGATCCGAAGTAAAACACACAACTGTGTGAGTAACCGTGACTGTCTCTTTTCACTTTGAGAAGAGAACACGGTGGGGTTATGTTTGATTCGTATGTAGTTAGGATCTTTAGCGATCACTACTTTTGCGACCGTTTGCGTAGCTTCTCATCTTATTCTTGTACTCGTAAGCTAGCCACCATATTTGCTTAGCCGCTGCTGCAACCTCACCACTGTACCTCTTCCTACCCACAAAGCTTTGCTAGTCTTGATACCCATGGTTATGGGATTGCTGAGTCCTCGTGGCTCACAGATACTACAACACCAGATGCAGGTTCAGCCGAGTTGATGCAGAAGCTGGTTCAAGTTCTTCACTGGGAGCTCGTTGAAGAGTTTGGCCGTATGCTTGTGACGTTTCGACGATCAGTAGTGGTTTCTACTAGGATTCGATCCTGACCTGTGGCTTTATGTTGTTTTGGTATCTTTCTTTTGGTTCTTCGCCCGTAGTCGGGTTGTGATGTTTTGATTGATGTATTGCTTATGAAATGTATTGTGTGAAGTGGCGAGTATAAGCCAACTATTTCATTTTGCAGTTTCATCCCTCTTTTACATGAGTCGTGCAAAGATACCAAACTTGAGATCATTCTAGGATGGGCTTATACCTTTAAGTCGTGCCTCGACACGTAGGAGGTATAGTCCCATCCTGGGCATTGCAGCTTTGAACCTCAACCTTTCTTGCAATGTAGTTAGCATTGGTTTGCGCACATGGTCCTGTCAATTGCCCTGCTGTAATTCGTTTACCTCACATAGCTGTTTTATCGTCTTTTGGGAGAGAGACATCACTAGTGAACATCATGAGACTCCGGTCCATATTACCATCATTAATCACATCCGCTATTTACTTTTCGCTATTATTTACTATTGCAATTATATCTATCATTACTATCACTTGCGTTTAATCCTTTGTGAACTACAAGGCCGGAGGGATTGACAACCTCTCTGTACTCGTTGGGAGCAAAGTTATTTGTATCTGTGTGCAGGTCCACGTTGATTGCTAATATCTGGCGCCATAGCAGTTGACACCTTCTTGTTGAACCTAGGAGTCTCTGGGGATTCGATACTTGGTATCTTTGCCAAGGGAAAAACTTCCGCAACACTACATCTCACACCTTCCACTTGGGGTAACCAACGAGGGGCGAGAAGCCTAGCAACAACTCACCCCCACTCAAAACAATCTAGTCCCAAGATTCAGGGTCCGTCGGAAAGAGTGTGGGGTACTCAAGTCGAAGACAGTCCTCCCTTTCCCAGGTAGCCTCATTCTTGGAATGGTGTGACGATTGAACCTTGAGAAACTTGATATTATGATATCGAGTGGTACGCTCGGCTTGATCAAGAATCCGAACAGGGTATTCTCGATATGTGAGGTTATCTTGGAGATCTAGCGTTTCGTGGTCCACTTCGCGAATAGGATCCGAGAAGCAACACCTAAGTTGAGAAATGTGGAAGACATCATGAACTCTAGAAAGATGCGGAGGTAGTTCCAGTTGGTAGGCAACTTCACCTCATTTGGCAAGAATTCGAAAGGAACCAATATAGCGAGGAGCCAGTTTTCCTTTGATATCAAAGCGATGGGTTCCCTTCAAAGGAGTAACCCGAAGGTAAGCCTTCTCACCGACTTCGTAAGTCACATCCTTATGATGATGATCATATTGGCTCTTCTGGCGAGATTGGGCTGTTTTAAATTTCTCACGAACAATACAAACTTGCTCCTCTGCTTCCTGGATCATATCCAGGCCAAAGAATTGTATTTCCCCGATTTCTGACCAGTTAAGAGGTGTTCGACAACTTCGTCCATAAAGAACTTTGAAAGGAGCTTTACCCAAGCTAGCTTGATAGTTATTGTTATAAGCGACTTCGGCAAATGGAAGACATTTCTCCCAATCCATACCAAAAGAGATAACAGAGGCTCAGAGCATATCTTCTAGAATTTTATTGACTCCTTCTACTTGACCACTTGACCGTGGGTGAAAGGCAATGCTAAAGAAAGACGAGTTCCCATAGCATTTGGGAAACTTTCCCAAAATCGAGAGGTGCAAAGACTTCCACGGTCTGAGTTAATCTCCAATGGAACACCATGAAGAGATACCATCCGAGAGATATACAAGTCTGCTAGCTGGCTAGCGGTTATACTCTCTCGAACAGGCAGGACATTCGCTATTTTGGACAGGCGATCGATGACGATGAAGATATCATTATTCCCTCTCCTGGTCATGGGAAATCCGGTGATGAAGTCCATACCAATTTTATCCAATTTCCATCTAGGAATAGCTAAAGATTGAAGGGTGCTAGCAAGCCATTGATGATCTCTTTGACACGATGACAAATGTCGCAATTAGCAATGAACTGAGCGATTTCTCTCTTCATCCTAGTCCACCAGAGCCTCTGGCATAGGTCTTGATACATTTTGGTACTACCAGGATGAATCGTAGGAAGAGATTCATGAGCCTCCTTAAGGATCAACTACCGTAGTTGTTGTTTCTTGGGAACCACCAAGCGATTCTCAAAGTAGACAACACCTTGATCGTCCAGGGAAAAACATGTAGCAGCTCCGCTAGCAACGTTCTCCTTGATCTGAGATATTCCCCTATCATACTGCTGGGCAGTTAGGATTTGATCCGTAAGGTTAGGTTTCGCCACCAAGGTGGGAATGAATCCTCAAGGAATAGTGTTAAGGTTAAGCTTACGAAATTCCTCATGGAGAAGTGGTTGACCTTGTTGTAACATGAGGTTGTTACAATCAGACTTACGACTTAGTGCGTCAGCCATGACATTGGCTTTTCCCGGGTTGTACGTTAGTCCTAAATCGTAATCCGTGATCAACTCAACCCAACATCTTTTCCTGAGATTCAAATCCGGTTGGGTGAAGATGTATTTCAGACTTTGGTGGTCAGCAAAGATCTCACAATGATTACTGAGGAGGTAATGTCGCCACGTTTTAAGTGCATGGGCTACAGCTGCAAGCTCTAGATCATGTGTGGGATAGTTATCCTCATGTGGACGCAAGAGATGCGTAGGCAATCACATGATGATCTTGCATGAGTATGCAGCCTAGTCCTTATCGTGAGGCGTCACAATAGATAATATAGTCCTTGGATAAATCTGGTGGCACAAGTACATGAGCAGAAGTTAGGCGTCTTTTCAGTTCCTGAAAAATGTACTCGCATTATGGAGTCCACTCCAACCTTTTATATTTCTTGAGGAGTTTAGTTAGAGGCTTAGCAACCTTGGAGAAATTCTCGATGAAGCGACGACAGTAGCTCGCTCAGCGAAGGAAACTCCTAACTTGCTTGACTGATTCAGGTGGAGTCCAATCAAGAACAGCCTGAACTCGCTCGGGATTGATAGCAATACCCTTACCAGAGATTACATGACCTAAAAAGGTCACTTCTGGCAACCAGAATCCACTTTAGAGAATTTGGCATAAAGGCGATGCTCTCAAAGTTTCGTCAATACCAGCCTTAGATGCTTGGCATGATCTTCCTTGTTCTTGGAATAGATGAGTATATCATCGAGATATACCATGAAGAATTTATCCAAGTACTCCATGAAGATAGAATTCATTAGGCAAGAGAAGGTGGCTGAGGCATTGGTTAACCCGAAGGACATGACAGTGTACTCGTATTGGCCATAACGGTTTAGGGAATGTCCCCGTTCTTGATTTTGATTTGATGGTAGCCCAACCTCAAATCCATTTTAGAAAAGAATGAGGATCCAGCGAGCTGATCATACAGGTCGTTAATCCCGGGGAGAGGATACTTCTTTATGGTGACCAGGTTGACGGGTCGATAATCTACAACCATTCGATCTGTTCCATCCTTCTTCTTGATGAAGAGGACGAGACAAGCCGAAGGAGAAGAACTAGGACAGATGAAACCCTTTTGCAAGGACTCAACGAGTTGTTTCTTAAGCTCGGCTAGTTCTAAGGGTGCCATCTTATAGTGTCTTCTAGAGATCGGAACAATTCCTGGAACAAGATCTATCACGAACTCTACATATCTGTCAGGTGGAACGCCTAGCAGTTCTTCTGGAAAGACATCCGGAAAGTCACGACCTACGGGGATATCTTCGAGGTCTGGAAGGGGGCTGGCATTAAGAGAGTAGAGCTGTCGCTCAGCCACTCAGGTCAAAACATTGACTATCTTTCCCGATCGGTGTGTAAGTTGAACAGTTCTAGTGTAACAATCAATCTTAGCATAATGAGCTGTCATCTAGTCCATACCCAAGACGATGTTTATGTCTGAGGACTTAAGAGCTATCAAGGATGCAAGAAAGACAAGTCTATCAACGAAAATTTCATTCCCATGGCTTACTCTAGAAGTTTGCCATCTAGAGCCAGGAGTTTGAATTTCCATGGTGGTGGGCATGTCATAAAATGTCATGTTGTGCATTCGAGCATAGCTCTCTGATATGAACGAATGAGATGCTCTAGTATCAAAAATAATAGATGCCGGATGGGAGTTAACAAGGAGCGTACCAAGGACAACGTTGGGATCATCATGAGCCTCCTCAGCGGAGAAAGAGTTGACATGGCCACATGCAGTGGTGGCTGCCTTGGCATAGTAAACCTTTCCTGCTGGCTTACCATGGCCAACAGACTTTCCTGGCTGGTTCTGAGGACACTCTCGCATAAAGGGGCCAGGTTCTCCGCACTTGAAGCATGTCACCGTGCCAGTAGGCGGAGCAACTTTGGCAGCTGGTCCTCCATATGTCTGGGGTGGTGCATATTGCTGGGTTGGGTGAGGCACCTCATAGGATGACCTTGGGGTGCACCTAGGTGGTAGAGCTATGTTTGGAACCCACACCCGGCGCTTCTGGGAGCTAGAACCGAATGAAGAACCAAAATCACGGGGTTGCTTACATGTAGCCTATAGTCAGCCTGGCCAGCCTCATCACTAATGGCCTTGTTCACAAGCTTATGGAAGGAAGCACACTCGTGCAGATGGAGGTCATGGTGAAGCTCAGGACTAAGCCCCTTTCGGTACCTTGCCTACTTCTTGGCATCGGTGGACACTTCCTCAGGAGCGTAACCTGCCACATTTCCGTACTCACGACTATAGACATCCACAATTAGCTTGCCCTGAGTGAAGTTGCATTCCTCATCCCTTTTGTGATCCATAAGGCCCTCTAGAATGTGGTGCTCACGAAAGGCTTCACTGAAGTCCGCCCAGGTAGTAACCTGACCGGCTAGATGCATAGCTTCATAATTCTCCCACCAGAGACTGGTGGAACCCTCAAGGTGATATGCAGCATAGGTGAACTTGTCAGCCTCAGCTATGTGGGTAGAACGTAACTTGTGGGTGATGCTGCAAAGCCAGTAGTCAGCGTCGAGTGTCTTGATGGACTGGTGGAAAGTTGGCGGATTTAACTTGATAAAGTCATTGATGGACACCAAGTCATTCCTCTGCTGGTATGCGGTATTCTGCTCGATGCGCTCTAGCAGGCGGTTAGTCTCACATTTGTTCCTCTCCGCTTCCATCACGACCTGAGCTAGGGAAGGTGGATGGGGTAGGTTTCCATCCCTAGCCCCACTTGCCTCGCCTTGATCTTGGGCAGCAGGGGTGCTTCGAGTGTTAACCATCCTAGGAAAATAAAACCACGGTTTAGACAAGGACAACAAAACTCTAGCATATGGTTGAAGAATGTAATGGACGACATGGAATGTAGAGATGAACATCTGTACAACATTGTAATAACTAAACTTCCATATATATACCATCAGTAGTACACACCATACATAGTTTAGTACAAGCCCAAGCTAGAGTATAAACTGCGGTGAAATATGATACAACTCATCAGAGGCATTCCAAGCTCCTATACATTATTTATCTACGCCTCCGGAAGTACACACCTACTCATATCCCACAAGACATGCAGGACTGTGGAGATACACTACTACAATACTACTACTACCACGAACCACCTCAGGCATCTCCGTAGTAGACAACGTCCACATGGAGGTGTGATGCCTTCGACACCGGGCCAATCCATTCGTTCTGGCAGTGGAGACCGTACTAGATACAGAGTGGCCATATCAAGATACCCTGTCTAGAGGACATGTGCTAACTGTGTCAAAGCGGTCCAGTGATGTGCTGGAGTGTTGTAGAGTTTCATCTGGAGGGCACGGACCTCATGATCCCTATCCTCTTGTAGCTGGGTGGTGGTCTGAAGTACCGGCTCCTCACGAGCAACATCTGTGTCAAGACCTATGTAGTAACCATCCTCACCAGGAAGCGATTCGGGCATATAGCTGAACTTGGTGTCTTGCAGCAACACATTCCTAGCATGGATTATAGTCATCATCGAGTAGGCAGCATCCTGCATAGACATCTCGATCGTAACTCCGAGCCCATATGCCAAGTGGATACGATCGGTACCTCTAGGATATGAGGGATATATCCTGACTGTGCAGAGGTACTGACTCTGGTTGAAATCCCGATACTGCTGCTCTACAATGTACCCGGGATACCAACAATAGCCAGTCTTGGTCATCATGCGGACCAACATAGCCGTGTGACCTGGCACATCGATGCGTCGGGTCAGACGGACCACCTGATGGGGGTGCGGTCATCCATCTAAAACACGTAATAATGCAAAGGCATTAGAATTTCTAGTAGAAATCGGGCAACATAACAATTGTAAATGCTCAAAAAGGATTATGTGACATCTTACAAAATGATAGCATAGCCACTCAACAACATCATATCAAGGTTCTGGATCCAACTAACAACATACTGGGGTAGTTGAAACTGAACCCAGGCTTGAAACCAAGAATCCTAAGAGTCTACGGATTAGTAACACGTGAACCTGATAGAAAGATGAGAAGCCTAGTTCTTAACCCCCGTAGAAAGAAGAGGCTGACTCATATATGAAGGGCATAAGGTAAAGGAGTAAAAGAGCCTTAGGTTTCCATCTACAATCAATTCCCCTACATATAACTAAAGCATTTCTAGACTCGATATCGACAAGTTGGACTTGATGAACCTACATGCACTCTGGCTCTGATGCCAATGTTGTCAGGACCTCGATCCTAAGTCACACCGATCTAGCATGTGACACATCATATCACTTTGCGGCCTCACGCACGGTATCCCCACGGGTGCCACCTTACCTGGCCCAGGACCGTTTGCGCCTTTGAGCTCACGTATATGATATTGTCGCTAGCATCCATATGACAGAGAACCCGAGACGACATGACTAGTTGTAAACCAAAAGTGGGGCTGAATTACAGGGACAAGCATACATGACCCATCAATGCACATGTCGGTCAGCAGCGAGTGTTGCGGGGCTGTAGCAAGCTAGCAAGACTCCGGTATACATCGCGCGACATTTTCCCGGAAGGAACATACACATGAGCAAGGACGGATACATGCCGGCCAATCAATGTGTTCCGGAGCAGTAGCAAGCTACCAAGGCTCAGTGGAAGCACTAGGAGGCATTTCCCCATAAGATAGGCTACCAAGGTTAAACAACTAGGGGTCGGATTCCACACATACCAAGCATTTCAATAACATACACACAAAATGCTCGATATGTGCAAATACAACATGGCATCACAACAAAACTCTATGTCGCAAAGTATTTATTTAAGAGGCTCCGAAGAGCCATACATAACATATCCATACAGGTAGGGGTCACACGACCCAACACTCAAGTCATACAAACATACAAGCACATGCGGAAGCTAAACTTGCCTGAGTACAGACAACTTAGAAAGAAAGACGCTTGACGAAGACCGTCTATCTACAGTGGTCCTTCACATGTGTTGAGATTGCTACTTGGGCAGCAACCTAACCGTTGACATCGAGGTCTATGTAGAAACCTTCGGAGGGAGTGGTGTTCACCTCTGCAATAGTTATTAAGAAAACATGAGTACAAAGGAACTCAACAAGTCTTACATCAAAACCTACCATACACGCAACATTATAAACAAGGGTAATGGAGTTTATTGTAGCAAGCCAGCTTTGACTCTTGGCTATCCTATACTACGTCTATCAGCAGTTTGAAATAGATGAGGTAGCGCACACGAGTCCACTAATCACCACAACAATACTCTACCGTGGATCCTCTCCCGTCTTCCTACAGAAGGGCCATCCACGACACTCACACTTGTCTTGAGTCTTCTATGAGTAACCATTAACTTGTCTATGAACTGCATAAGCAACCAAGTAGTCCTTTACCGTGGACGCGACTATTCGAATACTTTAGCAACCCTATAGGGGTATACTTCTTCACACACACTTCCACCACTTATCACCGTTTACACGACATGTGCTCGACAACCTTCAAGCGGAAGACCAACGAGGGTGTCGGCCACGACTTGACTAACCACACAAGTCTCTAGTCTAGGTTTATCGCCTATTCATGTTCCATATGTAAGGAAATCCGGCCGGGGCTTCCACTACGGCCCTGAATGATGTGTACAAGGTTCCCAAGTCACCAAATGGGCGACTTGGTACACCGGGCAACGTACCTACCACATCACAGCCCAAACCTAGGGTCAGCGTTGCGCACGGCCTCCAGTATGCTACAAACACCAGAAACTAATTGCAACTCCTGGACAGAGGACAGGGCGATCAATAAGTCGAGAGATTCAGTTAAGGATCCCAACGTGTGGTAGTAGCTAGTCTTGAATCACACACACATAACTCAATTGTTAGGGACGGTTCCAATGAAACAATCCACCATGTTCTCCTACATGGCCTTCCATCGATACCTTTACCAAATCATATTCCACACTTCACTCTCATTACCGGACACAACCATTTCACTCCGATCCATCACCTAGATGAACCAGACCTGACACTACTCTAAGCATAGCAGGCATAGCATGGTAGGGACACAACATGGCTCAATCAACTCCTACAGATGATAGTGGGTTTCAACTATTTACTGTGGCAATGACAGGTCATGCAAAGGAATGGGATCCAGCTACCGCAACAAATAGCAGTGGAAATGTTATTGTCTTAATGCAATAAAAGAGAGCAGGAGCGAGAAGATGGATTTGTATCGGAATGTTCCATGGGGGTTGCTTGCCTCGCATAGTGGTCGAGGTGTACTGCCCTTCAACTGGATACTCATGAATATCCTTGGGGGCAGAACCTACCACGGAGATCACACCGGTAACACAATCAACACATGGTAATATGCAACAATATGATGCATCACGCTAGCTAGTCCTAATGCAAGTACTAACTACGGTTGTGACAGCTACGCAGAAGCTTCCTATGGGACCAGGAACTTTTGTTCTCCACCTTACTCAGCCCTCCGTATCCCCAGCAACAATGGCCCGAAAGAGGAGGAAATTGGACTCTGGTAAGCCTCTCCCGGAAGAGCCCTCTGGGGCACCTTGGAGGGACCCTGCAGGGAACAACTCCCATTCGCTTGCCGGGTTGCACCCTCCTACCAAAACTCAGGTCCCCGCGGTCGAGGAACGCACCCCAATGAATATGGAGGTGCCGCTAGTCCTCGTTGCCAAGCCCTAGGCTCTAACTTGGGCAAGGCACATAGTCCACTTCCTCCAAACCGGAGAACCTCCCAGAGAGCAAGAAGAAGCTGAAAGAGTAGCCCAAAGGGTGAGTATGTATCAGTTTGTCCATGACACTCTGTACAGAAGGATGCCCAATGGTGTGAAGTTGAACTGTATTTGCCGGGAAGCAGGAAAGGAACTGCTGACAGATATACGCAAAGGCATGTGCGGCTCCCACATTGGATCAAGGGCATTAGTTGGGAAAGCTTTCTGACAAGGATTCTATTGGCCCACAGCCCTCCAAGATGCAGTCGAGCTAGTCACCAAGTGTGAGGCCTGTCAGTTCCATTCCAAGAATATCCATTGCCTGCCCAAGCTCCTCATACAATCCCTTTGTCATGGCCATTTTCGGTCTGGGGGCTCGATATCCTCGGCCCTTTCCCCTGAGTTACCGAGGGATTTGAATTCTTGTTCATTGCTATCGACAAGTTTACAAAGTGGCCGGAATTAGATGCCGTGAGAAAGGTGACTGCTCAGTCGGCTATCAAATTCTTGAACGGACTCGTGTGCCGCTTCGGAGTCCCTGCTCGGATCATCACCGACAACGGCACCCAGTTCACGAGCCGCGCCTTCATGCAGTATGTTCGTGTCCTCGGAAGCAAGATCTCATTTGCCTCTGTTGCACACCCCAGAAGCATTGGACAAGCTGAGAGGGTCAACACTGAATTGTTGCAGGGCCTCAAGACAAGAACATTTGATAAGCTGTAGAAGTGCGGCAGGCGATGGATAGATGAGCTCCCGGTGGTTCTCTGGTCCCTCAGAACGACACCAAACAGAGTTACCAGGCAAACTCCATTCTCCCTTGTCTATGCGGCAGAAGCAGTTATCCTCACGGAACTCATTTACGGGTCTCCTCGAGTGCTTTCCTATGATGAAGCAGCGCATGATCAGCACCGATGTGACGATGTTGTGCTCCTCGAGGAGAACCATCTCCGGGCTCCTACGCATGCTGCACGCTACTAGCAAGCCCTGCATCGCTATCACTGCTGTAGGGTTCATGCCCGCTTTTTGAGGAAGGCGACCTTGTCCTTAGGCTCGTTCAGTCCGCCAAGGGTGCAAACAAGTTATCGCCAAAGTGTGAAGGCCCTTATCGGGTGGTATGAATCACCAGACCTCGCGCAGTCCGTCTGGAGACCGGAGATGGCATTCAGTTGCAAAACTCATGGAAAATTGAGCATCTCCGCAAGTACTACCCGTAAGGTGTGGCTGTCGGGCCCTGCCCAGCAGCCACCCTTTTGTACACACCTTGCCTCAGTTGCATGTAACCCCTTGTAGAAAGCCTGACGCAGACCCTGAGAAATAGAGAAATAAATGAAGTGCTGATAGGGCTCCCTCGACAAGATTGCATGCATCCACAAGCATATCATGAGCATCTCATGTTCATGTAGATAAGATAGCATTTGACATCATTTTCATCAGCATAAACCACAGGTTCCTTCTATGGACTTGGTTCCCCAAGAGGAGATGAAAAGAGAAGCCAACACTGCAATCTTTGGGAAGCCAAACATAAGTTTTTCCTTTTATCCATACATGTTCTATAAGAACTTGTGCATAAGAAAACCCAGCCACCTTCGATACTTAGGTGCTCCCATCCTTTGACTTGAACACTGCTTCGGTCAGGATGGTCGCAGTGGCCTTTGTTGAAAAAGGATTGGCGGGGGGCTAGTTCCTCTTCGCGTCTTACTCCCGGCAAGCTTGTCTCCGAGGCAACAAGACTGTCGGGGGAAACTTGTTTACTTGGAAGAATAGAGGCATCCCACCTCTGCATGGATGCGGTACATGCACGAGTCCCCGACAAGGTTCATCTTTTTCATTAATATGCTGATCAAAAAGTACAAACCTTACAAAACACATACATGGATAAAAGATATTACATTTATTTGAATTAATGTTTGGCAAGTGCCTATAGTTTAAGATTGAAAAAACATAAGTGCCCCGTAATTCCCTCTTTTCATTTTCCCTTCACTAGGTACTATGGTGGCAAGGAGAAGAAGGGACTAAGGAAGAACCCAAGCAGGAGCTCGCCCCGATCACGTCACGGCCTGTCGGGCGCATCCTCACAAGACTAGGAGTGGCGAGGCTGCGAAGGAGGAGTGCGAAGGGCGGCACGGCGTCCCCCTGGTCACCACCTTCGGGACCGGCCGGAAGCCCCAGCTGAGCCCCAGCGGAGTCAACCACCAAGGCTCAGCTGGAAGACCGCAGGAGGGGGGCGAAGGCACCAAGGGAACATCCATCCCCGGCCACCACCCAAAGAGGGTGGTGACGATGGTGCCGGGGAGGGAGTGGAGGAGCGGGAATATGAGGCGGCACATCGCTAGAAGGAGACGAATGCATCGAGGTCGCCATACTCTGACTTGACCCCGCGCCATCCGCCTTCTCCGTCCTCCCTCTTTTCTCCCCCTCACCATCGTCCCGAGGAAACACCGAACCTCCAGCCCGGTGCTCCCCTCGGCGAAGCGCCCAATGGCCAGGATGGCCAGGGGGATCGGCGTGCTGCCCCCCGCCATGACGAATAGGATGGCACCCCTTCCTTCAGCATCATCTCCGGCCTTGCTAAAAAGGGCAGTGCAGAGGTCACTAGTGCCCCTAGATCACGCACCACTCACTCCCCAAACTTCAACATGAGCATTCGACATCGACAGTCACAAGCTACTGCCCGGGCCTAGCCCCGGGCTCTCTTCTTCAGCGTAAGCCAAAGGGCAAGGGGCAAAATGAAGAGATGAGTATGGATGAGTGCCTCCGCTCTTCCCGCACTCCTCCTATTATAGGCGAGCTGGGGGTGGAGGCTGATTCCCCGGTGGGTAACCACCGCCCTCCTCCACCAATTCAAGAAGCTCGGGTCCCTGCTTTGACGCTCTTCCGCATCCCACCTCTGCATGCATCATACGTGGCTAAGGATAAGGGCGTGGTGGGAAGAGTGAATTGGCAGTTACTCCCCCGTGCGTTAAAGTCATTCATGGGCCATTACAAAAGATGGCCCCACCAGGATTGGCGTTATGCGACTCGCGGGAGTTGCGGAAACTGGACTAGGCTCAAGTTAATGAAGAAGCAAAGAATATCTCATGAGAGGCAAGCCATTCCTGTGCCTCTACATGTGCCTTTGTTAGAGCCTACCCCGATGACGCCCAACGGCGCGACCATGCCAAGCTCTAGGTCTTCTGTCGGTACAACAAACCATGGGTCCGTTACCCCAGACTATGCAAAGGCCCAAGAGCATGTTTACTACTCCAGCATCAGATCAAGAACCGAAGGGATCAACTCTTTGAGGAAACAAAGAGCTGGTAAAAGAAATCAAGACAACCAAGATCAGCCAAAGGGGCAAGATATCACTAGGAGAAGAGCCTTCCTTGCCGGGCATGCGAGACTGGCGGGGTGGGATCGCCCCAGAAGGAAGCCTCCAACATTGCCCCGGCATGCTTACCGGGGGATTGCGAAGGCAAACTGCCACCTCACAACGACGCCCGTCGTCAATCAGTGCGGTGTCAAGCTCCTAAGTGGCTCGGTGGCAGCCTCCTATCACATGGCAGCCACTTCCTATAGAAAGAGCCTACAAATGACACCCGTCCTGCGATGTGTCAAGCAAGTAGGCGCTAAGCTGGCGAAAACAGCCCGGCAAGGCCTGCCGGGTAGGCTGTGATGTGACACTAAGCGACGTATTTAATGCACTCTGTCAGAATCTAGAGTTCAGTATGATAGCATTGTTTGCTATCTAATCAGCCAAGAAAGACTGATTTGCCACCGTGGTGACCCCTTAATCTATAAAAGGAGGCCCATGGAATCGTAGAACGGATTCGGCCATTCGAACCCACACACACTCATATGCATGCAACCGCTCTCACCCCAAGGCAACCTTGCCGGGAAAGAGCGTCGTGCTCTTTTCCACCATTCCACCATCAACCACGAAAGCAGGACTAGTAGGGTTTTACGCCTCAAGGCGGACCGAACCTGGGTAAAAACTACCTCTGTGATCTCTGTCATGCTGCGCCACGCTCTCCGCTCTTTGGGCAACATGCCCATCCCCCTGCCGAACCAAAAAGGGACTCCTGTCCCATCGAAGGCCGTGGTTTTCCCGCGACACGGATCGACTATGTGAGTGTGCGGTGCGGCCGTGATAGGCATGCGTAACTGTACCTCCTTTACATTTTGAACTTTTAAATCGTAGCATCTGGTTTGCATGGGTGACCGACTTCGATTTTAGTATGCACTGTGTTAGAAAAGAAGGGCGGCGCTTTCCTTCGCGAGATTGATAGATACAAATCCTGATTAGAAATGTAATGGTTGGGCGGTCTAGTTTGTGTGTAGCCCATGGTCAGATTGCCAACATGTGTTCCCATATGCCACTGAAATGCCAAGTCGATTTGCATTGAGCGGAGGGGTAGATTGGACGTGCGCTGGTCTGATGCGAACATGATAGGCATGCGGTGAGTGTTCCTTTTCCTCATTTAGAACTTGTGAAGATAACCCCATCAAGAAAATATTTGTGAATATAATACTTGGTGGTTCTTGGCCTTCGTGCGATACATCGGTGGAAATCCTGATTATAACGACACTAAATTTGGTAGTACAAAATCCCGTAAAAAGGTGTCCTCTTCGCCCCTCCTGCCGCAATCATTGTGTGAATCATATACTCCCCCCATTTTTGTAGAAGTATACAAGGCCACTAACTCATATCAGGTACCAGGGTAAACATTAAAGTCGGTTTAAGCCAATGTTAAAAGCTAGCTTTCATTATTGCGTGACGTGCTAATTATTGCGTATTTTTCTCCAACGCCCAACAAGCTAACCCTCTCACTTTTCATTGGTTAATTAATGCAGCGCATGCAAACCAACCTTCTCACTTCTGCATGCAGGCAGAGGGATATCAATGTCCTTGGTTCCTAGTACGAGGCAAACCCCATCAAATTTTCCTTGATTAGTGTTAGTGGCCTTATACATATGCAAATTGTAATTTTGATATTGGTCGTGTATAAAAATATATGGAAGGAGTAACTATTTGACTTCCTTCCCCATTACGGTGATGTTGATGATATCTCGATCATTTTGGCACTATAGTGTAGTCATTCCAGCTTACTGTGGTAAAGATGGTTTCTCAAAGAAGACGATGGAGAAGTGGAGTTAGCGAAGAGTGAAATGATGGTCGCTTCATCCGTGCCTTGTGATTTGATGCCTCACTTCTTTGTGATTTGTGATAGAAGGGACAAGGGAGTGGACTCTATGCTCTATGCATGCGTCCAAGCATGGGAGGAAGATGAGAGAGGTTGCATTTTTCTATTCCTTCAATCAATTTGGCATTCACGCACCAGGGAGCTTTGTTTCCCTCTTTTTTGGCTTTGGCAACAACCTCCATAATGGTTCTCCTCGATGCCATTATATATTTTACCATTTGGCTGCACATTGTGGATGCCCTTAAGCGTACCACTTGGTTTTCCTCTTTGGTCCTATCTATACAAATCTTGATTATGTTGGTCTAAAATATATATCAAGTTTAGCAAAAAGGAGGTGATCTTGCCGCGCAGAAGGTGGGGTAGGTTTTTTCTTTTTGGAGGAGGCTGGCCTAGCGGTTTGCTAACATGTGATCCCATGTGTCAGTGATGTACCAAGTCGATCTGTGTCCCACATGAGGTAGAACAACGGTAGAAGCAACACATGGTTAACTTGAAGAAGATGATGGATAAGCTTATTTAACAAAGATTGAAATGATTGTTGTTACGTCCATCCAATTTTTTTTGAACTTTACTTCATCCCTCCAACTTAACTGCGGGAAATGTGCAACTTTGTAATTTGACGCCTCATTGCTCATATACTATTGCGATGCCACTGCCGGGTGTCGGTGTACACAAACCGGGGTGTTTACCCCCTTGACTGGCGCACTGACAAGCGCAACTGCCGGGGCGGCCAGATCGTGCTGGGCATCGCAACGACTAGAGTGGGATGGCACTCAACAAAATTCAAGCCAGAGAAGCCGCTCTTCATGAGATATAAGAGCAAATTAAGAAGACCAAACCAATAACCGCTCCAAAGATCTCTAGGAAAGCCTCCCTTGTTGGCCTGGCGCCCGGAAAGGTTTCCAGGGCCTCCAAGACCAAAGCAAAACAACAAGGCAAAGGCCCGATCAGCTCCATGCCAGCAAAACTCTACGAGTCACCACTGCTCCACCTCATTGAGACTCCAATCACTAATCAATGAGGTGTCGAGCCCTTGAGCGGCTAGGTGGATCATGCTGAGCATGTGGCATCCTACTGGTGGAGAGGTTACCTTTAATGACACCAATTCTATAGGCGTGTCAAGAAAATAAGAGGTGGTTAAGGAAGCGGTGGAAAGAACCCTGCCGGGGCATCTTCTCCGCAAGACACCTAAGCTAGCATTTATGGCATTGTGTCCCAAACTGCCAGAGTTAGGTATGATAGCATTGTTTGATATCTAATCATTGCATAATGACTGTTTTGCCGCTTTGGTCGCCTCTTAACCTATAAAGGGAGGACTGAGACAATCGAGCAAGGGATTCGATGTTTTGAACCTCTAGCACTTGTACACATGTAGCTGCTCTCCTCGAGGCACCTTTGCTGGGCTTGAGAGCTCTGCGTTTTATGCTCCACCAATCAGTCCACCAAAGCAGGAGTAGTGTATTACACAACATATCGGCTCAAACCTGGGTAAAAAAGAGCCTCCTGGGTGCGCTGCCTTGTTGCTTTTGCTCTTTGCGCAATGTGATCATCCCCCTCGCCGAAACACAAAGGCGCCCGTGGCCCCATGGGTGATCGTGTTCATCCATTGCGTCATCTTTGGTGTGCTAGGTAGGGCGAATTTTCTTGTGCGAATCTCAAGTAACAACTAGCGCGTCCATCTTCATCACCTTCCACTTCACCGAGGGCTCACAAGAAGAAGAGCACTGCGGCGGTGCATTCCTCCACTTCCAAGGCTCCTTTGCAACTGGCCGCAGGCATCGCGGATGCCACAGCTGTCACAGGCATAGGAGGCATCGTGGGTGGCACGACCAGTGTAGGCGGCGCTGCCGTCATGCCCACCTAGGTCAAAGCAGGAGTTTGAGCTGGTGGAGTCGCCAGCTTCCCCAACCTTCTAACGAGCATGGCCACACCGGTGCAGGTGGTGGGAGCACCCAGCTTTCGCCTCCCCACCGCACCAACAAGCACAGCATGTTACCCGAGGCCTTGCGGGGCTCGAAGACCTAAAAAGATGGTACATGGCTGACGGCGCCCTCCCCGTACCTTCCTATGCGATGTGGCCCCGGGAAGCACACCATCACATCGACGTGTGTGGCGACATCCCTCCAATGTCGACAAGCATGCACTTAGCGTTATCTTGTAGCTACCCCGCCAAGGGCAGGTACTCTATTCTCGCTTAGAAGCCGTGACAAGACCGTTGGTCGGGGGCCTCGGTAGGTTGGCCCCCGGCAGAACCCCCAGTTTGGTGTGATTGCCACACCGGTTGTCAAGGGACCCGTAAGGACCAGGGAAGGGATGAGGACCTGAAGTTTGTACGTCCTAACCCTTGCAAGTATCGTATCAGATGATTGAAAGAACAGCCAAGGTTCCCCACTTGTTCCCTCCTGTTCTCTTTTCTCACATAGGGTGGAAAATTTACCCGCGTACAAGTTTACCGGAGGAAGGAATGAAGAACGACAAGAGCATCAAGAGGGGGAGTAAACACATGTTCAAAGGGAATGTTGTGATCTGCCAATGGGAGAGACACAAAGAGAAGCTATGTTGAAACACTTTTGAACTTCTCTTCGTTGCATTTGCATCTCCCTTGAGCAACCAGGGCATTGTATGGAAAACCTGTATTGAAAGGAACCTCTCCGTGATTGTTTGTGCCCCTATTATTTTTGGAGGCCACTCAACAACTTGGGTGGCTGCATCAAGAGTGACCAGGAAAAACTCGTCGGCAATACATATCACCAGGAGGCAACTAAGGATCCGTTCATCAAAATGCTCCAAGCGGCGTGCTGCCGGTGGGCATCCAGAATGCGTAATGGAAAACGAAATTTACAAACACTAAGGGAAACAAAAGGGAGATCATGCATTTAAATACAAGCATAAATTCTGTTGCGCTTAATAAGCAATGCGAGTCTAAAATAAGGACAAATTGTATCTTAAAAGTTGACAACATTATAATGAAGAAAACATAAGAGTTTAATCCCGGCGACCTCCTTGGACCCTGGGGACTCGATGTACTTTGTCAACAAGAGGGTCGGTAATCTTCTTAGGAGTAGAAGTGTCTGTGCCCGCCGACAGCTTCTTGAGAGCGTCGGAGAGATCGATATTAGGATGGCGCTGGGCGAGGTTGAGGAGGACCATGAAAAAAGCATCCCCAAAAAAATTCTAGGACTCATTGGTGAAGTAGGTAGACCTATCATCTTCATACGTCTCCAGCCCGTCGATAATACCCTCGAAGAAGTATAACAGCTTGACGCTCGGAACATCATGCTCATTGACAGAAAAAGTCCAGCTCTTCATGTTCATGGTGGCAATCTCGGAAGAGAAGCGTTCAGCTAGGTTGACCAGTTTCTTTGTCCAAAGTCCATAGAACTCAACCTGATTTTCAAGCTTGAGCCAAGCGTCCTTCCAGAGAGTTCATGCCATGACAACCTCATCCACCAAGAGCTTCCCCCAATCCTTGGCTGACTCAAGATTTGTCTCTAAGGTGGCGAGCCTGGTTTTAAGTCCTTGATTGCATTGGTGGTAGCATCCAGATCCTGGCCCTTGGATGTAAGTTGCGATTGCAGCCCCTCCAGAGTAGTGGTTGCCTTCTGCACTTCTTATTTGAGAGCCTCGATCTCCTTTTCTCCTGGCAAGATCTTCTCCCAGCTTTCCCACTTGGATCTCAAGGTTTGCCTTGGCAATGGAAGTATTAGTAAGGTCGTCAACAACTTCCTTGAGTTTGGCGGCCGAATCTTGGATTTGCATGTCGATGGCCTTCTTGTGACCGTCCTCCAGATTCTTGGTTTGCTATTGAATGAGGGCTTCTAGCTCGTCCTCCTTACCATGAAGGATGGCTACAAGGGCCTTTTCCTGGGCAAGAACGTCCTTCTCTTTGGCGTTGAGAAGAGCCTCATGCTCTGTCTGCTAGTTATCTCGAGCAATTGCCTCCTTCTCGTCAGTAGCCAGCTTTTCTGATTGCCGCATTGGAGACTGGATCTGCCCTGGTACCACTTGCGCAGTTCGTTGCCTTGTCCTTTAGTTGCTAGTCCACAAGGTTGACAGAACTAGTCCCTTCTTGGATCTCATGCCACCTTTGGCCATACCTCTCCTGCGCGTCTTTGAGCCCGACAACCATCGTCTCCGGGAAGGAAAGGTCCTTGGTGCAGTCAATAGAACCATGAATTTCCTTGACCCTCTAGGTCAGGGGTGCCAGTATGCGATCAATCTCCTCGTCAAAGTTCACCCCAACCAAGATGCACGAGTTGGGGGCTCCCAGTCCTTGATGGGTAATGGTCAACACCAAGCTGCTAGAAGAAGGCTGCAATGCAGTTGCAAGCGGGTACACCATCAAGTTCGAAGCATCAGATTGGATGGGCACCTTGTCCTCAACCATCATGGTGTAGTCGGAGACCACTAAGAAAAGACACATCCGTGACATTTTGGCCAAACATTATTTTTCTGTCATGCTTATGACACTTCTCTGACGATAATTGTGAAAAAATGGCATCGTCATAGATGTGGTGGGCTCCTACTTCTATAACAAAAAATCTTGATAGAAAATGGACTTTTCTACCTGGGCGGGCCGGAGACGCACCTGCATGACATTCTTTGGGCCATCCATGATGGAAAAAAATATGGTAGAAGCGAGGGCGAGGAAAATTTTGCGGAGTTTCTGGTTAGTGTGGGTGGTCGCGGTGGAGCGATGCACAAAGGTTTGCGCGTTTCTCGCGTATACGTACGCGCGTGTGTGCGAGGCGTTGGGCTCTAACTAAACTCGAGCGAGGCGTTCGCTTACTGAACCCGAGCGATTGCACTAGCTATGTCACTAAACCCGAGTGATCGGTCCCTTGGCTGTTAACCGAACCCGAGCGATTCCTTCGGTACTGCTGATAACTGAACCCGATCGATCAATCGCCACTACTGCTGCCGCTGCTTACTAAAGCCGATCAAACCTGCTACCTCTTGATGAACAATGACTGTGGGGGGTTGTTTGGACGAGTCGAGACGTATGTGGTTGGGGTTGGATGAATAGTTCTCGGTGGGGGTTGGATGAACATGACCCCATGGTAGCAGGCGGTTGCCGCTGGATGAACAAGACCAAAAGAGGAGGCCGCCATACCCGAGCTGGTTTTGGTGGATGAATAGGAATACGTGGAGGGCTGGTTGAATAGTAGCTGGTGGAGGCTAGATGAATAGTAGCCCATGGATGAACAGTAGCTAGTGGTGGCAGGAGGAAGACGCGGTGGATGAAAAATGCAGGTGGAGGCTGGAGGAAGTTGACGGTGTGTGAACAGTAGCCCGTTGAGTCCCGTTCTATAGTATGCCACACTGCTCCCGATGAATAGGACCCATGTTTCGACTGTAGCGCTCCAATAGAAGTCTGTTTCCTCCGTTTTGCTATAAGCCAGACCCCTACAAATGAACATGACCCCGTTTCGACCGTAGCCCCTCGAGTAGAAGGCCGTTTCCTCCGTTTTGCGGTACACTAGACTCTTACCGATGAATAGGACTCCGTTTCGACCGTACACACTTGTGCAGAAGGCCGTTTCCCTCCGTTTAGCGGTCGCCACACCCTGTTTTGGCTATTCCATCCAAGACGGTTGGCTCCTGTTGAACACGACGCATTCTGTTGCCTCTCGATGAACACGACGTTGTTTTTCCGTTCCAACCCTGCCGGTTGACTGCCAATTAACAAAACACCGTTGCTGCCGTCTCCTTGTACACGAGCCCTGGCCGTACGTATGCACGACTACGCGCTCGAGACCCCTCCTGTATGTACGTACGTGCCCGTAGTTTTTGGAGCGTGGTTGTACGTACGTGTACTCCATTTAGACGTGTACTCCATTTAGTGCAGCTGTACATACGACACATGCTGCTCCTTACTCAGCCATGGTTCATCGCTGCAGAGAGACCGATCGACCGCTATGTACGTACACGTTCGCGACCAGCATTATAACATTATGTACGTTGACACCGGGTGGGTCCCAGCTGTCTGGGAGAACAAGGAGGCACTTCCTTGCGTGCGAAGATATAACTGGCGGGTGTCGCATTTCGGGTTCCGCAAACCCTTGAGAGGTTCGAACTCTGGGGTGCGCACGAAGAACACTCTCTCCCCAGCGCGCTCGCCCTATGATTCCACAACCTAGCTCGACGAACTCGAAGAACAAGGGACATAGAGGATTATACTGGTTAGGGCCACCTTGCGGTGTAATGCCCTACTCCAGTATGTGTGGTGGATTTCCTCGTGGGGCTGAGGATGAACTAGTACAATGGATGAACTGCCTTCGGAGGAGAGGAGTTATTGGGCTCGAATGAGCTTGTGGTGTGTGTTGGGTGGAATGGATCCGATCCCTTCTAAAGTTGGATCGGCTCAAGATCCGATCCTCCTCTATGGTGGTGGCTAGGTCCTATTTATAGTGGCCTTGGTCCTTTTCCCAAATAGCAATGGGAAGGGATACCACAATGGCCAAATTAGAAGGGGAACAACTAGTACAAGCTATCCTGACAAAAGTAGTCTTCGCCTGCCAAAGGCTCTGGTGGAGACGCCGTGTCAGGCTCCACGATGACCTCCATTCTGCCGCCCTGATGGTACTTGGTCTTGTTGCACCGATATGGAAACCTTTGCTTGATTACTCGGGACTCCGCGCCCGCGCTTTCCCCCTAGCACCAAAGGGGAAACTGGTACACTACGCCCGTTGGCGCCCGCCTGGCGTTGGACGTCATGGCTCACGTCATGTGAACCTCGCGAGGTGCACCTTGCATAGATATCTCTGGTCCTCGGGAGCCAGCCTAGAGAGGCTGCCCCCAGCGAGATCTTGCCGTCATCCACCTCACGAGTCTTGGCCCCTCGCGAGGGTCTTGAGCTATGGTTGCTGAAGCTAGGCCCTACCAGGCCGCTGATGGAGCCACGCCACGGGCCGCAGGCAGGCAAGTCTGGGTACCCCTGTTCCCAGAACACCGACAGTAGCCCCCGAGCCCAAGGCGCGTTCAAACTTGGCTTCGAGGCGAAGCCAAAGGGGAAAGGGCGAAGCGCCGCGGGCCCCAATCGCCTACGGCCTTGGTCAACGCGTGGCGACTTGATTGGACGTGGGCATCTCCGCTTCCCCATGCTGCCTCGGCAACTGCCCGACTTGACTAGACCATGCTGTATGCATAGAAAAACCATCATTACGTGAGATCGTGGAGGCCGGCGGTTGGCCTCCTCCAGGCTATAAATGAGGAGAGGGTGAAGCCCCCGTTGCTCATCTCCTTCTTCTTGTCGCCCGCCTCTTCTTCTTCGTCCCTTCTGTGCCCTCTTGTTGCAGCGTCCATGGTGCCAACGAAGAGGTTCTCCGCTGCGGAGAAAGGGAAAGCTCGCCAGGAGGGATCTGACTTGCCGCCTCTCAAGAGGGGGCGGCGCCGCCCCTGCAAGCATGTCGCTACCCCTGCAGCTGTGCTTCAGGGTCATGGGCGTACCCCTTCTGGGGTTGACGCCGCCCTGGGCGGCCGGAACGGCACCTCTTCCCGCGGCAGGGGCCGCTCTCATCGCGGCAGCCCCCTGCCGCAGGAAGGCGCGCCATGGTTTCTCGGCCTCCCCGGCCAGGCTTCCATTTGTCGGAGGTGCCCCCGGAGTTCGTCGTGTGGTCGGAGAGTCCGGCCGGCGCCTGGCTCCAATTGCCGTGCTTGTTTGCCCACGAGCTGCCGGCCGGGGGTGTTGACGCCTCTAGTTGCAGGCTGATGGCTGCTGCAGCAAGGGCTCATGGGTTGCGGTGCAGGTCTCTACTATGGGTAACGTGGCCCTGGCCCGCGGTTGGCAGACGTTCGCCCACGCATGTGGCTTGGACAGGTGATGCACTCTCCACTTCAAGTATGATGGCGCCGTGACCCTCTCTGTGAGGGTGTTCAGGGCGGATGGTCGCCGTGCAGGGTGCTGCCCCGAAGACAGCAGCGGCGACGACAGGCTTGGCCTTGGCAATGGTCGTGACGAGGCTGCAGGTGGACTTGCCCTTCGCAACGGCCATGGCTCATCCAACAGAGGCGGCTCCTCTGCTAGTGAAAGCACCAACAGTGGTGGTTATGACAAACCACCTCGCTGACAGGCACGCTTCGAGGATGGCGGCGGGTCGTCCCGCCGCCATGTGGCGGTGAAGCACGTGGAGGGCTCAGACTGAGCTGCGTCTGGGGGCCCTTGGGGCCGTATCTCGCCAGCTGCTGCGACTATGCGGCCCACTTTTGTTTAGCTTTTCCTTTCTCCCTGCATTTTGAAAAAGTTAGATAGCCCCCTGGGGCGTGTAATGAACTGTGACACCTATGCTGTTATGCTATGTTTTATGCTCTTGTGCTATGTTATGATATTCATGATCCTCGCGAGTGTAGAGGGGTAACTTAGCTTGATACGCCCGAGGGTGGCCACTTGCCTCGTGAGCGTGCGCTTTCTGGTATCTGGAGAGGCTTCCTTGCTGCCAATGCGGGAGCTGCTAGCCTTGGGGGGCATCTGCAAAATTTGTTAGGGAATCTGCCAGGTACCTGCTTCCTCCTTGCGCGAGCCCTCGGGCGTGGGCTAATCATGGCTTAATGCACCGCGTCGTGGTACCCGGGGGGCACGGACTTGAGGGGGGGGGGTGCGCCAATCACGAGATCATACGAGGGCGCCTCATGAAGATCAGGGAAGCCGAAGCTCTGGGGCGACATGGTATCGGTGAGGTGTGCCCGCGGCGTGGGCTGGCCAGCGCGCAGACATAGACACACCTGCCTAGCCCCGCGCGAGGGAGAACGTCAGGCAACTACCATCCTCCCTGAGGAAAAAAGGGGCGAGGAAAGCAGAAGGGGGAAAACTCAACTAAGCAATTGAGAAACACCAGAAATCCAAATTCATTTAAAGATCGCAACCAGATACAGAAAGCAAATGAACAGCCGCGTCCAGCACCTAGTCTAGTCTTCTCACCAGTGCGGAGCTAAGTGCTGCCACTAGGACGTGGGAGGGATCCCCCGAGGCCTGAGGGCGGCACTCCGGAGACTCCGGGGCGTGAACAACCCAACTCAATATCACGTGAGAGTGTCATGGGCTGAGACCTTCACAGGCACTGGGCCTTGCTTCACAGGCATCAGGCCTTTCTTCATAGGCACTGGGCCTTACTTCACAGGCACTGGCCCTTTCTGCATGGGTAGAACTTCCGGAGGTGCTGGATGTTCCAGGCGTTCTGGATGGGGACGCCGTCCCCCGTATCCGGGAGCACGGCGCCAGGCCTGGAGACGTGGGCAATCCTAAACAGGCCCTCTCACATGGGTGAGAGCTTGTGCAGCCCTTCCCTAGAGAGCACCCTCCTCAGGACCAGATCGCCCACCTCGAGTGTCCTGGAGCGGATGCTGCGGTAGTGGTACCGCCGCAACGCCTGCTAGTACCTTGCTGCCCGCAGCGAGGCTTGATGGCGACGTTCCTCCCCCAGCACGAGATCCATCCCCCACATGGCGTCCTAGCGTGCGTCGTCAAACGCCAAGACCCGTGCGGAGCGATGTTTGACCTCATGAGGGAGAACCGCTTCGGCTCCGTAGACGAGGAAGAATGGGGTCTCGCCTGTTGGCTTGGTGGCGGTGGTGAGGATGGACCACAACATGGACTGGAGCTCGTCGTGCCAGCCCCTGTCGCAGGCCTCGAGCTTCTTCTTTAAGGTCCTCTCCTTGAGGCCTCTCAGGACCTTTGTGTTAGCATGCTCAGCATCACCGTTGCTCCTGGGGTGTGCCACTAAGGCATAGCATATCTGTGTTCCATGGTTACCACAATATGTTTTGAAGATATTGCTAGTGAACTGCGAGCCGTTATTGGTGATGATGCGATTAGGGACCCCGAACCGGCCCACGAGGCCCCTGATGAACTTGACCGCCGAGCCGGCGGGGATGGTGCAAACTGGCTCCACCTCCGCCCACTTGGTGAACTTGTCGATGGCGACGTAGAGGTAGCAATAGCCCCCGGGTGCCCAAGGGAACAGTCCCAAAATGTCTAGCCCCTAGACCGCGAACGGCCACGAGGGCGGGATAGTCTGAAGGCCCTGAGTAGGCTGGTGGATCTTCTTGGCATGGAACTGGCAGGCTTCATAGGAACTCACCAGCTCTAGCGCATCGCTGAGCGCTGTTGGCTAGTAGAATCCACTACGAAATGCCTTGCCCACCAGGGTGCGTGATGATGAGTGATGCCCGCAGTCCCCGCCATGTATTTCAGTTAGCAGCTCGCACCCCTGCTCCCTGGAGATGCACCGCAAGGAAACATCATTGGGTCGTTTTCGGTATAACTCACCACCCTGAAGGTAGTAAGCCATGGCCTGCCGGGCCATGCGCTCAGTGTCCTCCTCCTTCTCCGGCAGGGTTCCTTGTGGCAGGTAGACCTTGAAGTATTGAGTCCAGCACCCCTCCTGAGGCTCGAGTGCAAGGAGGAAGCGCAGTCCTAAGGTTGGGCCATAGGGGGGGAGCTTCCGAGGTGGGTGGAGGGGGAAGCTCCTCCTGATGCAGTGTCAGCTCCGAAATAGGAGGGGCTGCTGAGGGCTTGAAGAGGCGCTATTCGAAGACGCCGGGATCCTGTGACTGGCGCTTGGACGCCCTCTTGGCGATGTCGTCGGCCTCCGTGTTCGTGCCGCGCGGCACGTGCTGCAGCTCCAGGCCCAAGAATTGCTTCTCCATTTTGCGTACCTCTGCTAGGTACGCCTCCATGTGCTCATCCCTTGGCTCGTACACCTTGTTGGAGAAGTTGACGAGGAGCTAGGAGTCGCCCTTGATGGTGAGGCGCTTCACACCTAGGGCGGCCCCAGCCTTCAGGCCGGCGATTAGGCCTTTGTATTCTGCGATGTTGTTGGAGACCTTCTCACCGTGCTAGAAGCAGAGCTGCACGACGTAGTAGAGCCTATCCTTGGTGGGCGAGATGAGCATGGCACCAGCCCCCGCGCCCTGACGTGCGAAGGCGCCGTCAAAGTACATGACCCAGCCGTTCAGTGCTTCACTCCCTGGCGAGAGGGACCGATCCTCACCTGCTCAGGGCTTTGGGGTCTCGGTCCATTCTGCCGTGAAGTAGGCAAGCACGGCGCCCTTGATGACGCTGGTGGTGCTGAACTCCAGCTGGAACTCTTGTAGCTCAATGTTCCATTTGGTGACCCTTCGCATGGCATTGGGGCTCCTAAGCACCCTCACCAACGGGTAAGCTGATACGACCTTGATGGGGTGGCCTTGGAAGTAGTGGCGCAGTTTGTGCGAAGCAACGAGGAGCGCGAGTAGAAGTTTCTACGGCACCGGGTAGCATGCCCGAGCGTCATGGATCACCGTGTTGACGAAGTACGCCGGGTGCTCGACGAGGGTGGGAGTGTTGGCGGAGAACAAGCTATCATGGGGCCGTGACGCCTCCTGAGGCAGGGGTGCCTCAGGAGCTTGGTCGCCGGATGGGGCAACTGCAGCTTCAGGAACGCCGTCTCATGGAGCCTGATCGACGGCTGGCCCTGTCGGAGCCTTGGGGGTATCGTCCCGGGGCTGTGTTGTATTGTCCTGGCGCTCATCCCGGACCGCCACTAACGCCGCGCTGGCGGAGTGTGGTGTAGCGGCTAGGTAAAGGACCAAGGGCTCTTGAGGTTTGGGCGCCACCATTACTGGTGGGATGGTGAGGTATCTCTTGAGGTCTTCGAAGGCTGCACGAGCCTCACGGGTCCACTCAAACGGGCCCTTCCTTTTCATCCGTTTGAAGAAGGGGAGGGAACTCTCCCCCAGCTTGGAGATGAAACGCCCGAACGACGTCATGCAGCTGGCTAGCTTCTGCATCTCTTTGAGGGTCTTCGGCGGACTCATATTCTCTATGGCCTTGACCTTCTCGGGGTTAGCCTCAATTCCTCTGTGTGACACCAGGAAACCTAGCAGCTTGCCTGATGGGACGCCGAATACACACTTTTCCGGGTTGAGCCACACGTCTACCTTGGCAGGCTGGCGAAGGTCTCTTCCAAATCATCAATGAGGGTCTTGGCCTCCTGAGACTTTACTACGATGTCATCAACTAGGCCTCATCGTTCCTCCCGAGCTGCTCTCCCAGGGCAATATGCATCAATCGCTGGAAAGTTGCTCCTGCATTTCGCAACCCGAATGGCATACAAGTGTAGAAGTATACCCCACACGGGGTAAGGAAGGCCGTCTTTTCGACATCTTGCACCGCATCTTGATTTGATGATAGCCCGAAAAGGCATCCCGGAAACACAGTAGGTCGCACTCGGCGGTGGAGTCGACAATCTGGTCAATGCGCGACAACGGGAATGGGTCTTGGGGGCATGCCTTGTTGAGGTTGGTGAAGGCAACACACATGCGCTCTTTCCCACCTTTCTTGGGCACAACTACTAGGTTTGCTAACCATTCCAGATACCGCACCTTGCGGATCGCACCAGCTTCTTGCAACTTACGAGTCTCTTCTACGATGAAGGACTGCTTCTCAGTATACTGCCGCCGAGCCTTCTACTTTACTAGGTGTACCTTGGGGCATACATTTAGGTGATGCTCCATCACCCCCCTTGGGACTCCTAACAGGTCCTTGGGTTCCCACGCGAACACCTCCTTGCACGTGCGCAAGAAACCGACCAGCGCCTTTTCTTGATCTGGGGGAAGGTTCGCACTTATGGTGAAGGTGGCTCCCGACGCCCTGTCCTCGTCAGCCACCACTTGCTTCGTCTTGGCCCGGTCTTGAGAAAAAAGCTGCTTCTTTTTTGCTGGCGTAGCCCCCATGGCCGCTAGAACTGCTTCGTCGGCCGGGCATACTGCCACCGTGGCCCTGAAGGCGAGCCTGAGGGCCCCCAGGGCCTCTTTGGTATCTCCTTCCATAGTGAGGACGCCATTGCTCCCCGGCATCTTCACAAGGTTGTAGGCTGGGTGCGTCGCCACGATGAGCTTGGCTAGGGCTGGGTACCCGAGAATGACATTGTACGAGAGGTTGATGTAGGCGATGTCAAAGTCAATAAGCTCAGTGCGGTAGTTGTTGCGGGTGCTGAAGGTGACGGGGAGCCAGATCTGCCCCATGGGGCTGGTGGAGTCATCGACGACACCGGAGAACGGCCTGGTGGGGCGGAGTCGTTTGGGCGACACATGGAGCATGCCGAATGCTTTCACGGAGAGCACATTGAGCCTAGCCTCGCCGTCGATGAGGGTCTTGGTTACCACCACGTTGTAGATGGTGGGGGTGCAAAGCATCGGTAGCGCGCTTGCACCTGCGGTGATCGCCGGGTGGTCTCTGGAGTTGAAGGTGAGGTCGGCCTCTGGCGCCACCCATCCTGGAGGGACTGCCTGCAAGGCTCAGGTGGTGCCCACTTGAAGGAAGAAGTGCTTGACGTGGCGATCTGAGGGCGGCGCCTGAGAGCCGTCTCGGAGGGCCGCGACGGCATGGGGCACCGACGCCGTGAAGCATGTGGTGAAGAGATCGCGCAGCTCCTCCCAAGAGGCCACATATGACTCTGGCAGGCTGAGAAATCAGGTGCGTGGCACGCCGGTGAGGGCCATGGGGAGCTAGCTGGCCATGACCTTGATTTTGCCGCCGGCCGCCGAAACGACCTCCTCGCAGGCCTGGAGGAAAACGGCCAGATCTGCCACTCCGTCGTAGCGAGGTGGCATTTCCGGCTTGAACCTGGGTGGCCACTGCACCTGTCGCAAGGTGGGGGTGAAGGCTCGGTGACCGGCAACGCCACCGCGTGTGCCCACCAAGCCGGTCGAAGAGGTGGCGCCTGCCATGGGGGCCTAGCGGACGGAGAGCGAGGTGAACAGAGAGGCGGAACTTCGGCGCACCCCTACCTGGCATGCCAAATGTCGGATTTCGGGTTCCGCAAACCCTTGAGAGGTTCGAAATCTGGGGTGCGCATGAAGAACTCAAAGAACAAGGGACTCTCAGGATTATACTGGTTAGTGCCACCTTGCGGTGTAATACCCTACTCAAGTGTGTGTGGTCGATTGCCTCGTGGAGCTGAGGATGAACTAGTATAATGGATGAACAGCCTCCGGAGGAGAGGAGTTCTTGGGCTCGAATGAGCTTGTGGTGTGTGTAGGGTGGAATGGATCTGATACCTTCTACCGTTGGATCAGCTCAAGATCCGATCCTATTCTATGGTGGTTGCTAGGTCCTATTTATAGTGGCCTTGGTCCTCTTCCAAAATAGCGGCGTGAAGGGATCCCACAACGGCTAAATTTGAAGGGGAACAACTAGTACATGCTATCTTGACCAAAGTAGTCTTCGCCTGCCAAAGGCTCTGGTGGTGACGCCGCGTCGGGCTCCACGATGACCTCCATTCTGCCGCCCTGGCGATCTTTGGTCTAGTTGCACCGACATGGAAACGTGTGCTTGATTCCTCGGGACTCCGCTCCTTGCGCTTGCCCCCTAGCACCAAAGGGGAAACTGGTACACTGCGCCTGCTGGCGCCAGCCTAGCCTTGGACGTCATGGCTCACGTCACGTGAACCTCGCGAGGTGCACCTTGCATAGATATCTCCACTCCTCGGGAGCCAGCCTAGAGAGGCTGCCCCAGGGAGGTCTTTTTGTCATCCGCCTCACGAGTCTTGGCCCCTTGGGAGGGTCTTGAGTTGTGGTTGCTGAAGCCGGGCTGTACCAGGCCGCCGATGGAGCCACGCCGCGGGCCGCAGGCAAGTAAGTCCGGGTACCCCCGTTCCCCGAACACCGACAGCGGGTCCCAGCTGTCAGGGGCGGAATCATTTTTTGCCCGTAATAAGGAGGCACTTCTGGTGGGTCCCTGTAGTTAGGTGGAAGAATCATTATTTTGTGTCTAATAAGGAGGCACTTCCTTGTGTGCCGCCGTGGACCCAGTTGGCGGCCTCTCCATGTATAATCCTCTTCTGATGGAAGTCGTTCCTTGACCACATTGACCATGCTGTGCTGAGTGTACCAAGGCGATGGACGACGACGAGCCATAGGAAGGGATTGACCCAGAGACGGGCAAGACACGACAGTTGTTTCCTACACGGAGGGGAGTACGAGGATTTACTGGTTCGGCTGTAGTGTGAGGCTGCAATTACCGGAAAATAATAGGAGGTCTAGGTGAGTGTAGGGATGGTCGGGACAGCGATTGGGAGTAGGGGAGCGGTGAGGCCTACATAGTAGCACAACCGGCTACGGGAGGCAGCAGTAGGCGGCACGACCGTCACTGGTTTGGGCGGCTGGAGCAAGAAGACCAGAGGTTGAAGAAGCACGACGGTGGTTGGATTAATATCCAACGGTCACTGCACCTAGAATCATTTGTTGACTAAGTTGACAAAGCCCTGCGTACGCATCAACTTAGTAGGCCCATAAGTCAGCCTCCAAATCTGATGGGTCCCAGCTAGCGGGGGGGGGGG
>LR738714.1:312637454-312692558 GCA_902687465.1 Secale cereale | reverse complement strand
TCATTTTGTTGCGCGTAATAAGGTGACATTTCCTTGTGTGAGAAGATGTAGCTGGTGGGTCCCATCTATCAGCGTGAGGAAACTTTTTTGTGTAATAAGGAGTCACTTGCTTGAGTGCAAAGATATAGCTAGTGGGTCAAACCTATCAAGGGAGAAATCATTTGTTTTTGCATAATTAGGAGGCAATTGCTTGCGTGCAGCCATGGACCATGTGGGTCCATACCGTCAGCCCGTCCATGTACACCCCTCTTACAATGGTTGCCGTTTGTTGACAAAGTTAACCACGCTGCCCCGAGAAAACCAATGCGATGGACAATGGTGACACCTAGGAAGGGAACGACCCACAGCCGGCGAAATGCATCTGTGGATGCCCACGCGAAGGGGAGTACGATGGTTCACTGTTTTGGCTACGGTGTGAGGCTGCCGTCGTCGGAGAATAACATGAGGTGTTACTGAGTAGAGGAATGTCCGGGACGACGATGTGAGTAGGGTGGGCTCTTGACGTCTGCGCGGCAGCACAGCTGGCCACGGGAGTTGGTAGCATGCGGTACCGCCGGCGGTAGTTTGTGTGGCTGAAGCAAGAATATGTGAGATTGAAGAAGCATGAAAGCCGTTGGATGAACATCCAACGACCACTGTTACTAGAATCGTGTGTTGACAATAAGGTGAAAAAGCCTTGCGTATGCATCAACTTGATTTTTCACGGCTGCGTACGCATGAACTTAGTATGCCCACAAGTGATCATCACATCTATGGCAGAGAGCATATAGCCCATTTCTGATTTCTAATAATTTACAACCCATTTCTTAATTCTAATGGAATTTACTGCAACACATTTACTGTTTGTTGACATTACAATCCATTTTTCTAGCGAGGACAACGGTTTATAACTTCAACCAAATTTCCCACATTTTGATGGGATCCTATATATTATTTATCCCGAAATTTCGAGCCATATTAAATCTAATTAAAAACTAAATTTATATTATGTAAAAATTCAACGAAATATTGCGCGCAACAATTAATGAAATTAAACATTTAAAAATCCAAAAATTGCAATGCGGGTGCTCCTTGTCCTCTGACGAGGTTCTGACAAAAAAAATCCAATGTGGGTGCTCCCTCCCCTGTGATGAGGTTCCTAAAAAATCCACAAAAATATAATATTGAAACTAATTACCTGTTCAAAGCGTTTTTAATTATTTATGGCACATTTTTTTAAATTACAACCCATTTATTATTTTTAAAACCCATTTTCTAGGCGAGCCTAATGCATCCCTCGTAGGAAAGATTTGCATCCTAGCGGGCCGGATAATAACAATTTGGCCTCGGCTGGGTATTCCTAAAAAAAGTATAGCTGGGCCTGGGCAAGCCACTTTCACCTTGAAAATTTAATATCTGAGCTGGATATTTGGTCGACATAAAATAATAGCCTGAGCTAGACGGGACACAGCCCACCAGTTGATACCCTGCTCCTCTGAACAACAACAAAAACATCGCTCAAGAAAAACTCCGCTCACACCTCAAAAGATAAATACTGCTCGAGCTACTGGGTCCCAGCTGCCGGCCGCTCCTTGTGCAATTCTCTCATTTATTAATGATATAGGTTGACAATTGTGTGGGACCGGGATGTTGGGAAACCAAGAGGAAGCAAATTTTTTTGGGTCTGTCTTGGACACATCTGGATGTGACATAGTTATGTCACACTATGTCACATCTAACCTGATGTCCACTATGTTTGTGGTGTATTTTCCTTTGTCCTGGTTTTTTTGTTCCTTACTACTGCATTTATTTGTGGTTGCTTAGATGTGGCATCCTTAGAAAACATCTAGATCTGAATTAGACAAACTTTATTTTTATAGTTGTAATAAGGAGGCACTTGCGTACGTATGGCTATGGCCTTGGTGGATCCGTACTCTCATCCTGTCCATGTAAAGTCATCTCCTGATTCCTAATGCTTGTTGACCATGTTGACAACGCGAGACGGTGGTGCCACGACGAGCGCAACAAATCGAGGACGACGAAGATGGACCTCGCGGGCCATACGGATGCTTTGATATAGCGCCCGCTGCTCATCCAGGAAGCCGGGATCATCAGCCAGCATGTCCGCGACAACATTGTTGTTCGCCTATTAGCCGGTGATTTGTCCCTCCGCGTGTCGGCGTTCGTTGAGGATATGGAGGTTGTAGAATTGCTCCTCCTGTGCTTTCCAGAACATCGAGACCGGCGGCGCTGGTATCTCTTCCACCATTACGGCGTTGTAGTGCGGCCGCACCTACTCTGTGGTGAACACGGCATGAACCGGCACGGGCGGTAGCGTCGGCTCTTCGTCGGAAGCCTCATCCATTGTCTAGTCCTGGTCGCTGAGCTCAACGAGCTTGCCGATAAAGAAGACAGGATTAATCGAAAAAAATAAAAAGAAAAGGACGGGATTAGAATGGAAGACCTGTGTTGTGTAACATGTAACTACATCTACAGCTGGATACTGACCGATGAAGCCTCAGATTTTCTCATCTGCATCCGAATACCTGATACCAGAAATCTTAAACCCATACATATAAAAGCATGCGAATGAAAAAACCTAAGTACTATGTAGATCAAGTAGCGTACTCATTGTTAGAGATGTCCACTATCTCCGTGCTCAGCGCCCGGAACATGCCCGGCAGCCGCAGCTGCGGATCCTCCGGCTACTCTGCATCCATCTCCACCGCGACCTCATCGAAGAGGGCGTGTGTTGCCACCCGTTCCTGCCAGATGAAGTGCCGATTGGCTTCCACATAGCCCTCATGCTGAATGGATTCCAGGATGGTCTTCTGCTCTGCCGTCTCATCAGCATAGGCAACGACGAACTCTGCCTTCGTGTCCTCCATGTTGATGCCTGGAGACGACGCTAGCTCCTGCTCCGGCTGCTTTGCCTCCTCCTCGTCTTCCGGATCAACCACTTTCATCAGAGCCGACTAGTGCTCCTCTCCCTCCTCCTCCTGTACCAGCTCCTCCTCCTCCGACTCCGAGGAGTCCAGAGGCAGCCCTGCTGCGATGCGGGTGGCGTGCCTCGCCAGGATCTTCTACTCGATCTGGTACCAATACTCTAGCATGAGCATATCATAGGTGGTTATCTTCTTCTTGGTCTTGGCATATTTGGGCTGTATATGAGGGGTGCTGGTCGACCCGGGCATTTGACATCCGTTTGAGGAGCCCATGTTGGCCGAATTTCATGACTGGGCCGCCCACCCTGTTATTTTAGGTGGGTTACGGGTGTTGAGCTGTAGATGCTCTTGTTTATGAAAAACGATAGACGCTGCTCACGACAAAGGGCGTCCCATTCCGAACTATCAAATGCATGTCTTCTGGCTAACATCAATGAGTAAAATTTGACAAGGTTTTCGAATTTGAAAATATCAAACGAATGTCTTCTTGCTAACATGAACGATTCAACTTTGACAAGCTTTTCCCATTCAAAATATTGAATACCTATGATTGTGGAACGAGCCGGGTTTGTCATTAGTTTGCACATTACAATGGAACATGGAGCTGGATTAACCAGCTTATCTTTTTGTGCAGTTCCACTGAAATCAATGAATGTCTTGCGTAGCATGGTGGATTTCGTATTTATATCTTACAGGGCCTTAAAGACATTGGCCTTCATGTAGATAGTCTGGTGGCTCAATGTGATGATGAATGATCAGAGAACCATTCAATGTATTGTGCATGATGAGGTATTATGGAGGACATGAATTGTTGTGGGAAAACAAGATCACCTATGGGGCCATTGGCCACTTTGTGGTTCGGCAAGGGGACGGGCACATTGCACAAAAAGAGCGGAGACCGTAGAGGCAGGTCGATGATTGTGACGCGGTGGTTTTTACCCCGGTTCAGGTCACTGGGAAGCGTAAAACCCTACTCCTGCTATGGTGGATTGGATGAGTGACCACGAGGAGCACGTAGCGCTCAAGCCCGGCAAGGTGGCCTCAGGGAGAGTAGCTACACGTATATGAGTGTACAAGGGTCCAAATCCTTTCTTAGCCCGCCTCGGTCCTCCTTTTATAGTTAAAGGGGTATCCACAGTGGCAATATGATCACTGTTGGCTGATTAGATAGCAAACATTGTTATCATACCTAACACTACAATCTGGACGGGGTGCACTAAATGCACCGCTTAGTGTCACGTCAAGGAGTAGCCCGGCAAGCCTTGCTGCGCCATGTTTGCTGTCTCTTGCCATGTCCGCCTGACACGCCACTGGACAGGTGTCATTTTGAGGTAAAACGCCTTTTGGGTGGCTGGCACGTATTTGGTGGATGCCACTCAATCATATGGGGGCTTGACACCGCACTGATAAGTGACATGAGTTGTTGTCCGGTGGGGCGGTGGTGTCTTAGTGGGGTGATCCGCCCTCAGCGTCCCCGACAAGCCTGCGGGGGGAGTCTTGAGACTTGTCTTCGGTGTGGCAGAGGGTGTCCTGGACTAAGGGGTCCTCGGGCGTCTGGCCTATTATCAATGGGCCGGGCTGGAGGGCTATGGAGACATGAAGGCCGAAGACTGCACCCGTGTCCGGATTGGACTCTCCTTGGCGTGGAAGGCAAGCTTGGCGACCAATTATGAAGATTCCTTCTTATGTAACCGACCTTATATAACCCTAGACCCCCCTGGTGTTTATATAAACCGGAGGGAGTAGTCCGGATGGGGGACATACACATTACCATAGTCATACAGGCTAGGCTTCTAGGGTTTAGCCGTTATGATCTCGTGGTAGATCAACTCTTGTAATACTCATATTCATCAAGATCAATCAAGCAGGAAGTAGGGTATTACCTCCATAGAGAGGGTCCGAACCTGGGTAAACATCGTGTCCCTAGTCTCCTGTAACCATTGACCTTAGATGCACAGTTCGGGACCCCCTACCCGAGATCCGCCAATTTTGACACCGACATTGGTGCTTTCATTGAGAGTTCCACTGTGCCGTCGACGAAAGGTTCGATGGCCCCTTCAATCATCGATAGTGCTGTTGTCCAGGGAGAAATCTTCTTCCCCGGGCAGATCTTCGTATTCGGTGGCTTTGTACTACGGGCCAACTCGCTTGGCCATCTGGAGCAGATCGACAGCTATGCCCCTGGTTATCAGGTCAGATTTGAGAGCTTGAACTACGTCACGGACATCGGTGGAGACTCGATCTTCGACGGATTTGAGACCACGGCGATTGCTCCCCCTCGCTTCGATGAAGATGACCCAAATCTGTCATCGGATCACATCTAGGAGAAGGACCCTGTTGCTGCAACGGCCTTAAATCCGGAGCAGATTGCGCCATTCAAGGCCACAGAGGCTGCGGCGTTGGAGCCGCACACAGACTCAACGCCTTGCAATATTTTCATCAACGGAACTCCGGACTCGTCTTCGGCTACAAATTCCGAACCGCATACACCCGCGGACACCGAGCTGGATCGGTTACGGATTTTCGAATTCAACACTGCAGACATCTTCCAACACTCGCCCCTAGGCGATGTGCTAAACTCGTTGAAAAACCTATCCTTGGCAGGGAACTCACAGCTGAACTATGTACGGTTCGAGCTAGGGGCTGACGACGAAGAATTTTGCTTCCCACCCGCCACCCACCTCATTGCCACTGTCGAGGACTTAACCAACACACTTGATTACGGCTACGAAGACATCGACGGCACGGATGACGATAACGATGAGGAGCAGGGTCAAAACCCGCCATTCACTGGGCAATGGACTACCACTTCCTCATACGATGTGTACATGGTTGATACACCTAAAAAAGCTAATGATGATGACAAAGAAGATCCAATTGAGAATAAACCTCCTGAGACACAATCCAAGCGCCGGCGGCCTAAACACCGCTCTAAGTCATGTCGCTCAAAAGATAGAAACATTGGCACCGGAGAAAATAGTACTCCGGAGGACGCCGAAAACAAGGAATACCCCGTCGGAACAACATCTGAACAGGAGGAACAAAACAACGGGCAAGTCAGCCCTGATAAACAGGCTATGTCTGACGACCCGTATGATGATAGTTACCGTCCACCCTCCGAGGAGGAGGAGAGCCTCGGCAACAAGGACTTCATCGTGCCTGAGGCATCCCTCGAGCAAGAGCGCTTCAAGCGCCAGCTAATAGCCACTGCAAGAAGCCTGAAGAAAAAGCAGCAGCAGCTTCAAGCTGATCAAGTCCTACTCATTGACGAATGGACTGACGTCCTGGAAGCCGAAGAATACGGCCTCAAGCGCCCAGCCACGAGTTACCCGAAACACAGACGGCTACCTCAGTTCGATGAGGAGGCACCGGAGCCCATACCACTCTCGTGCAATGCGGACCGACCATCTCGTGGTAGAGATAAAATGACAACTCACACTGAACACCAGCGTGCCCTGCCACCTCATAAAAACAGAGACAAAACAACTCTGTATTATACATACGACCTTCGGCAAGACCTGGACAGAAGAGCAAGACACACTAGATCAATCAATGGATCGTGAGGACGCCTTTCAACTCGCGACGACGGCTACCTATTCGGACATGACAAACCTAGTCACGCCCGGGCCGATAACCGCAGGCGGACTTCATTGGAGGTGCGCCGCGACGCGGCCCGATATATAGGCGCCGCACACCCTCTCTAATTCACAGATGAAGTACTGGACCATGACTTCCCCGAAGGGTTCAAGCCCGTCAGTATTGAATCATACGACGGAACAACCGAACCCGCAGTATGGATCGAGGATTTTTTTTCTCCACATCCATATGGTCCGAGGAGACAATCTCCACGCCATCAAATACCTCCCACTAAAACTGAAAGGGCTAGCTAGACACTAGTTAAACAGCCTGCCTGAAAATTCCATCGGGAGCTGCGAGGACTTGGAAGAATATTTTCTTGACAACTTCCAAGGCACTTATGTCCGGCCACTAGACGCCGATGACTTAAGTCATATAGTTCAACAACCTGGAGAATCAGCCAGAAAGTTCTGGACTAGGTTCCTAACCAAAAAGAACCAGATCGTTGACTGTCTGGATGCCGAAGCCCTAGCGGCCTTTAAACATAGCATCCGTGACGAATGGCTCGCCAGCCACCTCGGCAAAGAAAAGCCGAAATCCATGGCAGCCCTCACGGCACTCATGACCCAGTTTTGCACGGGTGAGGATAGTTGGCTGGCTCGTAGTAAAAACACAGCGAACAAGGCAGGTCCCTCCGAGGCCGAAAACAACACCGGCAAGCCCCGACACAATAAACACAAACGTCGAAGTAATGGCAATAACACTGATGACATGGCAGTTCACGCCGGATTCTGTGGCTCCAAGTCCCGCCAGTGGAAGAAGCCTTACAAAAGGAACATCGTGAGACCATCCAGCTTGGACCGCATACTCGATCGTCCGTGCGAGATACATGGCACCCCGGACAAACAAGCCAATCATACCAACCAAGATTGCCAGGTTTTCAAGTAAGCCAGCAAGTCAAATGCCGAGAGCAAGGAAATAGGATCGCAAAGCGAGGACGACGAGGAGGAGTTCCGGCAGCCGAACACTAGAGAACAAAAAAGTTTCCCCCTCGAGTCAAAACGGTGAATATGATATATGCTACACACATCCCCAAAAGGGAGCGCAAGCGCGCACTCAGGGACGTCTAGGTAGAGCCAGTCATCCCAAAATTCAATCCGTGGTCGTCATTTCTGATCACCTTCGATCGTCGAGATCATCCAACTAGTACCCGTCATGGCGGTTCAGTCGCACCGGTCCTAGACCCAATTAAAGACAGATTTCACCTTACAAGGGTCCTAATGGACGGGGGTAGCAGCCTCAACCCGCTCTACCAGGATACAGTGCGCAAAATGGCCATTAACTCATCACGGATCAAACCCACAAAGACTATCTATAAAGGAGTCGTCCCAGGTGTTGAGGCCCGCTGTACGGGCTCAATGACACTTGAAGTTGTCTTCGGATCCCCGGACAATTTCTGAAGCGAGGAGTTACTCTTTGATTTCGTCCCCTTTCGCAGCGGCTATCACGCACTGCTCGGACGAACCGCGTTTGCTTGATTCAATGCGGTACCTCATTACGCTTATCTCAAGCTCAAGATGCCCGGACCTCGCGGCGTCATAACAGTAAATGGAAATACAGAACGCTCTCTCCATACCGAGGATCATACCGCGGCCTTAGAAACAGAAGTACATCGCGACATTTCTCAGCAGAACCCTAATTCGGCGGCTGAACCCCCGGACAATATTAAGAGGGCCCGAACCGTTCTGTGTCGAGATAGCCCGGCTCGTCCAGAGCTTAACTAGCAATTCTGCCTCCATCCAAGTCCCGATCGAATGGCATCATTCGTACCGCGTGTACATAGCTACACACTCAAAATTCCTTGAGCATCAGTGGAGGCATAACCAGCTCATGGTCCACAATACGGTTCGACCGACCTTGGATCCTTACACCCTTACTTTTCCTTCTGGATTTTCTCTTTCGAGGTTTCTTTCGACAACTGTTCGGCGGACACATCAAGGCGGGGAGGAGCTTTGGCGTACAGGGGAATCCCCAGGTGATCTCTGCTAACGATCACTATACCTGTCTTACATACCCACATGCAGCTCACTTTGGGTCGTGGCATGCCAAATAGCCTTTCTTCCTTACTTTATTATATGTACAAGTACGCCTTCATATATTAATGACATTACAGAAATGGATAGTGAAAGATTATTGCTTGACTCCCCTCTCCTTTTCCTTACCCTTGTATTTATTACTCATTGCACACGTGCACTCTGGCACGTACGTCCGCGCCAGGGGCTTCATTACGCCACGCACTACAGCAAGAAAAGTCCGAACACTTTAAAGTATAGTTCCACACACCAAACTTATAGCATTATATGCATTGGCTCTGAATCATGTCTTTGGTCAATAGTTGGGTTGCCCGGCTCCTGTGCTTACTACCTTATGCTCCGCTATATCGGCTAGGGTAGTAAAGGGAGAACTACTGCGATTGTGTCCCGGTTCTTCCGGACGAGCACCTCAGTAGAGAAAGCCAAAAACTGCCTATCATGATGCGGCGAGAGCTGGTCAGATGTTCGAGAGGTCTCAAATCCCTAGAGATTTTTTCCGCTTTACGCGAGGAATCGATTGGTGTGTATAGTGCCCCTAGTTCGGCCTTCTGAAAACTAGGGGCTTCGTCGAAATCTTCATTGTCAAACTCCTATGGCTAAGTGAGGGTAATAAAGGCCGCATAGTCTGATTGCCTTGTTCGTTGCGCTAAACACCTCCTTTATGGACCAGAACATGGAGTAAAGAGTGTTTAGATTTATCCCGAACACCCCCGTACTATCTACGTGGGGACAGAAGCCAACGACAGTTCAACCCTCAGATTCTAAATAAACAGCCACATAGGAGATAAAAATTTCGTCACGAGCATCACATTACACACCGATCTTGTTTCGTATAACCCGAATGTTTTGACGGGAATATCACATCCTTCGTACATTGCTCCACCACAAGACGGGATCCCTCCAATACTCCGTCAAAATACAGATCGGGTCGACGATGCTCCTTGCCCTCCGGCGGCCCCTCGGTCATCAGCTTCTTGGCATCCAGCTTCGCCCAATGCATCTTGACGCGGGCAAATGCCATTTGCGCACCTTCAATGCAGACCGATCGTTTCACGGCTTCAAGCCGTGGGCAGGCACTCACAAGCCGCTTTACAAGTCCGAAGTAGCTACTAGGTATGGGCTTGGCAGGCCACAGTCGAACTATTAGGTCCTTCATGGCCAGCTCAGCTGACCGGTTCAGCTCGACCAACTGTTTCAGCTGGTCGCTAAGGGGCACCGGATGTTCTGGTGCAAGATATTGAGACCAGAATAGCTTCTCCGTAGACATCCCCTCTGCGGATCAATAAAACTCGGTAGCATCGGATATGCTGCGCGGCATATTGGCAAACGCCCCTGAAAAACACATATCCGGGTAAGTACAAGGAATGTTTCCTCCACACACTTGCTTTGCATAGCAAAAAACTTACCCGCCGCAATCTTCTTGGCCGCCTGAATCTCCTGGCAGATGCTCTGGGCTTCGGCTCGAGCATCCTACGTGGTCTGGCGGGCCTTCGCAAGTTCGGACTCTTGCGTCCTAAAATCACGCTCTAGGGATTCGAGCCTCCCAACAGCGTCCTGGAGATCTTGCTGGGCCTTGCTAACCAGGGCCTCATGCTTCTGGCGCGCGGCGCATTCCCTGGCCGCTTTGTCCCCTCGGCCTCGGCTAATGCCTCCTTGAGGGCTGCCACCTCGCTCGTGGCCCCTAATAAAGTTCATAACACTTTAGTCCGCACGGACCACTCATCCTTATTAAATGAACATGCCAGTTACGGCATACCTTGGCTATCCTCCAGCTGCTTCTTCACGAGGCCAAGCTCTTCCTCGGCCCGCTCTAGTCTCTGTTTCAGTACGGAGACCTCCGCAATATGAGCGGTAGCAGCCCGCAACGATGCTTGCTTATTCACATAGACACCTTATGTTAGACTTCTGCGATAATTATTTTTGATCCCCTGTTCGGCTCTTTCTCTTCGAACACCGAATAGAGCATCAGGGGCTACTGTCTACACTGTGATATTCTCCCTACAATTACATTACTCCCCTCAAAGCCTATTAGAAGGCTAACGCAGGCTTCGATCAATCCGCTTTTGGAGGACCGAACCTTCTCGATCATCGTACCCATAAAGGTATGATGATCATGCATAATGGAAGCACCCCGCAGTATTTCCAGCAGATTATGCGGCACCTCTGGTTGGACAGAGGTCACCGGTGGAGCAGGCACACCTCCTCCTTTTGAGGAAGGCCGTTCGCCTGACTCCGGAGCCATGAAGGTCTCCGGAATAGTATCCGGCAGAGGGCCAAATGGAACCTGGCCTGCATCACCAGTCCCCATGGAGTTTTTTCCCTCCGCACGTCTGGTGGCCAAGGAGTCATCCTGGAGTGCCGCCCCGACGATCTCCGGAACCTTCCCCCGATCTGGGAAAGTCCTTTGGGACACCACCTTGTCATCACCCTAGGGCGAGACCGAATAAGCAGGTGGCGGAGACACGCTAGCCATCTCCTTAGAGCTAGATTGGAATAACACAATTCACACATATCAATATTAAAAACCGGAAGGGCCAGACGTTTGGGAACGCATAAGGATTTTGGTGCTTATGATGCGGCCCGAGGCTTGGTCCGGAGAGGTCGCTCCGGACTGCTATCGATATCCCACGCAGAGTTATCTGCGCGGGAGCCCCTCCCCTTCTTGGGCGCCGTTGCCTCCAGATTCATGGAGGCCGCTCTATTCTTCCTCCCCACCTCGGGCGGGGAGTCTTCTTCTTCTTCCTCCTCCTCGTCATAATCTTCGGCGGATGAGGAGTGAGTCTCATCTTCGGACGTCACGTCCGAAGGGCCTTTTCGGCGAGCGCCCCTCCGGGCCCCTTCGGCCGCTTTCTTGGTCGTCTTCACCGGCACCTCATAAGGTGCTGGAAACAACATTTTCGTCAGTAATGGGAATTCTTGGTCTTCGGGCTGCAGATCTGGATAGCTAATCCTCCTTGCTATCTCGATCCAGGCCTGTGAAACAATGATGGGAAGGCTTAGACCTTTTTCTCAGAATGTGCTAGTAAAGGGTATACCCGGAAAACATAAAAGAAACTTACCGAATTAGCCTGGCATTTTAAGCTGAGCCCACGATCCTCGATCATGGGAGGTGGCATCTCACCGGCCTTAAAAAGCACTTTCCAGATGGCTTCGTGCATCGTGCCGAAGAGATCTCGTAGCGTCTGGTGCTTGGCCGGATCGAACTCCCACGGACAGTAAGTCCGGCGTTGGCACGGAAGGATCTGATGAATGAGCATGACGTGGATCACGTTGACAAGCTTGATTTTCTTGACTATCATATTCTGGACGTACGTCGGGAGCCCAGTCTGCACGTCCAAGGGACGCTAGGTTATACCCCTCTTGCCAGGAGGTGAGCCACATCGGGGTTCTAGATCGGAATTTGGGGGCCGCCGCCCAGTCAGTGTCGTGCGGCTCAGTGATGTAGAACCACCCCGATTGCCACGCCTTCACCGTCTCCGCAAAGGAGCCTTCGGGCCAGGTAACATTGGGCATCTTGCCCACCATGGCACCTCCACACTCTGCTGGTTGACCGCCCACCACCTTTGACTTCACATTGAAGGTCTTCAGCCACAGACTGAAATGAGGTGGGATGCGGAGAAAGGCCTCGCACACGATGATGAATGTCGTTGTCGGCGTCCTGGGAACCAGGGTACCCAGACTTGCCTGTCTGCAGGCCGCGATGCGCTCCTACCATGGCCTGGTACGGCCCAGCTGATAGACCAGCTGCCCAAGACCCTCGTGAGGGGGCTAGGCCTCACGAGGAGAACGACACCAAAACCCCCTCAGGAGCGGCCTCGGCTAGGTAGCTCCGGAGTGGCGAAGAATCCAAGGCCAAGCCTGCCTCAGGAGGAGGCAGTGACGCAAGCAGTGATGCACCGCGCCAGCAGGTGCTAGCGCCTGCCAGCGGCGCAGTTGCCATTTTGGTGCAAAGGAGACAGTGCAGGCGTAGGTTCCCGAGGAACGAGACAAAGGTTTCCCCTTCGGTGCAACAAGACCCAAGACCGCAAGGACGATAGGGAGGATGTCACCACTGAGCCCACCACTGCATCACCGACTGATCCCTTTGCAGGCAAAGACCGCTTTTGTCAGGATGGGAACATCCTTGTGTTCCCGCTCAAAATGGCCGTTATGGGACCTCTTCCCGTCTAAACATTTCGGGGGAAGAGGACCCTGGCCGCCTTGTAAGTAGCTAGGATCTGCACTCTGGAAGCATCCGGATCAGATCCAGAAACTCTGCCTTCGGATAAGGGAGCAAGAACCCTTGCCTCCTGACCCTCCCGAGCTCTCCTCCTGATCCCAGGAACCACTGTACTCATCCATATTCAAGCCCTCCCGAGGCCAATCCACCAAAGCAGGAAGTAGGGTTTTACACCGCAAGGTGGCCCGTACCTAGGTAAACTCTTGTGTGCTTTACTTATTGTTTGCTTGAATCTCTTCACTGGACGAGGGCGAGACGCTAGGTAGACGTGAGTGGGAGAGATATTCGTTCACACCCCTGTGTTCGAACTTCTTGGGTTTGCGGAGCCCATAATCCGACATTTGGCGCGCTAGGTAGGGGGACGTGTCGAGATCTCGCCTCTCCGACGACCTCTCGTCGTCGACTTCGCTCCACAGCCATGGTGGACACACGCCAAGCACGGGCCGGCCGCCGCGCTGTGAACGTCGCTTAGACGGCGTCCACGGGCAATGGTGCGCCGCTCCGCCCCAACTGGCCGGTCGCCAACACAGCCACCAACCCGGCCGTCCACGAGCAGCAGGACTCGTCGCTGCCGCTGTCCATGCGGCGTGATGGCCGCACGGCGACACCGTCACCCTCGCCGGCCACGGCGTCGTCCTCGCTGGCCCGCCGTGGGGCGGTCTACCAGCAGCCTATGCTGTTGATGGCGCGGGAGCTCCTGCGCTACCGCCCGTCGGATAACCTCTACGACGAGTGGCTCCACCGCATCACCGAGCTCGTCAACGCCGCCGGGGAGGCGCCTGCACCAACTCACTCATCCTATCCCCCGTTGCCCATGGCGGTGAACGAGGGCCACGGTGTCCCGACAACACCTCCAGTCCACGACGCTGGCCAGGAGGTCCGGTGCGAGGCTCTGCGGCGTGAGCCGCCCCGTAGGGCCCATGCGTGCGACGAGGAGAGCCGCCAGGTGATCCCGCACCCCTAGGCAGGAGATCGCGGGGCCCCTGTCCCGCAGCGCCAAGACCGCGCACCACAGGAGGTGGTGGCGCCAGCGCCCCAAGAACCAGCACCGTAGGCGCAGGGGGCGCCTACAATCATGAGCGTGGCTAGATGTCGCGCCTTAGCTCCTGAGCTACGGTCCCTCGTCTAGCCCGGCAAGTTCAAGCCGGATCTGCCTCCACGCTACGACGGCACGACCGACCCCACGGAGTTCCTCCAACTCTAGGAGCTAAGCATCGAGGCGTCCAACGACACCGAGCAGGTCATGGCGAACTGGTTCCCCATGGCTCTCACGGATGGCGCACGCTCCTTGCTCTTAAACCTCCCCGTGGGATCCATCTCCTCCTGGGAGGAGCTTCGTGAGCGTTTCGTCGCCAACTTCCAGGGCACCCGCGACCGAGCCCCGGCGGCCACGGATCTGCGCCGCGTGAGGTAGCAGCCGGTGGAGACCCTGGAAAAGTACATCCAACGCTTCAAGACCATGCGCTTCCAGATCCCCAGGGTCTCAGGTGAGGCCATCATCTCGGCGTTCTCCGACGTCATCCGCGATGTCTGGTTGAGGGAGGAGCTCGCCATCCACGAGGACCTGTGCACATCCCTCGAGATGTTCAAGCTCGCTGCAAAGTGCGCCAGGGCAGAGGAAGGACACCTCTCCCTCCAGGAGCTGGCAGAAGCGGAGGCGAATGACAAGAAGACCAAGGCCAAAGAAGCAAAGTGCAAGGGGCCCGCCGTGCTAGCTGCAGAGCCAGAAGTGAAGCATGGTTGCGGCTACGACGACTCCCCCACAGATAACCGTACGTATTGCGTCTTCCACAATGTCCACAGCCACAACACCAGTGATTGTCAGGAGCTTAGGGCGATGTGCGGCGGGCGCGGCGGGCAGTGCCCTGAGTGCGACAACCGTGGCTACGGCCGCGGAGGAGGCCGAGGTGGAGGATGTTGGGACGGCAGGAACTCACACCAAGGGTGGCGTGAACAGCCTCACGAAGAACACTGGCAGGAGCAGCCTCATGACGCCCCCTGGCGCGACCAGCCTCATGAGGGTCGCCCTCAGGGCAATGAAGGTCTTCCTCTGTTGCCACCACCGCCAAGAAGGAATGACGACGACCGCCACGGAGATGGAGTAGGGCGCTTCCAAGAGCTGCGTGCGGTTGCATGCATCTTGGGAGGAGCCCATGTTCCGGCTTCCCATCGCATCTTCAAGCAGTTCACTCGCGAGGTGAACGCGGCGCTTCCCAGGCCTGACGCCGCACACAACCTCAGGTGGACAAAGCAGATCATCGCCTTCGACCCCAAGGACCAGCTCAAGTGCACCGCAGCTCCAGGCGCTCTCCTGATGCTCTGCACCCAGACCATCAGCAACGTCCTCGTGACCAAGACCTCATCGATGGAGGAGCAGGGCTCAACGTCCTCTCCGTCCAGACCTTCGAGACGCTCCAGGTCCCGTATGACCAGCTCCACCCGACCAAGCCATTCAACGGAGTCACGTATGGCTCCACGCTCCCGATGGGGCAGGTCCGCCTCCCCGTCACCTTTGGTGAGCGTGACAACTATCACACCGAGCCCATCGACTTCGACGTCACCAACATCCACCTCCCGTACAACGCCATCCTCGGGTATCCTGCCCTCGCCAAGTTCATGGTAGCGACCCATCACGGCTACAACGTCCTCAAGATGCCCGGGAGTGGCGGAGTCATCACGATCGCCTCCAACGAGAAGGAAGTGGTGCGTTCCCTGGAGCGCGCCTACCAGACCGCGGTGGTCGAGAGCTCCGATGAGGGCGGAGCCGTCCTCGCCCTGCAGACCGCCCCCAAGTAGAAGAAGAACCTGCCCGCCAACGGACCTCAGGACGCAGGGGCTCCTGACGGTTCCGCCTCAGGACTCGCGCCTGCCGACGAGGCGCCCTCCGCCCTCGCATAGGGAGGCGTGCCCGATGCCCCTCTTAGGACGGGCTCGGGGGCTCTCCTATGGCGTGTCCCCGGCCTGACTAGCATCTTGAGGCGGGTGTTCGGGCACCACATGCAGGCGTGTCTAGACGCACGTTATTGTGAGCCAAGCGTGAGCCGTACGGCGCTAGGGGCTCTGGACTTCATCGACCAGGTTACCAAGGTACTTTGGTACGCAAGGCTCATTCGCGGCGGGTGTAACCACACGATGCCTACCTCACCTACCCGCATCCCGAGCGACCACTTCCGCGTTTACATCGACGTCGCGGGTCTCAACCGAGCCACTTCTTTGGAGCCCTATTGGCTGACGGCGGTCGGCCGGAGGAGGGCCCTCCCCTGCAGCTATGTCCGCACACTCTTCGGTTTCCGCAACGCAACTGCCAGGTTCCAGCGCCTTGCGCGGCAGGCTTTGGGGGCTCGGGAGGCTCAGTGGCAGGTGGTCCAGACGGAGCGAGAACCGGACCCCCTCGACCACTGAGGGCCTCCGGAGCCCCTGGGCCTCAGGAGCCCGACGATCCTCAGGAGCAACCCGCATGGCTTGCGTCTTCAGCTACCCCAACTCTTCTTCGACAAGTGCCAGGTGAAGTTTCAGGTATTCAATCGAGGGCGCCCCTGGGCTGCATCATCCTCGAGCTACTGGGGGCTATCCCCCCACAACAGTCTCTTTTTGCACATGAATCAAGGCTAGTTGCTTCTTCCTATTTGCATTATCTATATGCTCGGTGTTCTCACCGCCACTAAGGTCATGAGCCCTTGCGAGCCCACTCGCGACCGCCCCATGATTAAGGACTGGCACGGCGTCTGTCCTCGGGTTCGTCCCTGCGGCATCGCTAAACCCAAGGGCCGAGCTCTGTCTCGCAAGCCATTCCCGTGATGTCACCTCCCGTGGTCCTTGGTGCCAAGTTCTCGCATGGGCTAATCGTGGATGGGTAAGTAGGGGCCCGTGGAAGGTGCCTCGCTCACGCGGGAACCGCGCGCCGGTTGTTTTTCTTTTGGATTGTTGCATGAGAAGACTGGGCACGGCGTCTGTGCTCGGGTCCGTCCCTGCAGCGTCGATAAATCCACCGGCTGAGCTCTGTCTTACGGGCCGGTCCCCCTAACATCACCTCTTGGGGTCGTTGGTGCTACGGCCTTCTCATGAGATGCCCTCTAGAGATGCACTCGGCGCAGGTCGACACAACATCTCTCTTTTCATATTTTGCAGAAGACGACTCATGCGCAACCCGCCTCAGGGTAGGGTCTCGTGAGTGATGCGTGAGCTCATGAGAACTTCCTCAGAGTCGTTGAGCTCATCCTGAGGAGGGCCCATATACACCTTGGCTGTCCTGCCGTGCAAGGAACGTGTCAGGACGGGGCTGTACACGCCTCAGAGTCTCTCCCGGTGGGAGGCTCCCTCCCACAGTCCAGTGGAAGTGTCATGCTCCGTGCTGGCAGAACCAACTGAGGAGCGGTTATGCCCAGGAACCAGTGGAAGCACCAAGCTCCGCGCAGGCCGTTATGACCGAGGCGCGGTTATGCCCACACTCCACGCAATTGTGGTAGCTCTATGCTCCACGCTAGTTATAAACAACTGAGGGCGGCCCCCGGCGGTCCCACTAACCTCAAGGAGCTTTTCAGCTCACGACGCTCACAGCTTCTCCTTTGATGGGTGTCGCGAGAGGGGCTAGGCACGGGGGCTATGCTCAGGTCACGCCTGGCAGACGCCACCCTACCAGGTGCCCAGACACATGGCCTTCTCGCACCCCCTTCCTAGGCGAAGGCTCGTGAGCAAGGTATGGTGCTCGTTCTCCCTCATGAGAGCCGTTTGAACGTCAAGGGGGACCCCTGGGCATCGCGACCCAGGGGCCTCACTAGCCACGTAGCCCCTCATTCCTTGAGTCTAGTTATTACGATAACCCCGGTCACCCGGAGGGCTCAATGGCGATCGAGGTATGCACGGGGTTGGGCCCTGCTGACACAGAACGCAAACGGAATTGCTTGAACGTCAAGGGGGACCCCTGGGCATCGCGACCCAGGGGCATCACTAGCCACATAGCCCCTCATCCCTTGAGTCTAGTTATTACGATAACACCGGTCACCCGGAGGGCTCAATGGCGATCGAGGTATGCGCGGGATTGGGCCCTGCCCATGCAGAGCACCTAAGCAAGTTCAATCTAGTTATTACAATAACACCAACTCCTTCAAATCCAAACACGTTCTTACACCTCCACAAGGCACTCGCATCTCTCTCATCCGGACTGGAACAGGTCAGGCATCACCAAGCGCGTCATCACCAGTCTGCGCCTGCTCAGCCGTAGCAGCAGCAACCCGGAGGAACGTCTCCACCAGTTCCGTGACTTGAGCCTCCAGGGCCTCTGTCGGATTCAAGGCTCCGCAAAACCCAAGAAGTTCGAACACAGGGGCGTGAACGAAGATCTCTCCCACTCACGTCTACCTAGCGTCTCGCTCTCGTCTCGGTGGAAGGATTCATGCAAACAACAGATAGAACACACCTGAATTTATCCAGGTTTGGGCCACCGTGTGGTGTAAGACCCTACTTCCTGCATTGGTGGATTAGCCTTGGGCGAGATGGAATATGAGCTAGTACAATGGTTCCCGAGCTCAGGAGATGAGCTCAAGAGGGTCAGGAGGCAAGTGTTCTTGCTCCTTGTGTGGTGGCATAGTGTATGGATCGATCCCCTTCACAGTGGGAATCCTAGCTACTTATAAAGGCGGCCATGGTCCTCTTCCCCCGAAATGTTTAGGCGGGAAGGGATCCCACAAGGATGTTCCTACCCTGACAAAAGCAGTCTTCGCCTGCAAAAGGACCAGGTGGTGACGCGGTGGTGGGCTCGGCGGTGGCATCCTCCTTGTCGTCCTTGCAGTCTTCGGTCTTGTTGCACCAATGAGGAAACCTTTGCCCCGCTCCTCCGGAACCTGCGGCTGCGCTGTCCCCCATGCACCAAAATGGTAACTGCGCCGCTCGCGGGCGCTGGCATCTGCTGGCGCAGTGCATCATTGCTGACATCACTGCCACCTCCTAAGGCAAGCTCGGCCTTGGATTCTCCGTCCCTCCGGAGCACCTTACTGAGGCCGCTCCTGAGGAGGTCTTGACGTCGTTCTCCTCGCGAGGTTTAGCTCCCTCGCGAGTGTCTTGGGCAGCTGGTTGATCAGCTGGGCTGTACGAGGCCGTAGTAGGAGCGTGTCGCAGCCCGTAGACAGGCAAGTCTGGGTACCCTGGTTCCCAGTACGCCGATAGTAGCCCCCGGGCCCAAGGCGCGCACGGAGTTGGCTTCGGGGCGAAGCCTTAGTCGAGGACGAAGCGCCGCGGGCCCTAAAAGGCCGTGGGCCAGGCCGGCGTGCGACTGTTGGATGGGACATGGCGGCTCCATTTCCCACGCAGTCTCGGTGATCGTGCAACTTGACAACTCCTTGGCGCAGGCGACGGTGGCGTAATGGCTGCGACACCAGTGGCTAGCGGTTGGGCTCCTCCACCCTATAAATGGGACTAGGGCGGGGGGAGCCCCCAAGCCGTTTCCAAGCCAGCGCCATCTTTCCCTTGCTTGTTCTTCGCTCTCTCTCTTGTCGCGAGATCTCCATCGCGCCGTCGAGGAGGCCGTCTGCCGCGGAGAAGGGGAAGGCCCCAAAAATCCAGTCTTGCTGCCGCTGAGGAGGGGCCGCGGTCGTCTCCGCAAGCTTGCCGCTGCGCCTGTAGCGACTTCTCGGGGAGGCGGGCGCGACCTTCTGAGTTCTGTCGCGGCCGCTGGTGAAAGGCGTGTGACGTCCTCCCAAGGTGAGTGTGGTCGTGGCCGCGGAGGGAGAGGAGGCGCGCAACGGTGCATGTCGGTCGCACGTCCTCCATTCCCGCAGCTCCATTCCTTCGACGTGTCGTCAGAGTTCATGGTGTGGGTGGAGAAGCCCGGCAGCCCGTGGCTCAGGCTTCCCTGCTCGTTTGGCAACGTGTTACCAGTCGGAGGCCTCGGCAGGATCTAGCTGCAGGCGGACGGTTGCTGCAGTGGTGCATCTTGGGTGGAGGTTGATGTGGCTCCCTCGGGCAATGTGTTCCTGGAGCGCGGCTGGCAGTCGTTTTCTCGCACACGCCGGCTACAGGGGAGGTGTGCGCTCCACTTCAAGTATGATGGTGTCTCCACACTGTTCGTCAGGGTCTTCTCGGAGGAAGGGAGGCGCCTTGGGTGCTGTTTCGAGGTTGATGACGAAGAGGACGACTGGGACGGTGTCCGGAGGAGCAACTCCTCCTTCGAAGACGATCTCAGTCCTGGGGGGCGCCGTTGGTCCCCCCTATGTGGCAGCAGCAGCTCCTCCAGCAGTGGCGGCTGCGACGAACCACCACGTCACCGAGATCGGCCCGGTGAGGGGAGGGGGTTGTCGCGCCGCTGTGGCTCGGTGAAGCCGGAGGAACCGGAAGACTCCGACTGAGCGGGAGCGGCTTCTTCTTCTTCTCCTTTCTATTCCTTCATGTCCTTTCTGCATCAAAATTTTAAGTTGCCTCAAGGAGGCATGTAATGGGCTGTGATATATGTAAGAAGCGAGAACTCGCTGTCATGCTTTTTGTCGCCTGGGTGCAATCACTTAGCTTTTATGCATCATGTCGTCCTGAGGCGGAGTCCTCCTGACTCCGTCATCATGAGCCCCCGAGCGAGGGTGAGCCACTGAGATCTGCTAAGAGCACCGAGCGCGGGTTAGAGCACCAAAGCCTGAGCCGGCTCGTTAGGATAGATTGCGCAGACTGAAAAGCCCGGCGCCAGAGCCTGAGCAGGCTTGGCCAGGCAAGGTCACGGGGCAACGGCAGACGAGGGCCGGTGACCGACCGTGCCCCAGCCCCCACGCGCGAGGCGCGCGAAGGAGAGTGAGTGGCGCAGCTGAACTTAAAACCGGCGAGAAAGATCCCAAACAAAACTCTCAACCAAATGCAGGAAGCGCGAGAAACACGAGAACTTCATAGCATGGGGTAGAGGAAGGGCTGATAGCCAAGGAAGTAGAAAAGGCTGACAGCCAAACACCAAGCAAAATAAAAAAAAGGTCGCGTCCGACCCCTACACTACGTCTTCTTCCCAGCGCGGAGCTAAGGACTGCCACTGGGCGTGGGTGGGAGCCCCGTCTGAGGGCCCGTAGGCAACGCACAGGAGACTCTGAGGCGTGTACAACCCCAACTCATTATTACGTGAGAGTGTCACCGGCGGAGACCTTCACGGGCACGGAGCCTTGATTAGGGATAGAACCTCCTGAGGTGTTCGATGTTCCAGGAATTCTGGATAGGTATCCCATCCTGCGTCTCCAGGCGCACAACACCATGCCTAGAGACACGGGCGATTCGGAACGGGCCCTCCCACATGGGCGAGAGCTTGTGCAGCCCCTCACGGGAGAGGACCCGCCTCAGGACCAAGTCACCAACTTCAAGTGTTCTTGCGCGGACGCCGAGGCAGTGGTACCGCCGCACTGCCTGCTGATAACGTGCCGCCCTGAGGGCAGCTCGGCGGTGGCCCTCCTCGCCGAGCACGAGGTCCATCCGCCAGGCGGCGTCCTGGCATTCCTCATTAAAGGCCAAGACCCGTGGGGAGCGATGCTTGACCTCGTGAGGGAGGACCGCCTCCGCCCCATAGATGAGAAAGAAAGGAGTTTCCCCCATAGGTTTGGTGGTAGTGGTTCAGATTGACCACATCACGGACTGGAGTTCGTTGATCTAGCCCCTGCCGCAAGCCTCAAGCTTCTTCTTAAAGCTGCACGTCTTGAGGCCACGCAAGACTTCCGTGTTGGCGCGCTTGGCCTGGCCGTTGCTCCTGGGGTGAGCTACCGAAGCGTAGAAGATCCGCGTTCCAAGGTTAGCACAATATGACCTAAAGAGATTACTTGTGAACTGCGAACCGTTATCCGTGATGATGCGGTTGGGGACCCCGAATCGCCTCACAAGGCCCTAGATGAACTTGACAGCCGACCCGGCTAGGATCGCACGAACAGGCTCCACCTCCGACCACTTGGTGAATTTGTCGATGGCGACGTACAGGAAGCGGTAGCCCCCTTCTGCCCAAGGAAATGGACCCGGGGTGTCCAATCCCCAGACCGCGAAGGGCCAGGAGAGCGGAATCGTCTGGAGGCCTTGCGCCGGCTGGTGGATCTGCTTGGCGTGAAACTGGCTCCTGAGCATCGTGGCCCCAACCAGCTCCAGAACCTTACCTCCTCGCCCCGCGCGTGACGTCGCAACCCAGCATGGTGGCCTAGGCGTCTTAGGAGGCGAGTCCCAAGAAGCGCTAAGCCTCGCCCCGCGGGAAATGTGACAAAAGATCAAGTGCCACTGCCACCTGACCGCAGGGGATCACTAAGATAAGCTTTCGACGCCCGCATCTACTCGCATACCTATACCTCCACCCACTGTAATCATGAATTCTCTTCAGCATGAAAGAACCTCTCGACGGCCCTAGTGGACGATTACCTGCACGCCAAGAGGGACCTCCCGAGCATCGCGCCTCGGGGGCTCCTACCGGACCCTTGGTAGCTCACCTCCTGGCCTTGACCACGGCATCATGACCTGGCATACCAGTGTAGGCTGAAGCTTGTCTAGGGACTGGGTCTTGCAGGCGTAGGGCCCTAAACTACCGCGGGGACAGAAGAAAGGGAAAGTCATGCTCCAGCAGAGGGCCTCATGAGGAACATAAGTTTATAACGCCAGATAATAGCAAAAGTATTACAAAGAATTTACACGCCCTCAGGGCCGTCCATGGATGCCGCGCAGGGACCAAGCTAAAGAGGGCCGTTCTCGAAGGAACGCGGCCTGGACTCCTTCAACGACGGCAGCGCCAGGAGGACGCTGTTCCCTTCCGGCGATAAGAACGACGACTTGGTGGCTCATAGCTCTCGTCGGAGCTCGAGGTCGTCTCAGTGGAAGCACAGCTTCTACCGGAGGAGTCGGAGGCGCAACCAATGGCGAGCGCCTCGCCCCCGGCCTCGCTGCCCTGGCAGCATGCGGGATGGTCGCCGGCGAGCCCATCCCTAGCGCCGCACGCCAGCCGACAGCCGTCCTCCCTGAAGACTTTGAAGGTCAGCGTGCCCATCCCGTCCAGCGCGAAATGAAGAATGTGGCTCCCGGCGGGGGCGCAGGCGCAGCGCACCACGGCCCAACCCCAGGTCATGAAGACCTGGCCGGAGGAGACCACCTCCATGTCGGCATATGAAGGGGGAAGGTGGCACCCTTCATGCCGCAGTTGCATCGTCACCCGGCTGTGAGCCGGGAGCACCTCCTTCAGGAATGGAGGCAGGAAGATCCAGGAATGCGGAGGGGCTCCCGCCCACATGATAAACTCGCGGGCATCGTCTTCGGTATGGGACGGCGGCAAGGCGCGTGAAATCTCCCGTCTTTCTGGGCGGCTGACTGCACCCCCCCCCCCGTCGTCGTCCCCGCTTCGTCCGCCTGTCGCCAAAGTACCTAAGGGAAGCGGGAATCCTGGTGGCGCCAGCGTGCCCCATGTACGGGCGTCCGCCAGTCTTAGGGGCGCCATTAGAGAATCACAGCGCCTCTTCTTCGGGGGGAGCCGCTCGGGCTCCACCATCGGGCTCTTCCCCTTCTCCGCGGCCGAGAACCTACATATTGGCGCCATGAAAAGCCCTCGGAGAAGTGGGAAGAGCAGGGACTGTTCTGCGACAGTCAAGTGAAGGACGTGGTGCCTCACCCCCTGTTTATAGGTCGAGAAGATCAATTGCCAGCCACTCACGAGCGGCCATAATGGCCCTGCCGCCCGCACCAAGGAGTTGTCAAGTTACACGATTGCCGAGACTGCGTGGGGAGCAGAGTCGCCCACGTCCCATCCAGCCGTCACATGCCAGCCTGGCTCGTAGCCTTTTTTGGGGCCCGCGGCACTCCGTCCTTGGCTAAGGCTTCTCCCCGAAGCCAACTCTGCGCGCGCCTTGGGCCCGGGGGATACTGTGGGCGTCCTGGGAACCAGGGTACCTAGACTTTCCTATATGCGGGCCGCGACGCGCTCCTACCATGGCCTGGTACGACCCAGCTGATAGACCAGCTGCCCAAGATCCTCGCGAGGGGGCTAGGCCTCACGAGGAGAACGACACCAAGACCCCCTCAGGAGCGGCCTCGGCTAGGTAGCTCCGGCGGGGCGGAGAATCCAAGGCCAAACCTGCCTCAGGAGGAGGTAGTGACGCACCGTGCCAGCGGGTCCCAGCGCCCGCCAGCGGCGCAGTTGCCATTTTGGTGCAAAGGAGATAGCGCACGCGCAGGTTCTGGAGGAACGGGACAAAGGTTTCCCCTTCGGTGCAACAAGACCGAAGACCGCAAGGACGACAGGGAGGATGTCACCATCAAGCCCACCACCGCGTCACCAGCTGATCCCTTTGCACGCGAAGACCGCTTTTGTCAGGATGGGAACGTCCTTGTGTTCCCGCTCAAATTGGCCGTTGTGGGATCCCTTCCCGCCTAAACATTTTGGGGGAAGAGGAACCTGGCCGCCTATATAAGTAGCTAGGATCTGCACTATGGAGGCATCCAGATCAGATCCAGAAACTCTGCCTTTGCATAAGGGAGCAAGAACCCTTGCCTCCTGACCCTCCTGAGCTCTCCTCCTGAGCCCAGGAACCACTGTACTCATCCATATTCAAACCCTCCTGAGGCCAATCCACCAAAGCAGGAAGTAGGGTTTTACACCGCAAGGTGGCCCGAGCCTGGGTAAACTCTTGTGTGCTTTACTTGTTGTTTGCTTGAATCTCTACACTGGACAAGGGCGAGACGCTAGGTAGACGTGAGTGGGAGAGATCTTCGTTCAAGCCCCTATGTTCGAACTTCTTGGGTTTGCGGAGCCCGTAATCCGATAGCCGTGATGTTGATAATGAAGTTAGGGGCTAGGTCATGGAAATCTAGCCCGTAGTAAAACATCAGTCCGCCGACGAACGGGTGGAGAGGGAATCCCAGCCCGCAAAAAAAATGTGTGAGAAACACAACCTTCTCATGGGGCTCTGGAGTTGGGATGATCCGTCCTTTGACTGGGAGATGGTGAATGATCTCCTTGGCCAGGTATCCGGCCTCCCCGAGCTCCTTGATGTCCTTCTTCTTAATAGAGGAGGACATCCACTTGCCTCTAGCTCCGGATCCGGACATGTTTGGAGTGCTTTCTCGAACGAGAAAAATCTAAAGTTTGGGCGCTGGAGCTCAAGGACGGAAGGACCGAGGGAGAGAAAGGGCATCAGTGAAAAAAGGGAATTCTTATCCCCTTATAAAGGCCACGAATATCAAGTGCCTCCCCACTCACTCTAAAGGGCTCTCCTATTCCCAAGCCCTGTGTAAACGACACGATTGGGTTACCCATACCCGCATTGATGGGAATCCTGCAATAAGGGGGCACGATCTCTGCTTTGACGAGACGTGCTGATAGCAACCGCATCTCGAGATGTGGAGCGTCGAGCACAAAGCGGACCAGAATTATGACCGGTCGGACGTGATGTCATGCTACGAAAATTTGTCAGCGGATTGGACTCGTGTAAAATTATATTCTCTCTGTGGTTGTGTATGGTGTGTACGACAGGTCTGGGTACTATCATCTCATCCGAAGACTATCTTGGAGTTCGGAATAAAGGGAACCCGCCTTGCAATGCCGAAGACAATCTGCACGCCAGACTCCTCATCATTGAAGCCGTGTTTTGGGGCTACCGAGGGAGTCCTAGACTAAGGGGTCATCGGGCGTCCGGCCTATTATCAATGGGCCGAACTGGTGGGCTATGGAGACATGAAGGCCGAAGACTGCACCCGTATCCAGATTGGACTCTCCTTGGCGTGGAAGGCAAGCTTGGCGACCAAATATGAAGATTCCTTCTTATGTAACTGACCTTATGTAACCCTAGATCCACCTGGTGTTTATATAAACCGGAGGGAGTAGTCCGGATGGGGGACATACACATTACCATAGTCATACAGGCTAGGCTTCTAGGGTTTAGCCATTACGATCTTGTGGTAGATCAACTCTTGTAATACTCATATTCATTAAGATCAATCAAGCGGGAAGTAGGGTATTACCTCCATAGAGAGGGCCCGAACCTGGGTAAACATCGTGTCCCCAGTCTCCTGTAACCATCGACCTTAGACGCACAGCTCGGGACCCCCTACCCGAGATCCGCCGGTTTTGACACCGACAGTGGCCTCGACCTGGCAAGGCTCGCTTTCCCGGTAAGGGAGATATTTCCTTTGTGATATCTTGCACTTTCGTCTTGTCTTTGTCTTCTTGATCCGCCCTTTGATTCCCCAAAGAGCTATAAGTTCAGCTTGGTCTTGTTTAGCCGTAACCTTGCCTCCGTGCCTGTGTACCGTCTGGGCAACATACACCAAGGTTTGTTGCACCGACAGAAGCCCTCGGGCCTGGTCCGAATGCGCTGTCGAGCGTCGTCGGGGTAGGACCTATCTAGTACATAGGTAGAGGGCTCGTGGTAGCTTGTTTCTGATATTTATCTTGCTTCTTCATTAACCTGTGCTTGAATCAGGGTGGTTTCCGCTTTTCCCTCCCATCATTCAACGCCAAACATGGTGGGAGCCACCTTGTTATGGCCCGTGCATGACATTATTTCAAGGTTCCGTAACCGCCTTTTCACTTATCCCACCGCACTTATTCCTTCCGCCACGTACACTACTTGCATCGTGCGGGGTAGGTAGCGAACGCGTAGATTGGCGTATGATGGTGGTTGACGAGCCCGGCCACTGCCTGCAGTTTTGATGGATCGGGTCCGAGAGAGCCTTCGGAGGCGGGAGAAGCCTCAGCCGCCGGTCTTGGATCGCCTATAAAAGGAGAGCGCCATGGGGGAGGCACCTAGTCGAGCATCTCTCCCTTGGTTTCTTCTTATCATGTTGAGGGGAGTAGGCCAGGGGCAGGCCCTGGGCCTCAACATGGGAATGGTGACCTTGAAAGTTGGTGTGACCACCTAAGTATTGAGTCTAGTTCGGGGCTGTGGGAGACGCGTTGAATGTGGTGGGGGCATTCGTAGTTCGCGGCGATGTTTACGGAAACATTGTGTCAACCCTGGCGTGGAGGGCATCGCGCTCCTTCGCGGCGTTAGAACGCTTGCCCCTCCCTCATTGGTTTTATGCTTGGGGAAGAGGCATCGTCTCTGCCACTAGCTGCTAGAGCTCACTGATCCGCTAGTGAAGTCTTCGTGGGTTCTGGTGCCCGCCCATAGAATCATGCTCGATATTTCTGGTAATCCCAACACTTCCCTCTTCTGTGAGGTCGGGTACCATGCCGAAGATGGGGGTGCCATACTGCAGGCCGAGGTGGGCGATGGTGTTCTCTGCGTGCCCTAGGCAGTGCCGATCACCAGCCTCTTCCAGGAGGCTATCGGCGTCCTGGGAACCAGGGTACCCAGACATGCCTACCTGTGGCCCACGGCGTGGCCCCTTCATCGGCTTGGTGAGATCCATCTTCAGTGTCTACACACAAGACCCTCGCTAGTGGCAAGCCTCGCGAGGCGGACGACACCAAGGCCTCCGGAAGGGGCAGCCTCCCTAGGCCGGCTCCTGAGGAGCGGAGATCTCTATGCAAGCCCCCACCTCATGAGGTTCAAATGACGCAAGCCATGACGACCAAGGTTAGGCGGGTGCTAGCAGACACAGTACAACAGGTTCCCCCTTTGGTGCTAAAGATGCAAGCGTAGGTGCGGAGTCCCGAGGAATCAGCAAAAGGTTTCCATTTCCATGCAACCAGACCAAGATCGCCAGGATGACAGGATGAAGGTCATCGCCGAGCCCACCGTGGCGTCACGACTAGAAGCTTTGTAGCTAAAGACCACCTTTTGTTAGAATAAGATGTAATAGTTGTATCCCTTCAAATTTGGCCTTCATTTTGGGAAGAGGACCAAGGCCACTATGAATATAGCCTAGCCACAACCATAGCAGAGGACGGATGATTCAGACCAACCTCTCCACCACAAGAAAGAACTCACCTCCTGAGGTTATTCCACCATTGTACTAGTTCATCCTCAACCCACCTCGAGGGAATCCACCACAAAGTAGGAGTAGGGTATTACACCGCGAGGTGGCCCGAACCTGGGCAAACTGCTTTTTCCCATTTCCTTCCTATTCATCACTCTAGGTCGTGAGGGTGGTAGTAGGCAGACATGGGAATTTGAGTTCTTCGCATGCACCCAAGTGTTTGAATCTAACAATGGTTTTGCGGAGCCCCGAATCCAACATTTGGTGCTCAGGTAGGGGTGCATCGGAGCCTCTCTTCTTCCGGTCGGTTCGCCATCGCCTCACCGTCCCCATGGCCAATGCTCGTCGAGTTCGTGTTTAGCACCGGGCTGCCCTCGCCTCCCGTGTAGCCCAGACAGCACCTCCGAGCGATGGTATCCCTTGCCGTTCCCCACCACTAGCGGCGGATGCCGCCACTAGCCCCGCAGCCCGTGAGAAACAAGACTCATCGCTGCTGCTCTCCGCGTGGAGCGACGGCCGCACCGCTACCCTGTCACTGACGCCAATGGCTGCTTCATCCCCCCCACGCCCGTCGTGGACGGGCGAACTCATAGGTCGCGCTGCTCATGGCGCCTGAGTTCCTGCGCTACCGCTCGGCTGATGACTTCTACGAGGACTGGCTGGACCACATCGCCGAGCTCGTCAGCACCGTGGGAGAAGCTCTAGCATCATCCCGCTCGCTGCCTCCTCCACCACCACAATCGGGCAACCTGGCCCATGGTGCACCTCCTCCTCCTCTCCGGCGTGACATCGTCCCTAAGCCAAGGCGTGAGACTCCCCAGCGCGACCAGCCCTGCAGGGCGCCCGCATGCGATGAAGAAAGCTGCCAAGTGTTGCAGCAGCCCCAAGGCGAGGCGCGTGCACTCCTGGCGCTGCCTCATCAATGTCGCGTGCCCCCTCACGCAGCGGCACATGAACACCCTCATCAGGCTCCACCTCCACGGCGGGCACCCGGAAGCGTGGCGGGCTGCTGGGCGTTCACCCTGGAGCTGCGTTGCGTCGTTTGGCCAGTCAAGTTCAAGCCAGACATGCCCCACGCTACCATGAAACAACAGACCCAGCTGAGTTCTTGCAGCTCTACGAGCTGAGCATCGAGGCAGCCAGTGGCGACGAGAAGGTTATGCCAAATTTGTTCCCCATGGCTCTCAAGGACGATGCACATTTGTGGCTCCTGAACTTCCCAACAGAGTCGATTTCCTTCTGGGAGGAGCTGCGTGAATGGTTCATCTCCAACTTCGAAGGGACTCGCGAGCGCGCCCCTGCGGTGGGCGACCTGTGGCGTATCAAGGAGCAGCGAGGGGAAACTCTGCGCAAGTACATCCAACATTTTACCAACATCCGCATCAAGATTCCCATGGTGTCAGACGAGGCTATCATCTCCGCGTTCACTGATGGTGTCCAGGACATCATGATGAAGGAGGAGCTCACCATCCATGAGGACCTATGCTCGGCTCTAGAGATGTTCAACATGGCAACCAAGTGCGCAAGGGCAGAAGAGGGTTGCCTCTCGCTCGTCGAGCTCCCCAAGGCCGACCTAGAAGACAAGAAGGCCAAGGCCTAGGACATGAAGTGCAAGGGACCAGCTGTGCTCGCGGCTGAGCCTAAGATGAAGCATGGTTGCGATCACCCAAAGTCCTCCAAGGGAAGCCGCATGTTCTGCGACTTCCACAACGTGCACAACCACCACACCAATGACTGCAAGGGGCTCAGGGCCATCCGCGACGGGCGTCTCGGTCGTCGTCCCGAGTGTGGCGACCGGTGCTGTGGCCGCGGAGGTGGCCGTGGAGGAGGATGCTGGAAGAATCGCGCCTCCCGCCAAGGCTGGCGCGATCAGCTTCGTGAGGGTCCTTGGAGGGATCAGCCTCGGGAGGGTCCTTGGAGGGATCATCCTCGTGAGGATCGCCTTCAAGGCAACGCTGGCCTTCTTCTGATGTCACCACCACCAAGAAGGAACGTCGACCTCCACCAAGATGATGGGGCTGGGGGCTTTCAAGAGCCTTGTGCCATCGCTTGCATCCTGGGTGGCGTTCAGGCCCCGGCATCCCATTGTGTCTTCAAGCAGTTCGCTCGTGAAGTGAACGCAGTCCTCCCCAAGCTCGAGGCAACACGTCCGCTCAAGTTGTCCAAGTACGTTGTCACCTTCGGCTCAGCTCACCAGCTCAAGTGCGCGGTTGCGGCTAGCACCCTCCCGCTGCTCTGCTCGCCTACCATCAGAAATGTGCTCGTCACCAAGATACTCATCGATGGCGGTGCAGGACTCAATGTCCTCTTCGTCGAGACCTTTGACACGCTCCAAGTGCCTTATGACCAACTTAAACCTACTTGGCCCTTCTCAGGAGTGAACGATGGCTCCACCCCCCCCCCAATAGGGCAGATCCGCCTCCCTATCACCTTTGGCGACCGCAAGAACTGCCACACCGAGCTCATCGACTTCGACGTCGCCCACATCCGTCTCCCGTACAATGCCATCCTCGGGTATCCGACCTTGGCCTATTTCATTGCGGCGACCCACCATGGCTACAACATCCTCAAGATGCCAGGAAGCGGCGACATCATCACAGTCGCGTGAAATGAGAAGGATGCAGTGTGCTCCCTCGAGTGCGCCTACCAAGCCGCGGTGGTCAAGAACCCAGATGCCGAGGGCTTTGCCTACCCACCTGAGGCTGTCCAAATAAGAAGAAGCAGCTGCTCACCCTGGGGCCTCAGGAGGGCGGGACGCCCGCTGGTCATGCCTCAGGACCTGCGCCCATGGACGGGGCACCTTCCCCTCTCGCATAGGAAGGAGCACACAGCGCCCCTCTCAGGCTGGACTCGAGGGCTCTCTTCTAGAGGGCCTTTGACCTAGCTAGTGTCAAGAGGGAGGTGCTCAAGCACCATGTGGAGGCATGCTTCAGTGCGCGCTTCCGCGAGAAGAGCATAGGGCGCGAGGAGCCAGGTGCTCAGGAGTTCATCACCAAGGCGATCAAGGATCTTCGGGACGAAAGGGCGATGCGAGGCGAGCGTCACCCTGCACCCCCAAGCACAACTCCCTCTACCGATGAGGGCAGGGAGTTGCGCGTCTGTGTCAACATCCCAGGGCTCAACAAAGCCATTTCTCAGGAGCTCTTCGCCGTTACAAGGGTCCCCCTCATAGCTACGTTCGCAGGCCTTTTGGCTTGCCGAACAGTGCTGCCCTTCACCAACGCCACATGCAGAGCATCCTGGCAGCTCATGAGGCCAGGCACCAGGAGATCCTGGTGGAGGAGGCGTCGATCCTTTGCGAGTCTCTTGGACTTCGGGAGCCTCACAAGTCCCTGGAGCGAGGCAGCTCATGAGGAGCGACTTCAGCAACACGCGCCTTCAGCTACCCCAACACTTCGCCCGCAATGGTGCCAGGTAAAACTCTTTGGTTTGTTCAGTTTGGGGCGCCCCTCGGGCTGCATCATCCCCAAGCCGTGTGGGTCCGTCCCTATGACATATATCATTTTTGCATCTTTCAGAGGTTGCATTACCATGAGCTGCTTTATGATTATCACCTACATGTTCGGTGCTTCCTCGCCATGAACGATGTGCGCCCTTTCAAACCCGCCCTCGACCGCCTCATGATTAAGGACTGGCACAACATCTGTGCTCGGGTCCGTCCCTGCAGCGTCGCTCTGGCTCGCGGGCCAGATCCCGTGCACGTCACCTCCCATGGTCCTTGGAGCCTTGTTCTCGCATGAGCTAATCAGGAGCGGATGAGTCAGAGCAAGTGACCCGGTGCCTCGCCACAGCGGGAGCCGCGCGCCGGTTGTCTTTCTTCAGGACCTTTGCATGAGAAGACTAGGCACGACGTGTGTGCTTGGGTCTGTCCCTGCGGCGTTGACAAACCCAACGACCGAGCTCTGTCTGGCAGGCCTCCCGTTCATGTCACCTCTTGGGGTCGTTGGTGTTTGGCCTTCTCATGCAATATCCTCAAGAGATTCACTCAACGCTAGTTGCGTAACCAGCTTGCAGGAACCCCCCCTACCCCAAGTGTTCCAAGTCAAATCGAGGTGCAACCCGCCTTGAGGTAGGGCCTCATGACTCCCGCACTGGCTCACGTGTGCCCATATACACCTCCTCCAGTCCTGCCGTGCCAGCCACGTGTCACGAAGGGGCTGTACACGCCCTGGGGGCCTCCACCCAGAGGGAGCCCCCACCCATGCACCAGTGGAAGCCCCATGCTCTGCGCTGGCGGACAACACTATCGAGGAGCGGCTATGCCCATGCAAGAGCGGAAGCACCATGCTCCGTGTTGGTGAATAAACAACTAACGGCAGCCTCACGACCGCAGCAACCTTAGGAGAGCCACCAGGCTCGGTGCTCAGTCTCACCGCGCTGCTTTCCCTTGGGAGGGTAGCGCCAGGGGGCTGGGCACGGAGGCTATGCCCATGTCTCACCTGGCGTACGCCACCTTGCCAGGTCCCTTAGACCTGGTCTTCGTGCGCCCCTCCCGAGCGAAAGCCTGGCGAGGAAAGGTATCGAGGCCCGTTCATACGTCAAGGGGGACCCCTGGGCAGGGCGACCCACGAGCCTAACTGGTCATGTATCCCCTCACCCCTTGGTCTCGTCCTGGTGATCCGGATGCCCCAATGGCAGTTGAGGTACGTGCAGGGTCGGGCCCTACCAACGCAGAACATCACAGCCTACACAGACATCTCCTCCACGAGGGCTATTCGTACGTCATGGGGGACCCCTATGCATCGCGACCTAGGGGCCTAACTAGTCACGTAGCCCCTCACCCCTTGTTCTCGTCCTGGTGATCCAGACGCCCCAATGGCGGTTGAGGTATGCACGGGGCTGGGCCCTACCGACGCATAACACTAAAGCAAACGGAAAGAAAATCGTGAAATCCTTGCAAATTATTGCAAAGCATATTGTGCCTTAAAAGTTTAAAGCATGAGTTCTCATGCCTCCACGAGGAACGACAAAATGTTGCAGGATGAAATTGGAAGAAGCAGCGCCTCTGTCCCCTTCTTCAGCCTTGGATGCTGCCATCGCCTGCCTGGGTGACCCATCGCCAACAACGTCGCCGCCACCTCCACCATTGGCTCATGCTGCTGAAGCGGCAGGGTCGACGCAAAGGAACTGCTGTAGCAGGGCTTCTACCTGCTCCTTCACGGCCTCGGCGGCAGAACCTTGGAGCTCAGAGGCCACGGCCTCAAGTAGGGCACCAAAGTAGAAGTTGTGGTCCCGAAGGTGGAGATGGCTGTAGATGCGCATCGCGACCGAGGTGGAAAGCTCGCGAGCTTCCGCCTCCACCAGGGGACCCAACCCGACGACGATGCCCTCAAGCGCTATGACAAGCATGGTAAGTAGTCCGGCGGGGCCTTCCTCCGGTGTCACCAGCGGTTTCTCGTACCCTACCCCGTAAAGAGATTTCAGGGAGGTACGGGACCTCTACTCGAGGGAGACGAAGGCGTCGCGTCCCGCATCAGCCACCTTCTCAGTCACGGCATAGGATGCTTGGGCCGCCTCCACCTCCTTCTTCAGCTTCTCCAGGCAGCTGTGCTCCAAGGCCTGCTCTTGGGCCGCCTGCTCAGCTTGGCATCGAGGTTGGCGAGCGAAGCCTCCCGAGCCTTCAGCTCCTCCTCCTACTTCTCAAGATGACGGACCCGGTCGGCGTGCTCGTCGCGGAGGGTCTTCAGTTAGGCTTCCGCTGCGCGGCAGCGGTCTTTGGCAGCTAATGCATCAGCCAACACGGTGTTGCGGGTAGCTACAGCCACACTGGCCACCTTCCGGCCTTCCTCGGCGGTGGCCTCAACCTGGCTCCGGGTTGTTCTAACAAACGAATCGCCTTGGAGCCACCCCGAGACTAGCCCGAGGCATCCCGCTGTCATGCGACGGTCGGCGCCATGAAGATCTTCCTGGAGCCGCTTCAGTGCGGCAAAGGCGTCCTCCAGAGTGCCGGGCATGGAAGAGGAACCATGGTCCGCCAGCGTGATATCCTGAGGAGGAGGCGATGTCGGCGCCTGCGCCAGCAAAGCAGAGCAGCTTGGGTGGCATGGGGTTCCGTAGCCCCTGCACCCCCAGCAGGAGTACTGGAGACAGGCGCCTCTGGAGTCTGCTTGGCCACGGGCGCAGCCTTCTCCTGAGGCTGAGCTGCTGAGCTTAGAGAGGCGTGCCCGTATGTGGGCGGACGCGAGGTGACCCCTTCCTTCTGCACCAAGACCACCGTGGCTGCGGCGAGAGGTGCGGCTTTGGTGGGCTTGCCTTCCTCCTTCTCTTCTTCACCACCGGCTGCAGCTTGGCTATGGGAAGGTGATACGTCCAAAACGTATCTATAATTTCTGCTTGCTCCATGCCTCTTTTGTGTGATATTGCTATGATATTTATGCACTTCCATACACTTTTGATCATATTTGGACTAACCTACTAATGGTTGCAAAAGTGCACAATGTTCTTGTTTTACACTTTATTGTGTAGGAATTACTTGGAAATTGACAAAAACGCAAAATGAGTCGTATTGGAGTAGGACTCTGACTTTCCTGAAATCTGTCTGAGAACGTTTTTTAAAGATGGTCACGTTCCGGCCCGAAGATGACGTCAAACGGAGAAATTCTAGTTGCGAAAGTTGTGGGGAATTTCGAGGCGATGCTTCTGGATATAAAATTCGTCCAAATCCGAGTCTGGACGGCCGAGTAAAGCCCGTTTTACTGAGGCCCAAAATCTGATGACGGGAATCCGAGAGTCTATATAAAAAGAGAAAACCTAGGTCACCAAGGGCCAAGAATTTTCCTCCCCCCAAGCCGCCGTCTTGGAGGGGAGGACCAGCACCATTGCAGCACCATCCAAAAGGAAGAAGGGGGGCCAAGGAGCCGCTGCCCCTAGGGCCTCCGCCGCCCCCAAGGGCCGCCGCCGCCCCCTAGGACCGCCGCCGTCTCCTCCTCGCCGCCGCCGCCTCCGTGGCTGCCGCCGGCCGTCTCCTCCTCGCGGGGCTGCACCTCTCCATCAACACCATCATCAACCTCCTCCTCACCATGTCCATGTGTCAGTAGTCTTCTCCGGGGCCGAGGGCTCGTACGTGTAGCTATGTGGTTATCTCTCTCTCCCATGATGTGATCTTCGTTGTGATCATAGGCTATGTTAATCTAGGGTGATCCCATGATATTTCCCCTTCATCTATGTATTGGGTTGATGTACTCACTTGTCTTTATCTAGTATAATCCCCGAGACCAAGGTCACAGTGGTCTATTGGACATGGATTAGAAAAATATTTTCATGAGTGATTTCCTCTCTTGTGTGTTGATTGAAGGTTGAGAGTCTCTTGGTGCTTGTCTTTGACTATCATTTAGATATGTTGTGGTGATTGTGGGACTCTCTTTGGATGGCCGCGGTGACATTGGGAAATCCTTAGATTGATAACTACGAACTTTGAGGTGTGCTTTTGTAGCCCTACATAATTCTCGTCCTCTCTTGACCACGAAGGAATGACCTCCGGGTGCGTCTCCATTGCATATTTTATGGGAAATATCATGTGATTCGATTATGTTAATGTTGTTGGGAGTTGCCACTAGTGAAAGTATGATCCCTAGGCCTTGTTTCCACCATTGCAATACCATTTGTGCTCACGTTTACCACTTGTTTGTTTGCTGCACTTTTTATTACAGATTTATATTACTTTGTTTTGCCATCCATATCACTTGCCATTTAACATCTCTTCGCCGAACTAGTGCACCTATACATCTGACAAGTGTATTAGGTGTGTTGGGGACACAAGAAACTTCTTGTATCTTAGTTGCAGGGTTGCTTGAGAGAGACCATCTTCAACCTCTACTTCCCTGAGTTCGATAAACCTTAGGTCATCCACTTGAGGGAAATTGCTGCTGTCCTACAAACCTCTGCGCTTGGAGGCCCAACATAGTCTACAAGAGTAGAAGCGTGTGTAGACATCAAGCTATTTCTGGCGCCGTTGCCGGGGAGGTGAGTGCTTGAAGGTAAATCTTTAGATCTTGCAATTAAATCTTTTTGTTTCTTGTTTTTATTTTCACTAGTTTTGCTTAATGGAAAACAACAAAAATATGAGAGAGCTTTATAAGCTCTACCTTGAACTTGGACATGATGTGTTCGAAGAGAAAATTAAAAAACCTTTGGAACTTTATTATTTGCATAACAATCATAATGGTGGTGATGTTATTAGTATGTTTTTATTTTATATCAATATTGCTAATGACATGGAAAGCTCTAAGCTTGGGGATGACTCGTTTGATGAACATGATATTTTTAGTCCCCCAACTTTTGAGGATTTACTTTGATGATACTATGCCTCCTATATATGATGATTACAATGATGAATATGATATTTTCAGTCCACCTACTATTGAGGATAAAATTTATTATGATTATGATATGCCTCCTAAATACGATGATTACCATGATGGTTATGATAGTCTTACTCTCACTATTCCTAATAAGAAAGATTTTGCTTATATGAAGAGTAATGACACTTTTATGCTTTTGGATCATAGAAAATGCCTTATGTGATAGTTATATTGTTGAGTTCATCCATGATGCCACTGAAATTTATAATGAGAGAGGGAGACATGATTCTAAATATCTTAATAATAAGAAGTTTCCTCTTTTTATGGTGAATATTTTGAAGTTATGCTTGTTTTGCCTTTCTATGCTTATTGCTTTGTGCTTCAATGAATTATTCTATTGCAATATTCCTATGCATAGGAAGCATGTTAGGCTTAAATGTGTTTGGTATTTGCTTCTTGATGCTCTCTTTTGTTCTTCAACTCTTATTCCTACGAGAGCATCATTAAAGTCTTATGCCTAGCTTAAAGGCATAAAAGAAAGCGCTTTTGGGAGGCAGCCCACAATGAATAAAATTTTATTTTGCTTTTGTTGTGTCTTGATGTTGTTACTACAGTAGCATCATCATTGTATCTTTATTTTTCAGCTTTGTGCCAAGTGTAGCCTCTGATTGCAAGAAAGTTCAAAAGTTGTGACGTGTTCTCCAGGAAACAGATTCTGTCCTTGGATAGAAACATTCATATAAAATCACCAGATCATCTTTTTGGTCTGAATATTTTCGACAGCGTGCTCTATACAATTGGCTTTCGGGCGTCTGTTCTGAGTTTTTTGATTAGAGTTGCAGAAGTGCCCCGAAAAAATCATTTACTACCTGTTGGTCTGTTTTTCATGGATTCTGTCCTGTTTTGCCTTTCGTTCATTTTGCAAACCTTGAGCTTGATTTTTCTTTGCAAAAACCTTTTGGCAATCTTGAGAAACAGTAGACCTTCAAGAATATCCTTATTTCCAGCAAGGAACAATTATTTTATTAAGGGTACTAACCTCGCTAATCAGATTATGATGAGTTATGTATGAAGGGAGTTTTCAAGTGTGCGAGGGAAGATGATAAAAAGATTCAGGAGTGTCAAACGCTCAAGCTTGGGGATGCCCCCATGCACCCCCAAGACATATTCAAGAAGACTCAAGCGTCTAAGCTTGGGGATGCCCCCGTGCATCCCCTTCTCCATCAACAATTATCAGTTCGTCTTTCGTTCCACTATATTTTTATCACTTCATGTGTTATGTGCTATGCTTGGAGCGTCTTGCTTTAGTTTCCTTTTTAGTTTTGTTTAGCTTTGCTTGCTGTTCATAACGAGTTGGAACTCAGCTTTCTTTGTGTGGGAGAGAAACACGCTCCACTTCAACCTAGAGCACAACATAGAATTTTCATGTCTATCCTTGTTGTGTGTGTTCTTTGTCTTTCAATAGCTACTATCATGTTCAGCTCTTAGTTTCCATGCTTACCTTTTTAAAGAGCTTTTGTTTAGTTGGTCGCTGGAACTCTCTTTAGTATCATGCTTATCTTGTTAAGAGAGTTGGCTTCTGTTGCACTGGTCGATATGTCTATGATAAAAATGCTATGTGCATAATGGTGCTTAGTAGTTCATGTTTTCTTATGGTTAGTCTCAAAAAGCTGGGGGGTTCCCAATGTGTTATTGGAGTACCAACATGATTTGTTTGCCTATGATGTGGTATGGTTTAGTGATATCTTCCTCCGAGAATTTATTTTGATTGACTTGGCGTATGCTCACGCATATTTAAGACTGTAAAGAAAGTCTGTCAAGCCTTGATGATCTTTAATTTCTGAGTAGCGATATAACTTCCATGCCCGATTCAATGTTGCTTTGTCGCTCTGCATGATTATGACCATCATTTCTCTTTTAGTTGGTCGCTCCCAGTCTTTTGCTAACCTCCACCTATACTAAGCGGACTGACTGCTTGTGCATCCAAAATCCTTTAAACCAGTTATGCCATATGAGTCCACCATACCTTCTTATACATGGTATTTACCTGCCATTCCTAACGAAGACTTTCATGTACCATCTCGAAATTATTCAAAAAAAAGCATTCCTATTTTGTGCCTCTGTTTTAGCTCATGAGGAAGTAGTAGTTAATTCATGATCTTTTTAAGTTGGACAAGCTTCACCCCGGGATTGCATGTCTAATGTGCAAACCCATAATACGAGAAAGAACTGGCATAGAGTGCGCCCGGCTCATTAAAAAATAATACAACAAACAAACCCTCCTTCACGCTTTGTTCATGAGAAATCAGAAAACTTTGGCAGTGATAAACAAAGGAGATTAAGAGGATGTGATCGTCCTCATTCGGGAGCCATTCCTCGAAACTTGTCTAGCTCAAGAAGTAATTGAGTTATCTGCTAGCATTCGTTGACGAAACATGCATATCTAAAAAAAAAATTATTACCTCTGTTTTTAAAACCAAGAGCTCTGGTACATGTTTAGTTTTTGTTTCCGACCACGGGTTTTCAACCTTGCCAACAAAAGCCACGGTTCGAGAGTCTCCACCTTCTTTAAAGCACCAACCATTGAGAGCATGATTGTCATTCTGAGTGTAATGCGCATTGTCCCAAAGTACCATTGTCTTTTGCATGATTATGATATCGTTTATTCTGAAATCATTGTATCTAGTCGTCACTTAAACTTTGGAGGTGCCCCTGCATTTATGTTTTGCTTCACTAAAGGGGGCAAGCGAGATATCACTTTATCATGTTTGCACACCATGCTCATTACAAAATCTATTGAGTATTTTAGTATCATATTGTAAAACTTTCAGTTCTTTGTGATTTTCTCATAAGGCAACTTAATTACTACAGATTCATTGTCTCAGTAAGCATTTGTCATGTGACTATGAAAAGTTCTTATATGGTTAATAGCATGTCACCACAGAAATTATGCTTGTTATCATTTACCTACTCGAGGATGAGCAGGAATTAAGCTTGGGGATGTTGATACGTCCAAAACGTATCTATAATTTCTGCTTGCGCCATGCCTCTTTTGTGTCATATTGCTATGATATTTATGCACTTCCATACACTTTTGATCATATTTGGACTAACCTACTAATGGTTGCAAAAGTGCACAATGTTCTTGTTTTACACTTTATTGTGTAGTAATTACTTGGAAATTGACAAAAACGCAAAATGAGTCGTATTGGAGTAGGACTCTAACTTTCCTGAAATCTGTCTGAGAACATTTTTTAAAGACGGTCACGTTCCGGCCCGAAGACTACGTCAAACGGAAAAAGTCTAGCTGCGGAAGTTGTGGGGAATTTCAAGGCGATGCTTCTGGATATAAAATTCGTCCAAATCGGAGTCCGGACGGCCGAGTAAAGCCCATTTTACTGACGCCCAAAATCTGATGACGGGAATCCGAGAGTCTATATAAAGAGAGAAAACCTAGGTCACCAAGGGCCACGAATTTTCCTCCTCCCAAGCCGCCGTCTTGGAGGGGAGGACCAGCACCATTTCAGCACCATCCACAAGGAAGAAGGGGTGCCAAGGAGCCGCTGCCCCCAAGGGCCGCCGCCGCCCCCAAGGGCCGCCGCCGCCCCCTAGGGCCGCCGCCGTCTTCTCCTCGCCGCCGCCGCCTCCGTGGCTGCCGCCGGCCGTCTCCTCCTCGCGGTGCTGCACCTCTCCATCAACACCATCATCAACGTCCTCCTCACCATGTCCATGTGTGAGTAGTCTTCTCCGGGGCCGAGGGCTCGTACGTGTAGCTATGTGGTTATCTCTCTCTCCCATGATGTGATCTTCGTTGTGATCATAGGCTATGTTAATCTAGGGTGATCCCATGATATTTCCCCTTCCTCTATGTATTGGATTGATGTACTCACTTGTCTTTATCTAGTATAATCCCCGAGACCAAGGTGACAGCGGTCTATTGGACATGGATTAGAAAAATATTTTCATGAGTGATTTCCTCTCTTGTGTGTTGATTGAAGGTTGAGAGTCTCTTGGTGCTTGTCTTTGACTATCCTTTAGATATGTTGTGGTGATTGTGGGACTCTCTTTGGATGGCCGCGGTGACATTGGGAAATCCTTAGATTGAGAACTACGAACATTGAGGTGTGCTTTTGTAGCCCTACATAATTCTCGTCCTCTCTTGACCACGAAGGAATGACCTCCGGGTGCGTCTCCATTGCATGTTTTATGGGAAATATCATGTGATTCGATTATGTTAATGTTGTTGGGAGTTTCCACTAGTGAAAGTATGATCCCTAGGCCTTGTTTCCACCATTGCAATACCATTTGTGCTCACGTTTACTACTTGTTTGCTTGCTGCACTTTTTATTACAGATTTATATTACTTTGTTTTGCCATCCATATCACTTGCCATTTAACATCTCTTCGCCGCACTAGTGCACCTATACATCTGACAAGTGTATTAGGTGTGTTGGGGACACAAGAGACTTCTTGTATCTTAGTTGCAGGGTTGCTTGAGAGAGACCATCTTCAACCTCTACTTCCCTGAGTTCGATAAACCTTAGGTCATCCACTTGAGGGAAATTGCTGCTGTCCTACAAACCTCTGCGCTTGGAGGCCCAACATAGTCTACAAGAGTAGAAGCGTGTGTAGACATCAGAAGGGAGAGACCTTGAGCACGGTACCCAAAACGGAAGTGGAAGTAAGGTAAAATACTTACTTGTCCATAGAAATGTACGTCCTCTTCTTGGACAGGAGTACGGCGGCCCCAAGCTTCCCTGCCATAGGCCTTGTCGCGCCTTCAGGAGCAGACGAGCGCGCGGTGGCGGTCCTTGTGGCGGCGACAACTGGCGGCAAGGAGGAGGTGTTGCCTTGGAGAGGCGGAACCGATCTATCCATCTTCACGGTCCCGCGCTTCAGCGTCTTCAGGGGGTGCCCCCGGACTTGGTGGAAACCCCTGTGGAGCGCGGCGATCCCTAGACCAGGTACTTGCCAGCGTCATCGTCATTGGAGAAGTCGCGGAGGATCTCGCTTTGCCGAGGAGGAGAGGTCTCTGCCACCCCTTCCAGGGTCGCTTCCTAGTCTTGCTTCCCCTCCTCCCTGGAGCTCGCGCGGGAGGACACCGGCACTGAGAAAGGCGAGGCTTGGGGGAGCGCTAGAGGAACGAGCCCTCGCTCGTTGAAGATAGGCATGGCAGCGGCTACATCTGCCCTGTCGTCATGACTGTATAGCGAGTCGTAGCCGTCTCGAAGGCTGCCTGGGTCCTTCTTGAGCAGGAAGCGCACGGCTTTGCCCAACTCCTCGTCAGTCAGGTTCTCCAGGTGCAGCCGGAGGCAGTCATTCGCGCCCTTGAGATCACACAAGGGGCGCGAACGTGCCTGGAGCGGGGCTAGCCACTGCATGATGTCCTTGACAAGCATGGGTCCTGTCAATTGCCCCTTCATCAGGTCCTCCGTCATCTTCTCCAACAACTGCTCCGCCCGGGGGTCGGTGAGCTTCTCATGATCCCTCCGGACCAGCTTCTCCAGCAACGCGGTCGGCAGCTCCAGCCAGGCGTGGGAGCGCTTGTTTTCCATGAAGATCCACCTGCGCGGGAAGTCGTCTACCTTCTTCTTGGCCTTTGAGATCACGTTGCCAGTGTGTACCGCGATGAAACAGACACACCTAGAGCACTGGTCAGCGCCTCTCATTCGGAGATAGAAGAACTGGCGGAACAACAGCACAGAGGACACCACCCCGACGAACGACTCACAGTAGAAGGCGAAGATGACAGGAGGAAGATCGAACTGGTATGGAGACAAAGGGCATGGATCTGGTAGTGGTTCAGGATGGCAAGGAAGAAGTTGGGGAAAGGGGGGACGAGCCCGGCGTAGACGCTATGCAGGATGAAGGGGTAGAAGGTGTCCCCCCAAGGATTCCGGCTTGGCAGAGCCGGCCCAGAGCACCATCTCCCGCCCCTCATTGTGGCTGCTCGCCGTCAGCGGGAGAACGACGGTGAAGTGCTTCGCCTTGGTAATGGTGGAAACACTGAGGGCTGGGTCAGGCTCAAGGGCTGATTGCATAGGAGAAGCAGCGGGCCCTGCCTTCTCGAGGGCCATCAGCGTCAAGCTCTTGAAAAATTCAGCAGATCTAAGGCGCTCACGGCGAGAAGGAAAAGGGTATTTGGAGCAGGACGAAGGGAAGGCAACGATGGTTTGGAGGCAAGGACCATCATTTTAGTCAGCCCGGGACGGTTGCTGATATAGCGTATGGAAGCGGAGACGCTCATGTCCCATCAGGCGCCACGCGTCCACCAGGTCCGCCGGCGGTTGGGGACCGTGGCATTTCGCCCTTGCCCTTTGGCTTCGCCTCGAAGCAAAGTCTGAGCGCGCCTTGGGCCCAGGGGCTACTGTTGGCGTACTGGGAACCGGGGTACCCAGACTTGCATGCCTACGGCCCACGGCGTGGCCCCTTCACCAGCCTGGTGTGGCCCATCTTTAGCGTCAACACACAAGACCCTCACGAGGGGCCAAGCCTCGCAAGGCGGACGACACCAAGGCCTTCGGAAGGGGCAGCCTCCCTAGGCTGGCTCCTGAGGAGCGGAGATCTCTATGCAAGCCCCCACATCGTGAGGTTCTGATGACGCAAGCCATGGCGACCAAGGCCAGGCGGGCACCAGCGGGCGCAATACAACAGGTTTCCTCTTTGGTGCTAAAGAAGCAAGTGCAGGCACAGAGTCCCGAGGAATCAGCCTAGTGTTTCCATTTCCATGCAACAAGAACAAGATCGCCAGGACATCAGGACGGAGGTCGTCGCCGAGTCCACCGTGGCGTCGCGACCAAAATCTTTGTAGACGAAGACCACCTTTCATTAGGATAAGATGTACTAGTTGCCTCCCTTCAAATTTGGCCATTGTGGGATCCCTTCCCGCCTTCATTTTGGGCAGACGACCAAGACCACAATAAATATAGCCTAGCCACCATCGTAGCAGAGGACGGATGATTCAGATCACCCTCTCCACCACAAGCAAGAACACACCTCCCGAGGTTCTTCCACCATTGTACTAGTTCATCCTCAGCCCACCTCGTGGCAATCCACCACAAAACAGGAGTAGGGTATTACACCGTGAGGTGGCCCGAACCTGGGTAAACCGCTATGTCCCATTTCCTTTCCGTTCATCGAGCTAGGTTGTGAGGACGGCGAGTAGGCAGACAGGGGAAGTTGAGTTCTTCGCAGCAGCCCAGTGTTTGAATCTAACAAGGGTTTTGCGGAGTCCCGAATCCGACAGCGGCTACTGGGGAGGGATGCTCTCTTGGTGCCTTCGCCTCCTCCAGCAGTATTCTAGCTGGACCCCTGCAGGCTTCTCCCGCCGGTGCCCATGCTCGAGCGTCCCGCTGGTCCTGGCGGTGGTGACCAGAAGGTCGTCCAGCTACTCTCTCCGCTTCCTCCTTCGTAGCCTTGCCACTCCCGATCTTGCCAGGCTGCTCCTGGCAGCCTGTGACGGGATCAGGCTGGGCTTCTGCATGGGCGCTCCTTTTGCCCACTTCACCTCCCACTGCAGTTCCTAGGTGGAGAGGGACAAGAAAGGGATTACAGGACACTTATATTTTTAGTCTAAAATATGCATGCATTCGCCAAATTTTAGTTTCAAATATGTAATATCTTCGATCCATGTTTGTGTTTTATAAGACTTGTACTCTCTTATCAACATGTTAATGAAAAGAAAACCAGTCTTGCGGGGCACTTGTGCATGTATTTTATCCATGCAGATGGAAAACACCTCTATACTTTCAAGTAAACAAGCCCTTTGCTGGCAAGTTGTCTTGCCGGCGCCTTCTGTTGTAGCCGCATGGCTTGGCCTGCCGGGCACAACACCGTAGAAGGAAACCAGCCCCTTGCCGAATCCCTTCTAGCAAATGCAACTACAACCTCTTGGATGAAGCGTTGTTCGAAGGATAGAACAAAAGCATAAATGCTATTGGAGGTGATGAGGTCTTTCAAAAATGCACAAGTTCTTCTTACAGAAACAAAAATGTAAGGAAGAAATGGAACTTATCTGTTTTGCTTTTTCGGGGATCGATATGTTGGCTTGTTTATGTTTCTTATTTTCGGGATCGAATCTAGTGTAGAAGGAAACATAGCAGCATATGCCCTTGTCTATATGCTCATGAGATGCTTATGCAAAGCTATGCATGCAATAAGTTTATGACCCCCAGCGCTTCATTTATTTCTCTGCTGCTTAGGGTCTGCGCTTGGCTTTGTACAAATGGTTACATGCAGCATCGTCAAGAGTTGTACAAAAGGGTGGTTGTCGGGCAGGGCTCGACAGTCGCACCTTCCATGTAGAACTTATGGAGATGCTCAATGCTCCATGAGTTTTGCAACTGAATGCCATCTCTGGTCTCCAGACGGATTGCACAAGTCTACTGACTCGTACTACCCAGTAAGGGCCTCCCCACTTCGGCGTCAACTTCTTTGCACCCTTGGCAGACTAAACATGCCTAAGGACAAGGTCGCCTTCCTCAAGACTCCGGGCATGGAACCTGCGGCTATGATATCGACGCAGGGCTTGCTGGTACCGTGCACCACGTACATGATACGTCTCCAACTTATCTATAATTTTTGATTTTTCCATGCTATTATATAATTTGTTTTGGATGTTTTATATGCATTAATATGCTATTTTACATTATGTTTGGGACTAACTTATTAACCTAGAGCCTAGTGCCAGTTTTATGTTTTTTTCCTTGTTTTTGAGTTTTACAGAAAAGGAATATCAAACGGAGTCCAAACGAGCTAAAAATTTATGGTGATTTTTTATGGACCAGAAGGAGCCCACAGAGCATCGGAGTTGGGCTAGAAGAGTCCTGAGGTAACCACAAGGGTGGGACGCGTGCCCCTGGCTTGTGGACTCCTCGGGAGTCCCCCTGATTTATTCCCGACGCCAAAAAATCCAATAAATGTACAAATCCCCGAAAAGAAACCTATATCGGGAGGTCCGCCGCCGCATGCCTCTGTAGCCATGAAAAATCAACCGGGAGCCCGTTTTGGCACCCTGCCGGAGGATGAACCATCATCGCTAGCCATTTTCATCATCCCGGCGGTCTCCATGATGAGGAGGGAGTAGTTCACCCTCGGGACTGAGGGTATGTACCAGTAGCTATGTGTTTGATATCTCTCTCATGTTCTTGATTTGGCACGATCTTGATGTACCGCGAGCTTTGTTACTATAATTGGATCATTTGGTGTTTCTGCCCCTCTCTACCTTGTGATGAATTGAGTCTTTTCCTTTGAGGTTTTCTTATGTCGGATTAAATTTTGGATGTGAGAGCACTTGATGTATGTCTTGCGATGGGATATCCATGGTGACAATGGGATGTTCTGTTTATCCACTTGATGTATGTTTTGGTTATCAACTTGTGGATTCCCATGGTGACATTGGGGTAATCTATGCATAGGGATTGGTACGCATTTTCATATTCCTTTCTCGGATAGAAATCTTGGGATGCCCTTGAAGTTCTTTGTGTTGGATTGAATATTATGAATCTGAAATTGTGTGATGCATATCTAACACACGGATACTTGTGGTGATATTGGGGTATCTAGGTGACATTAGGGTTGATTGACGCGTGTCAAGTGGTGTTACTCTAGTACGAACTCTAGGGCTATTTTTGACACTTATAGGAATATCCCAATAGATTGATCAGAAAGAATAACTTTGAGGTGGTTTCGTACCCTACAAGGAATTTCATCTTATGTTCTCCGTGATAGGAACTCTGGAGTGACTCTCTGTTGCACGTTGAGGGATTGTTATATGATCCAATTATGTTATCATTGTTGAGAGATTTTGCGCTAGTGAAAGTATGAACCCAAGGCCTTGTTTTCAAGCATTGCAATACCGTTTGTGCTCCACTTTACTACTTGCTACCTTGATGTTTTTATGTTTTCAGATTACAAAAACCTATATCTACCATCCATTTTACACTTGTATCACCATCTCTTCACCGAACTAGTGCACCTGTACAATTACCATTGTATTGGGTGTGTGCGGGACACAAGAGACTCTTTGTTATTTGGTTGCAGGGTTGCTTGAGAGAGACCATCTTCATCCTACGCCTCCCACAGATTGATAAACCTTAGGTCATCCACTTGAGGGAAATTTTTTAATGTCCTACAAAATTCCGCTCTTGGAGGCCGAACACAAGTCTACAAGAATAAGGTTGTGTAGTAGACATCAAGCTCTTTTCTGTCGCCGTTGCCGGGGAGGTGAGAGCTTGAAGGTGTATCTTTAGATCTTACAATTGAATATTTTAGTTTCTTGTTTTGTAACTAGTTTTGTTTATAAACAAAAACTACAAAAAATGGAATTGAAGTTGCCTCATATTATTCATCTCTATAATGTCTTTAGTGAAAAATATGGAAATGAAAATTGTGACAAAGTTTTAGAAGAAGAAGTCAATAAAATGTTTGGCAATGAATCTTTAAATGATGAGCATGATTGCAATGTTGTTCGTATGAATTCTTTGAATATCCAAGATGTTAATGATATGCAAAACTACAAGCTTGGGGATGCTATGTTTGATGAAGATGATATTTTTAGTCCCCCAAGTTTTGATGAGCATATTTATTATGATGATAGCATGCCTCCTATTTATGATGATTGCAATATTTATGAAACTGAGTTTGGAAGAGTGTCAACCTTAGATAATAATTATCCCACAATTTTGGAGGGTGTTGAACCTTCTTATAATGATAAAACTATATTTGGAGAGGTCATGACTTTATTTAGTAACGATTCCACTATTTTCGAAATAGGTTTCAATTGACTATGATCAGAACAAAGTTGCTACTTATGATGATTATTGTGATGATACTTATGTTATAAAAAGTAGTGATAATTACTTTCATAATTTTGAATATCCTTTTACTAAACATTACTCTTTTAATGTGGAAACAATTTATAGCTTTCATGTTTCATATGATGCTCCCACTACTATTCATGAGAATAAATTTGCTTATTTGGAGAGTAATATAATTTCTATTCTTACGGATCATGACAATAATGCTTTATGTGATAGTTATATTGTTGAATTCATTCATGATCCTACTGAAAATTATTATGAGAGAGGAATGTATGCTTTTACATATCTCAACAATATCAAGTTTCCTCTCTATGTGCTGAAAACCTTGAAGTTGCGCTTGTTTTGCCATCCTATGATAGTTGATTCTTGTTCCCATAAATTGTTTGCTCACAAAATCCCTATGCATAGGAAGTGGATTAGACTTAAATGTGCTTGCGAAGCGATTCATGATTCTCCCTTTTATGTTTCAATTCCTATCTTTACGTGAGCATCATTGAAATCTTCATGCCTAGCTAAAAGGTATTAAAGAAAAGCGCTTGTTGGGAGACAACCCAACACCTTTACCTACTGTTTTTGTGTGTTCACATGATTAAGCTACTGCGGTAATCATGTTTTATAGCTTTTGTTTCAATAAAGTGCCAAGTAAAGCCTTTCGGATAGTGTGATTGATGGTTGTCTTGATTCTGTGCAAAAACAGAAAGTTTTGCGTCTAGTGCAGAAAATTCAATAAATCGCTAGAACGCGATAATTAGCTGAAATTTTTACACTTGATTGATATACAAATTTCCTACGTTTTCCTATTTTTTCATAATTTGTAGAGTTGCAGAAGTATGGTTGTTGTACAGATCATTACAAATTGTTCTATTTTTTCAGGTTCTGTTTTCTTTGTGTTGTTTGCTTATTTTGATGCATCCATGGCTAGTATCAGGGGTATGAACCGTGGAAAAGTTGGAATACAGTAGATATTACACCAAAAAAAATAAGAATGAGTTCACAACAGTATCTACAAGTAAGGATTGAATTTGTTTTACTAACTGATCTCACGAGTTTTTTGTTGTGAAGTTTTCAAATTTTGAGTAAAGATTGGATGGACTATGGAATAGGGAGTGACAAGAGCCTAAGCTTGGGGATGCCCAAGGCACCCCAAGGTAATATTCAAGGAAAACCAAGCATCTAAGCTTGGGTATGCCCCAGATGACATCCCCTCTTTCGTCTTCAATCCATCGGTAAATTTACTTGAGGCTATATTTTTATTCACCACATGATATGTGTTTTGCTTGGAGCGTCTTGTATGATTTGATTCTTTGCTTTTAGTTTGCCACAGTAATCCTTGCTGTGCACACCTTTTGAGAGGGACACACATGAATCATGATTTATTGGAATACTCTTTGTGCTTCACTTATACCTTTTGAGCTATGTAGTTGCTCTAGTGCTTCACTTATATCTTTTTGATCACAACGGTGATGTTTATTTTGAAGAAATTGTTTAACTCTCATGCTTCAATTATTTTATTTTCAGAGTCTATAAAAAAGCATGGTAATTTGCTTGGGTTATGAATTTAGTACTAATATGATAGGCATCCAAAGAGGGTATAATAAAACTTTCATATAGAGCGTTGAATCTATGAGAAGTTTGATTCCTTTCGATTGTTTCGAGATATTAAGATGGTAATATTAGAGTCATGCTAGTGTTAATTTATGAGGTTAAATAAATAATTGTGTTAAGGTTTTTGATTCCTGTAGCATGCACGCATGGTCTCTTAATTATGTAACCAAATTGAAGTGCATTGTGTCTTGATTATTTATCTTTGCGTGAAAGTCGGGGGCGCGCGATGGTTAACTCCTTCCAACCTCTCTCCTAGGAGCGTGCGTAGTTCTACTTTCTTCAAGAGCTAATATTTTTTTTTGCAATAAGTATATGAGTTCTTTTTGAATAATGTTGAGTCCATGGATTATACACACTCTCACCCTTCCATCGCTGCTAGCCACTCTAGTACCGCACAACTTTCGCTGGTGCATTAAACCACCTTATACCCTTCCTCAAAACAGCCACCGTACCTACCTATTATGGCATTTCCATACCCATTCTGAGATATATTGCCATGTAACTCATCCATTCCATCTATTATGACACAAACCATCATTGTCATATCGCTTTGCATGATCGTGAGATAGCTAGTATGATGTTTTCATGGCTTGTCCGTTTTTATGACATTGCTATGTTAGATCATTGCACATCCTGGAACACCGCCGGAGGAATTCATATAGAGTCATTTTTTTGTTCTAGTATCGAGTTGTAAGTAAATAAAAGTGTGATGATCATCATTATTAGAACATTGTCCCATGTGAGGTTATGAATAAAGATGCCAAAGAGTCTCCAAAATAAAGAGGCAAAAAGGGTCTCCAGAAAAAAGAGGAGCCTAAAAAATGAGAGAAAAAGAGAGAAGGGACAAAGTTACTATCCTTTTCAAAGTAACACCATGTTCTTCATTATTGAGAATCTCCTATTTTTTCACTTTCATATATTACTATTGAGAAATTTTCATCATAGAACTTGGCTTGTATATTCCAATGATGGGCTTCCTAAAATGCCCATAGGTCTTCATGAGCAATCAAGTTGATGCACACCCACTAGTTTTCTTTTGAGCTTTCAAAGACATATAGCTCTAGTGCATACGTTACATGGAAATCCCTACTTACTGACATTAATATCAATTGATGGACATATCCATAGTCCATTGATTTGCCTAGTTGATGTGAAACTTTTCCCTTATTTTGTCTACAACCACCTTCTATTCCACCAATAGTTCTATGTACATGGCTCACGCTCATGTATTGCGTGAAGAGTTGAAAAATATGAAGCACGTCAAAAAGTATGAAATAATTGCTTGGCTCTCTGTGCTGAGAAGAGGGAGCATAACAAGAATATATGATTTTGTAGGGATAACTTTTGTTAGCCATGTTATTTTTGAAGCCTGATGATTTGCTTTTTAGTGTGATTGAAGTATTATTGTCTTTGTGTCAATGAACTTTTGTTTTGAATCATACGGATCTGAATATTCATGCCAAATAAAAGAAGATTACATTGATAAATATGTTAGGTAGCATTCCACATCCAAAATTTTATTTTTATCTTTTACCTACTCAAGGACGAGCAGTAATTAAGTTTGGGGATGACTGATACGTCTCCAACATATCTATAATTTTTGATGGTTCCATGCTATTATATTATCTATTTTTGATGGTTCCATGCTATTAATATGCTATTTTATATTATTTTTGGGACTAACTTATTAACCTAGAGCCCAATGCCAGTTTTTGTTTTTCCTTGTTTTTGAGTTTTGCAGAAAAGGAATATCAAACGGAATCCAAACAAGCTAAAAATTTACGGTGATGTTTTATGGACCAGAAGAAGCCCACGGATTGGGCTAGAAGAGTCCCGAGGCAACCACAAGGGTGCGAGGCACGCGCTACCCCCTGGGTGCGCCTCCTGGATTGTGGACTCCTCAAGAGTCCCCCTGACTTGTTCCCGACGCCAAAAATTACTATAAATATAGAAACCCCCAAAAAGAAACCTAGATCGGGCGTTCCGCCGCCGCAAGCCTTCGTAGCCACGAAAAACCAATCGGGAGCCCGTTCCGGCACTCTGCTGGAGGGGGAAACCATCACCGGTGGCCATCTTCATCATCCCAGCTGTCTCCATGACAAGGAGGGAGTAGTTTACCCTCGGGGCTGAGGGTATGTACCAGTAGCTATGTGCTTGATCTCTCTCTCTCTCTCTCTCTCTCTCTCTCGTGTTCTTGATTTGGCACGATCTTGATGTACCACGAGCCTTGTTACTATAGTTGGATCATATTGTGTTTCTCCCCCTCTCTACCTTGTGAGGAGTTGAGTCTTTTCCTTTGAGGTTTTGTCATGTCGGATTGAATCTTTGGATGTTAGAGCACTTGATGTATGTCTTGCGATGGGATATCCATCGTGACAATGGGATGTTCTGTTGATCCACTTGATGTATGTTTTGGTTATCAACTTGCGGATTCCCGTGCTGACATTGGGGTAATCTATGCATATGGGTTGGTATGCGTTTTCATATTCCTTTCTCCGATAGAAATCTTGGAATGCTCTTGAAGTTCTTTTTGTTGGAGTGAATATTATGAAGCTGAAATTATGTGATGCATATCGTATAATTGACCCACGGATACTTGTTGTGACATTGGAGTATCTAGGTGACATTAGGGTTTATTGATGTGTATCACGTGGTGTTATTATCGTATGAACTCTAGGGCTATTTGTGACACTTATAGGAATAGCCCAATAGATTGATCAGAATGAATAACTTTGAGGTGGTTTCATACCCTACAAGCAATTTCATCTTATGTTCTCTGCGATAGGAACTTTGGAGTGATTCTTTGTTGCACATTGAGGGATTGTTATATGATCCAATTATGTTATCATTGTTGAGAGATTTTGCGCTAGTGAAAGTATGAACCCTTGGTCGTGTTTTCAAGCATTGCAATACCATTTGTGCTCCACTTTACTACATGCTACCTTGCTGTTTTTATATCTTCAAATTACAAAACCTATATCTACCATCCATATTACACTTGTATCACCATCTCTTCGCCGAACTAGTGCACCTATGCAAATTACCATTGCATTGGGTCTGTTGGGGACACAAGAGAATCTTTGTTATTTGGCTGCAGGGTTGCTTGAGAGAGACCATCTTCATCCTACGCCTCCCACGGATTGATAAACCTTAGGCCATCCACTTGAGGGAAATTTTCTACTGTCCTGCAAAACTCTGCGCCTGGAGGCCCAACACGAGTCTACAAGAAGAAGGTTGCGTAGTAGGCATCAATATAGCAGCCGAAGACAGTTCTCCTCGAGTAGAACAACGTCGTCAAGATGGTGTTGTTCTTTCGCTACTTCATCATAGGCAAGTACTCGAGGTGACCCATATATGAGTTCGGTGGGGAGCACTGCTTCTGCCACCATAGACTAGGGAGAAGGGAGTCTGGCTGTTAGCTCGATTTGGTGTCGTACGGAGGGACCAAAGAACCATTGGCAGCTCATCGATCCATCGCCTGCCACAATGCTACAACTTATCAAATGTTCTTGTGTTGAGTCCTCGCAGCACTTCAGCATTTACCCTCTCAGCTTGTCCATTGCTTATGGGATGGACAATAGAGGCGAATGAGACCTTGCTTTCGAGGGCATGAACGTATTGCATGAAGGCGCGGCTTGTGAACTGGGTGCCGTTGTCAGTGATGACTCTGGCGGGTACTCCGAAACGGCACACCAATCCTTTCAAGAACTTGATAGCTGACTGTGTGGTCACCTTCCTCACGGGCTCCACTTCTAGCCACTTTGAAAACTTGTCGATGCCGATGTATAAGTATTCAAAGCCCCCGGTAGCATGGGGAAGGTGCCCAAGATATCGAGCCCCCAGACCGGAAATGGCCATGATAAAGGGATTGTCTGGAGAGCTTGAGCAGGCTCATGGATATTCTTGGAGTGGAACTAGCAGGCTTCACATCCGGTAACTAGCTCAGTTGCATCTTGGAGGGTCGTGGGCAAGTAGAAACATTGCCAGAAATCTTTTCCAACCAGGATTAGTCGAAGAGTTGGATGAGGAGGATAGAGCAAAACCAATCTCCCTTTGTGCAGTTCCACTGAAATGTAGAAACATTGCTCGTGTGGCATTTCAGCAAAACTGCATAAAACACTCTTAAGAAAAAAGTGATTTGTGTAGTTCACCAAGAGGTGACAATAGAAACAAGGTGAAGTGGATAGCCCTGTTTGCAAAAGAGGTAGAAAGGAAACAATTATTGTCCAATAATAGTTAAAGACACATATGTCGACCAAAAAAGAAGCATATTCCTTGTTCTAAGGGAAGATAGGAGCAGAGTTGTTTATCCAAAAAGGGTGTAAGGACGAGAATGCAACATGGAAAGTAGGCCGGCCGTGCTACATTTTGGGCAAATAACTAGGGAAGATCCACATGCAGGATTTTCCACATGCAGCGACATGGGGAGATGGGCTGTGGAGCAAGGCTGGAGGGGAGGAAGTTGTACCTAAGGGTAGTTGGGATGTACCTAGGAGGGCGAAGGAGGGTGGATCTGCCCTACAACGCAAGAGGTTGGTCAGAGAGAATGATATGTACCACAGATCGGGACGAGCTGCCTATACGCCATCGAACGGAGCAATGTTGCACGTCCTCCCTTTCCGCCGGTAGACGTGACTGGGCCGGATTCAGTTATTAGTAGGTAGAGAGAGAGAGATTTGGAGAGAGAGAGAGAGAGAGAGAGAGAGAGAGAGAGAGAGAGAGAGAGAGAGAGAGAGAGAGAGACCACCATCGTCTTGTGTGAGAGAGTGTGAAGTTAGACCAACCCCCAGCAGGCAAGGTCCATTGTATATCGTGGAGTGGATTACCTTCTTCATAACAATCGTTTTATATTTTGTATGTGCCATTGAGAAATATAACTTTATTTAAAAATAACGCACCGACACGTCAAGTCGAACTTTGTTTCATGCATGCATCGTAGACGACCCTCCTTCAAGTAAACAACTGCTACACGAGTCAAATTAGCACATGAGCTGCCTTTGCGTACATAAATGAGCTCCAGCGTGTATCCACGCAGGTGTGGCTCAGAACGAGACGTGAGTATGTGCATCATGCGTGCACCACTCCTCTTCGTGTACGTATCCTGCCTACGTGGGTGTGTGTGGGAGAGATGGTGTGTGGGTTCGTGAGTGTTTTTTGGGGTGGGTGAGGGGGGTTGGTGCGTGAGAGATAGACATGGAATATGCGTCGATGATATCTCAAACAAAAAATGTAACATATGCATTGTGTGTGAAATAGAGGCATAGATATATCATATCTAGATGGAGTGAGCCACTAGAAGAGAGTAGAAGGATCATCATCATGAGATATCGATAACATAAAAGAGAGGGATGAAGTGTATGGGTGCGCGAACGATAAAGAAAGCCATGGATATTGTGTGTGCCAACGTCAAAGATAGGGCGGCTGGCCTACTGGAACGTTAGAGGGGAGAGCTACAGTTTGTCTATGTGGCATGGAGACCTACCTACAACGTTCGATTGTTGGTGTGTGTGTGAGAGAGAGAAGGGTGTGGGGAAAACACCTGACTATAGAGAGGTATATCGACTAGTATATGTGTGGAGAAGGAGAGATACCTAGCTATGTATTGAAGGAGATCGATCAACATCCATGCATATGTGTAGGAGAGTAACAAGGTTTGGAGAGAGATAGAGCTAGAATTGAAGGAAATATTCCCTAGAGACAATAATAAAGATGTTATTTGTATTTCCTTATATCATGATAAATGTCTTTTATTCATGCTAGAATTGTATTAACCGGAAACTTAGTACATGTGTGAATACATAGATAAAACAGTATGTCCCTAGTATGCCTCTGCTAGACTAGCTTATTGATCAAAGATGGTTATGTTTCCTAGCCATAGCCATAAGTTGTCATTTGATCAACGAGATCACATCATTAGGAGAATGATGTGATGGACAAGACCCATCCCTTAGCTTAGCACTATGATCGTTTAGTTTTACTGCTATTGCTTTCTTCATGACTTATACATGTTCCTATGACTATGAGATTATGCAACTCCCGTATACTAGAGGAACACCTCGTGTGCTATCAAACGTCACGACGTAACTGGGTGATTATAAAGATGCTCTACAGGTGTCTCCGAAGGTGTTCTGGTGTTGGGATAGATCAAGAATAGGATTTGTCACTCCGAGTGTCAGAGAGGTATCTTTGGGCCCTCTCGGTAATACACATCATAATAAGCCTTGCAAGCAAATGACTAATGAGTTAGTCACGGAATGATGTATTACGGAATGAGTAAAGAGACTTGACGGTAACGAGATTGAACTAGGTATTGAGATACCGACGATCGAATCTCAGGCAAGTAAGATACCGATGACGAAGGGAACAACGTATGTTGTTATGCGGTTTGACCGATAAAGATCTTCATAGAATATGTAGGAGCCAATATGAGTATCCAGGTTCCGCTATTGGTTATTGACCGGAGAAGAGTCTCGGTCATGTCTACATAGTTCTCGAACCCGTAGGGTCCGCACGCTTAACGTTTGATGACGATCGGTATTATGAGTTTATGAGTTTTGATGTACCGAAGGTAGTTCGGAGTCCCAGATGAGATCACAGACATGACGAGGAGTCTCGGAATGTGCGAGACGTGAAGATTGATATATTGGATGACTATATTCGGACACCGGAAGTGTTCTGGAAAAGTTTCGGATTTAACCGGAGTGCCGGAGGGGGTTACGGGAACCCCCCCCC
>LR738714.1:312582890-312637444 GCA_902687465.1 Secale cereale | reverse complement strand
TTTAACCGGAGTGTCGGAGGGGGTTACTCGAACCCCCCCGAGGGAGTATGGGCCATAGTGGGCCATTGAGGGAAAGAGAGAGGCAGCCCATAGGGCTGGCCGCACCCTCCCCCTAGGGATCCTAGTTGGACTAGGAAAGGGGGGAGGCGCCCCTCTTCTTCCTTCTTCTCTCCCCCTTCCTTTCCTACTCCTAGTAGGAATAGGAAAGGGGATTCCTATTCCTACTAGGAGTAGGATTCCTACTCCCTTGGCGCGCCACAAGCCTGGCCGCACCTCCCCCCTTGCTCCTTTATATACGGGGGCAGGGGGCACCCAAACACACAGAAGAAACATTGTTCTAGCCGTGTGCGGTGCCCCCCTCCACAGAAACACACCTCGGTCATACCGTAGCAGTGCTTAGGCGAAGCCCTGCGCCGGTAGCTTCATCATATCCGTCACCACGCCGTCATACTGACGAAACTCTCCCGTGAATCTCAACTAGATCAAGAGCTCGTGGGACGTCATCAAGCTGAACGTGTGTTGAACGCAGAGGTGCCGTACATTCGGTGCCTGATCGGTTGGATCGCAAAGAAGTTCGACTACATCAACCACGTCACTAGACGCTTCCGCTTTCGGTCTACGAGGGTACGTAGACACACTCTCCCCTCTCATTGCTATGCATCTAGTAGATAGATCTTGCGTGATCGTAGGAATTTTTTTGAAATACCACGTTCCCCAATAGTGGCATCAAGAGCCATGTCTATGCGTAGATGGTATGCACGAGTAGAACACAAGTGAGTTGTGGACGATACTAGTCATACTGCTTACCAGCATGTCATACTTTGTTTCGGCGGTATTGTGAGATGAAGCGGCCCGGACCGACATTACGCATACGCTTACGTGAGACTAGTTTCACCGATATGAGCACTCGTTGCTTAAAGGTGACTGGCGGGTGTCTGTCTCTCTCACTTTAGCTGAATCGGGTGTGACTATGCCCGGTCCTTGTGAAGGTTAAAACAACACATACTAGACGAAATGTCGTTGTGGTTTTGTATGCATTGGTAAGAACGGTTCTTGCTAAGCCCGTAGCAGCCACGTAAAACTTGCAACAACAAAGTAGAGGACGTCTAACTTGTTTTTGCAGGGCATGTAGTGATGTGATATGGTCAAGACATGATGAGTGATACGTTATTGTATGAGATGATCATGTTTTGTAAAGTTATCGGCAACTGGCAAGAGCCATATGGGTGTCGCTTTATTGTATGAAATACAGTCGCCATGTAATTGCTTTACTTTATCACTAAGCGGTAGCGATAGTCGTGGAAGCAATAGTTGGCAAGACGACAACGATGCTACGATGGAGATCAAGGTGTCGCGCCGGTGACGAAGGTGATCATGACGGTGCTTTGGAGATAGAGATCAAAAGCACAAGATGATGATGGCCATATCATGTCACATATTCTGATTGCATGTGATGTTTATCTTATTATGCTTCTTATTTTGCTTAGTACAGCAGTGGCATTATAAGATGATCCCTTACAAAATTTCAAGGTATAAGTGTTCTCCCTGAGTATGCACCGTTGCGAAAGTTCGTCGTGCTGAGACACCACGTTATGATCGGGTGTGATAAGCTCTACATTCACATACAACGGGTGTAAGCCAGTTTTGCACACGCAGAATACTCGGGTTAAACTTGACAAACCTAGCATATGCAGATATGGCCTCAGAACACTGGAGACCGAAAGGTCGAGCGTGAATCATATAGTAGATATGATCAACATAAGATGTTCACCATTGAAAACTACTCCATCTCACGTGATGATCGGACATGGTTTAGTTGATTTGGATCACGTGTTCACTTAGGTGACCAGAGGGATGTCTATCTAAGTGGGAGTTCTTTTAGTAATATGATTTATTGAACTTTAATTTAGCATGAACTTAGTCCTGATAGATTTTTTGCATATCAATGTTGTTGTAGATCAATGGCCCATGCTACCGTTCCTTTGAATTTTAATGCATTCCTAGAGAAAGCTAGGTTGAAAGATGATGGTAGCAATTACACGGACTGGGTCCGTAACTTGAGGATTATCCTCATTGCTGCACGGAAGAATTATGTCCTTGAAGCACCGCTAGGTGACAAGCCCCCTCCCACTAATGCAGACGCTTTGAAAGTCTGGCAGACGCGGTCTGATGACTACACGATAGTTCAGTGTGCCATGCTTTACGGCTTAGAACCGGGACATCAACGACGTTTTGAATGTCATGGAGCATATGAGATGTTCCAGGAGTTGAAGTTAATATTTCAAGCAAATGCCCGGATTGAGAAATATGAGATTTCCAATAAGTTCTATAACTGCAAGATGGAGGAGAATAGTTCTATCAGTGGACACTTGCTCAGAATGTCTGGGTACTACAATCATATGACTCAACTTGGTTGCAAAGTTGACGAGGATCGTGTTATTGATAGAGTTCTTCAATCACTGCCACCAAGCTATAAAGGCTTCATGATGAACTATAATATGCAAGGGATGCAAAAGACAATTCCTGAGCTCTTTGCTATGCTCAAGGCTGCGGAGGTAGAAATCAAAAAGGAGCATCAAGTGTTGATGGTTAACAAGACCACAAGTTTGAAGAAAATGGGCAAGGGAAATAAGGGGAACTTCAAGAAGAATAGCAAGACAGTTGCTACTCCCGCGAAGAAACCCAAGTCTGGAGCCAAGCCCGAAACTGAGTGCTTCTACTGCAAAGGGACTGGACACTGGAAGCGGAACTGCTCCAAGTATTTGGCGGATAAGAAGGATGGCAAGGTGAACAAAGGTATATGTGATATACATGTTATTGATGTGTACCTTATTAATGCTCGTAGTAGTACCTGGGTATTTGATACCTGTTCGGTTGCTAATATTTGTAACTCGAAACAGGGACTACAGATTAAACGAAGATTGGCTAAGGACGAGGTGACGATGCGCGTGGGAACTGGTTCCAAAGTCGATGTGATCGCCGTCGGCACGCTACCTCTACATCTACCTTCGGGATTAGTTTTAGACCTGAATAATTGTTATTTGGTGCCAGTGTTGAGCATGAACATTATATCTGGATCTTGTTTGTTGCAAGACGATTATTCATTTAAATCTGAGAATAATGTTGTTCTATTTTTATGAATAATATCTTTTACGGTCATACACCCTTGAAGAGTGGTCTATTCTTGTTGGATCTCGATTGTAGTGATACACATATTCATAATATTGAAGCCAAAAGATGCAAGGTTAATAATGATAGTGCACCTTATTTGTGGAACTGTCGTTTAGGTCATATTGGTGTAAAGCGCACGAAGAAACTCCATAGTGATGGACTTTTGGAATCACTTGATTATGAATCACATGGTGCTTGCGAACCATGCCTCATGGGCAAGATGACTAAAACTTCGTTCTCCGGAACAATGGAGCAAGCAACAAATTTGTTGGAAATCATACATACTGATGTATGTGGACCAATGAGTGTTGACGCTCGCGGCGGGTATCGTTATTTTCTCACCTTCACTGATGATTTGAGCAGATATGGGTATATCTACTTGATGAAACACAAGTCTGAAACATTTGAAAAGTTCAAAGAATTTCAGAGTGAAGTAGAGAATCATCGTAACAAGAAAATAAAGTTTCTATGATCTGATCATGGAGGTGAATATTTGAGTTACGTGTTTGGTCTTCATTTGAAACAATGTGGAATAGTTTCACAACTCACGCCACCCGGAACACCACAGCCTAATGGTGTGTCCGAACGTCGTAACCGTACTTTATTAGATATGGTCGGTCTATGCTGTCTCTTACAGATTTACCACTATCGTTTTGGGTTTATGCTTTAGAGACAGCTGCATTCACGTTAAATAGGGTACCATCTAAATCCGTTGAGACGACGCCTTATGAACTGTGGTTTGGCAAGAAACCAAAGTTGTCGTTTCTTAAAGTTTGGGGCTGCGATGCTTATGTGAAAAAGCTTCAACCTGATAAGCTCAAACCCAAGTCGGAGAATTGTGTCTTCATAGGATACCCAAAGGATACTGTTGGGTACACCTTCTATCACAGATCCGAAGGCACGATATTCGTTGCTAAGAATGGATGCTTTCTAAAGAAGGAGTTTCTATCGAAAGAAGTAGTGGGAGGAAAGTTGAACTTGATGAGGTAATTGTACCTTCTCCCGAATTGGAAAGTAGTACATCACAGAAACTAGTTCCCGTGATTCCTACATCGATTAGTGAGGAAGCTAATGATGATGATCATGAAACTTCAGATCAAGTTTCTGCTGAACTTCGTAGATAGACCAGAGTACGTTCCGCACCAAAGTGGTACAACAACCCAGTTCTGGAAGTCATGTTACTAGACCATGATGAACCTACGAACTATGAGGAAGCGATGATGAGCCCAGATTACGCAAAATGGCTTGAGGCCATGAAATCTTAGATGGGATCCATGTATGAGAACCAAGTATGGACTTTGGTTGACTTGCCCGATGATCGGCAAGCCATCGAAAATAAATGGATCTTTAAGAAGAAGACAGACGCTGACGGTAATGTTACTGTTTACAAAGCTCGACTTGTTGTGAAAGGTTTTCGACAAGTTCAAGGAGTTGACTATGATGAGACTTTCTCACCCGTAGCGATGCTTAAGTCTGTTCGAATCATGTTAGCAATTGCCGCATTTTATGATAAAGAAATCTGGCAAATGGATGTCAAAACCGCATTCCTGAATGGATATCTCAAAGAAGAGTTGTATATGATGCAACCAGAAAGTTTTGTCGATCCTAAAGGTGCTGACAAAGTGTGCAAGCTCCAACGATCCATCTATGGACTGGTGCAAGCATCTTGGAGTTGGAATATACGCTTTGATGAGGAGATCAAAGCATATGGTTTTATACAGACTTTTGGAGTAGCCTGTATTTACAAGAAAGTGAGTGGGAGCTCTATAGCATTTCTTATATTATATGTGGATGACATATTGTTGATTGGAAATGATATAGAATTTTTGGATAGCATAAAAGGATACTTGAATTAGATTTTTTCAATGAAAGACCTCGGTGAAGCTGCTTACATATTAGGCATCAAGATCTATAGAGATAGATCAAGATGCTTAATTTGACTTTCACAAAGCACATACCTTGATAAAGTTTTGAAGAAGTTCAAAATGGATCAGTCAAAGAAAGGGTTCTTGACTGTATTACAAGGTGTGAAGTTGAGTAAGACTCAATGCCCGACCACTGCAGAACATAGAGAGAAAATGAAAGTCATTCCCTATGCCTCAGCCATAGGATCTATCATGTATGCAATGCTCTGTACTAGACCTGATGTGTGCCTTGCTATAGGTCTAGCAGGGAGGTACCAAACTAATCCAGGAGTGGATCACTGGACAGTGGTCAAGAACATCTTGAAGTACCTGAAAAGGACAAAGGATATATTTCTCGTGAATGGAGGTGACAAAGAGCTCGACGTAGACGGTTACGTCGATGCAAGATTTGACACTGATCCGGATGACTCGAAGTCACAAACCGGATATGTATTTTTATTGAACGGTGGAGCTGTCAGTTGGTTCAGTTCCAAGCAAAGCGTCGTGGCGGCATCTACGTGTGAAGCGGAATACGTAGTTTCTTCGGAAGCAGCAAATGAAGGAGTCTGGATGAAGGAGTTCATATACGATCTAGGTGTGATACCTAGTGCATCGGGTCCAATGAAAATCTTTTGTGACAACACTGGAGCGATAGCCTTGGTGAAGGAATCCAGGTTTCGCAAGAGAACAAACCACATCAAAATACGCTTCAATTCCATCAGCGATCTAGTCAAGGAGGGAGACATAGAAATTTGCAAGATACATACGGATCTGAATGTTGCAGACCCGTTGACTAAGCCTCTTCCACGGGCAAAACATGATCAGCACCAAGACTCCATGGGTGTTAGGATCATTACTTTGTAATCTAGATTATTGACTCTAGTTCAAGTGGGAGACTGAAGGAAATATTCCCTAGAGGCAATAATAAAGATGTTATTTCTATTTCCTTATATCATGATAAATGTCTTTTATTCATGCTAGAATTGTATTAACCGGAAACTTATTACATGTGTGAATACATAGACAAAACAGTATGTCCCTAGTATGCCTCTAGTGGACTAGCTTATTGATCAAAGATGGTTATGTTTCCTAGCCATAGACATGAGTTGTCATTTGATCAACGAGATCACATCGTTAGGAGAATGATGTGATGGAAAAGACCCATCCGTTAGCTTAGCACTATGATCGTTTAGTTTTAGTGCTATTGCTTTCTTCATGACTTATACATGTTCCTATGACTACGAGATTATGCAACTCCCGTATACGGGAGGAACACCTTGTGTGCAATCAAACGTCACAATGTAACTGGGTGATTATAAAGATGCTCTACAGGTGTCTTTGAAGGTGTTCGTGGTGTTGGCATAGATCAAGAATACGATTTGTCACTCCGAGTGTCGAAGAGGTATCTCTGGGCCCTCTCGGTAATACACATCATAATAAGCCTTGTAAGTAAATGACTAATGGGTTAGTCACAGGATGATGTATTACGGAACGAGTAAAGAGACTTGACGGTAACGAGATTGAACTAGGTATTGAGATAACGACGATCGAATCTCGGGCAAGTAACATAACGATAACGAAGGGAACAACGTATGTTGTTATACTGTTTGACCAATAAAGATCTTCATAGAATATGTAGGAGCCAATATGAGCATCCAGGATCCGCTATTGGTTATTGACCGGAGATGAGTCTCGGTCATGTCTACATAGTTCTCGAACCCGTAGGGTCCGCACGCAACATTTGATGACAATCGGTATTATGAGTTTATGAGTTTTGATGTACCGAAGGTAGTTTGGAGTCCCGGGTGAGATCACGGACATGACGAGGAGTCTCGGAATGTCCGAGACATAAATATTGATATATTGGACAACTATATTCGGACACCGGAAGTGTTCCAAAAAAGTTTCGGATTTAACCGGAGTGCCGGAGGGGGTTACCGGAACCCCCCGAGGGAGTATGGGCCATCGTGGGCCATTGAGGGAAAGAGAAAGGCAGCCCATAGGGCTGGCCGCACCCTCCCCCTTGGTATCCTAGTTGGACTAGTAAAGGGGGGAGGCGCCCCTCTTCTTCCTTCTTCTCTCCCCCTTCCTTTCCTACTCCTAGTAGGAATAGGAAAGGGGATTCCTATTCCTACTAGGAGTAGGATTCCTACTCCCTTGGCGCGCCACAAGCCTGGCCGCACCTCCCCCCTTGCTCCTTTATATACGGGGGCAGGGGGCACGCAAACACACAGAAGAAACATTGTTCTAGCTGTGTGCGGTGCCCCCCTCCACAGAAACACACCTCGGTCATACCGTTGCAGTGCTTAGGTGAAGCCCTGTGCCGGTAGCTTCATCAAATCCGTCACCACGCCGTCGTACTGACGAAACTCTCCCGTGAAGCTCAAATGGATCAAGAGCTCGTGGGACGTCATCAAGCTGAACGTGTGCTGAACGCGGAGGTGACATACGTTCGGTGATTGATCGGTTGGATCACGAAGAAGTTCGACTACATCAACTGCGTCACTAGACACTTCCGCTTTCGGTCTACGAGGGTACGTAGACACACTCTCCCCTCTTGTTGCTATGCATCTGGTAGATAGATCTCGCGTGATCGTAGGAAATTTTTCGAAATACTATGTTCCCCAACAAGACTGCCAGAGGGTTGGTGGTAGAGTTGCTCTCAAAGAAGGTGGGAGAGGCCTACTAGACAAACTAAGGGGACGGCTGCAATAATAATAAGAGAGGGGATGTGTCTCTGTGTGTGCATGTGCGTGTGAGAGACGGGTCGAGAAGCATGCATGGATGATGAGGGCGGACGATATGTGTGTCATAAGTAGACCTAGGTAGATAGGTAAATCAGTCAATCTGTGTTGGAGAAAGTGCGAGACATAAGTAGTGAGGTGCATTGGCCGGTGTGTGGGGAAGAAGAGTTATAGTCGACCTATCTATATGTAGGGAGATCGATCAATATATATGCACGTGTTAGAGGCAAAAAAGAACCGGAGAGACGGACAAAGAGATAGGTACATAGCTAGAAGGTGGCCGGTGTGAGGGGCCTACTATGTCGAGAGGGAAAGGAGTGTGCGAGTGTGAGATCGCCGAAAAGTGGGGCGAGAGTGTCCATTTATGTGGGATCGTATTAGATACATGAAGGCATCTATGCTGAGAAGAGAAGAGGGAAAACATGTGTTTGTGGTAGCCAAAGCTTGCTAGAGAAGTAAAACAATCGGTGTGTCTGGCAAAAAGAAGGGGATGGGGAGACCTGCACACACCATGGGAGAACGACCTAAAGAAAAATAACGAACATGCATGATGGTGAGGATGCTGAGGGAGGGTGATGGCGAGACATGCATTTACATGAACAAGAGAAAGTTAGTGCTAGCTACAAAGAGAAGAGGATTGTGTGGTCGTAAAAGAGTAACACATAACATGATTTTAAATAAAAGTGGATTCGAATATTTTAATAAGATATCATTGTGTTTTAAATCCACACATGCATGAATATAATAGTGATAGAATGTTATAGTAAATAACATTTTATTTAAATTTGTAAGGTGTGGATTTTGCAACTCACGGCTAAATACTTGTCATAACATAGGGGGTAGGGCACTATACATTGTGTGAAAAACACATTATACATATGAAAGATGGTTTAGATTGTGAAGATCTAGCTAGCACTTCAAATGTACTATTATTTGGAATAGACATCAAGTGGACTCAAAATTTTGATTTTGAGTTCATATAGCATACATAGTTCACATCGAAATTTACAATAAACATGTGTTGTGTTGTTAAGATAATATACAGACGATGGTTTAACATGGCAACAATCATGATTGTAGATCCTTATTGAAATAGAGAAACAAATTGAAATTTAATTCGAATTGCAGCGGTAGTATATACATTTGGAATGCAGAAAAATGTTTGTGTGAGTAGGTTACACACATTATATACCTAGCGAAAACATTTAATTGGACATAACATGGATTCAAAGTTTCGAATAGAATTTGTAATAATCCATACAGTGAAACGGGACAAGACTCTCTCATTGTGTGGTGCGATTTATTTGTTTTTTTATATTTCTCATTGAAGGAAGTGTGATTTGATTTGGTACATTAGTACATGTTAGACTTGTCTAGAAATTTCAACCCACTCCTTGTTATCCCGAAAATTCAGATATCGCTTTGTCTCTTTGTACTCCAAAAACTCACTCCCCGCGCCTTGCAATCCCAAAATTACAAAGTGCACTAAAACTCCCTCGTGCTGCCAAAGCCCAACATGTAAAATCCCCATTCTAACCCCGAGCTGAAAGAACTGCTTGTTCAAATTGGTGGCGGTACTTTTGTAATACACCCTAAATTTCGGACAAGCGCGTCGCTAAGTCATGGTTCCACCCTCCCATCACCTCCTTTTCACCATTCAAAAACCCAGGCCACCATAACCTCTCTGCTCCAGCCGTGAAACCCCACCATCCTCTGTCCGCCACCCCACCGCTGCCCAGCCGGAGCCTCTTGCCCGATGACATCCTACATCGCAACAGCTCGTTGTCCCTCATCCACCGCCCCGGATGAGGATCTGTCGTCGATCTTGTTGTCTCGCCGGTTCAGCCGCCCCGTGCTCCATCTCCAAGGAGATGCTCCGACGATCGCCTCGTCTATCACGGTTGTGCCATCCCCACAGTGCCACCGGAACCGCAGCATCCTCACCGGCTCCCCAAATGAAGCCGAGGCCTACTTGGCTCCACCAAAGAGGTTGTACACTCATCGCATCGCACCTTCTCCTTAACTCGACCTCATGGCGATGCCGGTGCTCGATCCTGCTCCCCCATGGAGCAGCTCCCTCGATGCTGGTACCACCAGTGACATCCTCCATGGCGGCTCTCCCCCAGTTTTAGGCTCCCTCGGTCGCGGCGTCCGTACCAGCCGGAGCTGCTGCTGCTCCGGCTCTCGCTCACTCGCGCTGCTGCTCTGCTCTTCCTATCTCTCATGCTGCTAGTCTGCTCTTACTCTCGCTCGCACCGCTGATGCTGGTACATGGGCTACTACAGCTACATGAGTTGCTGCTCTGGCTCACGCTCGCTTGCTCGCGCTGGTGCTCTGCTCTTCCTCTCGCTCGTGCTGCTGCTCTACTCTTGCTCTCACTCTCGCTGCTGATGCTAGTATGCGGGCTACTACAGCTACACGAGTTTCTGCTCTGACTCTGCTCCGGGCACTGCCGCTCCGGCTGCTATCTGCTAGTGTGTTCCCAGTCAACCGCTTGCTGATTTGGATCATTGTTTCTCTACTACAACTGCTCGACCGACCTTGACTACATCTGAAGTATTTCTCTGCTACTAGTGCATTTGGTTTCGACAGTAGAATTCGGTTTCCATAGTTAAGTTCCAAGTCAACCATTTTTACCTCATCTATTGGAGTCAGGTATTTGTTAGTGATGTAAATTTAACATCTACCACTTTTTTGTGATGTATTTTGAATCATCTATTGGAGATGCTATTAGAATCCCACTTGACATTAACGATGTCTGTCTTGTACTACTTCAACCTCGACGTCGTACAACTTGGCAGAGCTGCTCCAACGACGGAACCATCCATCACAACGGAGCAGTACCCTGGATGTTGTCTATAGACACCTCAGATCTTCTTCCACACCTCCGGTAGCCACCTCAACGGCAACTTCTTTAGCGACCAACCCAATCATGCTCATGTCGACATGACTACGCCAAACAGCTTGTACACTTGTCGCATCATGATGGCCCACAAGTATAGGGGGTCAATTGTAGTCCTTTCGATAATTAAGAGGGTCGAACCCAACGAGGAGCAGAAGGAAATGACAAGTGGTTTTCAGCAAGGTAATTTTCTACAAACACATAAATTGTCGGTAATAGGTAGTTTGATAGCAAGATAGTTTGTAATGAGGAAGTAATGATAACGGTAAATAAAGTGCCGCAAGGTAGCCCAATCCTTTGTGGCAAAGGACATACCAGAACAATTTCTTATAATAAGAAAAGCATTCTTGAGGGTACACGGGAGTTTCATCTAGTCAGTTTCATCATGTTGGTTTGATTTGTGTTCGCTACTTTGATGATTTGATATGTGGGTGGACCGGTGGTTGGGTGCTATTCTTACTGGAACAAACATCCCACTTATGATTAACCCCTCACAAGCGTCCGCAACTACGAGAAAAGTATTAAGATAAAATCTAACCATAACATTAAACATTTGGATCCAAATCGGTCCCTTACGAAGTAGCGCATAAACTAGGGTTTAAGCTTATGTCACTCTAGCAGCCCATCATCTAATTGCTACTCCACAATGCATCCCCTTAGGCCCAAATATGGTGAAGTGTCATGTAGTCGACCTTCACACTACGAGAAATATGGCCAATTATGACTCCCCATTTTGGTCGTTAATTCATCATTACTTTTGTTTATTGACATTTTTCGACCAAATTCGCAAGGTCAACAGTTGGCCGTTAAGAACAAATAAACGTGACCTTTTTGGGAGTTTTTATCATGGCCGCCCTTGACCAAAATTTTACATTAAATCTTTGACCAAAATTATGGTCATTACTAATGAGTCTAGACCACGTAGGATCTGATGTGGCCGAGTGTCATGCCCCAAGACTGAGGTTAAGACTTCCATATGTTTCGTGATCTCTGGGTGTTTCGTGTTGCTTGCTCTATTCTTTTGTGTGCATTGCATCATGTCATCATGCCATAATGTCATTTAATTTTTTTCAACTCAACTAAATAAATTGCATAGATCTTTTGATCTATTTAAATCGAGGGAATTCACATGGTGATTTCTCTTTATAACATATACTCCCAATATTTATAGGGAGATAAAATAATTAATCCATTAATTTGGAATCACCAAAACACACTTGCAAAATAAATTGCAATGCTTGTGTTATCTCACTTCTTGACCTCAAACTTTGTCCATAAATTCTTTCGTCATTTTCCCGAGTTCCACCAAAATTCCCAACATTTTGGAACTACAATTTTCCCACTTCCTTCTCACGCTCATTTGAAGTAAATTCAAACGAGTTTGAATCTAAATCTTGCATTCTTGCCAACTCCATTTTTTCTTGGAACAATCACATTTTTGCAAGTCCAAGAAAATTAGCCTCACGTGCAAATTCTTTCCCTAACTACCTCTTCCTTTTCTTCTCTCTTTTTCTCCTCTATTTTGTTTTTATTATTTAGAAGAGAGAGAGAAGAGAGCCCAGCAGGCCAGAGGCCCAGCCACCCCGTCTAACCCTAGCCGACCCAAGAGCCCCCTAGGACCTCTCCTTATTCCCTCCTTGCAACCTTCCCAATCGATCACCTCTCCATCCTCGTTCCCTTGCGCCGCCACCAAGCCACGCACGCATCGCACCTCGCCTCCCTACTCCACCCGTCCTCTACCCGCCTCCATCGCCATGTCCGGCCCAAGTCGCCGAGCACCATCAACCTTCCTCCGTTGTCAAGCTCCAGCAGTAGGAGCCCTTCATGCGCCTTGCCGTTCCACCCCGCAGCCGTGCGCCTCCGCCTTGAGCACCGTCTGCAGCTCCCGATCCCGCAGGCCGCGCCCTCCGGCGAGCCACCGCGAGCGCCCATGACCAGGACCTGCCTCATCCCGCTACTCTCCTCCCCTGTATTTCCCTTCCTCCCCATGCTTCTCTCTCTTTCTCACATGTCTCTCTCTCTCTCACAGGGAACAGCCAGGGTCGCCACCCGTTCGTCGCCCTACTGTCGGAGCCGGCCATTTCCGACCTGTCCCCGCCACGTTCTGTGGCCGCCATGGCCATGGCTCCACCAACCAGCAACCTCCTCTGCTCCACCTCCTCCGATCGCCGTCACATATGGCCTCCTCCTCACCACCACCGCCGAGACTCATCACTGCTTGTTCACGTGGTTCACCTCCTACCACTTGAGTTGATGCCCCGTGCACCTCCTCTATCTCAAGGCTCGCCTCGCTGCATCCCTGCGTTGGTCGGAGCCGTTGCAACGAGTTTTTGCCCCTCCGTGCACATCAGGCCATCACCGCTTCATAGGAAAACGTCAAGGACCCCAAGTCCCGTGGACACCAAGTACCACTATCGTTGCAAGAACCAAGACAGGCAAGTCCGAAGACCCCAAGTACCCCGACGACCCACCAAGATAGACGAACGTGTACCACTACTTCCACTACCGGACTGCGAGTGCCACTACTACGCTCGGCGACTAATGAACAACTACGTACGTGTAAAACTACTTCCCTCAAGAAACTCGAACCACCCCGAAGTGCATGCTTCAAAGGTATAACGCCGAGACGATGCCCGCGGAAGAATGCATGTGTTGTATGAGATGCTCGTGTTTGCACCATGCCCGACTTATTTCGTGCATGACCCTCGTATGCCTTGTCGCCAACCCATGTGAAACCGGTAACCGGGAGCACCCCACCATCTTGCTTGACATGCTCACGTCGACCCTTTCTTTTGCCCCGGCATCTCAACGAGTTACCGAAACTGATATGTTGCCGTGGCATCATTTTCGGATTCGCCGCCGTGGCACCCCTTTCCTTTCCACCACGTGACAAATGCTTCTTATCATCTCCATGTCAACTTTTAACTAAGAATTGCATAAAGCTTGCATTTGTCATCTGCATCATGATAACAATGTTTAAAATGTTTAAAATTGTCGTTTGCTTAAAATTGCTAAATGCCATGTGGGAATTTTTTGGAATTATTGTTTGTTGATTCCGGCCCCATTTAAATTTTTTAGATAGTGTAGTTTTATTATGCTTCACCTCTTGCCATGTTAACCAACCCTTAATCTAGTCTTGTTTATAAATGAGAGCGAACAAAATAATTGAATTTGGTGTTTTGTGAATATGCCACTCGTTGCATATTGAGCCCCACTTTAATTGTAGTGTTGTTTGTTGCACTTTGCCATGCCATGCATATTTAAACCGGACATGCATCATACTTGGTTGTGCATCATGCCATGTTTATGCTTGTGCGTTTACCATGTTGTTTGCTTCTTTCTGGTTGATTCTCTCGTTAGCTTCGGTTTCGTTCCGGAGTTGTGAGGATCCGTTCGACTACGTCCATTTGTCTTATTCATGGACTCGTTCTCATTCCTTGCGGGATCCCATGAAAGATGAACAATCCTTGATATCAACTCTATCGTTGTTTTGCTAGTTGTCTCGCTCTATTGCTTTGTCGCGCTACCTATCTATTTGCTAGTCAGCCCCTACCTTGCCATTAAACCTCTAATTACCTTCCTATCAAACCATTGTTTGGCTAAGTTACGCTTTTGCTCAAGCCCGCTCTTATAGCATTGTTAGTTATAGGTGAAGTTGAAGTTTGCTCCATGTGGATTGGATATTTGGCAATAACACAATATCTCTATTTATATTAATCCACCTATATACTTGGCAATGGGTGGAAGGCTTGGCCTTTTGCTTGGTGTTTTGTTCCACTCATGCCGCCTTAGGAACCGATAAACCGGTGTTATGTTCCTTGATTTTGCGTTCCTAACGCGGTTCGGGTTTATGGGCCCCCTTGATAGTTCGCCTTGAAAAAAACTCCTCTAGCAAGGCCCAACTTTGGTTTTACCATTTGCCTAATAATAACTAAAATTTGCATAGGGGCTAGCTACCCCGTGAATTCTTAATTAACAACCCGGGCTAATGCTCCTCATGAGTGTTGGTCCAAACTAGAGCCACTTGCAGTGCCACCCAGTTTACTGGGGTCTTCGGTTGCTGTACATAGTGCTCATCCGATCGTGGACTGAGACGAGATACGTGCGGGTCCTATCGGGGTGTCGGCACGTCGGGAGGGCTTGCTAGACTTGTTTTACCATTGTCAAAATATCTTGTGCACCGGGATTCCGAGTCTGATCGGGTTGTCCCTGAGATAAGAGGTTTTACCTCTACTGATCGTGAGAGCTTGTGATGGGATACGTTGGGACACCCCTGTAGGGTTATGATCTTTCGAAAGCCGTGCCCGCGGTTATGTGGTGGATTGGAGTTGTTAATATCCCGTTGTAGATAACTTGACACCATAACTCAATAAGAATACACTACCGTGCGAGTAATCATGATGGTCTCTTTTTGAGGGAGTTAGGGAAGAGAACACGGCTCGATTATGAATGACTCGTAGGTAGACATGATCATCTAGTGATCATGAATAGTTCACGACCGATGGTTTTCACTTCTCTTCTCACTCTAAAAGTCCGTAAGCTAGCCACCTCATCTACGTTTATTGCTTGCTGCAGCCCACTTTATACCTTCTCCTCACCCAAAGTCCTTGATAGTTTTGATACCCGGGAATGGGATTGTTGAGTTCTCGTGACTCAAAGTTTACTACATAAACAAATGCAGGTACATCAGAGTTTGACGCAGGAGTTCGATGAAGAGTGTGGGTGTATGTATGTGACGTACCCTAACGATCAGTAGTGGTTCCTACTAGGGCCGATCAGGATTAGCCTGCGTGGTATCTATTCCTTTGTTTGATTTCATCCGTAGTCGGACTCTGTGTTCTCTGGATGAATGTATCTTTATTGTATTAATTGCGTGACGTGGCGAGTGTTAGCCAACTATTAAAATCTCTTTCATCATGTTCATTACATGGGTTGTGTAAAGATACCATGCTTGAGACCATTCCAGAATGCGGTTATGACTCTAAGTCATGCCTCGACACTAGGAGCTATTGCCGCATCCTGGGCATTACAAGTTGGTATCAGAGCCTTCTGGGACCTAGGAGCCCCTGCTTGATCGAACGGCTGCCGATGTTGAGTCTAGAAAAAAAAACTGTTTTGAGTGTTAGTAATATATATCAGAGAGTAGAAATTCTTTTCTCCTTATCCCCTTCGTCGCTCTAGTGAGGACTCCTGACGTAGAAGTTTTGTCTTCGTATCCTCTTTTTCACCAATTTTTTTTAGGATCACTCATGTATTATTGGTATCATTCCGATATCTTTGTGACGAGGATTCTGTCTTGGTGCCTCCCGTCTATTGGTGGTTAGTCCCGGGGAGTTGAGCTCTGAGGTCTTGTTGTTGCATTGTGTATCGTTACAGTTCCAGAATACCAGAGGTGGCCGACATTGAAAACACTTATATGCATGTCTGGTGGTGAGATAACACCGACGTCACCCAGTATTTGGGGGGGATAGCTCGGGAGTATTGCCACAGCTAGTATAGCAGATGATTTTCGAAGGTCTGAGGTACACGGTTTCTGAAGCTGCCTGGTTATGTGTTGACGGATGGATAGAGCTGGATGTCGGTATTGTTAGTTGGGTGAGATATTGTTCTTCCCTTGTATCCCCAACACCATATTGCACAACCAGGAAGTTTCGGGAATTAATAGGTGGGAATTCAAGTAGCTCTTAGGTAATCTTCCAAGAAATGCATGATATGAGGTTGGGGTTCAACGTCTAGTGCTTCGCTTGTCACGGTCGATTTTACACTGGTTACGTTGCGTCTTAATGAATCCTTGGCTATGCTTATTCGGGGATGCAATGTCCTTTGTAACGTCGTGCCCGGGGGGCCTCATCACGAAAACTTTAGACGGAATCTCTATCATATGTTTGTTCCGGCTTATTTTACAAGACAAATCCTTTGTTTTGTTTTGAGTTGTGTTATTCGAGTTGCTTTGATGTCAAGTGTTGATTCCATACCTTTCCTAATCGGCGTTCTCATATTTCTATGGGAGTGCTAATCCTTCTTGATCATCAAGATTGTCATGTTAAATCCTTTGTCAATCGGTGTGTTTCTCGTCAAGTTGATTCGAGCCTCTTCATCTTTTGCAAGTTAATTCTTTAGTTCTGTCCAACCGGCGTCGTTTTCCCCATCCCAAGTTTTCATTGTTTTCCCCACCCTCCCACCCCTTTTCTTTATGGAGCCAGAATTATTTAATCAAGTATCTATTTTATTCATGTGAAGTCTCTTCATCATTTTTTCTTTAATGTTTCATCCGGTGATTTCTCGTGAAGATGCTTAGAAAGCTTCATGTTCTTCATTCTTCAGTATCTTTTCTTCTCCGGTGGATTCAATCCAAGCTTCCGTATTGATCATATCTCAATTCTTCATGGTGTTTCTCGTCGTCTTTATGAGCATTTGAAAACTAGAGAAGAATTTCTCTTAAATACCGGTCCGTTCTCTTGAAGATGCATGGTTCTAGCTTCATAACACCCTCATAATTGTTTTCGATTGTGACAATTATTTTCTTACCCATCCGGAGCATTTCATGAGTATTTTTATTTGGATTCTACAAAGACCATCCTTTTCAGAAGAATAATTCATTTTCAATTTTGCTCCCGCCCCCAATTCTTCTAGTGCATCATTCAAGAATTCTCTACTCTGCTTGTGATCTCTTCGTTCTTTTGTATCTAAGTGTCAGGCCCAAGATGCGATTCTATCCCGGTCACTTGATACTAACGTGATTGGGGCACAACCGTATTTCGGGCGCTTAGCAAGATTTATATCATTACATCGTACCATTACATACATACATGGGGGAGACAACAGTACATACAATTCACATGAATACAACATCATCAATACAAGGCATCCAACTACGGATGCAAACATGAAAAGCACAAAGACATCCATCTGCTATCCCTGGTTGCCGACCAGGAACCTAACCCAAGACTGAAGAAGAAGAAGAAGAAGAAGAAGAAGAAGAAGAAGAAAGAACTCCAAACAACGATCATCGCCCTCACGTCAAGACATCGGAAACCTGCACCTGCAACTATTGTTGTAGTATCTGTGAGCCACGAGGACTCAGCAATCCCATAACCATGGGTAACAAGACTAGCAAAGCTTAAATGGGTAGGAAGAGGTAAAGTGGTGAGGTTGCGGCAGCGGCTAAGCAATATGTATGGTGGCTAACTTACGAGTACAAGAATAAGATGAGCATCTACGCAAACGGACGCAAACTAGTAATGATCGCTAAAGATCCTTAACTACCTACGAGTCAAACATAACCCCACTGTGTTCTCTTCTCAAAGTGAAAAGAGACAGTCACGGTTACTCACACAGTTGTGTGTTTTACTTCGGATCCTCTGTCAAGTTTTCTACAACCGGATATTAACAAATTCCAATCTGCCACATAACTGCGGGCACGGCTTTCGAAAGATCATAACCCTGCAGGGGTGTCCCAACTTAGCCCATCACAAGCTCTCACGATCAGCTAAAGTAATAATAATTATTACCCCTTATCTTAGGGAAATCCAATCAGGCTCAGTATCCCGGTGCACAAGACATTTCGACGATGGTAAAACAAGTCCAGCAAGACCTCCCGGCGTGCCGACACCCTGATGGTAGCCGCGCGCATCTCGTCTCAGGCCTCGTTGGGATGAGCACTACGTACATCAACCGAAGACCCCAGATAACTGGGTGGCACCGCAAGTGGCTCTAGTTTGGGACCAACACCATCAGCACTGGCCCCCCTGCTATGTAGAAGAATACTCGGGGACGCGACCCCCTATGCAAATTTAATTATTTAGTTAAGTTATTATTATGAGGCAAATTAAAACCAATGTTGGGCCTTGCTGGAGGAGTTTTATTCAAAGACGAAATGTCAAGGGGTCCCCATATACCGAACCGTGTAAGGAACGCAAAATCAAGGAACATAATGCCGGTTTATCGGCGCCTAAGGTGGCATGAGTGGAACAAAACACCGAGCAAAAGGCCAAGCCTTCCACCCATGCCTAGTATATAGGTGTGTTAATAATAATAATAGATAGTGTGATATTCCAAAGCAACAAGTTCCCACCTGGAACGATCTTCATCTTCACCTGCAATTAACAACGCTATAAGAGCGGCTGAGCAAGCGGGTAACATAGCAAAACAATGGTTTGCTGGGAAGGTGTCAAAAGTTAGAGGTTTCATGGCAACAAGGAGAGGGCTGACAATAATGATGGGTAGCATGACATATAATGATAGCATCGAGACACTAAGCATGGCAATGGCAATGATAGTAAAGGTATCCACGGTGATGGTCATCTTGCCTGAGATCCCGCAAGGAAGAAGAACGGATCCATGAAGAATACGAAGAAGAAGCCTCGAAGACGAACCACGGGTAGACGAACGAATCCTCATGATCGCAATGAAACAAGCACTAACGAGAAGAAGCAAGCAATACGGTAAACACACAAAACAAGAACATGACAATATTCTTAACCAAATATGATGCAAGACAAGTCTATATATGATGCAATACATAGCAAGGTAGGAAGCACTCGAAAACAACATAAGCCAACAAGTTTAAATGAGGCCGGAATCCACATATAATAAAACCGGTAAGTCCTCATATGCATAATTTGAAATTAGTCCAGATCTGAACAAACCTTAGTTAAAGTTGTTAAACATCAGTTTAACATGCACCATGATGATCTACATGAAAATCTAGTCAAGTTTCATATAAAGTTTGTTTAAATCGGAGCTACGGCCTAGAAGATATGAGCAAAACAAGACAAGCAAGGCAACGTTGCAAGATGCACCCAAACATCAAGCAAACACACTCCAAACATGAAAACAACATGATATTATGATTCTACATGCAAAATGACACAAGTTTCATATAGGGCACACTCAAAACGGAGCAACGGGCTAAAAGATACACATGAAACAAGATATAACAACAAGCTGAAGTTAACAGCCACATAGCAATTTTGGAGCAAGGTAAATATAAGCTACATCACCCAAACATGGTAACAAGAAGCATGGACAAGAAGTAGACATTTTACTTAACAAGCGTGAACTTAGAACACATCCAAAAGCTTGCTAGAACACACTTAAACAAGCATGGAAAGTTGCAATAAAATTATCCAGACTTAGCCAAAATCTGGGAATGCAAAAACATCATCACGATGCTACCTTCGGAGGCACAAAACAACAAGCATATCAACTCAACTAAGTATATAAAGAGCATGAACATGTAGTAGACATATCCTACAGCAAACAACTCCATTGGAGCATCTCCATAGGAGGCATGGATCAATAGCAAAAAGCTACAACATTTTGATCATGACGTTAAAAACCTGACAGATATAATTTATAGCAACTTGAGAGCAAGAAATAAATAAGCTACATCAGGGCATATGATCAAGTAAGGGCATGAATGGATAGACAATAACATGGAAAACAAGACATGATCATTGGCCACTCCAAAACAAGCATGGATGTGAGTGGGGCATCACACAAACATAGCATCAGGTTATAACAGATTCCAGACTTAGTAGTTTAAGTCAACACAAAGCATATCATGGAAAGTTAAATGGACCACAGCAAAGACCATATAATGGTGCTTCTAAAACATCTAGACATGTGGCATGAGGACAAACACATCAATAGCAAAGAGCAATTGAAATCAGCATCTCATAACAAGTTTCAGCTCTTAACAACCAAATGCACTTTTTCAACAGAGATTAACATGGCAATATGGACTCAAACAAGCATGTTACAACAACCATCATGTAGTACACTTCACAATGAACATTTTGACATATCATATGCACCATTTGGATAAACATGCACCAAGTTATCACATCTCAAACATGGCATGAAAATAACAAGTAACAACAGTTTATAACAAGTAGCACTCTTGCAATAGAGATTAGAGCATCTAAATGAACTCAAATGAGCATGGCACAATGGAACAAAGTGTAGAGTATATCACCACGGTCATTTTGACATATCATTCACTCAATTTGGACAAGTACACACAAAGTTATCACTATGCAAACATGCACATATAATAAGCATTTTTAGGGAATTAGTCATTTTAACACCAGGGAAAAAAACAGAGTTGGCGAGAGAGGCTAAATTACGCCTAAGGCGAGGAATAGGTGGGGCGCTCACCACTGGGCCTCTCGGGCCGAAGGAGGAGAGAAGGAGGCAGGGCAGGCCCGGGTGGAACGGGCCTGAGCTGGGTCGTGGCCCATACGGCGAAGGAGGGAGGCCGGAGGGAGCAGTCGCTGGCCGGACTGGGCCGCGGAAGATGCCAGGCTGTGGCCCGGAGGGAGGGAGGCGGCTGGGCTCCGCTTGGCCTGGGGAGGCCGGCCCAGGACGGAGGAAGGTGCTCATCCCCGACCTCCCGACGAGGCTGAGGCGAGGAACACGACGGCGCTGGAGCTCGTGGTCTCCGGCGAGGTTACAGCAGCGGGGCCCCACCGGATCCGGGCGCGGGACGCCGAGGGCACCGTATCCCGGTGGCGGTGGTGCGCTCCGGCAACGAGGAGGAGGGCGTGCGGCGCTGGCCCTCTCCGACAAACGGCGGCGCGAGACGCCGGAGCTCTGGGGTGGTGGAGGTGAGCAACCGAGGGCGGAGTTGGCGTCGAGGCGCGCGGGGAAGCCGCGGGGAGGCACGCCGGGCTCAAAGCAAGGCCGGCGGCGGCCGAGAACGGCGCTGGCGGCGGTGGAGCCGCTACTCTGGCGAGGTTCCGGCAACGTTCCGGTGGCCGGAGCAGGGAGGCGCGGGGGCGCGGGCTTGCGCAGGCGGCGGTGGACAAACGGGCTCGGTCGGGCCAGATCTGGGCCCGCAGGGCCGCGGCGAAGTGGGGTGCTGGCGGCGGTGACGTGGTGGCGTTCCATTGGCTACGGGCGGCGGCTGGGGTGACATGGCGTTGTGTGATTGGTCGAGGCGACGTGGCCGACTGGACATGTCCGGCGCGGATGGACATGTCCGGCGGCGCGAGAGGGAGGAGGCTAGGGTTTCATCCGCGAATTTGGAAGGGGAAGACTGATTTATAGGTAGAGGGAGCTAGGAGTGTCCAAATGATGAGCCGTTCGCGGTCACGCGATCGTGATCGAACGACCAAGAGCATGAAGGGCTTATAATGGGCTTGGTGGGCTATTGGAAAGGGGTGTTGGGCCAAAATACAAAAGGCTTCCGACGGTTAACGCGGTTAACCGTTGGGCTATCAAACGAGCTCCGAATGTAACGAAACTTGACAAGCGGTCTACCAATGCTATAATAAGACCACACTCCAAGTTTCAACCCATTCCGAGAACGTTTTCCGGCCACTCACAAAATAAATATTCGGAGGCGCCGCGGGCGCGTGCAAGTGTGTCTGGGCTCAGAACGGACAACGGAAAGGACGAGGGGGGTTCGGCCGGATGCAAGTTTTGAAAACATGATGATGCAATGCACACAATGTGATGCGGAGCATCCTTCGTTCATCCCCATGTACACCACTTGGACACAAGGTGATCCCGTTCCTCGATGCTTCCCCTTTCTTTTCTCGCGAGACATGGATGCTACTATAAGCGCGGATCTTGTGCTTGATCAGGAACACCCAAGGAGACCATGGAGAACCCAAGGACCAAGGCCAAGTGCGTGCGGGAGAGAAGGAAGAAGGGCCAGCACCTACAGGCCCCAGACATCCGGCCCCCAGGCCCGGACATCCGGCGCCCCGGACATCCGGGCCCTGGCCGGAAATCCGGCGCCACTGTCCAGAAGACACCCGTGGCTCAACCCCTCCAGCCGGACATCCGGCCCCTCGGCCTGGACATCCGGCGTCTCAGGAAGGCCCGGACATCCGGCCCCCGCCCGGACATCCGGCCCCTGTCTGCGCACAGTGTATCGGGCCTGAGGCCCATGTATCCCTCTCCCACTTACCCCTTCGTGGACCTAGACTATATATACTCCTCCCCCCTCCTCCATTTGAGGGTTAGTTTAGGTTTAGCTCATTTGAGACAGAGCTTTGCTCATTCCACTAGTGGTTCATCTCCTTGTGAGTGACCGCGGCCCCTCCACGGAGAAGATCCACACGGATTCAAGACCTCCTCTGCGGAGAAGATCCTACGGGATTCAAGGCCCCTCACGGGAAGATCCTACGGGATATCATCAAGACCTCCTCACGGAGAAGAACCGGTTACCCTTTGTATCGTCCCTTGTTGATCATGGATCTTGTATCTCTTTGTGTTTCGAGGATCTAGCATATGTGTGACTTATTCTTGTTGGTTTGAGTGATTCTCTCATGTTTCCCCTCGTGTTCCCCTCTCGTGTTCTTCGTGTTCATCGTGGGATCCCCTCATTTCGTGAAAGATCGGCCATCTAGGGTTCCGCCCTACATCATATGGTATCATGAGCCACGGTTTCTCACGAATTTGGAGCCTCCCCACCGTTTTCTAGCTTGTTTTGTTGTGTTCTTCCCCAAATTCGAAAATTCCCCAGCAAAAATAGCCCCAAATTTTTTTTGTGATCTGTTGGTTTGATGAGATTTTGTTGATTTTGATCCGTGGATTTGCTTGGTTTCAAGTGGATCTAGCTTTCCCCCACTTCTCCCATCATTCCATCCACGAAATCTCTCAAATTTTGAGCCCCTAATCATCAATTTCCGCCCCCAATTCGAAAAGTTCGTCCCGATTCAGATCTGGAATCTTCGGGCCGGACATCCGGGCCACTGGCCGGACATCCGGGCCATCGGGCCGGACATCCGGCTCCTGGAGGAAAAAATCCCGCGCGGTTCTGGACATCAGGTCCCGGAAATCCGGGCTCCACCCCAGATGTCCGACCCCTGCAGTTTTAGACTTTTTCGTTTCACTGTTTTGTCCATAACTAATTCATCCGAACTCTGATTTCGACGTTCTTGAGCTCGTTTTGAAGCTCTTGACATCCCCCATAACACAAAAATACTACCATCATCATTTGACTCCATCATATTTTTGTAATTTTGGCATCTTTGCCTAGGGCTTCCACCATATCATCCGCATAACCACCACCGACTTCCGCAACCTAACCCATTTTGTTCCCCATAGCATTTGTGGTTGCTTGAGTAGTGATTTGAGTCTCCTAAGGTGTTTAGGCTACTTAGGGACCATTGCTTCTTCATCAACCACCACCACCACTTCCGCATAGCCTAGTCCACCATACATAGCCAACCCAACTTAACCAATTTTTTGTTCGAGCTTGTTTGAGTTGTGGCTTGTGTCTCCTAAGGTGTTTCGGCTACTTAGGGGCCGTGACTTCAACTCCGACATCGTGTATAGCCCATCATTCCACTTCCGCAACCACCACGGAATTGCCGCTACCACCATTTGATATTTGTCCTTGAGATTTTGAGTTGTGGTTTTTCCGTTTCCTAAGGTGTTTCGGCTAATTAGGAACGGGTCTACATCAAGAGCACCACCTCTCATCATCGACACGGACAGTAACTTCGACGACATCATTGTATATTCCCTTGCAATTGCATTGTTAACCCCTAGCTCATTTTTGCGTCACTTACCTATCGAGACTAGCCATTTGAGTATTGCCGGCAACGTGACTTGTGCACATTAGTGATCATACTTCCCATATCATACATACCATATCACCGAGGTGCATATCTTGGTATCATCTCTTGTGACACAAGGTTGTCATTGCATATACTCAATTGCTATCTTGGTTCGTGAAGTTTTGCATGAGAAAAGAGCTCAAAAGAGAAAGAGCCAAACAAGCTTTTAAGCATAAAGAAAAAGATACGCAAAGAGCTTTTAAGCAAGAACCATAGCATCATACTACATTAAGATTGTCATACTCGATCATTTTGGATCATACCACCGGAATACCATACATATAGCATACATGGTATAGAAGTCGTTGCATTTTGCTTAGTAGGTTGTGCACAAGTTCGTATCCGCCTATTGTGCAATCGCGCTAGCGTCTCTCTAGTGTTGTGCAAAATGAGCATTTTCGTGGATTCCACATTTTGGCTCATTCCTTGGTTGCACGACCCCATCTATCTATCCGTGTGTGTGTTTCCGTGTGCCACCCATCTTGCTATTGGTCTACTTGTTGCATTTGCAAATTTGTGAATCTTTTTCAACATTATTGAGTCTTGCTAACATTTCGCTTCAAATTTTTGTGCCACTATCCTCACCGAGCTCCACCATAAGCTTTACTTGTGTAGGTGTGAGAAACCGACAAGAATTGGTACCAATTGTGCTATTTCCTTGTTCCACATTTGAGTGATCATTTATCCATCTTCAACATCGGTCAAGGTACATTTGGTATAGTTCTTCTCTTTCTCCCACTCGTACTTGCTAGCGTCTTGTGATGGATAGGCAAGGCATTTCATCTCCGGTCTTCGACATCGACGGCGCGAACAAGGACATCCACGCGAAAACCATCGGACTACAACGAGAAATGCAAGAGTGCTTGGGCAACATCGCCATCGAACAACGACACTTCGAGACAAGGACAATGGCTTCCTTCGACGACATTTGCGACTCCTTCAACAAACAAATGGCGGAGCTCCGACACTTGGTGGTCGATTACAAGTCTTCTTCCCCTTCGTCATCCTATCGGCGGCGACGTTCAAGTCACAAGTCTTCGGAGCGCAAACATGATGCAAGTGCAAGTCTTCCACGGCCACACCGCCATGGCGACCATCGACATCGTCATGAAGGGCAAGTCACCTCTAAGCATCATGTGCACGACGACGACGAACGACATCTACCAAGAGCTCAAGCACGACAACGACATCATCATCATGAAGATGCTCAACAAGCGCATATCTACAAGTCCAAAGAAGCTCTACGTCACGCCAAGGCCAAGCTTCAAGAGCTTAAGAGAAGACCGCGAGACAAGCACACCCAAGACGGAGCTACGGCTACAACCACCACTTCGGCATCTTCGCCAAGTGCTATCAAGGCATCTTCGCCTTCGGCCGTACGACATCTTCGCCTACTTCCCATGAGTTCGCCTACATCGACGTCTTCATCATCAAGCCAATCATCTACGAGCGACGGCGACAAGACGGTCGAGCATGGGCCATCCCCTTTGACCAAGGCGACGAGCATGAACCTCTTCGACACCATGAAGACGGCGCCCATATTGGACTACTACTCCGGGTCAAGCTACGCAAGCAAGCATGAGACCTTCTCTTTGACCTCGGAGGAGCGTCATGGTTTGCCACACCCTACGGCATTCATCTTTGGAGGCATTACGGATGAGGAAGTTGAGCATGGAGACTATTGCACCTACACCTCTTCAACATCCACTTATGACGAGATGCCCCAATTCCCATGTGAGGAGAGCCACCACCACATGAGCGATATGAGTGACTCCACCATATGTGATCTTGAGAGCATTTCCCTTGAGAGGATGAGTGTGCGCACCACTAGCCCCACACATGAGAGCATGCCACTTCTCCTATGTGAGGTTGAGAGCCATTTGAGTGACTCCACCAACCATACGAGTGAGAGCATCCACGAGGGAGTGAGTGAGCCACAACACTTAGTGAGCGAGGTAGTTGATAGGGCATGTGAGGCAACTATGATTTCTAACGACTTAACCTCTACTCCGAGTGTGTTTTCTTTGGTGCTAGGTCTCCTACAAGAGGACATGCCTACCCTCGATGAGTCCGTCCCTCCAATGGACAAACCGATGGCCATGGTGGAAGAAGATGCACCACCCACATGGTTCCATCATGATGAAGATGAGCATGATTGGATCTTGAACACCTCACCTACAACACATGAGCGACGCTCCAAAGGTAAAATAGGTGAAGGTGATGCTCGTGTCCCACTAATGGACTATCTTACCGATGATTGCTTGCATGATGTTGACACACCTATTGCCATGCTTTATGCTAGTGCGACTTCATCATGTCTTCACTTACCTATATATGATGAATATGATGATGAGCATGTTGAGTTGCCTAGTTGTGATGCTATGCTCCATAGGATATCATGTGAAAATTCTTTTGGTCACATCATGTTTGATAATCCTTTGAACTTGTCATATGCTATGAGTGAGATTTCTCATATTGTTTCATTTCAATCTCAACATAGTAGCTATGCATGCCCCATTAAAGTAAATCCTATTTGAACTTGTGGCATAGATGATAAGATGATGGTCATTGGCTTTTCTTTTTCATGCGATGATATCGCCATGCTCCCTTTACATAATTGGCGCAATTCATCTACTATGCCATGCCATGAACACATCGTTCCAAATATGCTTTGCTTTGGATGTTGTCAATATTCTCCATGTGATGATTCCATTGATGCTCATGAGGAGACCCCCATAGTTTCCTCATACATACTAGGAGATTTTGATGCATTCCATACCTTGCATGATTACCATGATTGTGTGCACCATATGCATTCCATGAATGAAAATGCTCATATTTCTTGTGATGCATTACACAATTCGAGTCTCCATTATGCTATACATAACAACAAACCTCTCATGATGGATGACATGTTTCTATATCACGCATCTCATTTATTTGAGAATTGGCTATTTTGTGCTAACCAACACACGCACGTGCGCATCATGATGGATGATGTATACATATACCACGCACATACAATTTTCCTTTGCCTTTGTCTTGTGTAGGTACTTTTGCAAACTCGTCAACCTCACAATCCCATGAGTTGACAAAACGAGCTCTTGAGAGCAACGACGATTTGGGATCCCGTGGATTGTCCCTACCACCGTTCTCTTCGCGCAACCACTACGCGCATCTCTTTTACTTGGCTCTCACACGGCTATGGGCTATTTGCCACTTGTCACATTATGCACATACTATCGTGTTCACTTTGCATGTTATGCCTCTTGCTATGACTTTGCCATGCAATTGTGACCCTTGCTTGCCTTTACACATGATTCACCATTATGCTACTTATATGTGTATTTGCATGCTTGGTGGAGATACTTGTAGCTACTACCATGATTTCTTTGTGCCCCATGCTATTGTTGATTCTTGTGTTGGGAGAGTCATGATACTCCATTGCTATTTACATAGGACTTCTTGCCACCACAATGATGAGACTTTGCCCATACATTGCTTTCATGCTTGTGATATGCCATGTGCATTATTCATGTCTCCTATTTGCACACATGCCATGATTGCCATGATTACTTCTAGTATGTTGCATCTTTGCACTACTAGCTTGCTTGACTTGATCACTATGCTCGCTTGCTATGTTGCATCACCCATGTTCCTCTCTTACTTGCTTTCTTGGGTTGATGACATATATGTTCATGCCACTCACATGATATATCTTGATCATTGTCACTTGTCTCCATTAGTTGCATCTCTCATCACTTGTATTGAGTGCAACAATGCTATGTTTGTTGATCTTGGAGACTTTGACACCCTTCTTGAGATGCATACTTGCTTGATTGAGCCTATTGCACTTGGTTGTTCTCGCATCTTATGCCTACATACCATGCACCAAACCCTTGTACTTTCTTATGATAAGAATGATGCAAGCACTTGTTGGGTATTTTCCCGCACGAATGCTAGGTTTTGCATTACGGCTAACCTCATTTGTTTTTTCGAGTGTTTGTCATGTTCTTTCATTTTGAAGGATTCACAAGACGGTACCATCACGTGGCATCTTGGGCATGTTAAGGCATACACATTGCGCGACAACAACATCTTCGAAAACATACATAAGGTGCATTCCTTCTTTGTGAGCCATCCTCACTTATGCATATTGGATGGGCCATACTTTCATTGTTGTTTCCTTCTTGTTGTCTACATGATACATCTACGTGATGGAGGACCGACATTGACGATGGACCCTTTGGATGGACCTCCGGAACTCCACTCAAGACACTACATTGAGCATTGGTATCAACACTCCTTCGGCACATTGCACGAAAACCTTCATATTTGTTGATTGTGTGCCCGCATGCCATGCTCCATGGACATATCATACACATGACAAATTTGCATATTATGCATGGATTGACTCACATTATGATTGCCTTGTTGCATCTTGTATTCCCATGTCATCCATGATATATGAGCTTGTGCATTTCCTTAGCAAATTTGTTGTGATGTTTCTTGATGGCATATTCATACATCATGATCATATTGTCCTCCATCAATTGCATGATAACATACACATATTGAGCATCCATTGCCATGTTCATGCTCTTGATAAACCATCACACTATGACATCATTTTGCACAATGGTAGAAATTGTAGCTTTGTGCGCCATGCCAATTACCCTACCTTTGTGTGCACAACAAATGATTTTGCTCACATGAATGCTTTCCATCTCATACTATATCATTTTGCTAAGCTTCATGGACCTTGTCACACGGACTCATTCTTACATGATGGACACTTTGTGTGCGCTAACCATTGTATTTCCAAGTGTACTTTGTGTTTGCTCATTTTGCATGTACCCCATACCGAAGACACCTTGGAGTACTTGGATTGCGACATGCCTTCCACTTCGTCCAACTACAAGTCCGTTCACGACTACCGTTTCCATAGTGACGAGGTTTTTGATCCGAGGTCGGATCTTTCCCAAGGGAGGGGAGATGATGCGGAGCATCCTTCGTTCATCCCCATGTACACCACTTGGACGCAAGGTGATCCCGTTCCTCGATGCTTCCCCTTTCTTTTCTCGCGAGACATGTATGCTACTATAAGCGCGGATCTTGTGCTTGATCAGGAACACCCAAGGAGACCATGGAGAACCCAAGGACCAAGGCCAAGTGCGCGCGGGAGAGAAGGAAGAAGGGCCAGCACCTACAGGCCCCGGACATCCGGCGCCCCGGACATCCGGGCCCTGGCCGGAAATCCGGCGCCACTGTCCAGAAGACACCCGTGGCTCAACCGCTCCAGCCCGGACATCCGGCCCCTCGGCCCGGACATCCGGCGTCTCTGGAAGGCCCGGACATCCGGCCCCCGCTCGGACATCCGTCCCCTGTCTGCGCACAGTGTATCGGGCCTGAGGCCCATGTATCCCTCTCCCACTTACCCCTTCGTGGACCTAGACTATATATACTACTCCCCCTCCTCCATTTGAGGGTTAGCTTAGGTTTAGCTCATTTGAGACAGAGCTTTGCTCATTCCACTAGTGGTTCATCTCCTTGTGAGTGACCGCGGCCCCTCCACGGAGAAGATCCACACGGATTCAAGACCTCCTCTGCGGAGAAGATCCTACGGGATTCAAGGCCCCTCACGGGAAGATCCTACGGGATATCATCAAGACCTCCTCACGGAGAATAACCGGTTACCCTTTGTATCATCCCTTGTTGATCATGGATCTTGTATCTCTTTGTGTTTCGAGGATCTAGCATATGTGTGACTTGTTCTTGTTGGTTTGAGTGATTCTCTCATGTTTCCCCTCGTGTTCCCCTCTCGTGTTCTTCGTGTTCATCGTGGGATCCCCTCCATTTCGTGAAAGATCGGCCACCTAGGGTTCCGCCCTACATCACAATGACAAGGCAAAATGCAACACGCAAGCAGATGACATGGCAACGACAACGAATAACTGGCTGACACATGGCGCACCGGTCTCGGGGTGTCACACTAAGTTTCCTGAAGTGCCTTGGTTCTTTTTCTAATTCTTTCCGGCGATTCATTCTCTTTTCTTCATTCGTTTCAATTCTTATGGTGATTCATTGGACATTCCTCTTCCATATTATCATATCATTTCACTCGTTCTTTCCAAAATCTTACCGGTGATTCGTCGAATACTTTCTCAAGATGGTGCGAGATCTCTCTTTAATTCTTTGCAACGATAATAAGTAGTATGCTAAATCTATTGCTTGTCATCAATTTTAATTGGTGAAGGATATGCATAACATAATTCTTATTATTATTTTATCCAAGTGTTTAATGCCTTCTCCCAGAGTTTGTTCATGATGAATAATTTCTTGGTTCGAAGTGCTCCATCTTTCTTTCCGGAGTTCCAAGCTATATCATATTCCCTGTCACAAAGCTCGATCTCAATCATTCCAAGGCTTCAGTCTTATTCTTTTCATCCTTCACTTCTCATCGTTTTTGTTACCGGAGTTCTTCATGGTGCTTCATCATGATTTAATTCATCCTCAAAGTCTTCATCGAGATTCTTATTGGAGGAGCTCAAGTATTCTTCATCTTGCATTTTGAAGTGCACTCCTTGCTCCCTTATCTTTTGAGGTGGTGTTATGTCATTACTGACAATTTGCTTCATGTTTCATGATTCACAAGTTATCAAGAATGAAATATTTAAACCCATAATTTTTCTTTATTCTAGAGATCCTTTCAACCCCTCAATTTTCATGGAAAAATCTTGGGTTGTATTTCACCTAAAAGCTTTCCCTAAGGATTGTTGCTATTTATGGTGCTTATAAATGAACCAAGTTCTCCATTTATCCTCTCGGTGAAAGAAGTTTTTCGTCTCCTTGTTGATCTCAATTCAAATAATTGTTTCCGCTAGTAGCGGAATTTCACCTCTAGTTTTGAGATGTTTCCATAAGCCCATGAGAAGCATATCGTTTGCTTGTTGATTCTTCCAACAACTCCGTTCAACCCTTATTCGTAAGGATGCTTTTCAAATTCATTGGTGGTAGAAGTTATCATTTTGTTCTACTTTATTTCTTCCTAACGAACTAACTTCTATTCTTTCGTTCTGAAGGAATTGTGATGTTGCTCTCTTCGATCCATCATCTCGTTTTGTCAAGATCATGTTATTTTCCTTGTTTATCCATTTATCCGGAGTATTGTATTCACCATTGAAGATCTCTCATCTTATAAAGTTTTGCCTCTCTTTGCAACAGGAGTGTTGTGTGAAATCCTTCTTAGCCCTTTGCCATTCTTTTAATTGTTTTGGAGGCAGTGTATTGTTGATTTCATCAAGTATCATCCCAACTTGGCAAGTTCATGTTAAATTCCTTCCATTTTCAGTCGGAATGCTGTCCAAATTCTTTCGTTCTTAGTCCTTCTCTATCTTTATTTAACCGGAGGGCTTTTAATTTTTTTCATGACACTTGAGCACTTGATTCATGTGTATTAACCTACAAGGTTCTCATAATGTTCCTTATTCCTCTTTGCTAATGGAATGTTTACAATCTCATTCATCTCCATTCTATTCTTTCATACAAGTTGTTAAACCTCTCAAGGTTCGTGGTTTCACTCGTTTGTCGAAGAAGTAACTTTGTTTCACCTCTTCCTTTTCTGTTTCTCTCCGATGCCATCCCTAGGATCTCGAGTCGAGATCCTCTGGTAGTGTGGGAGAGTTGTGACGCTGCAAGACCCATGCTCCAGAAGACTTCCATATATTTCATGATCTCCGTTTGTTTCATTTGTGCTTGCTCTTTATATTTTTGCATTGCATCATGTCATTTAATTTAAAAAAAACTCAACTAAATAAATTGTATGGATCTTTGGTCCATTTACACCGAGGGAATTCACATGGGATTTCTCTTTATAACATATAAAAGCCTCTCAACATTTTAGGGAGCTATAATAAAATATTCCATTAGTTTGGAATAAACCATAACACACTTAAAGTTTAAGTTCCATGCATTTTCTATGTCTTTTCCTTGCCTCAAACTTTGCCAACATTTCTTCTCCATTTATCCAGGTTCCTCCAAAAATCCGAGCATTTTTGGACACTCGTAAAACCCCACCCTAGTTCAACCCATTTGACTTAAATTCAAATGAGTTTGAATTCAACTCTTATTGCGTGAAACTTCTGTTGGTGGGCTAAGTATAAATTTTAGACTCTTTAGGAAAAGTTTCTGCATTTTCCAAAACCACTAGCTATTCCGTTTCTTCTCTTTTCCTTTTGTCTATTTTTCTGTAGATGGAAATAGTGAGAGGGTTGGCCTTTTTGCTCCAAAGCTGCAGCCAACCATCTATCCTCCGAGGCCCAGCCAACCACTTGGGCCTCGTGCACCGCAGCAGCCACGCCCAACCGCCAGCCTCCCTAGGCCCAGCTAGCGCCTTTGACCCTAGCCCCTTCTCTCGCCCTTCTCTTGATCCCCCTCGTCCCCGCTCCCATCGAGTGCCACCATCACTAGCACATATCGAACCAGGGAGAGGAGCTCATCACGCTGCATCCCCCACTCGTGCTGCGCCCCTCATGGCCTCGTAGCCTGAGCGCCTCCTACCCCGCCGGTCGTCTCTGCCACCCACCGCTGCCCCTTGCTCCGCCGTCTGCCACGCCTCCCTTCTTCCTATCTCTCCCTCACATCACTGCCTCCTTGCGCGACCCGCATGGCCGCCGGTCATGGTGGCCACCGTGATGGCCTGCAGCTTCGCCTGTGTTGCCGCTGCTGCTTCGTCTGTGTTGCCTCCGACCACCTCTACCTTGCCATGGTGCCCGCGACCCCTCCTCCCGTGAGCCCTAGCTCTGCCGCCACCAGTGGTCCTCCCATCGCGGGACGATCTAGCCCCGTCGCCCGACCTCCTCCGCACCGGCGACCTCCAGCACCGCCCTCGTTGTCGCGACGTCCTCTGCCTCGTCCGTGTCAACCGCTCCTCTGCATCGCTCGCTGCCGCGGTCTTCTTCACAGAGCCCCAAGTTCCGCACCAAGCCAACGCTCCCCTGCATCTCCAGGCCTCGCCCGCACGCCAACCAAGTCCAGTGCCACCCGTCCCCATTCGTGCTCTGCTTGTAGCTCCATCCTGGGCCGCCTCGTTGTTGCTGCTGTCGTTCCCCAAGAGCTGATGCGCCTTCGGCCCTTGCGCGAGGAGACATGCCCCGGTTGTGCACCTTTTGTTGTCAGATACCCCAAGACCACCGGGTCCAAGACCATCTCAAGTTCGGCTGCACAAAATATGCAAGTACGTCTACCGCCGTCTCTGGAATCGCCAAGTACCATGATTCCCGGAGCCCTCGGATACGCCAAGTTCGACTACCTTCGTGTGTACCACTACCGTCGACCCTCGAAGACCCCATGGACGTCAAGTTCCTCTCCGATACGTGTACCACTACTTCCACAACGAGATGAGTACGACTACCGCCGACGTGTACGACTATGAAACATGAATGACTACTTCCCACGCCGACCCGTGTACCACTACTTGGTTCTACGAACTCAATCCGCCCTAAAACACACACTTCAAAGGTATACCACTGAGACGATGACCCGTGGACGAATGCATATGAGTTGTATGAGATGAACCGTGTGTTTGCACCCTGTCCAAATCATTCATTGCACGAAGTCCCTCTTCTCCATGTCGCCAACCCATGGGAACCCGGTAACCGGGATCATCCCACCATCTTGCATGACACTCTCACGTCGACCCTTTCTTTTGCACCGGTCTCTCAACAAGTTACCGGAACCGATATGTATTCGTGGCATCATTTTCGGATTCGTCGCCATGGCACCCTTTATTCCCACCACGGTGACAAATGCTCCTTGTCATGCTCATGTCAACTTTTATTAAAATTTCATAAACCTTGCATTTTCATCCGCATCATGATAACAACATTTAAAATGTTCAAATTGTGGTTTGCTTAAAAATTGCCAAATGACATGGTGATTTTCCAAAATTGTTTTTGTTATTTCCGGCCTCATTTAAAATGCCTAGATAGTTAGTTTACCTATTCTTCACCTCTTGCCATGTTAAAGAACATTTAAACTAGTTGAGTTCATAATCGAGAGTAAACTAAATAAATAGAATGTGGTGTTTCGTCAATATGCAACTCGTTGCATATTGAGCTCCACTTAACTTGTAGTATTCTTTGTGCACTTTGCCATGCCATGTGTATTTTACACCAGACATGCATCATACTTGTTTGTGCATCATATGCCATTATATCAGTGTTTACCATGTTGTTTGCTTCTTTCCAGTTTGCTTCTCTCGTTAGCTTTGGTTCCGTTCCGGAGTTGTGAGGATCCGTACGACTATGTCCGTTTGTCTTCTTCATGGACTCGTTCTTCTTCCTTGCGGGATCGCAGGCAAGATGACCATTCCTTGATATCACCTCTATCATTTCCATGCTAGTTGTCTCGCTCTATTACTTTGTCGCGCTACCTATCTATTTGCTTGTCAGCCCCTACCTTGCCATGAAACCTCTAACTACCTTCCTAGCAAACCGTTGTTCGGCTAAGTTACGCTTTTGCTCAAGCCCCTATTATAGCATTGATAATTGCAGGTGAAGATGAAGTTAGCTCCATGTGGATCGGATATTTTTGAAATAACACAATATCTATTATTTACATTAATGCACCTATATACTTGGCAATGGGTGGAAGGCTTGGCCTTTTTCTCGGTGTTTTGTTCCACTCATGCCGCCTTAGGAAACGATAAACCGGTGTTATGTTCCTTGATTTTGCGTTCCTAATGCGGTTGGGGTTTATGGGCCCCCTTGATAGTTCTCTTTGAATAAAACTCCAACAAGGCCCAACATTGGTTTTACCATTTGCCTAATAACAACTAAAATTTACATAGGGACTAGATACCCCATGGATTCTTAATCTACAACCCGGGTCAGTGCTCCTCATGAGTGTTGGTCCAAACTAGAGCACTTTCGGGGCCGCACCTTGGCAACTTGGGGTATTTTGGCTCCCGTACGCATCGCTCATCCGACCGTGCCCTAAGACGAGATACACGCGGCTCCTATCGGGGTGTCGGCACATCGGGAGGTCTTGCTGGACTTGTTTTACTATTGTCGTAATATCTGGTGCACCGAGATTCCGAGTCTAATCGGGTTGTCCATAAGATAAGAGGTTTTACCTCTGCTGATCGTGAGAGCTTGTGATGGGCTAAGTTGGGACAACCCTGCAGGGTTATGATCTTTAGAAAGCCGTGCCCATGGTTATGTGGCGGGTTGGAGTTTGTTAATATCCGGTTGTAGATAACTTGACACGATAACTCAAAGATAATACACTATCGTGATGGTCTCTTTTCCAGGGAGTTCGGGAAGAGAACATAGCTGGGTTATGGATAACTCGTAGGTAGACATGATCATCTAGTGATCATGAATGGTTATTGACCGATGGCTTTCACTTCTCTTCTCCCTCTGAAGTTATGTAAGCTAGCCACCTCATCTACGCTTATTGCTTGCAGCAACCCACTTATATACCTTCTCCTCACCCAAAGGCTTTGATAGTTTTCATTCCCGGGAATGGGATTGCTGAGTCCTCATGACTCATAGTTTACTACACAAACCAAATGCAGGCACCTCAGAGTTTGACGCAGGAGACGTGCAAGAGCTTCAGTGGGAGTTCGATGAAGAGCATGGGCGTATGTATGTGACATACCCCGACGATCAGTAGTGGTTCCTACTAGGGTCGATCGGGATTAGCCTGTGTGGTATCTTTTCCTTCATTTGATTTCGTCCGTAGTCGGACTCTGTGTTCTCTGGATTAATGTATGTTTATTGTATTAATTGTGTGAAGTAGCTAGTGTTAGCCAACTATTAATTCATGCACCAATAACACACTGCAATATGGGACATAAACATGCTAAAATGGGAATTGTCTTTTATGTGCCCAACCATAGCAGGCCATTAACATGCCAATATGTATCACATGCTTAATTCGATCGACAGGTATAATGGGTCGTAAATGGGATAGAATAGATACGCTACGGAAACGACCCAATGGTATAATGGGTTGCAAATGGGTCGACTTTAACCACGGACTGAATTTGGCCCACCAAGGGAACAAGACAGAAATTGACCGTAAGTAACTAAGGGTTGGAAATGAGCCCACGAATAAATTGGCCCATAGAAGGTTGAAAGATAACACGGGCTGCAAACATCCCAACTAATAAACGGTCCGTTATTGGGATAAAGTGTTATGCTCTTCATTATGGGACAGCTTCACTACGAGCCATTATAGGGCCAAACTATAGTAAAGGACTCATATGGGCCGAAAGATGTCATGGGCCATACATGGTACGAAAGTTATAGCGGACTGGAATTATATTGGACATCAACAGTGAGTTAATGGGCTGTGAATAGGCTATATGCTACTGGGCCGAATTGGGAAAAGCCATAATGGGCCGTGAGTTAATGGGTCGTGAATAGGCTATATGCGAGCAGGCCGTTTAAAGGCTTTCCATGGGCCATCCCGTTAACTTTTTACCAAGTCAAACATGCCGGCCTTTTTAACCTAAATGGGCCACTATTGGTCCTTGCCAAGTCTCGACGTACCATAGGCACCTCCTATCCATTGGACGGTTGACATCTGTCCCAACGCAGAGGTGACATGTGGTTCCCCCAGCCAATGAGAGTTTTACACGTGGAAAATCGCCATTGGTCGTGGCTGTTAACAGGTTCTCAGATACAAAAACGAACCTGATAGCTTAACGGCGACCCGTTATGGTGGATGCCACGTGTTGGTCATCCTTGACGAAAGCACTTCCATGACACGTCATTTACTGTCATGGAAGTGGACACTTCCGTGATGGTAATTTCAGAATTGTCATGGAACACTTCTATGATAGCATAGGTATGACTATCTTGATTCTGTCATGAAATTGTCATGGATGTACAAGCATGACGGAAATCATGACCTACTGTGACAAACATGTATCATCACGAAAGTGTCTCTTTTAGTGCATGCTGTCGGGGATTTTTTTGATTCCTTCAGGAACCCCTTGGATATCGCCGGAAGCTTGTCCGCGCCCTTCCTCAGCAGTAATCCTGGCAGCTTTTTCAGCGGCGTCTTTCCCTATGTTGGCCACCTCCACCAAGAGATCTTCCTCCTCAAGAAAGTGGGTTGTGAATGGGATCAAGAGCAGGAAAATAATGAAGATCAAAGAGTCAAGGCAAGATTCAAGAAAACAAACATTGAGGGAAAAAGGGTACAAAGAAAATGACTTACCCTATGGCCACTATTGGCAAGGGTCCTCCCCTCCCCGGAAACATCCATTGCTAGCGCACGATTGGCGTTTGCCCATTCAGCAGGGCTGGCCTCAATGCGAGTAGATCCTTCAGTGGAGGCCCTTGCCGGAAAATCACCTCCTGGGCCGTTGTTTGAATGGTGCGCCAGGGGTGCCATCCTCTCTTGGCGGGTTTCCTCCTGGTGGCCCTCTCCCATCTCCTTGCCGGGGGGAAGCCTCGTCATCCCCGCTAGCAGACAAGGTCTGTCTTGTGCTCTCATGCAGAGGGTTGAGATGGGGGCGGACATTTGTTGTGCTTCCCACCAAGCAGCATCCCCTGTGGAGCTCAGTTCCCCCATAGGCTTGGCCCTGTGCGCAAGAGTCTGTTCATCCCTGTCAAGATCAACAATACAAGGTTAAATTTGTAGTCAAGCAAAAAACAAGAAACAATTCAATAGAAGAAGCCAATGTCTCTCTTACTCCAGGTCATCGAAGCATAGCGTCCAGCTTGTATACCAGGGGAGGAGGTGATTCATTGGCTCTCTGGTGGAGTCTTTCTTACCGGTGGACCAGGAGTCGCTGTCAGGCTAAATCAACTCTAGTAATGATCCGGTGCTGGGAGAGCGAGGCTTGCCTCTGAGAGAGGCGAGCAGATTGGCGGTGTGACATTTATGACATGCCACCCCTGGTGGATGTCCTCTTCACCATCGGGATAGTCCGCGACGAAGAGGGAACCACTGGTTCCTGGCTCCTTTTCTTGCGAAGGTGACTTTGTTGCTCTAGGGCCCGAGGACCCACCTCGAGTGCATCTCCCTCATCAAGCTCTTTGGCCTCCTCGGGCCTAGCGGCCTTGGCCACGGCAGCCGCTGCCCCGTGCACCTCAATCCCGACAGCTTCATCATCAATGTGCTCCTCATTTGATGAATGACCATCACCTGGGTTCTCTTCCTCGTCCTCATCACCAGCCTCTGCTCACCTGGGAGCCTAAAGCCTACTGGCCTCTTCTAGCCGGCACAGTATGTACGCCTACTCCTCATCAGTAGTTCCCTTGTTGAAATCCGTCTCCTGCCTGGTGGCCTTGTCCTCCAAGTTAGAGACCCATTCCATTTCATCTTCTAGGGAAGGCAAATTCCTAAATACCTTCACTCCATTAGGGTTGTAGTCAGCCATCCACCGGCGGACTTGGCTCATGGTGGAGTTGATGTGTAGTGGGGTGACTTACGCCGGCAAGTGAAAGGTGCTGGTCTTGCGGAACAACTGCTCGCATAAAGATGCATGGCTCAAGACCGTTAGGTTATTGCCACCGCCTCGGTAAATCCGCATCCTATCCGCAACATTTTGGTACTCCGAGGAAAATATGTCCCTCTTTTGCATCAGCGCATTACGACATCGAAGATAGTAAGCACCCACGTGCTCAATGGTTAGCCCGACAACTTTGAGGCACGCGATCCTATTCAGTTACGGGCAGAGATTGGCATCAGTATCACCGGAATCACTCCAGTGAGCGCCGGGCACCACGCTCATAGTTCGCAGCAAGCAGAATGACCGGGCGTCCTTGTCTTCGATCCAACACCAATCGCCCTTCCATTCCTCCCACTTGTCATGCAACTGCCCTCTGAGGTACCCCCACTCCTCTTTCTTCACCCATGGAATCCAAGATATGTTACCCAAAAGGGATTTGTCTTCAATCCATCGGATGTAGAAGTGGTGGAACAAATCTACATTGGGGACGACCCCAAGGATGTTTTCGCACAAATGGGAAAACACCGACATGCATGACATCGCATTGGGTGTGAAATCCAACAAGTGGAACCCAAAGGCGTACATCATGGCAGAGAAGAAATCAGAGTATGGATAAGAAAGGTCATTGTAGAAGTATGCGCAGACGAAGGGGTATGAACTTGTTGGGGCGTTGGGCCAATCCGGAAGAACCACTGGTGCCCCATGGCCATCCTTGGTCTCTCTCCCCCACATGAATGTGTACCTCACAATCAGAGTGTTGGCATCTAGGTCCGACGATGAGAGGATGACATTCTCCCGCCGCTGCTTGTCCAACTCCTCCGCCTCCTTCCTCTTCTCCTCTGCTCCGGGGTCCGCAGGTTTGGCCACCTACTTCCCCCTTGCAGCGCTCTTCTTAAATACCATTCTTAGCTCTGAGGGGGAAAGGGGATTGGGTGAGCTCTGAAGATGGATGTTGGCGGCGGAGGTGCTTTTTTGTCGCAAGGAAGAAGATGAAGCGAAGGGAAATGGGTGCAAATGATCAGCGCCCCCTCCCCGATACATTTTTATGGGAATACGCGAGGGGGGCTGGCTCTTTGCTGTTTTCCTGATAAGCCCCACTCTCGCGGGTGCACTGCCAAATAACTATTGCAAACCCACGTTCCCATGACATATTGTAACTGCATGGGGTAGACGTGTGATTGACAGGTCACCTTGGTCAAAACTGCATAAACATCAAATTTTTGCCACATGTCTGTGCACTGTTTGGGGCTAACCCAACGATGCCCCTCGGCACATATGGCTCAGTCCTGGGGCTCATGTCGGTGTACACAAGCCGGGGTCTTTGTTTCCCCTTGACTTATGCACAGATAAGCGCTGCTGCCGGGGCGGCTAGATCCTGCTGGGCGTCGCGAGGAACAAAGTGGGACGACACTCAACAACATTCAAGCCAGAGAAGTTGCTCTTCGTGATATATAAGAGCACATTAAGAAAACCAAAACAACAACCGCTCCAAAGATCTCCAGGAAAGCCTTCCTTGTCATCATGGTGGGGTCAAAGCTACCGTTGGGATCAAGGATGAGCCATGCCCGACAAGGTCTCCGGGGCCGCCAAGACCAAAGCTAAACCTCAAGGCGAAGGCCCTGCAGGCTCCGTTCTGGCAAAAAATCCACCAGTAACCACCGCTAGACCTCATCGAGACTCCAGTCACTAATCAATGAGGTGTCGAGCCCTTGCGCGGCTAGGTGAATCCTGCTGAGCATGTGGCAGCCTGCTGGAGGAGAGGTTATCGTTAATGACACCCGTCCTAGAGGCATGTCAAGCAAAGAAGAGGTGGTTAAGCAGGCGGTGGAAGAACCTTGCCGGGGAAACTTCTCCACACGACACATAAGCTAACATTTATGGCATTTTGTCCCAAACTGCCAGAGTTAGGTTTGTTAGCATTGTTTGCTATCTAACCATCGCATAATGATTGTTCTGCCACTATGGTCGCCCGTTAAGCTATAAAAGGAGGCCCGAGGCAACCAAGCAAGCGATTCGGTCTTTTGAACCTCTGACACTTGTACGCATGTAGCTGCTCTTCCCGAGGCACCATTCTCAGGCTTGAGCGCTTTGCATCTTCGTGCTCCACCAATCAATCCACCAAAGCAGGAGTAGGGTATTATGCATCATAGCGACCCGAACCTAGGTAGAAGAGAGCCTCCTCGCCGCGCTTCCTTGTTACTTCTGCTCTTTGTGCAATGTGATCACCCCCCTCACCCAACCGCAAAGGGGCCCATGGACCCATAGGTGATCGTGATCATCGAACATGACACCAGGGTGCATCCCCCTGCTGCTCTACACTATTATTTGGTGCATGGCATGTTGACCCGGTTGCTTGATGTCCCACATGTCGTAGAAAGGGACTAAAGCGAACGCTCCACTCTTAGGATAGAGGAGTACACGACACTATGGCTTAGTGAACTGTTACTTTTACTGTACTACTATAGCTTTGTTGTTTTACACGATCCATTGATACAAACCCGATTAAACAGGCGTGGGCGCGATTTTTCCCTTGCGGTAGGCAGCGTAGTTTGGCGTAGTCGATTTGACACGAAGAGCGAGAGAAAGATGTGAAATGCTTGAATGTGTAATGGGCCTTGTGTGTGTGTGTGTATGTCTGTGTGTGTGTTTGTGTGTGTTTTTGCGTGTGTGTGTGTGTGTGTGTGTGTGTGTGTGTGTGTGTGTTTGTGTTTGTGTATGGACCTAGATGATACTAGCCATACATTTCAACGCAATTTTAATGTGAAATTAATAATTCAAGTGAAAATATGAGGTCTAAAACTAAACACACAGATGATTAATTGTATTAGAGTATAGTAGTATTGTATTGCATACTTGTTAGATGTAACATGCGAGAACGTGTACAGATGTACTTTTCGAGGGCCTACACATAGAAATTGGGATTAAAGTGGATTCAAATATTTGTATTCGGCTTCATAGCATTTGTAACTCTTATATCAAGTTTGCACGATAGACGTGAATGCTTTTTCACTCTTACGAAACCAGTACAACAATAATGGGGTGGTGTGTGCCAATTCAGGCACTTGAAGGTTGACCTACTCAGGACCACACGGAGAGCGAGAGAAGAGATAAATACACTAGCAGTCAGTGTATTTGATATGAAAAGCGTAATATAGTCACCGGACTTCAGAATATGCTCATTGCGGTCACTATATATGTTTTGCGATGATTATATGATCACTTGCTCGCCTTTCAGCATCGGATTGCACTCTATTGACCGGCCAAATAGTCTGCATGGAACTATGTTGACTAGTTAAATTGGCCACATTCCTTGTGTGTCCCACCTCTCAGTTGGCAGAAGAAAAAGTAGGTTAAACACATTTACGCAGGCACAGCAAGAGTCCAACCCATGCGTGGGAACCACCTAGTTGTGTATGTGTGTAAAGGTCCTGATGTGTGTGCATGCACATGTAGGTTGAGCACTTGATCGTGAGCGTGTGTGTTGGTCGTGTGGTGTGTGCATGCATGCGTGTGTGCGTGTCTGCATGTGAGTGTTGTGTGGGTGCATGTGTACAAGTGAATGTTGCATGTATGTAGTTCATGTGCATGCGTGCGTGTGTGCATAATCACGACACTAGCTCAAGTGTATTAAAAGAGCCATCTCAGTATACCAATACAAGATCACCTTTTCCGATGTACCTACGATCACGACTTCGAATACCCACCGTCCAATAATTTTTTTTCGTTTTTTTTCATTCTTATACACTCGGAAAGGTGGGTCCTATGGTAGTGAGATAATGTGTGTTGATGTTGCAACACTAGATGTGCCACATGGAGAGTTTAACTTTATATATAGTATAAAAATATAAAAATTCACACTGCGGAATAAAATAACATTGGGTACACCATGCAAATTAACTTTCACACTCCATATAACTTTTAATATTGTATATATGTATATTTTCTAAAGTAAAATTTTGGCCACACTTTGTGTAGTTTTTATTTCAAAAGGAATATTGTATGCGAAGTAAAAGTGAAGAAAGGGCTTTTTAGATCAATGGGGAACATGATAAGATGTAACATGTGTGAATGTGTAGTTGACATATTTCGCAAGGCCTTGAGATGCATGGATAGAAGCGCTAGGGGCGATGAGATAGCGAGATAGCATGAGAAATGAGAGCGGTCTACATAGATAGAGACGCATAAGATGTCACGACAAGAGATGCCCTAGAGTGTGTCTATGCAACGGAGAAGGGGATAGAGTCATGAGCAGAAATAGCGTGTGCAGTGTGTGTGTGTTGGTATGTGTCGGTGTGAGAAGATACCGAGACGTAGGGGTAGAGGGCGTGTGGCTATGCGAGGTCTGGTGGACCGAGGTGTTGCCCCTCGAAAGGTTTCGTCATGCCCCACATTAGTCGGCCAGTGACGCATTTCATGGAGATCCATGGAGGACCAGTCATACAAGTCAAAGACACGAGAGCCGTGAAGGACTCTGTGTCCACTAACAAAGCCGACTAGGATTTTTAACCCTAGGTCCTAGGTATGTACAATCCTGGTGCCAATGTTCTTTGATAGTATACACAAAATCCCTTAGTATCGATGTTGTGTACTTTGTACACACGAAGCTCACAAATATGCATGACAGTGAGTACGATATTTCCTGGATTGCAACATGGTGCTGAACTAAGGTAAACCCTTGTCTCTGGTACGATTCATCCAACCTAACTATAAGGGGCATCCTACTAAATGCTCTGCTGGAATCATATTCGTCGAAAAAGAAGAGAGATGGAGAAATGCATGCGAGATAGGCCTAAAGATAATGTGCGTGTGGGAGACACGTAGGCAGATCTATGTATAGAGAAAGGGTCGATGGGGACCGTGCAGGCGTATGCGTGTGAGAGAACGAGTGCTTGTGATAAAGGTTGGTGACAACAGTCGTAGACGGTTGTGAGAGAGGGCACCGGTGCAATGAGCTGTTATACAAACAATTTTTAACCCCTTTCTGAGACGACATTTTAAACCGTCGCCTAGTGAGTGTGGCGATAGGGGGTCCTTCCCACATGACCTAGAAACTGTCGGGGATAGGGAGTAGTATTGCGTACGTTTTTCACAAGTAAGCGTATGCGTTGCAGACATGTATCCCAAATGCGATTCTTCACAGAACTATTTGTGATATCTTGCATATACCAAACGCTCCATCCTTGCTACCCATTTGATTTGAATTGCCATCATAGTCGGTATTCTGTGGTGCTACGTTTACGATGCGCAGCCCAGTACAAACAATTCACGATTATAGAACGTGTATGATAAGCAGATAATCACACACATTTACTTTTCCTCGACTGTATGCAATTCCATGTAAGAGTGTATACAATTATCCCTATAAATCAATATGTGAAGCTTGAATATATTCCACATGATTTATTCGTCATACCCGCATTGGATAAGGGCCTATCGCATGCTTTCTTCTATGAGCAAAAATTTACGATGCACACGACAACATAAACAATGCATAATTGCAAAGCGTGTGCCATAAGGTGACTTTCGAAAACAGTTAACAATAAGGAACTATGTGCACTGTTGTTGTTAATCTCACACATTTTTTCTTGGCTGATCGTGTGTGCAGTACAGATTCATCGCACACGCAATGGATCTGAGAAACGCGTCTGATCTCCACGTTTATCACATACATTTTGCTTTCCCAGACCGTGTGTAGTGTACTGGCCTAAATAACTTAAGCTATAGCTAATTTAATCCCTTCATTTAAAAATCATAAATTTTGAATTTGAAAGTTGGTAATCACCGATTTCATGTTGAACTATGTTTATTACAAATATAGGTTCAAGCACGAATGCATAATTCGATGCACATGTACATATATTAAAAACTATAGAAGCACCAACTGAAAGAATAATGAACCACAGTTGTACTAAAGACCGTAAAGAGAGAGGCAAAAGACATTCTGGTTGCTGGAGAAGGTGAAGCGGAATGCCCATCTTGTGCCCTCCTCCATGCGTAATGAATGCAAGACTCTAGGCCAACCCCTTTTGATGGCTGCCCGCCCATCCCTCACTGTCTTCATTAGGACTTCTCGATGCTCATTGTAGTCTCAATGAATTACTTTAACCTACAAGGTAATCTTCAGTAAACTGCTTTGGGAACCACTGCAAATGAAAAAGATTCACACATTGTTGTCAAACAACTCATTTTGGGCAGTAAAAAGAGAAGGCTACAAATTTTGTACCTACCATCCTACAATGTCAGGACCCCGATCCAAGGTCACACCTATCTAGCATGTAACACATCATATCACTTTGCGGCCTCACGCCCACGGGTGCCACCTTACCTGGCCCGGGACCGTTTGCGCATTTTGGCACACGTATATGATAGTGTCACTAGCATCCATATGACAGAGAACCCGGGCCTACATGGCTAGTTATAAACCAAAAGTGGCACTAAATTACAGAGACAGGCATCCATGACCCCGCAACGAATGTGTCGGTCATCAATGTATGAACCCAAGTCGTAGCAAGCTACATGGAGTTAAAGGAACAACGCGTGACATTTCCCCTAAGGGACACACACAGGAATGAACAAGGACACATGCCGGCCAGCCTACGTGTTCCGGAGTAGTAGCAAGCTACCAAGACTCAGTGGAAGCACTAGGAGGCATTTCCCTGTAAGATAGGCTACCAAGGGTAAACAACTAGGTGTTGGATCCCACACATATCAAGCATTTCAATAACATACACACAATATGCTCAAGATGTGCAAATACAACATTGCATCACAACAGAACTCTATGACTCAAAGTACTTTACTTAAGAGGCTCTGAAGAGCCATACATAACATATGCATACAAATAGGGGTCACATGACCCAACACTCAAGTCATACAAGCATACAAGCACAAGCGAAAGCTAACTTGTCTGAGTACAGACAACTTGGAAAGAAAACAGGCTTGGTGTAGCCTCACTATCTACAAGGCCCTTCACAAGCTCAGGATCACCATCTGGCTAGCAAGCTACTCATCGACGTCAACGTCTATGTAGAACCCATTAGAGGTGGCGGGGTTCTCCTCAGCAACAGTTATTAAGCAAACATGAGTACAAAGATACTCAGCAAGACATACATCAGAACCTATCATACATGCATCATTATCAAAAAGGGTAGTGGAGTTCATTGCAGGAAGCCAGCTTTGACTCCTGGCTAACCTATTCTACAACTCTCAACAGATTGCAAGATGATACTACGCACACGAGTCCACTACTCACCACAACAATACACTACCGTGGAACCTCTTCCGTCATCCTACGGAAGGGCCATCCATGGCAGTCACACTTGGCTTGAGACTTTTAAGAGTAATAATTGACTTGTCTATGAACTGGATAAGCAACCAAGTGGTCCTTAACCGCGAACAACGGCTATTCGAATAGATTGGTAACCTTGTAGGGGTGTACTTCTTCACACACGCTTCCACCACTTATCGCCGTTTACTCGACATGTACTCGGCAAGCTTCAAGCGGAAGCCCAGCGAGGGTGTCGGCCACAACCTGACGAACCACACAAGTCCCTAGTCCAGGTTTATTGCCTATTTGGGTTCCATCCGTGGGGAGATCTTGTCGAGGTGTCGCTCACGGCCCCAAACGATATGTACAGGGTTCCCGAGTCACCAAACGGGCGATCGGTACACCCGGCCACATACCTGCCGCATCACAGCCCACCCCGAGGGTCAGCCCTGTGCACGACCACCAGTAAACTACAAACACTAGAAACTAGTTGCAACTCCTGTACAGAGGACAAGGGCAGTTAATAAGTTGAGAGAGTCAATTAAGGATCCCAATGTGTGGTAGTAGCTGATCTTAAATCACACATACAGATCTCAGGTCCTATGGACGGTTCCAATGAAACAACCCACCATGTACTCCTACATGGCCTTTCATCAATACCTTTACCAAGCATATTCCACACTTCACCCTCTTTACCAGACATGATCATTTCACTCTGATGCATCACCCAGATGAACAAGACATGACACAACTCTAAGCATAGCAGGCATCATAAATAAATAGCTTGGTAGGAAACACATCACATGGCTCAATCAACTCCTACACATGCTAGTGGGGTTCAACTATTTACTGTGGCAATGACATGTCATACAAAGGAATGGGGTTCAACTACCACATCAAATAGCAGTTCACACGTTGTTGCCTTAATGTAGTAAAAGAGAGCAGGAGCGAGAAGATGGGTTTGTATCAGAATGATCAATGGGTTGCTTGCCTGACAGATTGGTTGTCGGGTACTGCTCTTCAGTTGGATACGTGGATGTATCCTCGGGAACAGGACATACCACGAAGAACACCGGTAATACAATCAATACACAACCAAATGCAACAATATGATGCATGCTCATGACATGGCAACATGAATGTGTTTTGAGCTAATGCAACTATAAACAGAAAGGTTTGAGCTCATTTGAATCAAAGATTCAAATCCATGCCCAAACTGTTATTATTTAAAATGCATTATCATGTTTTCATTTGAACAACAAGGTTAACTTGCTTAAACATGCATGAAACCAGTACCAATGGAAATATTGGATTTTTCTGATCATTTTTCATATATAAAACTTTTCCATCTGAGCTACTGTCGAATTTATATGATTTTTAGAAGTTAGGGCATTTTCTGAAAATAAATAAATCATTTCAGATTTCTTTAAATCACAGAAAACACTTACTGCGTTAGCATGACCTCATGCTGATGTCAGTAAGTCAACAGGCCTGGTCCAGGTCAAACCTGACAGTCGGTCCTGCGTGTCAGTGTCATTAGTTTAACTAATTTAAATTAGTGCTAACCCTAGATTAATTAGACGGCAGGGCCCCACCTGTCATTCACCCCAGGGGGGTCAAACTGGGCCCACCCATGGTCAAAAGAGGTCAGCGGGGTCAAACTGGCCGGCGTTTAGCCGCCGGCGAGGCCAGACGCGGCGGTGTAGTGCGGGTTTCGTGCTCCGGTGACCAAAACGACGGCGGAGCACATGTACGTGATGCGGGGAGTGAGCCGTGTCCAGTGGTGGTGGTTGGCCTCGGGGTCGCCGGAAACGGCGCTGGCGACGACCTTGGCGGCTACCGGAGCTCGGGTGAGCTCGGGCTCGTCGCTAGGAGGCACGGCGAGGCACGTGGAGTGGTGCGTTGGGCTCCTGGGGTGCAGTAGGGCTAATGGACAAGGTGGCACGGCCGTTGAGTGGCCGGAGTCTCGTCGGCGACAAGCTCTGCGGCGTCGCGTGCGGGTGAGCTACATGCAGCCACTACGGGGCTCGAGAGGGAGAACAGAGAGGATAGATAGGTGGCTATGCTCACGGTGGTTGCGACGGAGCTGACGGCGAGGTCGGGGACGGCCTGGTGCGACGGTGACGGTGAAGGGGATCTCTGGCGGTGGTCGACAAAGACGGGGTCGGTGGAGGCGGTGCAGAGCGTGCGAGCGCTCGGGGCTCGGCCTGCTCGACGGAGAGGAGGGTGGCGGAGCTCTTAGACACGGTCAGGCAGCGTGGAGACGACGGTGGCTATGGCTACAGCGGCGGAAGGGGAGCGAAGGAGAGAGGCAGGCAAAAGACTGCGGTGTCGTGGCGGTCTGGTCGACGACGTGGAGGTCGTCCAGACGTCCTGGGGCGGCGAAGCGGCGGCCAGGCGGCAAGCAACTGCCGCGGTGGTGCGCGGCCGTGCGCCGGCATCACCTGCCTGCCTGGCAGGACGAAGCGGCTAGCTGGCTTGGGCCAGCACAGTGCTGGGCCGCCAGGTGGGCCGGTCTTGTAAGTCCCTCTTTCTCCTCTCTTTTTTCTATTTTGTTTATGTTTTGTTTTCTTTTTCAACTATGTTGAATTAATAAAAATGCTAGAACATTTTTATAAATCATGAAACTGACCATGGCCACTTTATAAAATATAAACAACATGGAACATTTTAGTTTATGATTATTTGAGTATTTAAAATATTCTATAGCATTTAAATGCCCAAATACAAATACAATATGAATTAATCCAGTGACCTTTGGATGTCCTAGAAAATTGTGCACCATTTTTGTCAAAGGTTTAAGACCAAGGCAAAGATGATGACCATTTTTGAAGGGCATTTTGGGTACATTGGAAAAGATTTTACTAAACCCTAGTTGAAAGAAGAGGGGTGCTGGGGTGTCTGTCATCCCCATTTCAAGTTTCTGCAAAAGTTAAACATGATGCACACTCTAGCTAGTCCTAATGCAAGCACTGACTAGGGACGTGACACTACAACTCACTATTGTGTTGCATAGAGCGTGAACAAATAATTTGATTGCCACCGTTCATATCTTTTTGCTAATAATCCTTGTCAGCTTCCTCACTTGATGTTGTTTCATGAATATCTCATTGCCCCATACGTGAAAAGGGTCGACGCGTGGATCTTTGCTAGGGACATATGTACCTACAAGCAACAAGTCAACATTAGAAGCTAAATTTTTCCAAGCCTGGATCGATATGCACTAAATTATGGATCGAAGGGGGGGGGGGGTTACAAGCCGAGGGAAGAAACTAACCTCGGAAGAAAATGCTGGCCACTCCCGTTGTTGTCCTGCATAAGGAGTGAAAGGTGATAAGTACAACATCCTTAACATTAATCAAATATAGCCCAGGAAAACAACATCATCTCCAAATGATAGCTTGAATGTGTTCAGCATCCGTTAAAGCGGATATAAAATGAAAAGGAATGTTACCTAAAATAGGCTTAACAGCCACCAAATATTGCAATTCAAACATGTAGTGTTGAAAATGAATAGAATGTTCTCATGCTTAAATATCACGCTTGATAAAAGTGTAAAACTAAAATAAAGAGCATGTGTTAACTACACCAGGCATAACTAGAACCAAATATAGCCATTCAAATTGTTACTTATGAAATATAGCAGCATAGTTTCGACTTGCACATAATGAACAACACATTGTGAATGACTAGAATAAAGAAGGCATAAATGATGATTATAACAACCAAATATTGCCATTAAAAATGGATAGGGGTTCAATGCAACCAACTTAACAAGCAAATACAGATAAACAAGGCATATGCTTGAAAATTGGACAAATGCTCACTCCAACCAACCTAGCAAACAAATACAGATAAACAAGGCATCTGCTTGAAAACTTGACAAATGCTCACTGCAACCAACATAACAACCAAATATAGTTTAACAAGGCATCTGCTTGATAACTGGACAAATGCTCATTGCAATGAACCTAAAAACCAAATACAGATAAACAAGTCATCTACTCACTATAAATAACCAAATATAGCCATTCGTGAAAGTAAAGTGGACAGTTCGTACTTAAACATCACATAGCCCCATTGAACATTACATTTTTGCATAACAAAAATAATTAAAAACAGCACGGTTAAAAAACCGCATGGAAAAACTTACTACAACAAAGGGCACGTGTTGGCTAGCTAGAAAAATTAAGATTTGCTGATAGGATGTTGCCTCACTTGTCAAGGATGGGGTCCTTCTAGTTGGAAGAGCACAGGCCCATGATGCACTCTCTAATGTTGCAGATGTGCTGTTTCACCTTGGAAGAACCTTTATTGGTGCCCTCATCGTGGTCGTGGTCGATGAGATCTGATTTGGCAAATGAGGATCCCAAGCCGCCGCCGTAGAACGTGTCCTTCAGAAATGACAAAATTGGCTCGATGGCGTAGAAGGATCGCAAATCTTTGACCGCGTGATGGAGGAGATCATCGGTAGGGCCTTTGAAGACATCGATGGTTGTTGAAGCAGAGGGGTTGTGGATGGACCACTTAACCTGTGACATGGTCCGCTTGAAGCCTCCGTTGTCGATGAGCTTGATGTCATAGCCAGCTTTCCCAAGATACAATAAGACGCTAGCCCGCTGTCGTGAAGCTTTCAGTGTGCCAACATAGTTAGTGTCCTCACCGGCTTCCGTGGCGAGGTGTTGCTCTAGGATCGACATGTCGGGACGAACGGCGGGTACCTCGCCAACGTCCGCCCGAGATGCCATGGTAAACCTCTTTTTCACCAAACGATCATCGGGCTCGACAGGATACATGGTCGGCCTTAGGCTATGAATCTCTGGAGGAGGGGATGTGGGTCTGGCAGGGAGGGACACCACAGGCCTCATCTAAAAACTCAGGGAAGCGACGGTATGAGAATCCCTGGGTAACCTGAACTTTATTAAAAGCTAGGAGGCATGGGTAGACCGGCAGAAGTTGGCGGCGCCGGCGTCAGTGGCGATGGCGAGCTGGGTTTGAGGGGGGAGGGGCGGGTGGGGTGGGACTGTGGAGGGGGGCGGGTGGTGTTTGAGGATATGTTGCGGCTTCAATTTTTTAGTAGTGGTGGGTGGAGACGGTGGTGGACGAGGGAGGGCGACGGTTCAAATGCGTTGGCTACTGGAATTTTACTATAAGGTCGGTGGTGCAAGAGTGGGGGCGATGGTTGAAATACTGTGGCTACTAAAATATGGGTAAAGGAATTCATGCGGGGCGGGAGTACCCAAGACCGCACACGGTCCAATAAGAAGATGAGTGTATGATAATAAGAAAAAGCAGCACAACCGCTAATTTTTGTATCGCTCAAGGTGGGTAGTTTGTTTGTAGATTTCAAGCTAGCTTGCGCATGTGGTGATTTTATAGCGCACTAGCATCACACACATTTAAGACGTTGCCTCCACCCTTGATCGCGCTTGCGCAGTCTAATGTCTACTACACAACCTTCTTCTTGTAGAAATTGTTGGGCCTCCAAGTGCAGAGGTGTGTAGGACAGTAGCAAATTTACCTCAAGTGGATGACCTAAGGTTTATCAATCCGTGGGAGGCTTAGGATGAAGTTGGTCTCTCTCAAGCAACCCTGCAACCAAATAACAAAGAGTCTATTGTGTCCCCAATACACCCAATACAACGGTAAATTGTATAGGTGCACTAGTTCGACGAAGAGATGGTGATACAAGTGCAATATGGATGGTAGATATAGGTTTTTGTAAACTGAAAATATAAAAACAGCAAGGTAGCAAGTGGTAAACATGAGCATAAACGGTGTTACAATGATAGTAGGCAAGGCCTAGGGTTCATACTTTCACTAGTGCAAGTTCTCTCAACAAGGATAACATAATTGGATCATATTACTAGCCCTCAACATGCAACAAAGAGTCACTGCAAAGTAACTAATAGCGGAGAATAAACGAAGAGATTATGGTAGGGTACGGAACCAACTCAAAGCTATTCTTTCTGATTGATCAATTCAAGTGTCCGTAGTAACGTTCAATCTATCATAGAGTTCGTACTAGAATAACACCTTAAGACACAAATCAATCAAACCCTAATGTCACCTAGATACTCCATTGTCACCTCAAGTATCCGTGGGCATGATTATACGATATGCATCACACAATCTCATAAACATCTATTCAACCAACACATAGAACTTCAAAGAGTGCTTCAAAGTTTCCACCGGAAAGTCAAGACGAAAACGTGTGCCAACCCCTATGCATAGATTCCCAAGGTCACGGAACCTGCAAGTTGATCACCAAAACATACATCAAGTAGATCACATGATATCCCATTGTCACCATAGATAAGCACGTGCAAGACATACATCAAGTGTTCTCAAATCCTTAAAGACTCAATCCGATAAGATAACTTCAAAGGGAAAACTCAATCCATTACAAGAGAGTAGAGGGGGAGAAGCATCATAAGATCCAACTAGAATAGCAAAGCTCGCGATACATCAAGATCATGCCATCTCAAGAACACGAGAGAGAGAGAGAGATCAAACACATAGCTACTGGTACATACCCTCCGCCCCGAGGGTGGACTACTCCCTCCTCGTCATGGAGAGCGCCGGGATGATGAAGATAGCCATCGCAGAGGGATTCCCCCCTCCGGCAGGGTGCCAGAACGGGTGTAGTTTGGTTTTCGGTGGCTACAGAAGCTTTCGGCGGCGGAACTCCCGATCTAGGTTAATTTTCGAAGGTTTCTGTATTTATAGGATTTCTTGCCGTAGGTCCCATGTCAGGGAGGCCTCTGGGTTGTCCTCGAGATAGGAGGGCGCCACCACCTTCCCAGGGCGCGCCCTCCATCCTCGAGGGCAGCCCGTGGCTCTCCTGGCCCAACTCTTTTGCTTCGGGGGCTTCTTTTGGTCCAGAAAAAACATAAAAAATTGGCTCGTCAATTGGACTCCGTTTGATATTCCTTTTCTGTAAAACCCTAAAACAGGAGAAAAACATAAACTGGCACTGGGCTCTGGTTAATAGGTTAGTCCCAAAAATCATATAAAAGTGTATATAAAATCCCATTAAACATCCAAGACTACATAAATAATAGCATGGAACAATCAAAAATTATAGATATGTTGGAGACGTATCAAGCATCCCCAAGCTTAATTCCTGCTCGTCCTCGAGTAGGTAAATGATAAAAACAGAATTTTTGATGTGGGATGCTAACCAACATAATTTTCAATGTAATTCTGTTAATTGTGGCATGAATGTTCAGATCTGAAAGATTCAAGACAAAAGTCTATATTGGCATAAGAAATAATAATACTTCAAGCATACTGACAAAGCAATCATGTCTTCTCAAAATACTATGGCTAAAGAAAGTTATCCCTACAAAATCATATAGTCTGGCTATGCTCCCTCTTCATCACACAAAATATTCATATCATGCACAACCCCGGTTTCATCCAAGCACTTGTTTTCATACTCTATTCTTTCAAACCTTTCAACTTTCACGCAATACATGAGCGTGAGCAATGGATATAACACTATGTGGAATAGAGAGGTGGTTGTGGAGAAGACAAAATGGAGGGAGATAGTCCCACATCGACAAGGCGTATCAACGGGCTATGGAGATGCCCATCAATAGATATCAATGTGATTGAGTAGGGATTGCCATGCAACGGATGCACTAGAGCTAAATATGAATGAAAGCTCAACAAAAGAAACTAGTGGGTGTGCATCCAACTTGCTTGCTCACGAAGACCTAGGGCATTTGAGGAAGCCCATCGTTGGAATATGCAAGCCAAGTTCTACAATGAAAATTCCCACAAGTATGTGAAAGTGACTAAGCATGAGACTCTCTACAATGAAGAACATGGTGCTACTTTGAAGCACAAGTGTGGAAAAAATATAGTAGCAATTGTCCCTTCTCTCTTTTCTCTCACTTTTTTTGGAGGGGCTTTCTCCTCTCTTTTTTTATTAGCCCCTCTCTATTTTTTGGGCCATCTCTTCATTTTTTATTGGCCTTTCCTCACATGGGACAATACTCTAATAATGATGATCATCACACTTTTTATTACAACTCGAAATTACAACTCGATACTACAACAAGTATGACTCTACATGAATGCCTCCCGCGGTGTACCGGGATATGCAATGAATCAAGAGTGACATATATGAGAAATTATGCATGGTGGCTTTGCCACAACTATGATGTCAACTACATGATCATGCATGGCAATATGACAATATGATGCGAGTCATATAAACGGAACGATGGAAAGTTGCATGGCAATATATCTCGGAATGGCTATGGAAATGCCATGATAGGTAGGTATGGTGGCTGTTTTGAGGAACAATATGGTGGCTGTTTTGAGGAAGGATATATAGTGGGTTTATGGCACAGGCAGAAGTTGCGCGGTACAAGAGAGGTTAGCAATGGTGGAAGGGTGAGAGTGCGTATAATCCATGGAGTCAACATTAGTCATAAGAACTCATATACTTATTGCAAAAGTCTATGAGTTATCAAAACAAATCTATCAACGCATGCTCCTATGGGGGG
>LR738714.1:312548333-312582799 GCA_902687465.1 Secale cereale | reverse complement strand
GGGGGGTTGGTAGGAGTTAACCATCGCGCGCCCCCGACCTCCACACAAAGGTTAGCACTCTACAAATACCTCATGCTCTAACTTCGTCACATAGCGGTTCTCCATACATGCATGCTAAGGGAATCACTAACCTTAAAACAAGTATTTCTCAATTTCATAATAACTCCACTAGCATGACTCTAATATCACTATCCTCATGTCTCAAAACAATTATCAAGCATTCAACATCTCATTCTATTCAATGCACTTAGTGTGAATTTTTTTACTACATTGACATTGGATGTTTATCATGTGAAGACTAGTTTCTTTAGCCTAAACACATTACCATGTTGTTTTAATAGAATCTCAAATAGATATAAGTGAAGCATGAGAGTTCAAAAATTTCTACAAAATATTATCACCATCGTGCTCTAAAAGATATAAGTGAAGCGCTAGAGCAAAAGCTATTCAACTCAAAAGATATAAGTGAAGCACATAGAGTGTTCTAATAATTTCTAGGCCATATTTAACTCTCTCAAATAGGTGTGTCCAGCAAGGAAGATTGTGGCAAACTAACAAGCAAAGACTCAAATTATACAGGACGCTCCAAGCAAAACACATAACATGTTGCGGATAAAAATATAGCTCCAAGTATAGTTAGAGATGGATGAAGACGAAACAGGGGATGCCTTCCCGGGGCATCCCCAAGCTTAGGCTTTTGATTATCTTGAATTTACTTGGGGTGCCATGGGCATCCCCAAGTTTAGGCCTTTGCTACTCCTTGTTCCATAGTCCATCAAAGCAATACTCAAAACTTGAAAACTTCACGACACAAAACTTAGACAAAAATTCTCATGAGCTCCGTTAGTATAAGAAAGCAAACCACTACTCAAAGGTACAGAAATGAATTCATTCTTTGTTTATATTGGCGTTAAACCTACTGTATTCCAACATCTCTATGGTTCATATCCTCCAATACTATTCATAGATGCATCGGAATAAGCAAACAACACACGAAAAATAGAATCTGTCAAAAACAGAACAGTCTGTAGTAATCTGTAGGTTTCGCCTACTTCTGGAACTCCAAAAAATTCAAACTAAATTGGTAAATTTGCGGAATTTTCTACCAATCATCTGAAAAAAGAATCAACTAAAAAGCATACTCCAGTAAAATCTGAAGACTACTTTAGCGAGCGCTAACGATTATGTTTTTCACAGCAAGATCACATAAACTTCACACAAGTCTTCCCAAAGGTTCTACTTGGTACAAACACTAAACAAAACATGAAACCACACCTAATCAGAGGCTAGATGCAATATTTATTCCATAACTTCAACAAAAAAAAAGTTTGGTTGCGTCCCAACAAGCGCTATCGTTTTACGCACCTAGCTAGGCATAATGATGCTCACAAAAAAGATAAGAATTGAAACATAACAGGAGCATCTTGAAGCATATGAATAACACATTTAAGTCTAACCCACTTCCTATGCATAGGGATTTTGTGAGCAAACAACTTATGGGAACGATAATCAACTAGCATAGGAAAGCAAAACAAACATAGCTTCAAGATTTTAAGCACATAGAGAGGAAACTTGATATTATTGCAATTCTTACAAGCATATGTTCCTCCCTCATAATAATTTTCAATAGCATCATGAATGAATTCAACAATATAACCGGCACATAAAGCATTCTTGTCATGATCCCCAAGCATATAAATTTTACTACTCCCATCATAAGCAAAATTCTCCTCATTCATAGTAGTGGGAGGAGCAAATTCAACAAAATAACTATCATGCGAAGCATAATCCAATTGAAAACTAAAATCATAATGACAAGTTTCATGGTTATCATTATTCTTAATAGCATACAAGTCATCACAATAATCATTATAGATAGCAACTTTGTTCTCATAATCAATTGGAACCTCTTCCGAAATAGTGGATACATCACTAAATAAAGTCATGACCTCTCCAAATCCACTTTCATCCATATAATCATCATAAATAGGAGGCATGCTTTCATCATCATAAATTTGCTCATCAAAACTTGGGGGACTAAAAATATCATCTTCAACAAACATAGCATCCCCAAGCTTGTGGCTTTGCATATCATTAGCATCATGGATATTCAAAGGATTCACACTAACAACATTGCAATCATGCTCATCATGCACATATTTTATGCCAAGCATTCTATGTAATTCTTCTTCTAGTACTTGAGCACAATTTTCCTTCCCATCATTTTCACGAAAGATATTAAAAAGATGAAGCATATGAGGTAACCTTAATTCCGTTTTTTGTAGTTTTCTTTTATAAACTAAACTAGTGATAAAACAAGAAACTAAAAGATTCGATTGCAAGATCTAAAGATATACCTTCAATTACTAACCTCCCCGGTAACGGCGCTAAAAAAGAGCTTGATGTCTACTACACAACCTTCTTCTTGTAGACGTTTTTGGGCCTCCGAGTGCAGAGGTTTGTAGGACAGTAGCTAATTTCCCTCAAGTGGATGACCTAAGGTTTATCAATCCGTGGGAGGCATAGGATGAAGATGGTCTCTCTCAAGCAACACTGCGACAAAATAACAAAGAGTCTCTTGTGTCCCCAACACACCCAATACAATGGTAAATTGTATAGGTGCACTAGTTCGGCGAAGAGATGGTGATACAAGTGCAATATGGATGGTAGATATAAGTTTTTGTAAACTGAAAATATAAAAATAGCAAGGTAGCAAGTGGTAAATGTGAGCATAAACGATGTTGCAATGATAGTAGGCAAGGCCTAGGGTTCATACTTTCACTAGTGCAAGTTCTCTCAACAAGGATAACATAATTGAATCATATTACTAGCCCTCAACATGCAACAAAGAGTCACTCCAAAGTAACTAATAGCAGAGAACAAACAAAGAGATTATGGTAAGGTACGAAACCACCTCAAAGCTATTCATTCTGATCGATCTATTCAAGAGTCCGTAGTAACGTTCAATCTATCAGAGAGTTCGTACTAAAATAACACCTTAAGACACAAATCAATCAAAACCCTAATGTCACCTAGATACTCCATTGTCACCTCAAGTATCCGTGGGCATGATTATACGATATGCATCACACAATCTCAGAAACATCTATTCAACCAACACATAGAACTTCAAAGAGTGCCCCAAAGTTTCCGCCGGAAAGTCAAGACGAAAACGTGTGCCAACCCCTATGCATGGATTCCCAAGGTCACGGAACCCGCAAGTTGATCACCAAAACATACATCAAGTAGTTCACGTGATATCCCATTATCACCACAGATAAGCACGTGCAAGACATACATCAAGTGTTCTCAAATCCTTAAGGACTCAATCCGATAAGATAACTTCAAAAGGAAAACTCAATCCATTACAAGAGATTAGAGGGGGAGAAGCATCAGAAGATCCAACTTGAATAGCAAAGCTCGCGATTCATCAAGATCGTGCCATCTCAAGAACACGAGAGAGAGAGATCAAACACATAGCTACTGGTACATACCCTCAGCCCCAAGGGTGGACTACTCCCTCCTCGTCATGGAGAGCACCGGGATGATGAATATAGCCACCGAAGAGGGATTCCCCCCCTCCCGCAGGGTGCCAGAACGGGTGTAGATTGGTTTTCGGTGGCTACAGAGGCTTTCGGCGGCGGATCTCCCGATCTAGGTTAATTTCTGAAGGTTTCAGTATTTATAGGATTTTTTGGCGTAGGTCCCACATCAGGGAGGCTTCTGGGCTGTCCTCGAGATAGGAGGGCGCAACCACCTTCCCAGGGCGCGCCCTCCACCCTCGAGGGTAGCCCGTGGCTCTCCTGGCCCAACTCTTTTGCTTCGGGGGCTTCTTTTGGTCCAGAAAAAATCATAAAAAATTGGCTCGTCAATTGGACTCCGTTTGATATTCCTTTTCTGTAAAACCCTAAAACAGGAGAAAAACAGAAACTGGCACTGGGCTCTGGGTTAATAGGTTAGTCCCGAAAATCATATAGAAGTGTATATAAAAGATCATTAAACATCCAAGACTTCATAAATAATAGCATGGAACAATCAAAAATTATAGATACGTTGGAGACGTATCACAGTCATGGTGATTTCACAGCGCGCTAGCATCCCCAACAGTTAAGCCAGTACCTCCACCATTGCTCGCGCTAACACAGTCATGGTGATTTCACAGTGCACTTGCAACGCAGACGGTTAAGACACACTACGAAAAAAGACACATCCATGACATTATGGGCTGAACGGAATTCCTTTCTGTCAAGCTTATGACACTTCTATGACGATAATTGTGACCAAAGCACGTATCATCATTGATATGGTGGGTTCCTACTTCTTTGACAAAAAATCGTGACAAAAAATGGGTTTTTCGTCTTGGGCCGGCCAGGGATGCAGCTGCATGACATTCTTTGGGCTGTCGGTGACGAAAAAATCATGGTAGAAGCGAGGGTGAGGAAAATTTTGGGGTGTTCCTGGTTACGGTGGGTGGTTGGGGCCGAGTGATGCACGGAGGTTTGCATGTTTCTCTCGTACACGTCGCGTGTATGTGCGAGGCGTTGGGATCTAACTGAACCCGAGCGATTCCTTCACTACTGTTGCTAGCTAAAGTCGATCGAACCTGCCTCCTGATGAACAGTTACCATGTGGGGGGTTGGATGAATAGTTCTCGGTGGGGGTTGGATGAATAGGACCTCGTGGTAGTACATAGAGGTTGTTGCGGCTGGATGAACAAGACCCCGATCAGGAGGCCGCCACACACCGAGCCGGTTGGGGTTGGATGAATAGGACCCCATGGAGGGCTGGGTGAACAGTAGCCGGTGCAGGCTAGATGAACAGGACCCCGTGGAGGGCTGGTTGAACAGTAGCTACTCGAGGCTAGATGAACATTATCCCGTGGATGAACAGTAGCTAGTGGAGGCAGGAGGAAGACGTGGTGGATGAACAATAGTAGGTGGAGGCTGGAGGAGGTCGACGGTGGATGAACAATAGCCCATGGAGTCCCATTTGTGGTACACCACACCCCTCCATATGAAGAAGACCATGTTTCGACTGCAGCCGGTCGAAGAGAAGTCTGTTTCCTCCATTTTGCGATACGCTAGACCCCACCCGATCAACAGGACCCCATTTCGACCGTAGGAGCTCAAACTGAAGTTTGTTTCCTCCGTTTTGTGGTACTCTTGACCCCTCCCGATGAACATGATCGCATTTCAACCATAGCGGGTCGAACAAAAGGTCGTTTCCTTTGTTCTACGGTATGCCAGGCCCCGTTATGGCTGTTCCGTCCAAGTCGGTTGGCTCTCGATGAACATGACGCATTCTGTTGCCTCCCGATGAGCACAACGCACTTTATCTGTTCCAACCTAGCCGGTTGGCTGCCCATGAACGGGGCACCGTTGCTGACGTCCGTTGCCTCTCCATGTACACGAGCCCTAGCCGTATGTATGCGCAAGTAGACGTTCGAGACCCCGCCCGTATGTACGCACGTGGCCGTAATTTTTGGCATCTGGCTGTACATACGTGTACATGGTTTAGACTGGACTACCTGAACTACTACGTCGGGGGCTCTACTACTACACGTGCCGTTGCATGCCTGGCTATGGTTCATAGTTGCAGGGAGACCGATCGACCTATATGTATGTACACGTTCATGACTAGACAGACAACACTACGTACGCTTCGACCGGGTGGGTCCCATCTGTCATGGAGGATAAGGAGGCACTTGCTTGGATGTGAAGATATAGCTGGTGGGTCCCAGCTGTCAGGGGGGAGAATCATTTTTTACTCATAATATGGACACACTTCCTTGCGTGCGAAGATGTAGCTGGTGGGCCCCAACTGTAAGGGGGAATTTTTTTTTTGACAAAATACAGTAGCCCTTCCGGTGGGTCCCCTCTGTTGGGTGGAGGAATCATTATTTTTCGCGTAATAAGGAGGCACTTCTTTGCTGCGGCGGGGGACCCAGCTATCACCCTCTCCACGCACAGTCCTCTTCCGATGTAAGTCGTTCCTTGTCCATGTTGACCACGTCGCACCAAGAGTACCAAGGCGGTGGACAACGTTGAGTCGTGGGAAGGGAATGTCCCAGAGTCAAGTAAGACTCGGCAGTTGTTTCCAACGTGGAGGGGGTACGAGGGTTTACTAGTTCAGCTGTAGTGTGAGGCTGACGTAGTCGGAGAATAATAGGATGTTCAGGTGAGTAGAGGGATGGCCATGCTAGCGATTGATGTAGAGTGGGGGCAGTGAGGCCAGCGCGGCAGCATAGCCGACCATGAGTGGCAGGAGCAGGCGGCACGACCGGCACTGGTTTGGTCGGCTGGAGCAAGAAGACCAGAGGATGAAGAAGTAGGACGCCCGTTAGATGGACATCGTACGGTCACTTCAGCTAGAATCGCTTATATTTACTAAATTGACAAAGCCCTCCGTCCGCGTCAACTTAGCAGACCCACAAGTCAGCCTCCAAATATGATGGGTCCCAGCAAGAAAGGGGAGTATTCAATTTTTTTCTTATATTTACTAAATTGACAAAGCCCTCCGTCCGCGTCAACTTAGCAGGCCCACAAGTTAGCTTCCAAATATGATGGGTCCCATCAAGAAAGGGGAGTATTCATTTTTTTGTGCGTAATAAGGAGGCACTTCCTTTCGTGCGAAGATATAGTTGGTGGGTCTGAGCTGTCAGCAGGAGGAACGTTTTTCGCGAAATACATAGGGCCTTCTAGTGGGTCCCCGTTGTTAGGTGGCGGAATCATTATTTTGCGGGTAATAAGGAGGCACTTCCTTGCATGTGGCCGTGGACCCAGCTATTAGTCTCTCCACATACTGTCCTGTTCGGATGGATGTTGTTCGTTAACCATGTTGACCACGCCGCACCGAGAGCACTAGGGAGGTGGACGATGACAAGACCTAGGAAGGGAATGACATGGAGGCAGGGAAGACTCGACAGTAGTTTCCCACACGGAGGGGAGTAGGAGTGTTTACTTGTTCGACTGTCGTCGCCGGAGAATAATAGCAGGTGTTGGTGAGTAGAGGGATGGCCAGGCCAGCGATGGTAGTAGGGTTTGGCGGGGAGGCCTGCGCGGCAGCACAGCCGGCCACGGTAGGAGGCAGTAGACAGTCCCACCGGCGCTAGTTTGAGCAGCTGGAGCAGGAAGAGAAGAGATTGAAAAAGCACGACGGTCGTTGGATGGACATCCAACAGTCCCTGCTCTCGTGTGTTGACTAAGTTCACAAGGCCTTACGTGCGTGGCAACCTTCATTTAGGAAAGCATATGAGTCAACCTAGTGTGCCAACAAGTCAACCTCAAATATGTGGAAGACAACATACAACCCATTTGCCATTAATGTTAATAAACGTACAACCCATTGGCTAATTCTCAAGGATTTTTCTGGAGCCCATATTCTTTTTGTTACCACTATAGCCCATATTCTGGCCATGGTTAAAAATTCAACCAAATTTGCATATTTCGGTGTGGTTCGAACTGTTTTGAATCCCGAAATTCCGAACCATGTTCAAACTAATTTAAAAATAACACTCACTCCATTTTTGTACACATGGTCACAAACCCATATTACATTTACCAAGGCAAAAGTAAATGTGTGCTTAAGCCAATATTGCAAGATAGTTTGTCTCCTTATTTATCGTGTTAATTATTGCATATTTTTCTGTTCCGCCCACAACAAGCCAATGCTCTCACTCCTTTTAGATAGTTAATGAGGCGCATGCAAGCTAACCTTCTCACACCCACATGCATGCAAGAGAAAATTAATGTCCTCCTTTGATAGTATGAGACAAACGCCATCAATTTTATCTCGATTAGTGTTAGTTGCCTTGTATAGATGCAAATTGTAATTTTGATAGTGGCCTTGTACATGAAAATGGAGGAGTAATTTATATAAATTTCAAATCCAATATAATTTTCCCTGCAAAAAAATTAAATTCAAAGTCTCGAAATCTTAAAAAAAGATATTTGAAACTAATTATTGGTTTGCTGTGTTTTTAAAATTTACATCCCATTTCTTACTACTTCAACTTATGGGCAAGCGAATACATCGCTCTCATCTTGAAACATTTGTATCCCAACAGGGCTGAGAAATCAAGTATGCCTCTGTTGAGTGTTTCTTTAAAAAAGTAGAACCGGTCTAGCCATTTTAAAAATGAAAAAACACAGCATGGCTCATCTTGTGGTAAACATAAAATATAACCCTGGCTACATGGACCACAACCCTCGCATAGCCCCGTTGTTAGCTTGATCTGTCTCTAAAACTAGTACTAAATAACAACTGCTTGTTCCTAAAAAAGTAAACAACGACTGTGCGACCTGCTGGGTCCCTAGTGTCAACCGCTCCTTGTGTAATTCTCTCATTTATTGACTTCGTTGACAATGGATTGGGACCTAGATGTCCAACCATTTGGGGGAACCATTTTTTGGGCTTGTATTAATGAGGCACTTGCTTGCGTACTGCCATGACCTTGGTAGGTCCCTACTGTCATCCTCTCCATGTACAATGATCTCCTTATTCCTCTTGGTTTGACCATGTTGACAACGCCAGACGGCGGTGCACCGCACATGGTGTGCGAACCAAGGCAGAGGACGACGGTGAGGCCTTAGACGGGAACAAAAAGGACCATGCAAGATGCGGCAGTCTAGTCGCAGGTGGAGGGGAGTACGAGGGTTAACTGGTTCAGGTGCGGGTGTGTGTTGGGGCTAACATCACTGGATAATAATAGGATGTGTGTGGGAATAGAGGTATGGACTGGCCAATGTTTGAGGGTACAGTAGGGTGGCGGAGGTGCAGCCAGCTGTGGGAGGCGGGAGCAGGAGGGACCGACGGGGTGGTTTGATTTGGGCGGCTGGAGGAAGAAGACAAGAGATACAAGATACACGACAGATGTTGGATGTCAATCCAATGGCTGGAAGGAAGGATCGTTCGTTGACTAGTAAGTCGACACCACCTTGGATTGGCTTTTTCCTCGTGGGTCCCAAATGTCAGAATTGAAATCTATCATGGCCATGCAGCCTTTCTAATGAAAGTTTACAGCCCATTTGGTGTGCTAGTTCGAAATAAGTTTGTGGGTGCTAGTGGGGGCGAATCACTTGGGTTCTGTAATGCATAGTGAGCTCAAGCAGCCGGCAAGAGTGATGTTATTTCCCTTGGTTGCGATTTGTTACAATATTTCTCTCTTAGTTAAATAAATGACAATCCATTTTCCATGTTTCATAGAAAATTTGGCAGTCACAGCCGAGTTGAAAAGGGTAAGAACATGTAACTCCAACTTACAAACTGTACAAAAGCACGAGGGTTAATTGTTCATCAGGTTTAGACAAAACACAGATTGAAAAGGGTAACAACATCTAACGCCAGCACTATTTTCGGTAGTCACAATCAAATGGATTGATCAGATCCATAGAATGAACAACCATGGTCATAAAATTTACTGGATTATGACGACAATATGTTGTAAATGGAAGCCCAGCATGTTCAGAAGCCCTTTTGTCCACCCGAAACTCCTTTTTTTGCTCTTTGGTGTACCCATCCATCAAAACCACGCTGCCAATAAACTTATGCCTGATGGACAATAGCACCTCACATTCAGGAGGAATAATGTGACAAATCTAGTGTCTGGATGGTTGGTTACATATCGTTCCAGCGTTATTGTCTTCAATCCAATGTCATCAGAAATTTTTTACCCCGTCATGTTGCCTAAATAGACATGAAGATTGAAAATAGTTAAGGTCTAAAACAAGAGTGCGAAAGAGCAACAATTGAACGGTTAATTCTAGTACACTATATGCAGGCTTCCAATGTGCGTGAAATTATCAAATTTATACACAACTTCTCAAGACATGGAAAGCATTGCAGCAAGCAAATAATCTTGTTCAGATCAAAAATATTAGTACAAAAAGTGTACTCCAAGATGATAAAGAACTTATGTGCAGAAATTTAAGATGCATCTTATGATTACAATTGTAGATGAGTGTATACATTACGTGAAGAACCGTGGAGCCAAACGCCATCTTGAAATGAGCAGAGAGATCATGTATTACACTCAAGGTCTCCAGTTTAGGCGTAGAGACGATAGTTATTGCCGACAGTGAATAACGCGAATCAAGGATCAACCTATGAAGTGTAGGGGCATCTTCGATGAGGAGATGCCTTCCGTCAAAAGAAATTCCAATTCTTACAAGGTTAGCCGACTTTATTTGGAGACAACCGATTCTAACTATGAAAACAAGCACCAATCACTCTAGGTCAAGGCAAACTTGAGTGGATGATGTTGTGCAATGAGGCCTCTGACATACGAAGTCGCACAAGTGAAAGTTTTTTGAGAAATGGGAGTCGAAAGTTTAGTACCTGATTGTCTGGTAGGTAGCAAAGTGCAAAGGTGGCGATGTGGAGAGAGGAGGAAATCCGCGAGATGGACATCGTTGCTGAGGGCATAAGTACATGGCATTTGATATGTGGTATGTGATTTCTGGGGGAATAGTAGAACTCAAGCAACTGTAGTTCTGTGAATTCAGGGGATTTCAGCCAGGCATCCAACGTGCAGGGCATGCTCAGGTTGCATGCCGGGATGTAGAGGCCTTCAATGGAGCCCTGGTGGGAGGAGATGATGGCTCTGGGGGGTTCAAAATCATTAAAGAGATATAGCTAAAGATAGTCGAGATTAAGGGTCACACCGTGCCATAGAGGGTGCCACCAAGTTGACAGGACTTGGGTGCGGCAGCAATCCCTGGTGGGGAAAAGCGAGATGATCTCCCCAAGGATGGCGTCCGGGAGATTGCTAATGCAGTCCACCCAAGTTTCTATGGGTTCCTGGGATACGATGGGGGGGCTCACCGCTTCTCCCCTCGCTGCCGGGTGCAGGATCTACAATAGGCGTCGCCGTTGGTAGGAGCCTCATCTTCTTGGCACTAGGGTCAGCCGACTCCATTTTCCTTGAGGGCGTCGCATCGAGCTCATGTGTTTGAGCAGAGTAACAAATGACAAGCCTAGTTGTAGTGCGAGTGAAGAAGAAGGGGAGCTGGGGTATTCTGTAGTAGTGAGGAAGAAGGGGACCTGGGATTTTCGTAGTAGTGAGAAAGAAGGGGAGCTGTGGTTTTCTATAGGAGTGAGGTGAGGAATTTGGGGGTACGAGTGGAGCAAGCTGGCATGAGGTGGGTGGGAGTGAGGAGGAAGAAAGCACCAAGGTTTTTTTGGGGGGGGGGTTGTGTTGGGTAGCTCTTCTCATTAGGTAAATATATGGGCCTTTGAATCGATTTTATTATTTACTATGGTGGATGTGCTCTTTTGTCTTGGGCCCAAAGAAACAATTACTACTAGTACATTGGAGACACTCAACAGCTACTGTCGGTACGGAACGACACCTATAGGATCACTGGAATCCCTTCTACGGTTGGCGGGCACGAGGTTGTACAAAGAGAAGGTCTAAGAGTCAGCACAACAATCGTTTATCCAGGTTCGGGCCGCGAGGATGCGGAATACCCTAGTCCTGGTTTGGTGTATATTTGAGTGTTCTTGAGTTCTTGAGCTAGCTACGGTGCCTGTCCAGCTTTTTAGGATCCGAATCCTCCTCCAGTATGCCGCGGGCCTCCTTTTATAGTCTAAAGGGGCTGCCACAGTGGCACACAGGAGGTGGAAAGGTATACTATGTATGGACTTATCCCATGCCATTACGGGACAAGGCACATTAAATGCACTGCTTAGGTGTCTATTTACTTTATCCGTGACGGAAAAGAAGCCCGTCCCGTCCGTGGCCGCTCTGTCTGGTCGCGACGCGCATCTAGGCCACCGAGGCAGGCAGCTGAGGTGGCGTCGTGGTAGGGCCTTCACGAATATATGCATGCCACCACACAGGTGCTTGACTAGCTGGCCCAGGAACCACGTATCACCACGTGGGTGCCTGCCTGGGCCAGCGGGTCGACCGACGAGCTGGGGCGGCGATGGGGCGGCAAGGGCTTGCCGCAGGCTTGCTTCTATTCTCGGAAAGGGTCTTGCCGGGGCCTCCGTGAGTGTCCTGCGGCAAGAGGCTTGTCGGGGCTCCAGGGTGTCTTCGGCAAGGAGCCTTGCCGGGGCCTCGTGGGCGTCCTCGGCAAGGAGCCTTGTGATCGCCATGTCTTCTGGCTCTCATCTTGGGAGTCATAGATCTTTGTCTTCACAAAGATCTGCATGCCATCATGTGGGCGCTTCCCGAGCCTTGGCTCCAGTGTTGTTGATACCGTTGGAGCCCATATGCTTCAAGGGTGGTTGCAACGGAGGCGTTTGAGTGGATCGCCTCAGCAAGAGCCCTTGCCGTGGGCGCGCAGGCCGCCCCGGCAAGAGTCCTTGCCGGGGAGAGCCTGTCTCCTTGCTTGGTCTTCTCGTGCCACTGTCTTGGCGTTATATGGTACCTCCGCGTTCCTGGCTTCCCCCATCTGCTCTGCTACATATGGCCACAGGCGTGGCTCTGACTGCCCGTGCACAAGTAAGGGGTAAAAAAGAGTGCCCCTACTTTTGTACACCAACAGGAGCACCCGGGCCTGGGTCATTCATAAGCGCAACGCATTGTTGGGCGAGGCCCAGAGCGGTGCGCAGGCAGTGAGGTTGGATTCCTCCTTTTTTATCGCAGTAATTCCTCCGATGGTTGCACTTGCCCATAGTCTGTGCTGACGTGGGGGTCGTCCGTGGGGCGGTTTGCTGCATGCTGGTGTCACGTCGCAGTAAATGGTAAGGGAGGGCGGCCGGCGCCTTCCCCATAAAAAAAAGGGGAAAACCGTAGGCACGCCTCACATTTACCTCCTACGCTCCTCCAATCTCGCACTCACTGTTCTTCTCCTTCTTCCCCAAGCCAGAGCCTTCGCCTCCGCTCGCTGCCGCCTTGCCCCCCTCTGCCTACGATCCCTTTCTTTCTCCCACGGCTACAATGGCACCCAAGTCCAGCAAGGGGAAGGCAACAGTCGAGCGCGCGGGGGAGAAAGAGCTCGCGGAGGGTGAGCTGGCAGTGCTTCGGACGAAGCACGCCCACTTCCCTCCGACGGTCGACGCGGTCCATCTAAGGGACTACTTCAGGCCCTTGTGGGGGTGCGAGACGATGGGGCCTCCAACCACGCACGTCATCCCCGCCCAATTCGCAGAGGCCGGCCCATATCGGTACCCTTTCTTTGTCGACTACTTCTATTGCGGCCTCTGTCCTCCTTTCTTCGATTTCTTCAATGACATCATGCACACCTACGGCTTCCATCTCCTTGATTTCACGCCGAACGTCGTGGCGTGCATGGCTTTCTTCGCTCGCCTCTGCGAGGGATTTGCCGGGGTGGTTCCAAGCACGGCGCTCTTCCAACATTACTTCTTCCCTCGTATCCAGGGAGGGGACGCCATCTCCGGCTGTGTTGCCTGGATTCCACGGACCTAGGAGAAGGGCACGTATCAGGATGGCGCCTAGAAGGAGAGGTGGGATGAGTGGAGGAGCCGGTGGTTGTGGATAACGGAAGAAGACCCACCGGAGTTCTGTCGAGTTCGTCAGAGGCCGCTGGTTCGCAAAGGAGACTGGGGGCACGTTGACATCAACGACAAGAAGCTTTCAATCGCCACCACCAGGATCCATCGTCTTGTCCAGGCTAGGCTCACCCTCGAGATGATTGGGGCTGATTTCATCCGCCACCGAATCGCGCCACTACACAAAAAAGGGAGGCCAGCTTGGATTTTCGAGAATGCGGCCGATGTCATGAGGCTTCGCCCCGGCCTGAAACACAACTTCACGGTGATGGAGCACGCCCTCATCTGCCAGAAGCTCTTTCAGCTCGACGTGGATCGTGACGGCAGGGCCGAGAGGACCGGCAAGGCCATCAAGGGGCCCCTGTTTGGGTTGCTGGCGGGAGTAGTCCCGCTAAGCAATAACTCTCGCCAGTCCGACATCATCGCCATGATGCCGGATTTCAATGCACACGGTCTTGATCCGTCTTGGGTTGAGCCTCCAGCGGATCAGGTGCAGGAGTTTTTCGATACTTTGTCGGAGAAGCGCATTCGCGACGAGCCGCGGCTCGTCCACGACACCACCCAGGCGGAGCTTGATTACATTGCCGCTAGGGCAGCGGAGGCAGCGCTTGCCCTGGAGGCCGACAGCGCCGGCCACGTGGAGGACAAGGCCAACATGGCCACTGAAGAGGAGGAGCTCACCGAGTGGGCGAAGTCTGCCGGGGAGGCCAGCCACACGGACATCGACGCTGACGCTCCCCTTGTCGAAGACGTGGTCAAGGATTCGATCGACGAGGAGGCCGAGGCTGTCGACCCTCCTGCCGTGGCGAGGCGGCGGGTCCTACGGCGAGCTGGTTTGGGCGAGCCGGTCCGGCCCGGCAGCATCGTGCGGTGGCAACAGCCCCCAGAGCCGCGGCGGCAACAGCTCCCGGAGCAGCTTGGGCGTGACATGAGGTCGATGGCGGCCGCGGCGGGGAGGAAGACGAGGAAGACCTTGGTGGCGAAGAGGACGGCGGCCGCCTCCTCTTCATCCAGGCGTGGCCGGACCCCATCTTCATCTCCCCCTCCAGCAGGCGTCACTATGAACGTTGACTTTTACCTTGTGTATCTTAGCCCAAGGAGGAAGAGGAAGAACCCAGAGGACAAGGAGGAGACAGAAGACGAGTAAGCACCTCCCCCCTCACGTTATCTCCTGGTTCCATCTATGTACTATCTCTCTCTGATCCATTGCCATCTCTGTAGGGATACGGAGACGCTGGCCCAGAGGGCGGCGAAGAGGGCCAGGGCATTGTCCGCCGACAAGCCCCCGGCGGGTACTTCAGGCATGCCGCTAGTGGTGGAGAGCAGCCCAGACAACAACCCCCGGCGTAAGTTCACTACTCACTCTTCCATGGGCGAACACTGGGGCGTGAATTCTCGATGCTGACCTTGTCAGCTTTGTAGGTGGGGACCGGCAGCAGGAGGGCCCGCAGGGGGCCAACACAACATGCCGCCCCCTTCAACTACACCGCCCGAGGGGCATCTCCGGCAAGGGCACCGACCGCTCAGGCTGCACCCATGGAGGAGGAGGAGAGGAACTTGAGCGCCGGCGGCTCTTCCCCGCCAACGGTTGTTGGTGAGGAGAGCGCTGCTCCTCCCTAGCCTGGTATGCATGATTTGCCTTTGTTTGCCAAGTTGGGTCTTGACCTTGGGTACCGCCTCACTTTTTCTTTTGACTTTCAGACCCTCCCTTGACGGACCGGGTGGATGTTGAGCCCACCATCGAGGAGGTCGCAAAAGATGCCGAGGTTGAGGCCGACAAGATTGTTGCCGAGGAGGGCCGCCAAGGCCACAACGGAGGTGGCGACCCAAGGGTCTGTCGGAGGGACTGGCGACGCCAGCACCGAGGAGGCCAGCAATGGGCCTGCCGGAGGAAACGGCGAGGCTGCTGCCGAGGAGGCCGGCAAGGCCGCCGCCGAGGACCAGCCTTCCTCCTCCGCCACCTCTGGCTCGGGCCGCTACCTGAAGGTGAGTGATGATTTGTTAGTCTACCTCCCCTGGACGGCAAGCAGCAGACACTACTAGAAAAAAGGCTGTTAGTGGCGCACCTATTTTGGCCATTAATGGCGCACTATAGGTGCGCCACTATTACCACGCCACTAGTATTTTTTAGTAATGGCGCACCTCTGGTGCGCCATTAGTATCCCATACACTAATGGCGCAACTGCGCCATTACTATGCCTAGAAGTGCGCCATTACTATCTGACTTAGTAATGGCGCACCACATAGAAGTGCGCCATTACTAAAAAAAATCAAATTATTTTCAATTTTTTTTTCAAATTTGGTTTTCAATTTCAGATTTTTTTTCGTTTTTTCCTTAATCAAGGGTCACTATGGTTAATCTCGGGTCAATATGCTTAATCTCAAGTCAAATCGTACTCCATGGTCAAACTTCCCAGAAGGTCACCCATCCTCACATTACTCCAGCCCGAGCATGCTTAACTTCTGAGTTCTATCCAACCCCAGCACCAGCTCACTTAACAGGCACTTGTTGATATATCTATCATATCAATCCTATTAAACCTTGTTGATGTCTAGGACTTTGTTCATGTTCATGAGTGTGATGAAATTTTGAAAAATATTTCAAACTTCCCGGTCATATTACGTATCATATTTTGAACATTTTTTCCCAAAAACAATTCAAAACAATTTTTTTCCTGTTACTAGTGGCGCACCTAGCAAATGGTGCGCCATTAGTCAGTTTGAATTTTTTTCAATTTCCGCCCTCTAGATCTTAAAAGCCTCGTATCTTTTATTCTGTTAGGTTTTTGGGGATTCTAAAAATCTTCAACGGGGCTCCCCCCCCGGTTGAATTCAGATGTAACTTTTCGAGTAGATGATTTTTCATATAAAAACTTTTTAATCCGAGTTCGTATGCAAAAGTTATGCCCGTTACTAAATTCCAGAAAGATTTTGCAAATAAAGTCGAAATTCATATTTGTAAATTTTCCCAACAACTAGACCACATATCACATGGGAAACTTATTTTCTTTTATTTTTTTGACATTTCCATCATTTTCTTTTATTTTTTAAAAATTTGAAAAGACGGTCCACAGGGGGGTGGGTGCATTTGGTGAAATTTGGACATAGTAATGGCACATCTTTACAAAACGCGCCATTACTATGTGTATGACTTGGTCAAACCTTAGTCAATGTTAGTAATGGCGCACTTTGTATAGGTGCGCCATTACTAAGTTTGACATAGTAATGGCGCACCTGGTGTGCGGTGCGCCATTACTAGTTTTGAAAAAAAAATCGAAAAAAGAAATGTTAGTAGTGGGGCACCATGGGTGCGGTGCGCCATTACTAGTTAAACTAGTACTGGCGTACTATACCCTGGTGCGCCACTGCTAACATTTCTTTTTTTGATTTTATTTTTCAAAACTAGTAATGGCGCACCGCACACCAGGTGCGCCATTAGTAATATAACATTAATGGAGCACCTATATCCGCACCACATACATGGTGCACCATTAATGTCCATATTAGCTATAGCCTTTTTTCTAGTAGTGAGGGCGCCAACCGAGGGGGAGGTGTTTGATGATGAGGTGCTAGCCGCCGCTGGTCTTGAGGTCATCGACGAGCCGGGCGTCGGCGGCGACGGTTCTCAAGAGGAGCAACTTCTTCGGGCCATGAGCGCCAGCTTCCAGAAGCTCCAGTTGCTTTACCGCGCCCGCCTAGACAAGGCAACGTCCAGGTCGCTAGTGGTGGATAAGGTGGAGGACGACTTCCAGGAGCGAGTCGCCCAGACAAAATCTGGTTCGACGAGGCCCGAAGTGAGTCGAGGGCTTCCCAGGAAAAGATGGACGAGCGCGCCCGAGACCTCATGCTGGCGCAGTCCAAATATTTTGAGAAGGCCCAGGAGGAGGCCAAGGAGCAAGCCGCCAATGATGAGGCCGCCCACAACCAGTGCCAAGCTCAACTAAACTCTCAGGAGGAAGACCTTTTCGCCCGTGAGCAAGCACTCGCCGCCACACACTGCGGCAAGGATGAAGAGATTGATAGGCTTGTCGCGCGGCGGACCTAGGAGCTAGAACAGAAGCACATTGAGGCTCTCAATGCTCATGCTTGGGTCCACGCCGGCAAGGTAAAGGAGCTGGAGGTGGAGCAGGATGGCCTGAACAAGCCGGTCCTGGGGCTGACCATGGAGAGGGACACGATCCATGCTACCTGGATGGATGCGCAGCCCGAGGTCCTTGGCAAGGCCGAACAGCTCACCGCGGCCCAGGATTCCATCAAGGATCTAAAGCTAGAATTGGAGGGCCTCAAGGGGATGCTCAAAGAGGCCAATGCTCGGGTGGAGACTCCGAACAAGGGCCTGGAGGAGGAGAAGCGGCTGCGGAAGGATCACGCCGCCGGCTACGTAGAGTACGTAAAGGGCGAGAACCTCTCGATCGGCCACCTCGTCACCGTCGTGGAGGAACTCACTGCATAGCTGGCCACCATGGGCATGCCAAGCTTCGGGTTCTCCCGGGAGGTGAACCTCTCCATCCATGCCAGCTTGACCGTGTTCTTCGAACGCGTTCTTGAGGCCCTAGGAAAAGTCCACTCTGACCGAGCGGGTTGTCTAGCCGACGAATCCTGGAGGCTCTGTTGGGGTGCCCTGACCAAGGTCCTCATCAAGATGGCCTACTGGAACCTTGACCTCGATTTCGACGTCACGCTGGATAGCTTGCCGGATGATGTAGATCTCACGGCGCTCAAGGACCGTATCAAGCCCATCATCGATTGCATCTGCGGAATTATAAGGATAGAGGGCCAACGTCGGGATTAGGCACCCCGTTTCATGTTGCCGCTGCAGGTTCAGAACCGAGACATTTTTTATCTTTAGTCAGAATCATAGCAACAATTTATGTAATCTAACTCTGCAATATTTCGTAGCGATGCATGTTATCTTCCTGTTTGATCCTTCTCTGTATGTCTACCCTATGCTTAATTGAGAGGGCTTGCCAGTGCGTAAACCCAGGCCGTGTCGTTTTGAGGACGGATCCTCAATATCCTGCCGAGTATGCTTGCTGCCAGGCGAACTACCTTACTGTCCTCAGCGCGGCCATTTGAACTGTCGAGCGGACTCGAAACAGGACAAAAGCGTTGCTAGTAACGGAATGGCTTCCCTGCCGTTCTCGATGCGGCCACTCGAACTGTTGAGCGGACTCGAAGCAGGGCGAGGGCTTTGCCAATAGTGGAAGGGCCCCATTGCATACAGGTTTATCATACAGAGAGCAAGATCTCCAAGGAGAATAACCTTCATGTGAAAAGAATTTACTCAAAGTCTTGCGTGACTTATCTTTTTTTGTCGTCGCATGGGCGTCCACCGTACTTGCTGATGATGCCCCGCACTTGGTCATTTCCTTCTTGGGAAATCATGGCCATGAAGAACTACTATACTAACCGCTAGAACAGATTTTCACAACTGCGCCCCCTACCTGGCGCACCAAAGATGTCGGTACGAACCGACACCTATGAGATCACCGGAATCCCTTCTACGGTTGGCGGGCCCGAGGTTGTACAAAGAGCAGGTCTAAGGAGTCAGCACAACAATCGTTTACCCCGGTTCGGGCCGCGAGGATGCGTAATACCCTAGTCCTACTTTGGTGTATATTTGAGTGTACTTGAGTTCTTGAGCTAGCTATGATGCATGTCCAACTTTTTAGGATCCGAATCCTCCTCTAGTATGTCGCTGGCCTCCTTTTATAGTCTAAAGGGTTGCCAAAGTGGCACACATGAGGTGGAAAGGTGTACAGTGTATGGGCTTATCCCATGCCATTACGGGACAAGGCACATTAAATGCGCTGCTTAGGTGTCTATTTACTTTATCGGGGACGGAAAAGAAGCCCGTCCCGTCCGTGGCCGCTATGTCTGGTCGCGACGCGCGTCTAGGCCAGCGAGGCAGGCAGCTGAGGTGGCGTCATGGTAGGGCCTTCATGAAGATCTGCAAGCCACCACGCAGGTGCTTGACTAGCTGGCCTAGGAACCACATATCACCACGTGGGTGCCTGCCTGGGCCAGCGGGTCGGCCGTCGAGCTGGGGCAGCGGCGGGGCAGCAAGGGCTTGCCCCATGCTTGCTTCTGTTCCCGGCAAGGGTCTTGCCGGGGCCTCCGTGGGTGTCCTGCGGCAGGAGACTTGCCGGGGCTCCATGGTGTCTTCGGCAAGGAGCCTTGTCGGGGCTCGTGGGCGTCCTCGGCATGGAGTCTTGTGATCGCCATATCTTCTGGTTCTCATCTTGGGAGTCATAGATCTTTGTCTTCACAAATATCTGCATGCCATCACGTGGGCGCTTCTCGAGACTTGGCGCCAATGTTGTTGATACCGTTGGAACCGATAGGCTTCAAGGGTGGTTGCAATGGAGGCGTCTGAGTGGATCGCCTCGGCAAGAGCCCTTGTCGGGGTCGCGCAGGCCGCCCCGGAAAGAGTCCTTGCCGGGGGAGAGCCCGTCTCCTTGCTTGGTCTTCTCGTGCCGCTGTCTTGGGGTTGTTCTAGTAACTCCGCGTTCCTGGCTTCCCCCCTCTGCTCCGCTATGTTTGGCCACAGGCGTGGCTCTGACTGCCCGTGCACAAGTAAGGTGTAAGAAAGAGTGCCCCTACTTTTGTACATGGACAGCTACGCAAAAAAAATTTACTACTAGTATAGTGGAGACACTACCGCTTCTGGCTCCTACGAGGTCATTGCAACGTCTATCGGTTTTCGGGTTCCGCAAACCCTTGAGAGGTTCGAACTCTAGGGTGCGCATGAAGAACACTCTCTCCCCAACACGCTCGCCCTACGATTCCATGGCCTATCTTGACGAACTCAAAGAACAAGGGACACAGAGGATTATACTGGTTCGGTCCACCTTGCGGTATAATACACTACTCCAGTGAGTGTGGTGGATTGCCTCGTGGGGCTAAGGATGAACTAGTACAATGGATGAGCAGCCTCCGGATGAGAGGAGTTCTTGGGCTCAAAATAGCTTGTGGTGTGTGTAGGGTGGAATGGATCCGATCCCTTCTAAGGTTGGATCATCTCAAGATCTGGTCCTCCTCTATGGTGGTGGCTAGGTCCTATTTATAGTGGCCTTGGTCCTCTTCCCAAATATCGACTGGAAGGGATACCACAACGGCCAAATTTGAAGGGGGACAACTAGTAGAAGCTATCCTGACAAAAGTAGTCTTCGCCTGCCAAAGGATCTGGTGGTGACGCCGCATCGGGCTCCACGATGACCTCCGTTCTGCCGCCTTGACGGTCCTTAGTCTTGTCGCACCGATATGGAAATCATTGCTTGATTTCTCAGGACTCTGCGCCTGCGTTTGCCCCACTAGCACTAAAGGGGAAACTGGTACACTGCGCCCGCTGGCGCCTGCCTGGCCTTGGATGTCATGGCTCACATCACGTGAACCTCATGAGTTGCACCTTGCATATATATCACCACTCCTTGGGAGCCAGCATAGAGAGGCTGCCCCCAGGGAGGTCTTGCTGTCGTCCGGCTCGCGAGGCTTGGACCCCGCGAGGGTCTTAAGTTGTGGTTGCTGAAGCTCGGTTGTACCATGCCGCCGATGAAGCCACGCCACGGGCCGCAGGTTGGCAAGTCTGGGTACCCCTGTTCCCAGAACGCTGATAGTAGCCCCCAGGCCCAAGGTGCGCTCGAACTTGGCTTCGAGGCGAAGACAAGGGGCAAGGGTGAAGCGCCACGGGCCCCAATCGCCTGCGGCCTTGGTTGACGTGTGGCGACTTGATTTGCCGTGGGCGTCTTTACTTCCCCACGCTGCCTTGAAATCCGCCCGGCTTGGCGGCCACCGTTGCTCGCATAGTTCTGCCTCCCTTGCTGGCAGCGCGCCCCCACAACTCCTCCATCTTCCGGAAAGCAGCAGCTCCCTCCCCTAGCCAGACCCGGTACCAATCCTCCCCGTCGCCATGGTGCCGAGCCTGAAGAAGAAAGTAAAGGGGAAAACCCGCGCCTCAGCCCCTGCGCCTCCGGTCTTCGAGCCCGCCCTCGAGCGGTCGGTGGTGGTCAACCAAGAAGGGTTGAGCAAGGTTTGCCCCGTGCTCGCCGGTGACTCCAATGAATGGGGGACGATCGTGGCTTGGCCGACTTCTCGGTTTCGATCGACATGGCGGCCACCGAGATCCCTATCCATCTTCATGCCCTCTAGGCTGGCCTAATTCTTCCTTCTCTGATTTTTTCAACGTTGTTCTCTCCCATTCCCGTGTCAATGTGTTGCATCTGGAACCTCAATCCATCATCCTCCTTGCCGTCTTTGCCTTTCAATGCGAGGCCATGGTGGGTATTGCTCCTTCCGTGGCCTTGTTTCGTCATTTCTTCTCGCTGCATCTGACCAATGCTCACCAGCGCTCGTGGTGCGTGACCTTCCAGGCCATAGCGGCGACGGCCGGCTGAGGGATCAACTTCGAGCTCTGCCGGCCGGGGACGAATTTGGGAAGCGGTGGGTGTTTGTTGATGTCGGCGAGTCCAATCGTCTGCTCCTGCTACGGCGGGCTCCGGCCGCCCCAAGCTCTGGCTGGAGGCGTGCGAAGCTTGTTGACCCGTGGCTCGCCCATGTCGACGAACTCAAAGAACAAGGGACACAAATGATTATACTAGTTCGGGCCACCCTGTGGTGTAATACCCTACTCTAGTGTGTGTGGTGGATTGCCTTGTATGGCGGAGGATGATTTAGTACAAGGGATGAACAGCCTCCGGAGGAGAGGTGTTCTTGGGCTCGGATGAGCTTGTGGTATGGTCGGGGTGGAATGGATCCGATACCCTCTATGGTGGTGGCTAGGTCCTATTTATAGTGGCCTTGGTCCTCTTCCTAAATATCGGCGGGAAGGGATCCCACAATGACCAAATTTGAAGGGGAATAGCTAGTACAAGTTATCCTGACAAAAGTAGTCTTCGCCTGCCAAAGGCTCTGGTGGTGACGCAGCGCCGGGCTCCACGATGAGCGTCGTTCTGCAACCGTGACGGTTGTTGGTCTTGTTGCACCGATATGGAAACCTTTGCCTGATCCCTCAGGACTCTGTGCCTGCACTTTCCCTCTTAGCACCAAAGGGGAAACTAGTACACTGCGCCCGCTGGAGCCCGCCTGGCCTTGATCGTCATGGCTCATGTCACGTGAACCTCGTGAGGTGCTCCTTGCATAGATATCTCCGCTCCTCGGGAGACAGCCCAGAGAGACTGCCCCCAGGGAGGTCTGGCTATCGTCCGCCTCGTGAGGCTTGGCCCCTCACGAGGGTCTTGAGTTGCGGTTGCTAAAGTTGGGCCATACCAGGCCGCTGATGGAGCCGCGTCATGGGCCGTAGGTAGGCAGGTCTGGGTACCCCATTCCCAGGACACCACAGTAGCCCCGAGCTCAAGGCGCGCACGGACTCGGCTTTGAGGCAAAGCCAAAGGGGCCAAGGGCAAAGCACCGTGGGCCCCGAACACCTGTGGCCTTGGTCGACGCATGGCGAATTGATTGGACGTGGGCATCTCCGCTTCGCCACACCGCATCTGCAACTGCCCGACTTGACGAGACACTGCTGCATGCACAGAAGAAACATCATTACGCGAGATCGTGGAGGCCGACGGTTGGCCTCCTCCAAGCTATAAATGGGTAGGGGTTGACGCCCCCGTTGCCCATCTCCTTCCTCTCATCGCCCTCCTCCTCTTCTTCCCGCTTTCTTCGCCCCCTAGTTGCAGCTTCATGGCGCCACCCAAGAGGTCCTCCGCCACGGAGAAGGGGAAAGCTCGCCAGGAAGAATCCGACTTGCCGCCGCTCAAGAGGGGACGGTGCCGCCCCTGTACGCACATCGCTACCCCTACAGCGATGCTCCAGGGTTGCAGACGTACTCCTTTAGGGGTTGATGCTGCCCCGGGCGGTCACAACGACACCTCTTCCCGTGGCAGGGGTCGCCCTCGTCACGGCAGCTCCTTCGCCGCGGGGAGGCGCGCCGTGGTCGCCCGGCCGACTCGGTCAAGCCTCCATTCGTCGGAGGCGCTCCTGGAGTTCGTCGTGTGGCCGGAGAATCCGGTCGACGCCTCGCTCCAACTGCCGCGCTTCTTCGCCCATGAGCTACCAGCCGAGGGTCCCGAACGGCCTCTGGCTGCAGACCGATGGCTGCTCCAGCAAAGCATCTTGGGTTGCGGTGGAGATTTCCCCCGCGGGCAACGTGGCCCTGGCCCGGGGTTGGTATACGTTCGCTCGCGCACGCAGCTTGGGCAGGCGATGTACCCTCGACTTCATGTATGATAGCGCCGCGACCCTCTTTGTGAGGGTGTTTGGGGCAGACGGCTGCTGCGCAGGGTGCTGCCCTGAAGACGGAAGCGGCGACGATGGGCTCGACCTTGGTGACGGTCGCGACGAGGCCGCGGGTGGGCTCACCCTTGGTGGAGGTCATGGCTCCTCCAGCGGAGGCGGCTCTTCTGTCAGCGAGAGCTCGAGCAGCGGTGGTTACGACCAGCCACCACGCCATCGGGCTTGCTTCAAGGTCGGTGATGGGTCATCCCGCCGCCATGCGACGGTGAAGCACGAGGAGGGCTCAGACTGAGCTGAGCCCCGGAGGTCCCTGGGGCCGGGCCTCGCGAGCTGCTGTGGCTGTGTGGCCCGCTTTTGTTTAGCTTTCCTTCGTTCCTGCGTTTTGGAAAAAGGGCAAGTGGCACGACTGGGGTGTGTAATGAAATGTGATGCCTATGCTACCGTGTTATGTTATGATATGCATGTGCCTCCCGAGGGTAGAGGTGTAACTTAGGTGGGTATGCTCGATGGTGCATCTTCCGGCATCTGGGGAGGCCTCCTCGCTATCGGCGCGGGCCCTGCTGGCCTCGGAGGGGGCATCTGCAAAATTTGTTAGGGAATCTGACGGATACCTTGTTCCTTCTTGCGTGAGCCCTCTGGTGTGGGCTGGTGATGGCTAGACACACCGTGTCGCGGTACCTGTGGGACACAGACCTAAGGGGGGTGTGCCAGTTATGAGCTCAAATGAGAGCGCCTCGCTGGGATTAAGGAAGCCAAAGCTCTGGGGCAAAGGGGGATTTGGTAGGGTGTGTCCATGACGTGAGCTGGCCAGTGCGCAGACACGGACACTCCTGCTCAGCCCCCGCGCGAGGAGCACGAGGGAGAACGTCTGGGTACCCCCGTTCCTAGGACGTCGACAGTGCCTTTCCGCCACAACCTGAGGTGTGGGCATAGTGCAGAAAGGCGGTGTACCTCTGCAGGTTGTGTCCAGTAGTTTGGCGACGCGCTCCAGCAGCACATCGCGGCCCCCTCGGCCAACCTGCACCATACCAGCTCCCGAGCAACGATGAGCGCCGCCCGCATGTTCGCCTACTCCCGCCTGGTGTGTGGCGCCGTTGCTGCAGTATAGCTTGATGACCGCGCGGCGGCGCGCATGCACCGTGGTGTGAGGATGGAGGGCGCCGGTCCATGCCGCCTGCGTCCTGTGGTGCTGGGTGGTGTGCGGGCAGCCTGAAGCGCGGAGTTGAGGTCTTCCTGGGCGGTCAGGGCCGCCTGGACGGGCCAGGTAGCGCACCGGTCGGCATGAGCCCTCGCATCGTCGGCCATCGGGATCGTTGGCCAGCGGTGAGTAGAGACGGAAGAGAGGCTTGAGCGGACCCCTACCTGGCGCGCCAAATGACGGATTTTGGGTTCCGCAAACCCATGAGTGATTTGAACTCTGGGGTGCGCACGAAGAACACTCTCTCGCCGGTGCACTCGCCCTATGATTCCAGAGCCTAGCGCGACGAACTCAAAGAACAAGGGACACAGAGGATTATACTGGTTTGGGCCACCTTGCAGTGTAATACCCTACTCCAGTGTGTGTGGTGGATTGCGTCATGGGGCTGAGGATGAACTAGTACAATGGATGAGCAGCCTCCGGATGAGAGGAGTTCTTGGGCTCGAAATAGCTTGTGGTGTGTGTAGAGTGGAATGGATCCGATCCCTTCTTAGGTTGGATCATCTCAAGATACGATCCTCCTCTATGGTTGTGGCTAGGTCCTATTTATACTGGCCTTGGTCCTCTTCCCAAATATCGACGGGAAAGGATCCCACAATGGCCAAATTTGAAGGGGAATAGCTAGTAGAAGCTATCCTGACAAAAGTAGTCGTCGTCTGCCAAGGGCTCTAGTGGTGACGTCGGGTTTGGCTCCACGATGACCTCCATTCTGCCGCCCTGACGGTCCTTGATCTTGTTGCATCGATATGGAAACCTTTGCTTGATTCCTCGGGACTCCTCGCCTGCGCTTTCCCCCTAGCACCAAAGGGGAAACTAGTACACTGCGCCCGCTGGCGCCTGCCTAGCCTTGGACGTCATGGCTCATGTCACGTGAACCTCGCAAGGTGCACCTTGCATAGATATCTCGACTCCTCGGGAGCAAGACTAGAGAGGCTTCCCCCAGGGAAGTCTTGATGTCGTCCGCCTCACGAGGGTCTTGAGGTGTGGTTGCTGAAGTTGGGCCGTACCAGGCTGCCGATGGAGCCACGCCACGGGCTGCACGTAGGCAAGTGTGGTACCCCCGTTCCTAGAATGCCGACAACGTCTCCTGCTAATGAATACCGTTTTACTTTAGTTCACCAACATGCGGGCCATAAATCGCGGGGCCCCAAATTCCATCCACCAAATTAGAAGGCGGTATGCAGGCGGAGAGTCACCTCGGTCGTAACGCGACAGTAACGATCCGTCATAACGCAAAACCCCACCTCCCGCAGTCTAAGTTTGATGGACGAAGCAATGATCATTTCACTCTTTGCTGAATCCACTTCCCCCTCGCTGTCTTCAAGATAGCCAACACTCGCATCTACCATTGTTCTTGTCTCCCAATGAAGGGAAGGTAAGCGGATCCAGGATGTTGGTATATTTTCTTTCAGAAAAAGTAACTTTTGCAAAGCAGTAACTGATCCTCACTCTCTTTTTTGTTTCATTGTCATTGCGATTGTGTTTCCTTTTAGTTCTCCCATATTCGTCAGTTTCATGATGTACCAAGAAGAACCAGGCAAAGATTTGCCGATGCTGGAGTAGACGCGGGAGGCTGGTCCCCATGAGACAGAGAGCTCCAAGAAGATGGAAGCCACCACCGAGCCAAGTCCAGATATGATCATGGCCATTACTGAGATGGTCAACACCCCGTTTGAGGTAACAACCCCCGTGGCCTTGCAAGAGGAGTTTTCCCCCTTCGAGGATGTGTCCCCCCCCACCCGCTGAGCTTCCCAAGGTGATTTTCTTCTTTGCCTATCTTTATTGTGGGTTTTCATCTAAGTATGTGGTGATAAATAATGCAAAATTTTATTAGCTTCGTTGCCATGCTACTTTCCCTATCATGCATACTTTTGACTCTACATAGTGGTTTAAATAAATTTTGTTTTTATACTGGAAAGTAATTCAGAATTCGTTTCTATTTCAATTAGAGCCTTGTTGCAGACAAGGATTATGTGGTTGTAATTGTCACTCGCTATGAGGCAGATGACCTGAATATACCCATCGGGAAAACTAATTTCTTAGGAGGTTGGATCCTGGAAGCCAGTTACACTTATATGAAAGTCGAGATGTATGACAGCCACATTGTTGTTAGGCCTGTTGTCTAGGGTGTACTAAAGCACAAGATGTTCAAAGCTACTCCTTCGTTTGTGAGGCATACTGTTCTTGTCAAGCTTACACAATAAGATGACGTGGAATGGCTCGACAAATAAGTTTATGAGTGGCAAGGCCACAAGGTTATTTTCAAGAAGGTTAACAGGTTTGAGATGCTGCTGGACGTCCTCGATGATGTTCATGGCAAGGTCCATCTTGTGTCCATCCCAAATTAGATCGAGGCATGCAATAGTTGGCCCAGCTAGTGTTTAAAAGTTGTTTGGATTGTGTCTAATTATCCGAACCTTGCCTATTATCGAGCCCTCTAGGGCTAGTACTCTGTTTGAATCCGTCTATGGGAACTACTGCTACTTTTGTGTGCCCTTGAATCATGAGAGAACCATCATAATTGTTGCCGAAATAGATGCGTCCTAACAGGTTATTTCACGTAATATGGCGTGGCAAGACATAAGTTGTCACGGTTTATCAAAGGAGCCGTCTGTGTTTGATGAAACTAGCGGTGTGGCCCGCGCATTTGCGCGGCTAGATTTTCATAGTATCAAAAAAAAACTTTACAAAATTGGTCTTATTGTGAAATTATCTTGTAACATTATTGCAATTGCAATTGGTCGAAATGTTTTCATTTAGGGTAAAAGTTGATTACAAAATACTAATGTTAGTAATGTTGTGGCTTGCATGCAAAACCATGGACTTCTATTAGATCTCCAGCTTTTCCTCTTGCACTTCAAGTACCCGATGTCCTACTCTTACCAATAACCTTTATAGAAATTGTTCATGAAGAACTAAATAGAAGCATAGATAGTTTGCATCTGAACCAATAGATATCCTTTATAGATAGTGACATCATATAATGTTTGGACGTTATTGGATACAATGTGCAATTATTACTATATGGAGTAATAAGTAAAATTACTTAATCATTTCCCTAGCATTATCATGTTTCATTCTCTCTGTTGTGTATATGTTATTTTTAGTTTACTTTCATAGATTTAACACAACTAAATGTCTGATTACATAATCTACATTATTTTTTCATTACACTTTTTCCTGAAACATTCTCTCTATCACTCTTGTTGGTCGGCTTTTATCCCGCTCATGTTGTTTTTCCTATTTTTCCTTTGCCTTCTATCGCAATATAAGTATGAGTGAGAAATAGATCTAGGTGGAGCATAGTCCTACCTCATAGCCAAATCATTACGGATTCATATATCTTGCACCATCATGATGTCTACAAACTCCCTTCAAAAATATTAGTAGTTTTACGAACACCCACCTTTTATCCACTCCTCCCATAGCGTTTTTCTTTGAGAACAACTTAAGTGTTCTTGCGTACTTATCTCTTGAGAAATAAACATATATGTGTTTCCTTGGTAGGATACGACTCAGTACATATTTCACACATGACTTGCAATTTTTGGGCCTTTTGTTTATCATGCATGCCATGCATCTAATTTGGCATTTGCACATATATGTTGATTTCATCATATTTACTATTTCGTCAGCCTTCCAGGTATAACCTCGAAATGAGGAATAGTTCTCTTATATGTCCTACTCATTAAACAATTCATTTGATTGTACGATACTTCTGTTCTAGATTTTTTTTACAAAAAAAATGTTTTCTCGAATCTAGCTATTTGTAAACTGGAAGTATGCTATGGAATTTTTTTTGTTATCCAGATTCACATTTTAAAGCACACATGTAATTTTTATCTACATAATTCAAATTAAATATGATGTTACAGATTTATTATATTACGTTGACCTCGACTCTCAAAATATAGCATGGTTCATTTGCACATTTACTTTAAAATTCATTTACGGGAGAAAAATAGTTTTTCCATAGTACACATTACAGATCACAAACACAATAAGTAGTTGCACTTTTTTTAACAAAAAATGGCAAATTGTGCAGATTTGCCTCTGCCCTCAATCTCGGACTGTTATAAAATTAATACAGAAGTCATGTCAAATATATATGTGTTGCCTGGTTTTTCCTAAACATCTATGGACAAACTAATACCAGGTTGTAATGTGTGAAACCAAAATTTTGGGATGTCTGATAAAAAGCTCGGTACATATATGTGTTACCTGGTTTATGACTTGTAACACGAATAAATAATAGAAGTAAGTACACCTTATAAAAGAGTACCATACACCACCTTGTGAAGTAAAACTAACTGCTGAAATAGATTGTATCTGTTATTATTCTACTATTTTCTTTGTGATCAATCATTGTGGTTTGTGCCAGTAAATAATAGGAATTTCCATAGGGAAAATGAAAAAAGGTAGTTAGTGTTTAATGGATAAGCATAACATATTGACACTCGGTCCAGTTGTAGCTTGAAAACATGTGGAATAAAATAGGTAACATGTTAGCTTGGAACATTAACAAAAACTAATTCAAAGAATAAAAAAGAGATTATTCATGATTGGGTAATCTAAGTAAGGTCTGCCTATGAGCGAATATACCTCGCTAAACATAGAAGATCGTCAGATGGTCAGATCAACTGACCAAATTGTAATCTGAAGCATATGGTCATACACATAAAAAATCAACAACGGCACTCCGTGCATTGTATCAAACATTACATATACACATGTATAGGCAAGAAAATAGTCCTCATTGTTTGCGAGAAGGACATCGCCTAAACAAACATCATGCATGAGACCATGGGTTGAATTTTTACCATCTAAAGTTAAATTTTATCAATTGTAAATGCTAATTAGTTTCATAGTCTCTGATTCTAGGCCACTGCACCATTTTTCCTGTTAGCAAAAAATGTTCTGTTACTGACAACCATATTAAAGAAATGAACAAAAAAACAAGGTGCGAAGGGCTCACTGGATTTAGTAGACATAGAAAGGAACTTGGATATAGCAATACACAAGTATAGACTATAGACTGCACACCGTAGCCCTTCATAGCATCTTCTACAGCCGTGTATCGCCGGTGTTTGCAACAGGAGGATCCGAGTATATCTAACCATCTTATTGATGGACAAACAAAATTATTTCTGATGCCTTTCTCAGATCATATCAATGGAAAATTAGACCAGGAAAAGAGAGCGCGCTACTGGATGCCTAGACCTTACATGAGATTAGCGAAATTGATGTGAAAGCATGGCTGCATGATTTCGTTGTTTCATAGCACCTGGGGTGGGTGAAGGCGGAGCCTTCTTCTACTTGGATTTTTCCTCCACCTCCTTAATGAATTCCCACATCACATGCTTCTTGTATCTCTGCCCTTGATCTCTCTTATGGCATCACTGTAGATTCAAACGGGAGGGGTGACCTCCCCTGCACCAAGTGGTCGAGGCGCTCGAGCCACATGATGCAGTCGAGGTGTCTGGCTGCGGTATTCATCCTCGCACGCTCCATGATGTGATGGCACTCCTTGGCGAGAATCCAATCATTGTCCGAGCGGAGGAGTCGGCGGCAGCGATGGCGCTGCCCATGTAGGACGTGAGGCGGTGCACGGCGGGTTGGCGACCGGCTAGGCACTGTCATCCTTGAAGGCCGGGATGGTTTTTTGGTAGACGGCGAAGTGGTCGGAGACGGAACCTCACGGGTCCATCTCCGTGTAGTATATGGAAAGCCAATCTATCCGGCTATCTCTGTCTGGTATATAGAAACTGTTGACGAAGATTTGGAAACAACATTGTTTGGTCCTTGTATAGATATGTGATTATCTATGGGTTTTTTGAAACTAACTATATATGGATTCCTTGTGCGTGGGCTTAAAAAAAGGTTCCTTCCTTGTGCGTCCTCATTATTGGTTCTAGATTCACACGTGTTTAACAATAGTTTTTTTCTACAGGAACGTGTGTAGTATAGATTAAGCATGTACGTGTCCTTCTCCTCCACATGATTGTGATTGCACTACGTGACAGGTTTATTTTTTTTTTCTTGAGGGAACGTGACAGGTTTCTCAATATAAGCATGTACATAGTATTTGTATGTAACGTAATATCTTTAAATCTTAGCCGTTTATATCAGTAAATTAATGGCCTTGATAATTTAATCTGTGTGGATGAGCGTGATGGCTTGTTTGACTTCTGTAATATATATATATATATAATAGATAGAGTACTTGTTTGAGAACTGTGCGCCAACGTATACATAGGGTACGTAAGGCTGGTTAAGTACATGTAAACACCGTTGGTGCTACCCTACTTATAAGCAGTTGTGCAAAACATGGCACATTGTCTCAGCTCGCTTCAACAGTAGAAAAGCCGGCTATCGACCAGCTAACAATCAATACTCTATTGTCTGAGATATAAGAAAGTATGTATCTTGTTATAGCGTTTCATGTAGTTAACTAAGGCCACAATGTAAATTCCAAACAATCACACGCTAGTCCAGCATTCATGTGGATCATTAGCATTAAACTCCACTTTATAAAATACTTGAAAAGAATAAGTTCAGCAAGTTTATACATCTCAATGATTCATAGAACATAACCAACATTTACTAGTTCATAGCAAAAGACAAAGTTGTGAGAAGGTTTACAAATCAGGAAAAATCAAGCAAGGCTTCTCTGAGCAGGATTTAATTTCATAGAGTTCAATCTGGTTTTTCTTTTTGCCACCATCCATGGTGAGGTTCTCTAATTCGAGAATAACAAATTATAATTGTGTTCTCACTTGGAATGTTGAATTAATCCATGTAGTGTACTGACCATATGAACTTCTCGTGCAGTTACACTAAATTTAAGCGACACTATTTTTAGAAATTAGCAGACCACAATGCCTCTTGCCCGCACAATTGTCCCAAAAACCTCTGCGTAACCATGCCAGCTAGTCCTCTTTCCATCCTTGATCTAGGAAAAAGTGCAATCCCGACTAGGATTAAGTTGTTTTCATGTAGGAATACCTAGAAGACAAGAGGTTAGACGACGGCAGCAAGGAATATCCATCTCATTTTTGTGTGCAGTTCTACTAAAACTGAGGTGTTTACTTTTGATTGCACAAATAGAAACAATATGGAGACAGACACCCCTGTTTGCGCAAATATGAAATATGGTTATTTAAGGAGTGACAGTTATTTCCAGTGGCATATGATCAACACCAACATCTATTGTGTTATAATTGGCACTACATTGATAGTATGAAAAAGTGCCATTAAGTAAGAAGTAGCATCACATCACATCAACATGCCACTAGATTAACATGCAGAACAATAGCATTAGTTTGACTGTCATGAGGGGGTAGCACATGGTCAGTAAATGTGCAATCAAATTTATGCAGTTCCACTGGGATGAAGTAGTGTTAACGGTGTGAGATTTAAGTGTAACTGGAAAAACACAATTCATTAGAAATGAAGCAACACGGAAGCACTTTATAAAATGGTGGTGTCATTGCTTCAATTTATCGACGACACTAGACTGACAACAGCATTACTTAATAGTGACATTAGGTGGCATTGCTTCATGCTTCATGTGATTTTACATTAACGATAGTGATATGGGTGTAGGGACATCATGGGCATAAAGTGGTGAGGTAGATGTGGTTGCCGAGAGGCAAACATTCAGGCAGCATGTCTGCATTTGTCCCATTTTTAACTCCTCGACGACATTTTCCTATGTGAGCACAAGAAATCTAAACCTACTCGTTCTCATTTGTGTTGTCCCCCCAACACCCCTCACTTTCTTTCCTTTTTCGACCAAGAGACAGGTCCACTTCCCCCCACCCTTCGCCATCCACCCTGCTTTCTTCGCCTTTTCAACCAAGAGACAGGTTGGGTAGGCAGTATCTACTACTTTCCCCCATTTCGTCTTAGAACCAAGTCATGCATTCATGTTACATCTTTCCCACTTTCTTTCCTGTTTGAACCAACTCTTAGATTTGACCATGTGAACTAGCTTTAACTTTAATAACAGTAAAAGTCTAGGTGGCTTTGGAACAACCGACACAAGTAGAAAAAGAACCACAAATAGCCACGTGGGGAGGTGGGGCATTAGAGCAAGGCCAATTTTTTAGGAAGATATACCTTAGGGTCGTCGGGATGTGGCAAAGATGGCGTCGGGAGGCCGCATCTTGGCCACAATACCGTGGGGAGGAAGAAGGTGTCGGAGGCCCTCGTGAGACGGTGCTATCTTAGAAAGAACGGCACGATCGCAGATCGGGACGCGTGGCCAGCAATCGTTCTCCTCCCTCACCGCCGACTACCGCGTGAAAGATGCACCTACACCCCTGCCCCGACCGGGGTTGTCCGGACAGATTTGTGACCATCGGTGAGCAGAGAGAGAGTGTGGCCACCTAGGTCTTGCTTAGATCTGGAGAGCATGAGAGAGTGAAAGAGAGGAACCCTAGTAAAGCAAGCGCTGAGGCTCCTGCTTATATATATAGTGGAGTGATTTTGTCGTAGCAACCGTTATTAAATTGAATACGTGTGGACCACTATTTTCATTTAAAGTTCAAGTAAAAATAAAACTCGATCCATAATGTGCCATCACTTCCAGGTCGCACTATCAAATCACCGCATCTAGGACGCACTGTGTACTGTATTATTCACGTGCGGTCCCCGACCCTCCATCAAGTTGAAAACTAGACTAGTCAACGTGTCAATTGGGATGCCTCTTTGTAAACAAAGGCACTCCTAGCTTCGAAATAAAATAAAATCTACTCCTACATGTACCCTCGAGTGGGTCTAAGAGAAGTAGCGTGTGCGTGCACCACTAATCTTCATGAGAGTACAATATACTACACCCAAAGAACGTTCGCCACAAGAATAATAGTATATGTGTGTGATGTGTGAGTAAAAATAAAAGGTGTGCGACGTCTTTTATTTTTTAGAAGTTCTGAGGGTAGGGTGTGAAGCACACATATGTGTCTGACGTCTACCTACATATAGGCGATGGGTGCGACAGGACTCGGGATAGTCGTGACTTGTGAGGTTGTGTGTGTGCGTGAGAGCGAGGGGGCATGAATCAATGCAATGCATGCGCCCATAAATCATATCTGACAAACGTTCGCCACAAGCCGTTTCCTGACGGACACCGTAAGAAATGTTAGATCGGCATCCAACAATGTCAGTTTTTCCATGGCATTTAACAGGACAACCACTCCTCGGACACACATGAGTGTTAGTACGCTTCTCCCTCCATTCCAAAATGTAGTGCATATTGCTTTATCGAAAACTTAAACCTCGCAAACTTTTACCAAGTTTTCATATACCAACATGCACATATAGAATACCCAATATATATATATATATATATATATATATATATATATATATATATATATATATATATATATATATATATATATATATATATATATATATATATATATATCATTTCATTCATCTTCACGTGGTAAGAGATGGGGGAGGAGTGTACAAAGAAAGACCACCGTCTCACCTGCAACAATGTCAACCATACTTTGGTGTGGAGGAATATCATATGAACTCTATATGATATGATTTTTATAGGAATTTTTCCTTT
>LR738714.1:312492253-312546748 GCA_902687465.1 Secale cereale | reverse complement strand
ATATATATATATATATATATATATATATATCATTTCATTCATCTTCACGTGGTAAGAGATGGGGGAGGAGTGTACAAAGAAAGACCACCGTCTCACCTGCAACAATGTCAACCATACTTTGGTGTGGAGGAATATCATATGAACTCTATATGATATGATTTTTATAGGAATTTTTCCTTTACAGCCAATTGGTTCATAGGAATAGATTCATATACTCCACATTTTAAAGGAAAATAAACATGATATGATTTTTATAGCTTTAGAGCCACTAGGTTCATATGAATGGATTCCTATACTCCCACAATTTCAAAAGAAAATAAACATTACCCTAGATTCAATACAAAAGTTCCTATGATGTGAACCAAATGACATCTTTTTTCCAATTCCTCCTCATAGGAATTAAGATACATGTCATCTCTAGATTCAGTAGAAAAGTTCCTATGATGTGAACCAAATGACATCTCTTTTCCAATACCTACTCATAGGAATTGAGATATAGAGTACATGTCATCTCTTTCCCTACAACTTCCATATATACATCTTCTATTCCTTGATAGCTAGTAAAACCCACTAGCTTTTTTCCTGGACATGCAACTATGGCACATGAACACGTCATGCATGCAAGTATTAAATCACATTGTTTTTGTACTCTATGCATGCAAGAACCACATCATCAATTCGAGCATGTTACTCATAAGTTATTCTTGCATTTGATTTTGTATTGACAATATATGTGTTGGTCACGTGCACACATATGTAGTTCACATTCACATTTTTGTTAGAAATGTCATTCTTTTAACTGCAATTCATTTTTTTTCTGTATTACATTTTCATTTTATATTTATTTTAAGCATGCATTCACTTCCCATTAGTTATAAATGTTTTTAGAGGAAATATTATGCATTATTTCGAGTAGCAAATTTCACGCGGCCGCAGGTTTATCGAAATGCGGGGCCCATGCGTCATTGCATTTTGGTTGAACCTACGTCCACAATTTTTTGTATGTATATCTCCACTGCTCCCCGAACCCAAAATTGTTCCTCGTTCCTGTAAAACCGAGCGGCCCACCCGTATTAAGGCGTCGACTCGAACTCAATCCCTCTCCCGTTTACTATGACGTGGCCCTGCACGCTGTAGTATCCCTACAAAGCCTACCCGCCGCACCCATCATCAGCTTTCTTCAAGAGGACAAGGGAGAAGCAGATTTGTAGTGGAGGATCTTACCCAAGGGCGCCCTAGGTAGCTGCCGCACACATTGTTTCACTTGTGCCCTAGAGTGAAATGATGGTTGCTTCATCTGTCCAGCTTAATGCGGGAAAGGTGAGGCTTTGTGATTTGACCCCACATCACTCATTTACTTCTACTATGCGCTACGACCGGGGTGCCTCCAAGTCCAATTGCTTCTACGAACTGTAATTGGTTGCATCGCACGTGGAACAAGACGGTGGATGAGCCACATGTCGGCAAAGGGGTCCTATAAGTGTGTCACCATTTCGAGTGCGGGCTGACCCTGCTAAATTGCTACGCCAACGGGAGAGGAGCGGCCTACCACTTGGTTTTAATCTTTGAAGAATCCCTACTATATTGATCTAAAAATATATTCTCCAGATTAGTAAGAATGAGGTGATTTTACCGAGCATTGGTCGGGGGAGCATGGCATGTCATGCGGTCCCACATGTCATGATGTACCAAGGTTATGCGCCCCCCTCTTGAGGCAGAACAATGGCGCAAGCACTACGTGATTTTCTTGAAGGTGATGCTGGAGAAGCGGATTTAGCGAAGTGTGAAATAATGGTTGCTTCGTCCGTCTAGGGGAAAGGTGTGGCTTTATGATTTGATATCTCATTTCTCATTACTACTACTGGGCCGCTACGACTGGGGTGTGTCCCCCTTGCTGTTCTGCAATGTTATTTTATGCATGACACGTCGACCTTGTTGCTATATGTCCCACATGTTGGCGAGAGGAAGTACAACATTCAAGAAAGTGAGAATCTCCACTCTTTTAGTACGACATAGGAGTACAAGACATGGCTTGGTTTTTGCTGCTTCGCGCGATCCATCGATACAAACCCGGACAAAGAAAAGGCGAGCATGGATCTTTTCCCGCGCAGTAGGCAGGGGAGTTTGGCATAGTCTGTTCGAGGCAACGAGGTAGGAAGGGAAACAAGAAAATAAAGGTTGAGAGACTTAGTTTTGCAAAAATCTGATTTTACAGAGTACGTACCCACAATGGAGGTAGTAATACTTGCTACTCCCTCCTTTCCGGTATTGGGCTCATCTAAGAACTTTTTTTCGTTTTATACGTCTCAATTGTAATAGTACTTACCATCACATGTTTGGATTTTGAGGTGCATTGAATCACCCGATGGAAGCAGTATGAAGAGAAAACTCACCAATGCATATAAAAGTTCACAAAAATTTCGTGGTCATGCATGCATTCATTGTAATTAATGCATCGGTAAAAATAAGTTTTTGAGAAAAATGAGAGCACTAATTAAGTACTTGTGCAAACTCTGAAATTAACTCCACCACTCACCGTCTACCTTGGTTGGAGAGATTTTGAAATAGAGCCTACACCGAAAAGGAGGGAGTAGTAACATAGCCTAGGGTAGCTTGTTGTAGCACGAGCTCCAAGGAAATTGTTGTAGTACTACTCATAACACTGTACTACTCCTACTACTCTACACTACGAGTACTATGTGGCCATCCAACCTTATCCCGACAGAAGACCGCGGACACCGATTATTCGTTCATATTTAAAAAAAATCACACAACAAAATATCCATGAAAACATGGAAAAATTTCACGGCGAATGAGGGATTTGAATGTGCAGGGAGGGGTGGGGCTGGAAGGGGTTGTTTGGATCTTGCCCGGGGTAGCCAAAATATTGGCGCCACTTTTGTCCACCCGTGCCTTCTCCACCGATGAATGAGGTAGAGCTCAGGTGCTCATCCTACAGCGCGCGCGTGGAAGACGAGCTCACACGAGCTTTGCTTTTTTGGTCCCACCTCGCCACCTGAGTAGGCCGTAGATCGACTGGCGACCCAGAAATTACGCTATCAAACCGTAGTTGCACACATTCTGACTGAAGTAAATATGCCCTAAAGGCAATAATAAAGTTGCTATTTTATATTTCCTTATTCATGATAAATGTTTATTATTCATGCTAGAATTGTATTGATCGGAAACCATGATACATGTGTGAATACATAGACAAACACTGTGTCCCTAGTGAGCCTCTAATTTACTAGCTCATTGATAAAAGATGGTTATGGTTTCCTAACCATGAACATGAGTTGTCATTTTATAACGGGATCTTATCATTAGGAGAATGATGTGATGGACAAGACCCATTCGTTAGCTTAGCATAATGATCGTTCAGTTTATTGCTGTTGCTTTCTCCATGTCAAATACATATTCCTCCGAATATGAGGTTATGCAACTCTCGGATACCGGAGGAATGCCTTGTTGATACGTCCCAAACGTATCCATAATTTTTGCTTGTGACATGCTTGTTTTGCATCATTGTCTCATGTTTATATCAAAGTTTTCTATCTTTTTAGGCATTTATTGGACTAACCTACTAATGGTTGCAAAAGTGCACAATGTTCTTATTTTACACTTTATTGTGTAGGAATTACTTAGAAATTGACAAAAACGCAAAAGAAGTCGTATTGGAGTAGGACTCTGACTTTCCTGAAATCTGTCTGAGAACGATTTTAGAAGATGGTCACGTTCCGGCCAGAAGACGACGTCAAACGGAAAAAGCCTAGTTGCGAAAGTTGTGGGGAATTTCGAGAGGATGCTTCTGGATATAAAATTCGTCCAAATCGGAGTCCGGATGGCTAACAAAAGCCCGTTTTACTGAAGCCCAAAATCTGATGACGGGAATCCGAGAGTCTATATAAAGAGAGGAAACCTAGGTCACCAAGGGCCACGAATTTTCCTCCTCCCAAGCCGCCGTCTTGGAGGGGAGGACTAGCACCATTGCAGCAGCATCCACAAGGAAGAAGGGGGGCCAAGGAGCCGCTGCCCCCTAGGGCCGCCGCCGCCCCAAGGGCCGCCGCCGCCACGGCTGCCGCCGGCCGCCTCCTCCTCTCCGGGCTGCACCTCTCCATCAACACCACCATCAATCTCTTGCTCACCATGGTCATGTGTGAGTAGTCTTCTCCGGGGCTGAGGGCTTGTACGTGTAGCTATGTGGTTATCTCTCTCTCCCATGATGTGATCTTCGTTGTGATCATATGCTATGTTAATCTAGGGTGATCCCATGATATTTCCCCTTCCTCTATGTATTGAATTGATGTACTCACTTGTCTTTATCTAGTATAATCCCTGAGACCAAGGTGACAGTGGTCTATTGGACATGGATTAGAAAAATATTTTCATGAGTGATTTCCTCTTTTGTGTGTTGATTGAAGATTGAGAGTCTCTTGGTGCTTGTCTTTGACTATCCTGGAGATATGTTGTGGTTATTGTGGTACTCTCTTTGGATGGCCGCGGTGACATTGAGAAATCCATAGATTGAGAACTACGAACTTTGAGGTGTGCTTTTGTAGCCCTACATAATTCTCGTCCTCTCTTGACCACAAAGGAATGACCTCCGAGTGCGTCTCCATTGCATGTTTTATGGGAAATATCATGTGATTAGACTATGTCAATGTTGTTGGGAGTTGCCACTAGTGAAAGTATGAAGCCTAGGCCTTGTTTCCACCATTGCAATACCATTTGTGCTCACGTTTACCACTTGTTTGCTTGCAACACTTTTTATTACAGATTATATTACTCTGCTTTGCCACTCCTATCATCCATATTTTACCATCTCTTCGCCGAACTAGTGCACCTATACATCTGACAAGTGTATTAGGTGTGTTGGGGACACAAGAGACTTCTTGTATCTTGATTGCAGGGTTGCTTGAAAGGGGTACGTTCAACCTTCACTTCCCTGAGTTCGATAAACCTTGGGTTACTCACTTAATGGAAATTTGCTGCTGTCCTACAAACCTCTGCTCTTGGAGGCCCAACACTGTCTACAGGAATAGAAGCGTGTAGTAGACATCATGCTATTTCTGGCGCCGTTGCCGGGGAAGTGAGGTAAGTGAAGGTACCTTCTCTAGATCTTGCAATTAAATCTTTTTGTTTCTTGTTTTTATTTCACTAGTTTTGCTTAATGGAAAACAACAAAAATATGAGAGAGCTTTATAAGCTCTACCTTGAACTTGGACATGATGTGTTTGAAGAGAAAATTAAAAAACCTTTGGAACTTTATTATTTGCATAACAATCATGATGGTGGTGATGTTATTAGTATGTTTTTTTTAATATCAATATTGCTAATGACATGGAAAGCTCTAAGCTTGGGGATGACACGTTTGATGAACATGATATTTTTAGTCCCCCAACTTTTGAAGAGAAAATTTACTTTGATGATACTTTGATTCCTATATATGATGATTACAATGATAAATGTGAGATTTTTAGTCCACCTACTATTGAGGATAAAATTTATTATGATTATGATATGCCTCCTAAATATGATGATTACCATGATGGTTATGATTGCTTTACTCTCACTATTCCTAATAAGAAAGATTTTGCTTATATGAAGAGTAATGATACTTTTATGCTTTTGGATCATGGTAACAATGCTTTATGTGATGCTTATATTGTTGAGTTTATTCGTGATCCCACTTAAAATTATTATGAGAAGGGAAGATATGCTTATAGATATTTCAATAATATCAAGTTCCCTCTCTTTATGTTGAAGGTTTTGAAGCTGCACTTGTTTTCCCTTCCTATGCTAGCTGTTTTATGCTTCAATAATTTATTTCTTTACAAGATTCCTATGCATAGGAAGCATGTTAGGCTTAAATGTGTTTGGTATTTGCTTCTTGATGCTCTCTTTTGTTCTTCAACTCTTATTCCTACGAGAGCATCATTAAAGTCTTAAGTCTATCTTTATGGATATAAAGAAAGAGCTCTAGGGAGACAACCCTTGTTATCTTTGCTTTCAGTTTGTTCTTTTAGTTTTTAGTGGTCTTGATGTTTGTTACTACTGTAGCAACACCATTGTATCTTTATTTTTCAGCTTTGTGCCAATTTTAGCCTCTGATTGCAAGAAAGTTCAAAAGTTGTGACATGCTGTCCAGAATACAGATTTTGTCCTTGGAAAGAAAAATTCGAATAAAATCACCAGATCATCTTTTTGATCTGAATTTTTTTGGCAGCGTGCTCTATACAATTGGCTTTCGAGCGTCTGTTCTGAGTTTTTTGATTTGATTTGCAGAAGTGCCCCGAAAAAATTATTTACTACCTGCTGGTCTGTTTTTCACAGATTCTGTCCCGTTTTGCCTTTTCTTCGTTTTGCAAACCTTGAGCTAGCTTTTTCTTTGCAAAAACCTTTTGGCAATCTTGAGAAATAGTAGCTCTTCAAGATTATCCTTATTTCCAGTAGGGAAAAATTATTTTATTGTGGGTACTAACCTCGCTAATCAGATTATGATGAGTTATGTATGAAGGGATTTTTCAAGTGTGCGAGGGAAGATGATAAAAGAATATTCAGGAGGGTCAAACACTCAAGCTTGGGGATGCCCCCGTGCACCCCCAAGAAATATTCAAGAAGACTCAAGCGTCTAAGCTTGGGGATGCCCCCATGCATCCCCTTCTCCATCAACAATTATCAGTTCGTCTTTTGTTCCACTATAATTATCACTTCATGTGTTATGTGCTATGCTTGGAGCGTCTTGCTCTTTTCTTTTTAGTTTTGTTTTGTTTTCTTTGCTGGTTTTAAATAAGTTGCATCTGATCATTCTTGTTTGGGAGAGAGACACGCTCCGCTTTTTCATGAAACACTCATGTTCTTCACTTATATCTTTTTGAGTGTTTTAGCTACCTTGTTATATGCTTCTAGCTCTTGTTTTTCTTTCATATCTTCTTCAGAGCTATTAGTTCTTTTATAGAAAGTACTCTCTTGCTTCACTTATATCTTTTTGGAGAGTTGATTGGTTTAATTGCTAAATAATATGTTGGTAAAGTAAATGCCAAGTGTGGCTGTGGTGCAAAGAATAAAAAGCTTGCATAGTCTTGAAGATCATTGAGTAATTTGATCCCTATCAATTGTTTTGAGAAATTAAGTAGTCATGTCTAAACATGGAGATCATTTAATGAAGTTTTATTAGTGAAGAAATACCTTTGAAGTTTGCAATTGTTATTTTTTCACCATTGGTAGTTTTAAAGTTCTTGTTCTCTTTTTAGAAGTAAGATGGTTGGCAAGGAAGACAGTGTAGAAGTCTTATAATTATGCTGAAAGGATGTTATAATTCTCTTGTACCGGTTAACATGTGCTTGCTAAAAACTTGCTAAACCAAAAACTCTGTACTGAGCGGGAATGCTGCTCGTGCATCCAAATTCCATAGCCAAAATTCTGCCATATGTGTCCATCATACCTACCTATGCATGGTATTTAATAGCCATTCCAAGTAAATTGCTCATGTGCTACCTTTAAAACCTTCAAAATTTATCCTTATTTGTGTCTCTGTTTTAGCTCATGAGGAAGTGGTAGATAGTTCATTATTACTTGTGTTGGACAAAACGACCCCTGACGTGCATGAATAATGTGCATGTCCTTAATTTTGCAAAAAGAGCTGGCAAAAGGGTATGCCCAGCCCACTTTACATGTCATCAATATCAATATCAAAAACCTCCTTCACACATCGTACCTGAGAAATCAGACAAACTTTGGCTAGTGATAAACAAAGGAGAAAGGGGAGTGTTATCATTCCTCTATGGGAGCCGCTCTTAAGTTCTGTTTGGCATGAGTAGTAGTGCATTGTTTATTACTATTCGTTGACATAAGCATACATCTCTCAAAATTGCTTTTATATCTCTATGTTTTCAAAAATAAAAAGCTCTAGCACATGAGTAATCCTTGCTTCCCTCTGCGAAGGGCCTATCTTTTACTTTTAAATGTTGAGTCAGTTTTCCTATGTTCTAATCTTCTTCCTCCACCATAAGCAAGCATCTAATGTTAACCCTGGGTTCAAGTTGATTATGTTCAAAATTTCTGCTTAGTTATATATAATCCTTGTGCATTGAACTTATCCATGAGATAAAATGTTGAAAAGTGGAAAGCATTGCTGAAACTTTATCTTCCTTTTGTGTTAACTAGAGTGCTATTGATGAGAGAACTCCTTTGGGGCTAACAGTTGTGCTTAACTTTATAGTTTCATGTCTTCAATTGTACTATTCATGAAAAGAATTTACTTAGATGATCACTTGGTTATCCATTGTTTACTTGCTTCCAACTATAGACAATCGGTTTGGTTCACTTTATTTCAGTTCATGTGCTTTACTATATTACTTGATCAAGATTGTGTTAGTAGCATGTCACCTCAAAAATTATCTATGTTATCATTCTACCTACTCGAGGACGAGTAGGAATTAAGCTTGGGGATGTTGATACGTCCCAAACATATCCATAATTTTTGCTTGTGACATGCTTTTTTGCATCATTGTCTCATGTTTATATCAAAGTTTTCTATCTTTTTAGGCATTTATTGGACTAACCTACTAATGGTTGCAAAAGTGCACAATGTTCTTGTTTTACACTTTATTGTGTAGGAATTATTTGGAAATTGACAAAAACGCAAAAGGAGTCGTATTGGAGTAGGACTCTGACTTTCCTGAAATCTGTCTGAGAACGTTTTTAGAAGATGGTCACGTTCCGGCCCGAAGACGACGTCAAACGGAAAAAGCCTAGTTGCGAAAGTTGTGGAGAATTTCGAGGGGATGCTTCCGGATATGAAATTCGTCCAAATCGGAGTCCGGACGGCCGACAAAAGCCCGTTTTACTGAAGCCCAAAATCTGATGACGGGAATCCGAGAGTCTATATAAAGAGAGGAAACCTAGGTCACCAAGGACCACGAATTTTCCTCCTCCCAAGCCGCCATCTTGGAGGGGAGGACCAGCACCATTGCAGCACCATCCACAAGGAAGAAGGGGGGCCAAGGAGCCGCTTCCCCCTAGGGCCGCCGCCGCCCCAAGGGCCGCCGCCGCCCCGAAGGGCTGCCGCCGCCGCCACGGCTGCCGTCGGCCGCCTCCTCCTCTCCGGGCTGCACCTCTCCATCAACACCACCATCAATCTCTTGCTCACCATGGTCATGTGTGAGTAGTCTTCTCCAGGGCTGAGGGCTTGTATGTTTAGCTATGTGGTTATCTCTCTCTCCCATGATGTGATCTTCGTTGTGATCATAGGCTATGTTAATCTAGGGTGACCCCATGATATTTCCCCTTCCTCTATGTATTGAATTGATGTACTCACTTGTCTTTATCTAGTATAATCCCCGAGACCAAGGTGACAGCGGTCTATTGGACATGGATTAGAAGAATATTTTCATGAGTGATTTCCTCTTTTGTGTGTTGATTGAAGATTGAGAGTCTCTTGGTGCTTGTCTTTGACTATCCTGGAGATATGTTGTGGTGATTGTGGTACTCTCTTTGGATGGCCGTGGTGACATTGGGAAATCCATAGATTGAGAACTACGAACTTTGAGGTGTGCTTTTGTAGCCCTACATAATTCTCGTCCTCTCTTGACCACAAAGGAATGACCTCCGAGTGCGTCTCCATTGCATGTTTTATGGGAAATATCGTGTGATTAGACTATGTCAATGTTGTTGGGAGTTGCCACTAGTGAAAGTATGAAGCCTAGGCCTTGTTTCCACCATTGCAATACCATTTATGCTCACGTTTACCACTTGTTTGCTTGCTGCACTTTTTATTAAAGATTTATATTACTCTGCTTTGCCACTCCTATCATCCATATTTTACCATCTCTTCGCCGAACTAGTGCACCTATACATCTGACAAGTGTATTAGGTGTGTTGGGGACACAAGAGACTTCTTGTATCTTGATTGCAGGGTTGCTTGAAAGGGGTACGTTCAACCTCCACTTCCCTGAGTTCAATAAACCTTGGGTTACTTACTTAAGGGAAATTTGCTGCTGTCCTACAAACCTCTACTCTTGGAGGCCCAACACTGTCTATAGGAATAGAAGCATGTAGTAGACATCACTTGTGTGCTATCAAACGTCACAACGTAACTGGGTGATTATAAATATGCTCTACAGGTATCTCCGAAGGTGTTTGTTGAGTTGGCATAGATCGAGATTAGGATTTTTCACTCTGAGTATCAGAGAGGTATCTTTGGGCCCTCTCAGTAATACACATCATAAGCCTTGCAAGCAAATGACTAATGAGTTAGCCTCAGGATGACGTATTACAGAACGAGTAAAGAGACTTTCCGGGAACGAAATTGAACTAGGTATGAAGATACCGACGATTGAATCTCGGGCAAGTAACATACCGATGGACAAAGAGAATAAACGTGTGTTGTCATAACAATTCAACTGATAAAGATATTTGTAGAATATGTAGGATCCAATATGAGCATCCAGGTTTCGCTATTGGTTATTGACCAGAGAAGTGTCTCGGTCATGTCTACATAGTTCTCGAACCCGTAGGGTCCGCACGCTTAACATTCGATGACGATATTGTATTATATGAGTTATGTGATTTGGTGACTTAATGTTGGTCAGTGTCCCAGATGAGATCACGGACATGAGGAGGAGTCTCGAAATGTCGAGAGATAAAGATTGATATATAGGACGACATTATTCGGACATCGTAAGTGTTCCGAAGTGTATCGGGTAATTATCGAAGTACCTGGGGGGTTACCGGAACCCCCGTGGCTGTATATGGGCCATATGGGCCATAAGAGGGGTGCACACTAGCCAACAAGGGGCGAACCGCCCCCCTTAGGCATGTGGCCGAATTGGAGAAGGAACAAGGGGGGTTTGGCCCCCCTTCCTTTCTCTCTTCCTCCTTCCTTCTTCCCCATCTAGAATATGGTAAGGGGGCAAATTGGGTATTACCCCAAATAGGATTTGGCTACTTGGGGCGCCCCTTCGCTGCCTCTTCTCCCCTCCAACCTATATATATGTCGGGAGGGGGGCGCCTAGAACACACTACATCAATTGTTATCCATGTGCAGCGCCCCCCTTCATAGTTTACTCCCACGGTCCTATCTTCGTAGTGCTTAGGCGAAGCCCTGCGTGGATCACATCACCGTCACCGTCACTACGCCGTCATGCTTATGAAACTCATCTACTTCCTAGACATCTTGCAGGATCAAGAGGACGAGGGACGTCATCTAGCTGAACATGTGTATAACTCGGAGGTGTCGTACGTTTGGTGCTTGATCTGTCGGAGCTATAAGAAGTTCGACTACATCAACTGCGTTGTAAAATGCTTTTGCTTTCGGTCTACGAGGGTATGTATACACACTCTCCCCTCTCGTTGCCATGCATCTCCTAGATAGATCTCGCATGAGCGTAGGATTTTTTTGGAAATGCATGCTATGTTTCCCAACAGTGGTATCATGAGCCAGGTCTATGCGTAGATGATATTCACGAGTAGAGCACAAAGAGTTGTGGGCGGTGATAGTCATAATGCTTACCACCAACGTCTTATTTTGATTCGACAATATTGCGGGATGAAGCAGCCTGGACCAACCTTACATGACCGCCCTCATGAGACCGGTTCCACCAACAGACATGCAACTAGTTTTGCATAAAGGTGGCTGGCGGGTGTCTATTTCTCCTACTTTAGTTGAATCTAATTTAACCGCGGTCGGTCTTTGGAGAAGGTTAAAACAACAAACTAGACGAAACAACGTTATGGTTTTGATGCGTAGGTAAGAATGGTTCTTGCTAGAAGCCCGTAGCAGCCACATAAAACTTGGAACAACAAAGTAGAGGACGTCTAACTTGTTTTTGCACGGCATGTTGTGATGTGATATGGTCAAGACGTGATGAGTTATGTGTTATTGTATGAGATGATTATATTTTCTAAATTATCGGCAACCGACAGGAGCCTTATAGTTGTCTCTTTATTGTATGAAATGCAAGGACCATGTAATTGCTTTACTTTATCGCTATGAGTTAGCAATAGTTGTAGAAGAAATAGTTGGCGAGACAACCACGATGCTACGATGGAGATTAAGGTGTCAAGCCGGTGAAGATGGAGTTCATGACGATGCTTTGGAGATGGAGACCAAAAGCACAAGATGATGATGGCCATATCATGTCACATATTTTGATTGCATGTGACGTTTTATCTTTTATGCATCTTATTTTGCTTAGTACGACGATAGCATTATAAGATGATCCCTTAACTAAATTTCAAGGTAAAAGTGTTCTCCCTGAGTATGCACCATTGCTACAGTTCGACGTGTTGAGACACCACATGATGATCAGGTGTGATAGACTCTATGTTCACATACAACAGGTGCAAGATAGTTTTGCACAGCGGAATACTCGAGTTAAACTTGACGAGCCTAGCATGTACATACATGGCCTCTGAACACTTGCGACCGAAAGGTCGAAAGTGAATCATATAATAGATATGATCAACATAGAGATGTTCACCATTGATGACTACTCCATCTCACGTGATGATCGGACATGGTTTAGTCGATTTGGATCACGTATAATTTTGATGACTTGAGGGAAGTCTATATAAGTGGGAGTTCTTAAGTAGGTTGATCAATTGAACTTAATTTATCATGAACTTAGTCCTGATAGTATTTGCATATCTATGTTGTATATCAATGGCCCGTGCTATCGTTCCTCTGAGATTTAATGCGTTCCTAGAGAAAGCTAAGTTGAATGAGGATGGTAGCAACTACAAGGAGTGGATCCGTAAATTGAGGATTATCCTCATTGCTACACTGAAGAATTATGTCCTTGATGCACCGCTAGGTGAAAGGCTTGCTGCAAGAGCAGATGTTGATGTTTTGGACGTCTGGCAAGCTCGGTCTGATGACTACTCGATAGTTCAGTGTGCCATGCTTTACGACTTAGAATCGGGACTTCAAAGACGTTTTGAACGTCATGGAGCATATGAGATGTTCCAAGAGTTGAAGTTAATATTTCAAGCAAATGCCCGAGTTGAGAGATATGAAGTCTCCAACAAGTTCTATGGCTGCAAGATGGAGGAGAACGGTTCTATCAGTGAACACATACTCAGAATGTCTGGATATCATAATCACTTGACTAACCAGGGAGTTAATATTCCAGATGATAGTGTTATTGACAGAGTTCTCCAATCATTGCCACCAAGCGACAAAAGGCTTTGTGATGAACTCTAATATGCAAGGGATGGAGAAGACAATTCTCGAGCTCTTCGCAATGCTCAAAGATGCGGAGGTAGAAATCAAGAAGGAGCATCAAGTGTTGATGGTTAACAAGACCACTAGTTTCAAGAAAAAGGGCAAGGGAAAGAAAGGAAAATTGAAGAAGAATGGAAAGCAAGTTGCCACTCCCGGGAAGAAGCCCAAAGTAGGACCCAAGCCTAAAACTGAGTGCTTCTACTGCAAAGGGACTGGTCACTTGAAGCAGAACTTCCCCAAGTGTTTGGCAGATAAGAAGGATGGAAAAGTGAACAAAGGTATATTTGATATACATTTTATCGATGTGTACCTTACTAATGCTCGTAGTAGCATCTGTGTATTTGATACTGGTTTGGTTGCTTATATTTGTAACTCGAAACAGGAGCTACGGATTAAACCATGATTGGTTAACGACGAGTAGACGATGCGCGTGGGAAATGGTTCCAAGGTTGATGTCATCGCTGTCGGCATGCTACCTCTACATCTACCTTCGGGATTAGTTCCAGACCTAAATAATTGTTATTTTGTGCCAGTGTTGAGCATGAACATTATATCTGGATAATATTTAGTGCGAGACGGTTATTCATTTAAATCCGAGAATAATGGTTGTTCTATTTATATGAGTAATATCTTTTATGGTCATGCACCCTTGAAAAGTAGTCTATTTTTGTTGAATCTCGATCGTAGTGACACACATATTCATAATATTGATGCCAAAAGATGCAAAATCGATAATGATAGTGCAACATACTTGTAGCTGCAGTTTGGGTCATGTTGGTGTAAAGCGCATGAAGAAACTCCATGCTAATGGGCTTTTGGAATCACTTGAATATGAATCATTTGATACTTGCGAACCATGCCTGATGGGCAAGATGACTAAAACTCTGTTCTTCGGAACAATGGAGGGAGCTAATGACTTATTGGAAATAGTACATATCGATGTACGCGGTCCAATGAGTGTTGAAGCACGCATCAGGTATCAATATTTTCTCACCTTCAAAGATGATTGTAGTATATATGGGTATATCTAATTAATGAAACACAAGTATGGAATATTTAAAAAGTTCAAAGAATTTTAGAGTGAAGTAGAGAATCATCGTAACAAGAAAAAAAACTACGATCCGATCGTGGAGACGAATATTTGACTTACGAGTTTGGTCTTCATTTGAAACAATGTGGAATAGTTTCACAACTGACGCCACCTGGAACACCACAGCGTAATGGTATGTCAGAACATCGTAACCATACTGTATTGGATATGGTGCATTCTATGACGTCTCTTACCGATTTGCCTTTATCATTTTGGGGTTATGCATTAGAGACAACTGCATTCACGTTAAATAGGGCACCATCGAAATCCGTTGATACGACACTGTATGAACTGTGGTTTGGAAAGAAACCAAAGTTGTTGTTTCTTAAAGTTTGGGGTTTCGATGCTTAGGCGAAAAAGTTTCAACTTGATAAGATAGAACCCAAATCGAAGAAGTGCGTCTTCATAGGATACTCAAAAGAAACTGTTGGGTGCACGTTCTACCATGGATCTGAAGGCAAGAATTTGTTGCTAAGAATGGATCCTTTCTAGAGAAGGAGTTTCTCTCGAAAGAAGTGAGTTGGGGAAACTAGAATTTGATGAGGTAGTTGTACCTTCGCTCGAATTGGAAAGTAGATCATCAGAGAACACCATTCCGTGATACCTACACCAAGTAGAGAAGAAGTTGATGATAAAGATCATGAAACATCGGATCAAGTTACTATGGAACCTCGAAGGTCGACCAGAACATGTACCGCACCAGAGTGGTCTGGTAACCCTGTCCGGGAAGTCATGTTGTTAGACAACGGCGAACCTTCAAACTAAAAAGAAGCTATGATGAGCCTAGATTCTGATAAATGGCTTGAGGCCATGAAATCTGAGATAGGATCCATGTATGAGAACAAAGTGTGGACTTTGGTTGACTTGCCTGATGATCGGCGAACCATAGAGAATAAATGGATGGTCAAGAAGAAGACTAACCCTGATGGTAATGTTACTGTCTACAATGCTCGAGTTGTCACAAAAGGTTTTCGACAAGTTCAAGGAGTTAACTACAATGAGACTTTCTCACCCGTAGCGATGCTTTAGTCTGTCCGAATCATGTTAGCAATTGCCACATTTTATGAAATATAGCAAATGGATGTGAAAACAACATTCCTTTAAAGAAATTCTGAAAGAAGAGTTGTATATGATGCAACCAAAAGGTTTTGTCGATCCTAAAGGCGCTAACAAAGTGTGCAAGCTCCAGCGATGTACCACCCAAGATGCGACAATATCTCCTATGTGTAGAGGCACGACTTAGAGGCATAATCGCATTTTGGTATGATCGCAAAATGGTCATCTTCACACACTCCCATATAAAAGAACACAGGAAAAAAAATACATAGTTGGCTTACAATCGCCACTTCACACATTTCATAAATAAGTCATACATTCATCCAAGTACAATCATGGTCCTACTACGGACAAATCCAAATGAAAGAAGATAACCACCCACTAGGCCCGATCGGCCCTAGTAGGAACCACTACTGATTGTCGGGAAACGTCATGTACATATGCCCTTGTTCCTCATCGAACTCCCACTTGAGTTCCTGGCCATCAACTGAATCGTACTCGGTTGTACCTGCACCCGAGTTTGTAGGAAATTGTGAGTCACGAGGACTCAGCAATCCCATTCCCGCCTATCAAAACTATCAAAGCCTTTGGGCAAGGAGAAGTGTATAAGTGGGCTACTGATAGCAAGCGCTAAGCATAGATGATGTGGCTAGCTTACGTATCATCAGAGCGAGAAGAGAAGTGAAAGCCACCAGTCATTGTTGGGGAAACGACACCTATGGGATCACTGGAATCCCTTCTACGGTTGACAGGCGCGGGGTTGCGTAAAGAGCGGGTCTAGGAGTCAGCACAAGGAGCATTTACCTAGTTTCGAGCCGCAAAGATGCGTAATACCCTAGTCCTGCTTTGATGTGTATTTGAGTGTTCTTGAGCTTCTTGAACTAGCTACTGTATGTGTCTAGTCCAAAAGATCCGAATCCTTCTCCAGTATGCCTCGGGCCTCCTTTTATAGTCAAAAGGGGCTGCCACACTGGCACACGGGAGGTGGAAAGGTATACAGTGTACAAGCTTATCTCATGCCATTACGGGACAAGACACATTAAATGCGCTACTTAGGTGTCCACTTGCTTTATCGGGGACGAGAACGAGGCCCGTCCCGTCTGCTGCCGCTCCTTCTGGTTGCGACGCGCGTCCGGGCCAATGGGGCAGGCAGCTGAGATGGCGTGGTGGTAGGGTCTTCACGAAGATCTGCATGCCACCACGCAGGTGCTTGACTAATTGGGTCAGGAACCACGTACTTCCACGTGGGTACTTGCCTGAGCTAGTGAGTCGGCTATCGAGCCGAGGCGACGGTGGGGCGGCAAGGGCCTACCGCGGTCTTGCGTATGTTCCCGGCAAGGGTATTGCCAGCACCTTTGTGAGCGCCTTCGGCAAGAGTCTTGCCGGGGCTTCGGGGGTGTCTTTGTCAAGGAGCCTTGACGGGGCCGCGTGGGCATCCTCGGCAAGGAGCCTTGTGGTCGTCTTGTCTTCTGGTTCTCATCTTAGGATTCGTAGACCCTTTGTCTTCACAAAGACCTGCACGCCATCACGTAGGCGCTTCCTGAGCCTTGGTTCCAACATTGTCGACGGTGTCGGAGCTCCTAGGCTCAAGGGTGGCTGCAACGGAGGCGTTGGGTGAGTTGCCCCGGCAAGGGTTCTTGCCGAGGGCGTGCAGGCCGCCCCAACAATGGTCTTGTCGGGGGAAGCCTATCTTCTTGCTTGGCCTTCTTGCACCACTGTCTTGGTGATGCTCTGGTAATCTTGGTGCTTCGGTTTCCCTCCTCTGCCTTGTTAGGCGTGGCCGCGGGCGTGGATCTGACTGCCCGTGCACAAGTAAGGCGTACAAAGGAGAACCCCTACTTTTATACACCGACAGTCATGAACTAAATCATGATCACTAAAGGATCCTGTCTACCTATGAGTCATCCATAACCCAGCCGTGTTATCTTCCTGAACTCCCTCGAAAAGAGACCATCACGACTATTCACACGGTAGTGTATTATGTTTGAGTTGTTGTGTCAAGTTATCTACAACCGAATATTAACAAATTCCAATCTGCCACATAACCGTGGGCACGGCTTTCAAAAGATCATAACCCTGCAGGGGTGTCCCAACTTAGCCCATCACAAGCTCATGATCAGCGGAGTAACAACTCCATGTTGGGAAGGCCCGAGTATTCTCGGAATCCTGTGCACAAGATATTTCGACAATAGCAAAACTAATCCAGTAAGACCTCCCGACGTGTCGACACCCTGATAGGAGCTGCACGTATCTCGTCTCAGGCCACATCGGATAAGCTAAGCGTACAAGTTGCCAAGGGGCGGCCCTGCACGGTGGTCTAGTTTGGACCAACACTCAGAACGAGCACTGGCCCGGGGGGTTGATTAAATAATCCTCGGGTTTGCAACTCCCTCACAATTTTTTAGTTATTAGGCAAATGTTAAAACCAAGGTTGGGCCTTGCTGGAAAAGCTTTACACAAAGCGAATTATCGAGAGGGGCCCATAAACCCCAACAGTATTAGGAACGCAAAATCAAGGAACTTAACACCGGTTTATTGCCAAGTATATAAGGTGCATTAACTTAAAATAGAGATATTGTGTTATCCCAAAAGTCAAATCCTCATGGAGAAAACTTCAACTTCACCTACAACTAACTAAGCTATAAGAGGGGCTTGAGCAAAAGCGTAACTTAGCCAAACTACGGCTTGCTAGGAAGGTAGTTAGAGGTTTCATGGCAAGGTAGGGGCTGACATGCAAAAGGATAGGTATCGCAACAAGCAATAGAGCGAGGCAACTAGCATAGCAACAATAGAGGTGATATCAAGAATGGTCATCTTACCTGTTATCTCCTCGGTAGGATCGTAAACTTGCTCTTCGTAATCGCACTCAACCGGTGTCTCGACCTCGGACTCGAACTCATCTCCCCGGGCTACCCAAAGTAAACAAGCATCCACATAAACACACATGACAAGAAAAGGAACACATGCTATATGCATGATGCATATGAATGCAATAACAAAGCTACGGTGCTATCGGTATGGAAGGATATGGTGTCGGGAAGGCACGGTGTGTGAAAGATGGATGTAGGGAAGCTCTTGGCAAACCAAGTATGCCACTGGATAGATAGGACGATTACGGTTGAATTTTTTTATAAATATAACAGGAAACAGATGCACGGTCTGCAAATGACACCCACAACAAGATGCAATGCAAAACTGTTGAAAACAACAACTTGGCAACTTTAGAGCAAAGTTTAAATATGCTACAACATTCTAACATAAGAAATAAAAGCATGGCTGTGAAATAGACATGTTTATCTACAAATATGAACAACTAAAACCATCTAACACTTACTAGAGCTTGATTAACACAGCAGGTCAAGATTGCAAAAGATAAGAATTTTCCGACTTAGCAAAATTTATAGGGCATGGCAGAAAGCAGAATTGTGAAGCAAGTTTATAGCCCTCAAACCGAAAGCTACAACAACCTATCATGGCATGGAAAGGATGGCATCACATAGCAATATGCATACAACAATAGTCCCCCACTTAGAATGACTAGATGTTCATGGAGCAAATTCTTGAATCAACATAACATGGCATCATGATTATAACTGTCCCAGACTTAGTGAAAATTCACAAGGAAGAAAACTAACATCATGAAGGCATGTTTACAAGCTTGTTACACTCTACTCATAGCAATTCATGGCTTGTGGAGTATATTGGCAGAAACTAGACATGATGTAGATCATGTTCATGTGCAAAAATAACCCCAAAGCATAAATGGATTAAATTGCACAAAAATAACAAAATGCCATATGCAGCAAAAATGACATGTTTGCGAACTTGCTCCAATGCAAAAACTTATGCCACCACTGGAGTTCTTGAATTTTAATAGCCCAATAACATATATAATATGTTGAGAGAGAGGATGACAGGTGGGTCCTGCCTGTCAGTGACACTGACTGGTGGGGCCTATGGTCCCACGTGGCAGAGAGAGAGAAGGGGAGGTGGTGTGGCTGACGAGTGGGGTCGGCTGCCTGAGAGGCTGACCCATGGGTCCAGCTTGGTAGGGTGGCGCTGGCGAGTAGGGGAAGCAGAGTAGCTGTCGGCGGCGATAGAGCGTGGCGGAGGACTCGCCAGAGTTGCCTCCGGTGGCCAAACAGGGCTGCAGAGATGTGTAACGGGACCAGGAGAGAATCCCGCACACACACGTGCAACAGACCGTGCCAGACGACTACGGAATCGACGAAGGCGACGAGCTGCAGAAGGGGAACGGCGGAGAGGAGCTCGGACTCCACGCTACAGAGGCCTAGGCAGCGCGGCAAGCACACAGAACGACTCTACGAGGTACGGCAATCACGATGGTAGCAATGGGAAGGGCTAAGGGGTCCAGAGAACTTGACGGCGACGAGGTCCAAACGCGACGGATTCAAGCGGACGGCGAACTCATGGCTAGAGCATGCAAATGAGGGGGACAGTAGTCGGGGCGGTGCGTGAGCTCACCATGGACACGCTCGCGTGATCGGGACGACGGGATGAGGACGGGGTCGACAGCGAAGGCGATCAAACAGCTACGGTGGCCGGAGTCGAAGGCGAGCAAGAAGAAGACATAGATGAGGCCCTCGGCTCCAAGTAATCGACGTAGTGGAAGTAGTCGACCTCGAGGAAGACGACATGGTTGGCGAGGCAGAGGACGACGGAGTGCACGCCGGCGACGAGCTCGCGCTCTCTAATGCATTCGGGTAACGGTGCAGGTGGAAGATCTGGTGGCCGGAGCACACCTGGAGGGCAGGAAGGAGGAATAGGGAACCCTAGGTGAGGCGGACGACACATGGAGGGGCTTTAAAGTGGTCCAGGGCAACGGATACGCGCGACGGCGAGCTCGTCCGCGGTCCCCATGGCGACGACAAGACAAGGACAAAAAGGTAGGTGCGTTCGACAGTGCAGTCGCTGACGTGCGGGCCCAACCTGACCACGTGGACGCAAGGCAGAGGGGGGCGAGCGGGTGCGTGGGTGAGAAAGGGAGAGAGGGACGCGCGCCGGGCTGGTCTTGGGCTGTGGGTGCGGGGGTTGCTGGCCTGCGCCTTGGGCTGAGGCCCAGTTAGTGCAGTGGGTTGTGCCTGCTGCTACTCCTCGTTTTTTTTCTTTTCTTAGACAGAAAAAATAATGAAAGAAAATCCTAGAAGAGAAGGAGAGGGTTATGAGAGATATAAAAATATCCTCATGATCCAGGAATTTCGCACTATTTAGAGGCAGAAAAATAAATCATGTTTAAATTTGGTTCAAACTTCATGCATTTTTGAACCTAACCAAAATAAGTCCAAATGGCAGCAAACTTGGCAGAGATATTTAAAACAAGATACAAGATTTATGAGGCAAAGATGGACATTTCTTGAAGCTAGCAAGATGACTTGCCATAAGAACTAAGAAAGGGATAGTTTTAAGGGAAAAAGGGGGTAGGGTCCATGGTTCTCAAATGATCCATGCAACAAGACAACATGCATGCTACCTTACTCTAATTATATGAACATCATGATATGAACACCACACAATGCCTCATGATATGGACATGATATGAACATGATAGGATGCAAAATGCAATAGGCACCAAAGCAACATGATATGACAAAGTAATAATGAGCCAAGCAAAACAAAAGAAGCAAAGGAAGGACCCACAAGGAATTGGATGAGGACAAGTTGAATATATTGCCAAATTGGGAAAGTGTTACATCTAGGGCATTACAACACTCCCCACTATGAAAAGATCTCGTCCCGAGATCTAGGACTGAAAGAACTCAAGATATTCGGAACGGAGGTGATCCTCGCGTTCCCATGTAGCTTCTCAATCGGTATGGTGTGACCACTTCACTTTCAGGAATTTGATTGACTTGTTGCGAGTCATGCACTTGGTCTCTTCAAGGATAGCAACGGGGTGCTAATTATAAAACAAGTTGGCTTGAAGATTAATTTCTTCGAAGGCGACAGTGCGCTCACGCATCTTGAAGCACTTGCGGAGTTGTGACACGTGGAACACGTCATGCATGTTGGAGAAGTTTGGAGGAAGCTCGAGTTGGTAGGCGAGGTCGCCTTTTTTCCCAACAATCTTGAAAGGGCCCACGTATCTTGGAGCTAGCTTTCCCTTGATACCGAACCTCTGAGTGCCCTTCATAGGAGAAACACGGAGATACACATGGTCTCCTATGTCGAAAGCCAAGTCACGATACTTGCCGTCATAGTAGCTCTTTTGGCGCGATTGCGCGGCCTTTAGATTCTCACGTATGACTTTGCACATTTCTTCGGCCACTTAGATCAAATCATTGTCAAGGAGTTGACCTTCACCAGCCTCAGACTAGTTGAGAGGGGTACGACACTTTCTGCCATAGAGAATTTCAAATGGTGCTTTACCTGAACTTGCTTGGAAGCTGTTGTTGTAGGAGAACTCGGCAAATGGAAGACACTCTTCCCGTTTCATACCGAAGGAGATGAAACATGCCCCGAGCATATCTTCGAGTATTTGGTTCACCCTCTCGACTTGACCACTGGTCTGAGGATGGAAAGCTATGCTGAAGCAAATCTTGGTTCCCATAGCTGACTGGAAAGAATCCCAGAATTTGGAAGTGAACATGCTTCCACGATCTGAGGAGATTACTTGAGGGATGCCATGCAAAGAGACAATTCTGGAGGTGTACAACTCTGCTAGTTGGGCTGCGTTGATAGATTCCTTGACTAGAAGAAAATGAGCCCCTTTTGTGAGCTTATCAATCACCACAAAGATAGCATCGTTTCCTCACACGAACTTGGCAAAGGTTGGAGAAGTCCAGCTGGATGTTGATGCTCTGCTTTGACTCTGCAGCAGACATCACACTCGTTGATGAATTGAGCAATTTATCTTTTCATGCGAGTCCACCAATAGGATTGCTTGAGGTCATGATACATCTTGGAGCTGCCTAGATGTATCGAGAGAAGGGAATTATGAGCCTTGTTCATTATGAGCTTCCGTAGGTCACCTTTTGGAACCACAATCCAGTCCTCAAAGAATAAGGTGTCTTTGTCATCAATGCGGTAGCACTTGTACTTTGGAGTACCATTGGCAATACCATGCTTCACTTTCTTCACCATAGCATCAAGAAGTTGAGCTTTACAGATCTGATCTTCCAAGCTAGGAGCGACTTGAAGGTTGGCAAGGAATCCTTGCGGAACAACTTGAAGGTTGAGTTTCCGGAATGCTTCACAGAGATCCGGTTGGAACGGTTTGAGGATGAGACTGTTGCAATAAGCCTTTCTTCTCAAGGCATCTGCAATCACGTTGGCCTTGCCAGGAGTGTGCTCGATGCTTGGGTTGTACTCTTGAATCATTTTGACCCAACGAGTCTGACGGAGGTTGAGGTTTGGTTGTGTGAAGATATACTTCAAGCTCTTGTGGTCGGTGAAGATGTCAACCTGTCTGCCCAACAAGAGGTGTCTCCATGTGATCAAGGCATGGACAACTGCCGCCAACTCAAGATCGCGAGTAGGATAGTTCTTCTCGTTTGGCTTGAGCTATCGAGAAGTGTATGCCACAATCTTCTTCTCTTGCATAAGGACACCACCCAAACCTTGCAAAGAGGTATCGCAAAACACTTGGCATGGTTTGGATTCAACATGAGGAGTTAAGACCAGAGTGGAAACAAGCTTGTCTCTGAGTGTATTGAATGCTACATCACACTCATGAGTCGAAGAATACTTGACATTCTTTTGCAACAGGTTAGATAGAGGCTTGGCAATCTTGGAGAAGTTCTCGACGAACCTTCTGAAATAGCTTGCAAGGCCGAGGAAGCTTCGGAGTTGCTTGACGTTTTGAGAAGGTTCCCACATAACAATAGCTTCAACCTTCTCGGGGTTAACTGAAATGCCCTTGGCAGAGATATTGTGACCCAGATAGAGAACTTCATCAAGCCAGAATTCAAACTTTGAGAATTTCGCATAAAAGCGGTGCTCTCTGAGCCTGTCGAGCACCAAACGGAGGTTCTTGGCGTCATCTTTTTTAGTCTTAGAGAATACCAAGATATCTTTGAGGTAGATGAGAACAAATTCATATGTGTAGGGGTTGAATATGAAGTGCATCATCCGAGAGAAGGTGGGAGGTGAATTTGCAGGCCGGAAGGACATGACTGTGTACTCGTAGGAGCCGAAACTTGTTCTAAATGCAGTCTTGGGAATATCTTGCTCACGGATACGAATTTGGTGGCAGCCCATTCGAAGATCAAGCTTCGAGAAAACCTTGGCTCCTTTGAGCTGCTCGAACAGTTCCTTGCTATTGGGAAGTGGGTACTTATTCTTGATTGTCTTTTTGTTCAATGGACGGTAATCGACGCAAAGCCACTCCGTGCCATCCTTCTTCTTGACAAACATAACTCCACAACCCCAAGGAGAAGAACTCGGTCTAATCAAACCAAAGAATTCTTGCTCGTCGAGTTGCTTCTTCATTTCCTTCAACTCTTTAGGAGAAAGTTTGTATGGATGCCGATAGACTGGCGCCGTACTAGGTTCAAGTTCAATGACGAATTCAACTGGACGGTTGGGAGGCATCCCGAGCAATTCTTCAGGAGATACGTCTTCATATTCGCAAACCACCGGAATCTGAGATATGGCATTAATCTCGCCCTTGTCATTGAGAGAGAATAGCCTGATTGTGTTATCTCGAGCTGCGAAGATAATCACGTCTTCAGAAGGATGAGTTAGATTGACCTCTTTATTATCACAATTGAGAAGAGCATCATGCTCAGAGAGCCAATCCTTTCCAAGAATAAGATCAATGTCGGAGTTGTCTAGAACCACTGGGGAAGGCAGAAATTTATAATTGCCCATCTTGATGGAGACATCCGGAACCATTGTGTTGACCCTCATGGACAAGGCAGGAGAAACAACTCGCAAGGGTTTTCCCAACAATTTGGAATTGAAATCATGCTTAGCAAATTATGTTCTTGACATGAAACAATGCGATGCACCCAAACCAAATAATACATTTGCAGGAAAAGAGTTAACTGGAAGTATACCCATGATCACTTGAGAGGAATCTTCTGCTTGAGCTGAGTTCATCAGGTTCACACTTGCATACTTGGGATTGTGCTTGACAATAACATTGCTTGACGGCTTGATAGGAGGAGGCGGCGGAAGGCGCCTTTGGGTGCACTTGTTAGCATAGTGACCATTCTGACCACATTTGTTGCAAGTAACCTCAAAGAGTGGCTGATGATAAGGACCGCTTGGCCTTGAAGCTTGAAACCGAGACTTGTTCTAGTTGCTTGGGTTGGGTGGGTGGGAAGATCCATGACCACTTGAGTGATTGTTCTGACTTGGAGGACGGAACACTGGAGGTGGCGGAAGCCAGAACTTCTGCTGTTGAGCAACCACTTTTGAGGAGGAAGAGGAACTGACTGCATCTCTGATTCTTTTCTTTGAAGCCTCACACTTGAGCTGGGCAGCTTCTTGTTTGAGAGCCATGTTGTAGAATTGATCAAATTTGGCTGGCTTGAAGAGAGTGAGAGCAAGCTGAAGTTCATCTTTCAGACCACCTCAGAATTGGTAGATCTTGCTCTTGGCATCGGGAATGTCTTGCTTAGCATAACGGGCTAGATTCTGGAACTTGACATTGTACTGGTAGACAGACATGTTGCCTTGCTTGAGGTTGCGGAATTGCTCACGCATGCATTCAATGACACTGGTAGGGATGTGATGAGAACGAAAATCACGACAGAAGTCAGTCCAAGAGATCTCACGACCCGCCGTGGAGTCTTTGTATTGTTGCCACCAATCTGCGGCCTGGTCTTTTAGCTGAAAGGATGTGAACTTGACATAGTCCACTTGGTTGACATTAATGCACTCGAAATGCTTGTTGATGTCAGTGAGATAATCCTCGGCATCGGGTGGATCGACACAGTAGCTGATGGACTTGGCCTGATTTGCAAGGAATTGACTGAGAGTAGCAAAGTGAGGCTAGTTGTTGAAGTTAGCTTGGCCTTGATTCCCTTGATTGTTCTGGTTGTTCTGATTTGCTTGAAAAGCTTGCATCATCTGAAGCAACATCTGAGTATTGGCGGTGGTGGCTTGCATCACAGTCCGCCATGCCTCAGGCGGAGGAGGAGGGGATGGTGGTGGTTCATCATCAACCTCTGGGTTCTGGTTGGGAACTCTTTTAGGTGCTATCCTAGAGATGACGACAACCGTTAGAATCCCAATTGCAAGATAGACTAGCTAAATCAAAGGTTAGATGTCACATCCCTAGTTAGCACTTGCAATAGGACCTAGCTAGAGTGTGCATCATGTTTACTTTCAAAGAAACTTGAAATGGGATTAACAGAAACCCCAGCACCCCTCTCCTAACAACTAGGGTTTGTTAAAATATTTCCCAATGTACCCAAAATGCCCTTCAAAAATGTTCATCATTTCTGCCTTGGTCTTAAACCTCTGCCAAAAATGGTGCACAATTTTCTAGGACATCAAAGGCCTTTGGATTAAATCATATGTTATTTGAATTTGGGCATTTAAATACTATAAAATGTTTTAAATGCTCAAATAATCATAAACTATAATGTTTCCTACTGTTCATATGATATACAGTGGGTATGACAAGTTTCATGAGTTATAAAAATGCTCTAGCATTTTTAATAATTGAACAAAGCTGCAAAAGAAATGAAGCAGAAAAGGAAATAGGAAAAAGAAAAAGGGAGAAAGCACTTACCTCGGGCCCAGCCCTGTAGTAGGCCGGCCCAGCCCACCAGCCCTCCTCTGTCGTCTTCCTCCTCGCGCCAGAAGGACGCGCGCGTGGCCGCCGCGCGCCGACACGCGTCCGGCCACCTCCTCCCTGCTAGCCTGCCTCCCCGATGGCCTAGATGATTCCACGAGTCGACACGCAGCTGCCCCGACCGCTCTCACTTCTTCCCCTCGTCTCCATCGCCCTCCCCTGGCTCTCTCCTCTTCCATCACCGAGCCGCCGTCGCTGCCGCTCGCCGTAGCCGCACTTAGAGCCACCCCTCGCCCCGTGAGTGTGTCCAGAAGATCCGCCGCGTCGTCCTCTTCCTCCTCGCTGAGCCACGAGCCGCCGGAAGCCCTGCAACGTCCTCACGCCGCCGTCCCCTTCCTCGGATCGCCGGAGCACCTCGCCGCCGTTACGAAGCTACAACACATCCCCGACCCCTCCGTCGAGCTCGTTAGCACCGCAGTGAGCTCCTACGCCGTTCCCCTCTCTTCTCCGCCTCGTTTGCACCTTGTAGCCGTCGCCCCGTTGATCACCGTAACTCACCGCCGCCGTGCTCGCCGCCGGTGATGCTCCGGTGACCATTTGGTCACTGGCACACGTCCATCACACTCACCGTAGTGCGTAGATGCGATAGGTGCTACGCACGCATCGCCTAGGCCCCTGCAGCCGCGTCTCCACACACGCCCGACGCCGGTCGCCACCGTCGAGCTTCTTGCCGTCGTCTCCGGCCACCCCAGGTCCGGCGACCACCACCATCCGACGCGCAAGAGCAAGAGCTCTCCAACGTGCCTAGCCACAGCTCGAGCCATGCCCCGTAGACGATTTCCGAAGCACGCCGCCGCACTTGGCCTCGTCGGCGTCACGTCGCCGGCGGGTTTGACCTGTTTGACCAGGGGGTTGACTACCCCTGGGTCACTGACGTGTGGGCCACCTTTGGCTAATTAGTTAGTTTAATTAAGTTTCTGTTAATTAATTAGTTAATTAGTTTAGTCACTGACCCGTGGGCCCAGGCCCCACTGACAGCTAATTAGTTTTAATTTAACTCTAATTAACTTAGTTAATTAGCTGTGACACTGACATGCAGGGCCCACATGTCATGTTTGACTTGGACTAGCTCCTGTTGACTGCCTGACGTCAGCATGATGTCATGCTGACGCAGTAAAGGTTTTTCTGGGATTTTTAGATTAAAAATAATTCAGGAAAATCCAGAAAATACCCAAAACTTCTAAAAATCATATAAAATCAACCACAGCTCAGATGGAAAAGATTTATATATGAAAAATGATCAGAAAAAATCCAATCTTTCCAATGGCACTGGTTTCATGCATGTTTGAACAAGTTAACTTGCTGTATACTTCAAAAACATGATAATGCACTTATTTAAATAATTGTTTGAGCTCCAATTTGAATCTTTGATTCAAATAGGTTCCAACCCTTCTGGTTTTAGTTGCATTAGCCAACACACATGCATCTTGCCATGTCATAAGCATGCATCATATTGTTGCATTTGTTTGTTAATGATTGTATCGCCGGTGTTCTCTGTGTTAGGTCCTGCTCCCGAGGATACTGCTGCGTATCCAGTTGAAGAGCAGTACCCGACAACTACTTTGTCAGGCAAGCAATCATTGATCATTCCGATACAGACCCAATCTTCTCGCTCCTACTCTCTTTTACTGCATTAAGGCAACAGCGTGTGAACTGCTACTTGCTCCGGTAGTTGAACCCTATCCCTTGCATGACCTGTCATTGCCACAGTAAATAGTTGAAACCCACTAGCATGTGTAGGAGTTGATTGAGCCATGTGATGTGTGATCCACCATGCTATTTGTTTATGTTGCCTGCTATGCTTAGAGTTGTGTCTGGTCTGGTTCATCTGGGTGATGGATCAGAGTGAAATGATCACACCGATAAAGAGAAGGAAGTGTGGAATACGCTTGGTAAAGGTATCGATGAAAGGCCATGTAGGAGTACATGGTGGGTTGTTTCATTGGAATCGTCCATAGGACCCGAGATCTATATGTGTGGTTCAAGTTACAGCTACTACCACACATTGGGATCCTTAATTGACCCTCTCGGCTTATTAATTACCCTCGATCTCTGTCCAGGAGTTGCAACTAGTTTCTGGTGTTTATAGATTACTGGAGGTCGTGCACAACGCTGACCCTCGGGGTGGGTTGTGATGCGACAGGTACGTGGCACGGTGTACCAGTTGCCCGTTTGAAAACTCAGGAACCCTGTACACATCGTTTGGGGCCGTGAGCGACACCCCGGCCGGATCTCCCCACGGATGGAACCCAAATAGGCGATAAACCTGGACGAGAGACTTGAGTAGTTAGTCAGGTCGTGGCCGACACCCTCGCTGGGCTTCCGCTTGAAGGTTGCCGAGTACACGCCGAGTAAACGGCGATAAGTGGTGAAAGCGTGTGTGAAGAGGTACACCCCTGCAGGGTTATCAAACTATTCGAATAGCCGTTGTTCGCGGTACGGTCTACTTGGTTGCTCTTACAGTTCATAGACAAGTTGATGGACACTACTAAAAGCCTCAAGATAAGTGTGAGTGCCGTGGATGGCCCTTCCGTAGGATGACGGAAGAGGATCCTCGGTAGTGTATTGATGTGGTGGGTAGAGGACTCGTGTTCGTAATAACATCTTGCAATCCGTTGAGAGTTGTAGTATAGGTTAGCCAAGGTCAAAGCTGGCATTCTGCTATGAACTCCACTACCCCCCCCCCCCTTGATAATGTTGCATGTATGATAGGTTCTGTGGTAAGACTTGCTGAGTACCTTTGTACTCATGTTTGCTTAATAACTGTTGCAGAGGAGAACCCTGCCCCTGATGATGGGTTCTACATAGACGTTGACGTCGACGAGTAGCTTGACACCCAGACGGAGATCTGGAGCTTGTGAAGGGCCTTGTAGATAGTCAGGCTACACCAAGCCTGTTTTATTTTCTAAGTTGTCTGTACTCAGACATGTAGCTTCCGCTTGTGTTTGTATGACTGTATGACTTGAGTGTTGGGTCATGTGACCCATACCTGTATGGATATGTTATGTATGGCTCTTGGAGCCATTTAAATAAAGTACTTTGAGTCATAGAGTTCTGTTGTGATGCAATGTTGTATTTGCACATATTGAGCATATTGCGTGTATGATTGAAATGCTTGGTATGTGTGGGATCCGACACCTAGTTGTTTTCCTTTGGTAGCCTATCTTACAGGGAAATGCCTCCTAGTGTCTCCAATGAGCCTTGGTAGCTTGCTACTGCTCGGAACACGTAGGCTGGCCGGCATGTGTCCTTCTTCGTTCCTGTGTCTGTCCCTTAGGGGAAATGTCACGCGTTGTTCCTTTAAGTCCATGTAGCTTGCTACGACTTGGGTTCATACGTTGATGACCGACACGTTCGTTGTTGGGTCATGGATGCCTGTCTTTGTAATTTAGTGCCACTTTTGGTTTATAACTAGCCATGTCGGCCCGGGTTCTCTGTCATATGGATGCTAGCGACACTGTCATATACGTGTGCCAAAATGCGCAAACGGTCCCGGGCCAGGTAAGGTGGCACCCATGGGGTTACCGTGCGTGAGGCCGCAAAGTGATATGACGTGTTACAGCTAGATCGGTGTGACTTAGGATCGGGGTCCTGACAGCGTTGGCATCAGAGCTGGATTGCCTGTAGGTTTCTCAAGCCAAACTGGTCGATGTTGAGGCTAGAAAAATTCTTAGTTATATGTAGGGGAATTGATTGTGGAAGGGAACGTAAGGATCTTTTTACTCCTTTACCTTATGCCTTTCTGATCTGAGTCAGTCTATTCTTCTACGGGGATTTAGGACTAGGCCTCTTATCCTTACTAGGTTCACGTGTTACTAATCCGTAGACTCCTAGGTTTGTTGGTTTCAAGCCTCAGTTCAGTTTCTATCCTTTTAGAATGATGATTGTTGGACCGGAACCTTGATATGGATTGTTGAGTGGCTATGCTATCATTTGTATGATGTCTCAAATCTTTGTTTGAGCATTTACAGTTGTTATGCTGCCCGATTTCATCCAGAAACACTAATGCCTTTGCATTATTCCGTGTTTCAGATGTCTGGCCGCATCCCTCACCAAGTGGTTCGTTTGACTCGGTGCATTAATGTGCCCGGTCACACGGCCATGCTAGTCGGTGTGCTGACTGAGACCGGTTATCGATGGTATCCTGAATACACCGTGGAGGAACAGTACCGGGATTTTAATCAGAGTCAGTATTTCTGTACAGTCCGGATATACCCCTCATATCCCGGAGCTAATGATCCCATCCATTGGTATTATGGACTCGGGATTACCATCGAGATGGCAGTGCAGGATGCCTCTTATTCGATGATGACCATTCTCCGTGCTAGGCATGCCCTGTTGCTGAACACTCAGTTCTGTTACATGCCAGCCTCACTTCCCGGAGAGGAAGGCTACTACACTGGTCTGTATACTGATGCTGCTCATGAAGAGCCACTGCTTCAGACTACTGTTCAGATGTTGGAGGATAGGGACCGTGAGGTCCGTGCCCTCCGAATGGAGCTGTATAACACTCGAGCCGCTCGTTGGACTACTTTGACACGGCTTGCACCTGCAGTGCACGCCGGATATCTGGACATGCGGGATTTGTACCCCGTGCGGACTCGTCTGCCTGATCGCATGGATTGGCGTGACGTTGGGGGTATTACACCTCCACGTGGGCGTCGGTTACCACCAGCATCGGGACCGAGACCACACCCATGCCCCTATGGTCCACAGCCTTCGAGTGCTCGCGAGTTCCAAGATCCATCTGTTCCACTTCCAGGCTACGGTGGTAATCTTGACGAGGATTACTACGCGAATGTCTGAGCTAGGCCGTGGTTGTAGTAGTATTGTAGTAGTTGTATTTCCACAGTCCTGCGCGTCTTGTGGAATATGACTTAGTGTGTACTGAGTTCCGGAGGTGTAGTTAAATAATGTATAGGAGCTTGGAATGCCTCTGATGGGATGTATCGTCTTTCACCGCAGTTGTACTTTAGCCTTGGCTTGTACTAAACTTTGTATGGTGTGTAAGACCACTGGTGTATATATAGCAGTTTCTATATTACCATGTCGTACGGATGAACATCTTTGCATTCCGTGTCATCCATTACATTCTGCACTTCTATGTCAAAAATTTTGCCATCCTTGTCTAAACCGTTGTTTTGTTTTCCTAGGATGGTCAACACTCCCAGCACTCCTGCTGCTTAGGAGCAGGGTGAGGCTAGTGGGGCTAGAGATGGGAATTTGCCCCAGCCACCCTCCTTGGCGGAAGTTATGCTTGAAGCAGAAAGGAACAAGAGAGAGACCAACCGTCTGCTGGAACGCATAGAGCAGAACACTGGGTTCCGCCAGAGGAATGACGTGGTGTCAATCAATGAATTTATCAAGATGTGTCCACCAAAGTTCCATCACTCCACTGAACCTCTGGATGCTGATGACTGGCTACGTAGTATCACCCACAAGCTACACTCTGCCCGTGTGGCCGAAGCTGACAAAGTTATCTACGCCGCCTAACATCTTGAGGGCCCTGCCAGTCTTTGGTGGGAAAACTTTGAAGCTATGCGTCCCGCTGGCCAAGTCACTACCTGGGTTGAATTCAGTGAGGCATTCCGTGAACACAACATTCCGGAAGGTCTCATGGATCGCAAGCGGGAGGAATTCTGCAATTTCACCCAGGGCCGGATAACTGTGGATGGCTATAGCCGCGAGTTTAGAAACTCGGCACACTATGCACCTGAAGAAGTATCCACCGATGCCAAGAAGCAGGCGAGGTTCCGCAAGGGACTCAGCCCTGAACTCCGCCGAGATCTACGTCTGCACGAGTGCACTTCCTTTCAGAAGTTGGTAAACAAGGCTATCAGTGCTGAAACAGGCCAGACCGACTTCGAGGCCACCCGCAAGCATAATCGAGACTTTGGTTCCTCATCCGGCTCTGGCTCTCACAAGCGCCGTGTGTGGGTTCCTAACACTGCTTTGCCACCCAAGTACACACCGAGGCCATCCTATGAGGCGCCTCGCCCAACTCAACAGTTTGCACCTGCTAAGACTTATGGAGGACCACCTTCCAACTTTCCTCCACGCACCACCACTGTGACATGTTTCAAGTGTGGAGAACCGGGACACTACATGCGTGATTGTCCCCAGAACCAGCCAGGAAAAACCGTTGGCCGTGGCAAGCCAACCGGTAAGGTGAATTATGTCAAGCCAATCCCCACTACACGTGGTCATGTCAACTATGTCTCTGCTGAGGAAGCTCATGAGGATCCTAACGTCATCCTTGGTACGCTTCTCGTCAACTGCCATCGGGCATCTGTTCTTTTCGATACTGGAGCATCCCATTCGTTCATATCTGAGAGCTATGCTCGATTGCACAACATGACTTTTTGTGACATGCCTACTTCCATGGTTATTCAAACTCCTGGTTCAAAGTGGCAAACCTCTAGGGTAAGCCATGGAAATGAAATCCTTGTCGATAGACTTGTTTTCCTAGCATCTTTAATCGCTCTCAAGTCCTCGGACATAAACATCATTTTGGGTATGGATTGGATGACAACTCATTACGCCAAGATTGATTGCTTTACTAGGACCGTTCAACTTACACATCCATCCGGCAAGATAGTCAATGTCTTGACCCGAATGGCTGAGCGTCAGCTCTACTCTCTTAATGCCAGCCCTCTACCAGAACTCGAAGATATCCCGGTAGTCCGTGACTTCCCGGATGTTTTTCCAGAAGAACTGCCAGGAATCCCACCTGACAGAGATGTCGAGTTCGTGATAGATCTTATCCCAGGAACTGTCCCAATCTCTAGGAGACCTTATAAGATGGCACCACTAGAATTAGCTGAGCTAAGAAACAACTCGATGAGTCCTTGCAGAAAGGTTTCATCCGTCCTAGTTCTTCCCCTTGGGCTTGCCCCGTCCTCTTCGTTAAGAAGAAGGATGGAACGGAGCGGATGGTTGTAGATTACCGACCTGTCAATTTGGTCACCATAAAGAATAAGTATCCGCTCCCTAGGATCAACGATCTGTATGATCAGCTCGCTGGATCCGCAGTCTTCTCTAAGATGGATTTGAGGTTGGGCTACCATCAAATCAAAATCAAGAACGGGGACATTCCTAAAACGGCTTTTGTTACTCGTTATGGCCAATATGAGTACATCGTTATGTCCTTCGGATTAACCAATGCCCCAGCTACCTTTTCTCGGTTAATGAATTCTATATTCATGGAGTATTTGGATAAATTCGTCGTGGTATACCTCGATGATATACTCATCTATTCCAAGAACAAGGAAGATCATGCCGAGCATTTAAGGCTGGTATTGACGAAACTTCGAGAGCACCGCCTTTATGCCAAATTCTCTAAATGTGAATTTTGGTTGCCAGAAGTAACCTATCTAGGTCATGTGATCTCTGGCAAGGGTATTGCTGTCAATCCCGAGCGAGTTCAAGCCGTCCTTGATTGGACTCCCCCTGAATCGGTCAAGAAAGTTAGGAGTTTTCTTGGCTTAGCGAGCTATTGCCGACGTTTCGTCGAGAATTTCTCCAAGGTTGCTAAACCTCTAACCGAACTCCTCAAGAAAGATAAAAAGTTTGAGTGGACCCCACAGTGTGAGTCCAGTTTTCAAGAACTGAAAAGACGCCTGACATCTGCACCTGTACTGGTACCACAAGATTTTTCCAAGGATTTTATAATCTATTGCGACGCCTCGCGACAAGGACTAGGTTGCATTCTCATGCAAGATCGTCAAGTGATTGCATACGCATCTCGATAGTTGCGTCCACATGAAGATAACTATCCTACTCATGATTTAGAGCTTGCAGCTGTAGTCCATGCACTCAAAACATGGCGATATTACCTCCTTGGTAATCGCTGTGAAATCTTCACTGATCACCAAAGTTTGAAGTATATCTTCACCCAACCGGATTTGAATCTCAGGCAAAGACGTTGGGTTGAGTTGCTCACATACTACGACTTAGGAATCACCTACACTCCTGGAAAAGCCAATGTCATGGCTGATGCACTAAGTCGTAAGTCATATTGTAACAACTTAATGTGACAACAAAGTCAACCACTTCTCCACGAGGAATTCCGTAAGCTTAACCTTCACATTGTTCCTCGAGGATTCCTTTCCACCTTGGTGGCGAAACCTACCCTTATGGATCAAATCATAGTTGCTCAGCGGTATGATAAAGGCATATCTCGGATCAAGGAGAACATTGCTAGCGGAGTTGCTAGAAGTTTCTCTATGGATGATCGAGGTGTAGTGTACTTCGAGAACCGCTTGGTGGTACCCAAGAAACCACAACTACGACAAATGATTCTTAAGGAGGCTCATGAATCTCCTCTCACGATTCATCCCGGTAGTACCAAAATGTATCAGGACCTACGTCAAAGATTCTGGTGGACTAGGATGAAGAGAGAAATCGCTCAATTCATTGCTAACTGCGACGTTTGTCGTCGAGTCAAAGCAGAGCATCAACGGCCTGCTGGCACCCTTCAACCTTTAGCTATTCCTGAATGGAAATGGGACAAAGTCGGTATGGACTTCATTACCGGGTTTCCCAGGTCCAGGAAAGGGAATAATGCTATCTTCGTCGTTATCGACCGCCTCTCTAAAGTAGCTCACTTCCTGCCTGTTCGAGAGAGTATTACCGCTAGTCAGCTAGCAGATTTGTATGTCTCTCGGATAGTATCACTTCATGGAGTACCGTTGGAGATTAACTCAGACCGTGGAAGTCTTTTCACTTCAAGATTTTGGGAAAGTTTCCAGAATGCTATGGGAACTCATCTCTCCTTCAGTACCGCCTTCCATCCCCAGTCAAGTGGTCAAGTGGAACGAGTTAATCAAATTCTGGAAGACATGCTTCGAGCCTCTGTCATATCTTTCGGTATGGAATGGGAAAAATGTCTTCCATTTGCCGAATTCGCTTATAACAATAGTTATCAAACCAGCTTAGGCAAAGCTCCCTTCGAAGTTCTATATGGACGAAGGTGTCGAACACCTCTTAACTGGTCAGAGACCGGGGAAAGACAATTCTTTGGCCCGGATATGATTCAGGAAGCAGAAGAGCAAGTTCGCATCATTCGTGAGAGATTGAAAACAGCCCAGTCTCGCCAAAAGAGCCAATATGATAGTCATCATAAGGCTGTGACTTTTGAAGTCGGCGATAAGACTTACCTTCGGGTTACTCCTCTTAAGGGAACCCATCGCTTCGGTATCAAAGGCAAATTGGCCCCTCGTTATATCGGTCCTTTTCGCATTCTTCCCAAACGAGGAGAAGTTGCCTACCAATTGGAACTACCTCCGCACCTCTCCAGAGTTCATGATGTTTTCCACGTTTCTCAACTCAGGCGTTGCTTCTCGGATCCTATCCGCGGAGTGGACCACGAAACGCTTGATCTCCAGGACAATCTCACATATCGAGAATACCCCGTTCGTATTCTTGATCAAACCGAGCGCACCACTCGACGCCACAATATCAAGTTTCTCAAGGTTCAATGGTCACATCATTCCGAGAGTGAAGCTACTTGGGAAAGGGAGGATCGTCTTCGACTTGAGTACCCCACCCTCTTTCCGAAGGAACCCGAATCTCGGGACGCGATTCTTTTAAGTGGGGGTGAGTTGTCACATCCCTAGTTAGCACTTGCAATAGGACCTAGCTAGAGTGTGCATCATATTTACTTTCAAAGAAACTTGAAATGGGATTAACAGAAACCCCAGCACCCCTCTCCTAACAACTAGGGTTTGTTAAAATATTTCCCAATGTTCCCAAAATGCCCTTCAAAAATGTTCATCATTTCTGCCTTGGTCTTAAACCTCTGCCAAAAATGGTGCACAATTTTCTAGGACATCAAAGGCCTTTGGATTAAATCATATGTTATTTGAATTTGGGCATTTAAATACTATAAAATGTTTTAAATGCTCAAATAATCATAAACTATAATGTTTCCTACTGTTCACATGATATACAGTGGGTATGACAAGTTTCATGAGTTAAAAAAATGCTCTAGCATTTTTAATAATTGAACAAAGCTTCAAAAGAAATGAAGCAGAAAAGGAAATAGGAAAAAGAAAAAGGGAGAAAGCACTTACCTCGGGCCCAGCCCTGTAGCAGGCCGGCCCAGCCCACCAGCCCTCCTCTGTCGTCTTCCTCCTCGCGCCAGAAGGACGCGCGCGTGGCCGCCGCACGCCGGCACGCGTCCGGCCACCTCCTCCCTGCTAGCCTGCCTCCCCGATGGCCTAGATGATTCCACGAGTCGACACGCAGCTGCCCCGACCGCTCTCACTTCTCCCCCTCGTCTCCATCGCCCTCCCCTGGCTCTCTCCTCCTCCATCACCGAGCCGCCGTCGCCGCCGCTCGCCGTAGCCGCACTTAGAGCCACCCCCTCACCCCGTGAGTGTGTCCAGAAGATCCGCCGCGTCGTCCTCTTCCTCCTCGCTGAGCCACGAGCCACCGGAAGCCCTGCAACGTCCTCACGCTGCCGTCCCCTTCCTTGGATCGCCGGAGCACCTCGCCGCCGTTACGAAGCTACAGCGCATCCCCGACCCCTCCGTCGAGCTCGTTAGCACCGCAGTGAGCTCCTACGCCGTTCCCCTCTCTTCTCCGCCTCGTTTGCACCTTGTAGTCATCGCCCCGTTGATCACCGTAACTCACCGCCTCCGTGCTGGCCGCCGGTGATACTCCGGTGACCATTTGGTCACTGGCACACGTCCATCACACTCACCGTAGTGCGTCGATGCGGTAGGTGCTACGCACGCATCGCCTAGGCCCCTACAGCCGCGTCTCCACACACGCCCGACGCCGGTCGCCGCCGTCGAGCTTCTTGCCGTCGTCTCCGGCCACCCCAGGTCCGGCGACTACCACCATCCGACGCGCAAGAGAAAGAGCTCTCCAACGCGCCTAGCCACAGCTCGAGCCGTGCCCCGTAGACGATTTCCGAAGCACGCCGCCGCACTTGGCCTCGCCGGCGTCACGTCGCCGGCGGGTTTGACCTGTTTGACCAGGGGGTTGACTACCCCTGGGTCACTGACGTGTGGGCCACCTTTGGCTAATTAGTTAGTTTAATTAAGTTTCTGTTAATTAATTAGTTAATTAGTTTAGTCACTGACCCGTGGGCCCAGGCCCCACTGACAGCTAATTAGTTTTAGTTTAACTCTAATTAACTTAGTTAATTAGCTGTGATACTGACATGCAGGGCCCACATGTCATGTTTGACTTGGACTAGCTCCTGTTGACTGCCTGACGTCAGCATGATGTCATGCTGACGCACTAAAGGTTTTTCTGGGATTTTTAGATTAAAAATAATTCAGGAAATTCCAGAAAATACCCAAAACTTCTAAAAATCATATAAAATCAACCATAGCTCAGATGGAAAAGATTTATATATAAAAAATGATCAGAAAAATCAAATCTTTCCAATGGCACTGGTTTCATGCATGTTTGAACAAGTTAACTTGTTGTATACTTCAAAAACATGATAATGCACTTATTTAAATAATTGTTTGAGCTCCAATTTGAATCTTTGATTCAAATAGGTTCCAACCCTTCTGGTTTTAGTTGCATTAGCCAACACACATGCATCTTGCCATGTCATAAGCATGCATCATATTGTTGCATTTGTTTGTTAATGATTGTATCGCCGGTGTTCTATGTGTTAGGTCCTGCTCCCGAGGATACTGCTGCGTATCCAGTTGAAGAGCAGTACCCGACAACTACTTTGTCAGGCAAGCAATCATTGATCATTCCGATACAGACCCAATCTTCTTGCTCCTGCTCTCTTTTACTGCATTAAGGCAACAGCATGTGAACTGCTACTTGCTGCGGTAGTTGAACCCTATCCCTTGCATGACCTGTCATTGCCACAGTAAATAGTTGAAACCCACTAGCATGTGTAGGAGTTGATTGAGCCATGTGATGTGTGATCCGCCATGCTATTTGTTTATGTTGCCTGCTATGCTTAGAGTTGTGTCTGGTCTGGTTCATCTGGGTGATGGATCAGAGTGAAATGATCACACCGATAAAGAGAAGGAAGTGTGGAATACGCTTGGTAAAGGTATCGATGAAAGGCCATGTAGGAGTACATGGTGGGTTGTTTCATTGGAATCGTCCATAGGACCCGAGATCTGTATGTGTGGTTCAAGTTACAGCTACTACCATACATTGGGATCCTTAATTGACCCTCTCGGCTTATTAATTACCCTCGATCTCTGTCCAGGAGTTGCAACTAGTTTCTGGTGTTTATAGATTACTGGAGGTCGTGCACAACGCTGACCCTCGGGGTGGGTTGTGATGCGACAGGTACGTGGCACGGTGTACCGGTTGCCCGTTTGGTAACTCGAGAACCCTGTACACATCGTTTGGGGCCGTGAGCGACACCCCGGCCGGATCTCCCCACGGATGGAACCCAAATAGGCGATAAACCTAGACGAGAGACTTGAGTAGTTAGTCAGGTCGTGGCCGACACCCTCGCTGGGCCTCCGCTTGAAGGTTGCCGAGTACACGCCGAGTAAACGGCGATAAGTGGTGAAAGCGTGTGTGAAGAGGTACACCCCTGCAGGGTTATCAAACTATTCGAATAGCCGTTGTTCGCGATACGGACTACTTGGTTGCTCTTACAGTTCATAGACAAGTTGATGGACACTACTAAAAGCCTCAAGATAAGTGTGAGTGCCGTGGATGGCCCTTCCGTAGGATGACGGAAGAGGATCCTTGGTAGTGTATTGATGTGGTGGGTAGAGGACTCGTGTTCGTAATAATATCTTGCAATCCGTTGAGAGTTGTAGTATAGGTTAGCCAAGGTCAAAGCTGGCATTCTGCTATGAACTCCACAACCCCCCCCCCCTTGATAATGTTGCATGTATGATAGGTTCTGTGGTAAGACTTGTTGAGTACCTTTGTACTCATGTTTGCTTAATAACTGTTGCAGAGGAGAACCCTGCCCCTGCTGATGGGTTCTACATAGACGTTGACGTCGACGAGTAGCTTGACACCCAGACGGAGATCTGGAGCTTGTGAAGGGCCTTGTAGATAGTCTGGCTACACCAAGCATGTTTTATTTTCTAAGTTGTCTGTACTCAGACATGTAGCTTCCGCTTGTGTTTGTATGACTGTATGACTTGAGTGTTGGGTCATGTGACCCCTACCTGTATGGATATGTTATGTATGGCTCTTGGAGCCATTTAAATAAAGTACTTTGAGTCATAGAGTTCTGTTGTGATGCAATGTTGTATTTGCACATATTGAGCATATTGCGTGTATGATTGAAATGCTTGGTATGTGTGGGATCCGACACCTAGTTGTTTTCCTTTGGTAGCCTATCTTACAGGGAAATGCCTCCTAGTGTCTCCAATGAGCCTTGGTAGCTTGCTACTGCTCGGAACACGTAGGCTGGCCGGCATGTGTCCTTCTTCGTTCCTGTGTCTGTCCCTTAGGGGAAATGTCACGCGTTGTTCCTTTAAGTCCATGTAGCTTGCTACGACTTGGGTTTATACGTTGATGACCGACACGTTCGTTGCTGGGTCATGGATGCCTGTCTCTGTAATTTAGTGCCACTTTTGGTTTATAACTAGCCATGTCGGCCCGGGTTCTCTGTCATATGGATGCTAGCGACACTGTCATATACGTGTGCCAAAATGCGCAAACGGTCCCGGGCCAGGTAAGGTGGCACCCGTGGGGTTATCGTGCGTGAGGCCGCAAAGTGATATGACGTGTTACAGCTAGATCGGTGTGACTTAGGATCGGGGTCTTGACATTAGACATGTTGCAACATAATCTTCACAATATCATTGGAACAAAGAATTGAATGAATGAATTCCATAAGCTTAAATGACACATCAACTTGTTGAGAAGCCACATGAAGAGATTGAAGAATAAACCAACAAGGTAACGGTTGGAACAAATACATGATAGACCCCAACCTCATGTCATGCATTCATTGGAAGATTACCTAAGAGCTACTTGAATTCCCACCTATTAATACCCGAAGCTTTCTGGTTATGTAATCTGGTGTTGGGGATACAGGGGAAGCACCACATATCACACAACTAACATGTCCTACATCCAACTATATCCATCCGTCAACACATAACCAGGCACTTTCGGAAACCGTTTACCTCAGACCTTCGAAAAGCATCCGCTATACTAGTTGTGGCAATACTCCCGAACTTTCTCCCCAGTACTGGGTGATGTCAGGGTTATCTCACGACTAGACACGCATAGAAGTGTTTTTGATGTCAGACACCTCTGGTCTTCAGGAACTTTAACGATACAATTGTGACGACAACACCTTGGAGCTCAACACCCCGGGACACCGAAATAACCCCTAAATGACAGGACGCACCAAGAACAATGTTCTCGTCACAAAGATATCATAACAATCCCAACAATACCTGCGTGATCCTAAAAAAAATTGGTGGAAAAGAGGGTAGCAAGACAAAACTTCTACGTCACGAGTCCTCACCAGAGCGATGAAGGGGATGAGGAGTAAAAGAATTCCTACTCTTCGATATATATAATCCTAAGACTCAATTTTTTTTTAAATTCTAAAACTCAACATCGGCAACGGTTCGATGCAACAGGGGCTTCTAGGTCGGGGAATGCTCTGATTACCAACTTGTAACGCCCTAGATGCGACTATATCTCCTACGTGTCAGGGCACGACTTAGAGGCATAATCGCATTTTGGTATGATCACAAGATGGTCATCTTCACACATTTCCATGTACAAGAACAAAGGGAAAAAAATACATAGTTGGCTTACAATCGCCACTTCACACAATGCATAAATAAGTCATACATTCATCCAAGTACAATCATGGTATGACTATGAAAAAATCCAAATGAAAGAAGATAACCACCCACTATGCCCGATCGGCCCTAGTAGGAACCACTACTGATCGTCGGGAAACATCACATACATACGCCCACGTTCCTCATCGAACTCCCACTTGAGTTCCTCGCCATCAACTAAATCATACTCGGTTGTACCTGCACCTGAGTTTGTAGTAAACTGTGAGCCACGAGGACTCAGCAATCCCATTCCCGAGTATCAAAATAGTCAAAGCCTTTGGGTAAGGAGAAGCGTATAAGTGGGCTGCTGCATGCGCTAAGCGTAGATGAGGTGGCTAGCTTACGTATCATCAGAGCGAGAAGAGAAGTGAAAGCCATCGGTCGTGAACTAAATCTTGATCACTAAATGATACTGTCTACCTATGAGTCATCCATAACCCTGCCGTTTTCTCTACCCGAACTCCCTCAAAAAGAGACCGTCAAGACTACTCACATGGTAGTGTATTATGTTTGAGTTGTTGTGTCAAGTTATCTACAACCGGATATTAACAAATTCCAATCTGCCACATAACCACGGGCATGGCTTTTGAAAGATCATAACCCTGTAGGGTTGTCCCAACTTAGCCCATCACAAGCTCATGACCAGCGGAGTAACAACTCCATGTTGGGAAGGCCCGAGTATTCTCAGAATCGCGTGCACAAGATATTTCGACAATAGCAAAACAAATCCAGCAAGACCTCCCGACGTGCCAACACCCTCATAGGAGCTGCGCTTATCTCGTCTCAGGACACATCAGATAAGCTAAGCGTATCGGAGCCGGAATACCCCAAGTTGCCAAGGGGCAGCCTTGCATGGTGCTCTAGTTTGGGCCAACACTCAAAACAAGCACTGGCCCAGGGGGTTGATTAAATAATCCTCGGGTTTGCAACTCCCTCGGCAAGTTTTTTAGTTATTTGGCAAATCATAAAACCAAGGTTGGGCCTTCCTGGAAAAGCTTTACACAAAGCGAATTATTGAGGGGGCCCATACACCCCAACCTTGTTAGGAACGCGAAATCAAGGAACATAACACCGGTTTATTGGTTCCTAAGGTGGCATGAGCGGAACAAAACACCAAGAAAAAGGCCAAGCCTTTCACCCGTTGCCATGTATATAAGGTGCATTCATTTAAAATAGAGATATTGTGTTATTCCCAAAGTATCAAATCCTCATGGAGCAAACTTCAACTTCACCTGCAACTAACAATGCTATAAGAGGGGCTTGAGCAAACGCGTAACTTAGCCAAACAACGGTTTGCTAGGAAGTTAGTTAGAGGTTTCATGGCAAGGTAGGGGCTGACATGCAAAAGGATAGGTATCGCGGCAAGCAATAGAGCAAGGCAACTAGCATAGCAACAATAGAGGTGATATCAACGAATGGTCATCTTGCCTGTTATCACCTAGGTAGGATCGTAAACATGATCTTCGTAATCGCACTCAACCGGTGTCTCGACCTCGGACACAAACTCATCTCCCGGGGCTACCCAAAGTAAAAAAGCATCCACAGCAACACACATGACAAGAAAAGGAACGCATGCTATATGCATGATGCGTATGAATGCAAGAATGAAGCTACGGTGCTACCGGTGTGGAAGGATATGGTGTCGGGAAGGCATGATTTGTGAAAGATGGATGTGGGAAAGCTCTTGGCAAACCAAGTATGCCACTAGGTAGATTGGACGATTACGGTTGAAAACGATATAAAGATCACCAAAAATGGATGCACGGTCTGCAAATGACACCCACAACAAGATGCAATGCAAAACTATTGAAAATAGTAACATGGCAACTTTAGAGCAAATATTACATATGCTACATCACTATAACATAAGAACTAAAAGCATGGCAGTGAAATAGACATATTTTTCTACAAATATGAACAACTAAAACCATCTAACAATTACTAGAGCTTGATTAACACATTAGGTCAAGATTGCAAAAGATAACAGTTTTCTGACTTAGTGAAATTTATAGGGCATGGCAGAAAACAGAATTATGAAGCAAGTTTGTATCCCTCAAACCAAAAGCTACAGCAACCTATCATGGCATGGAAAGGCATGGCATCCCAGAGCAATATGAATACAACAATAATCCCCCACTTAGAATGACTAGATGTTCATGGATCAAATGCTTGCATCAACATAACATGGCATCATGATTATAACTGTCCCAGACTTAGTGAAAATTTACAACGAAGAAAACTAACATCATGAAGGCATGTTTACAAGCTTGTTTCACTCTACTCAAAGCAATTCATGGCATCTGGAGTATATTGGCAGAAAGAAGACATGATGTAGAGCATGTTCATGTGCAAAACCACCCCAAAGCATAAATGGATTAAATTGCACAAAAATAACAAAATGCCATATGAAACAAAAATTACATGTGTTCAAACTTTCTCCAATGTAAAAACTAATTCTACCACTGGATTCCTTGGATTTTTAGCCCAAAAATATATATAATATGTTGGGGGTCTTATAGGAAAATCATCTCAAACTTGCTAAATGCAAAACTGCCTCAAATGGAAAAGACAGAAAAGGCATTTTCCTTTAAAGGAAATGTCCAGAATTAGACCTGCCCGAAATGGAAAGATTCCAAGTGCCTGAAATGGAATATGCTTTGGAATTAAAATAAACAAAAGGAAAAAGAAAAACCAGAGAGAGAGAGGATGACAGGTGGGTCCTTCCTGTCTGTGACACGACTGGTGGGGCCTATGTTCCCACGTGGCAGAGAGAGAAGGGGAGGTGGTGTGGCTGACGAGTGGGGTCGGCTGCCTGAGAGGCTAACCCGTGGGTCCAGCTTGGTAGGGTGGCGCTGGCGAGCAGGGGAAGCAGAGCAGCGGCCGGCGGCAAGCGAGCACGGCGGAGGGCTCGCCGGACTCGCCTCTGGTGGCCAAACGGGGCGACGGAGATGTGTAACGAGACCAGCAGAGAATCCTGCACACACACGTGCAACGGACCGCACCGGACGATGACGGAATCGATGCCGATGACGTGCTGTAGAAGGGGAACGGCGGCGAGGAGCTCGGACTCCACGCTACAGAAGCCTAGGCGGCGCGGCAAGCACACAGAACGACTCTACGAGGCACGACGATCACGATGGTGGCAAGGGGAAGGGCTAAGGGGGGCGGAGAACTCGCCGGCGACGAGGTCCGACGGTTACGTATTCGGGTGGACGGCGAACTCGTGGGTAGATCATGCAAATGAGCAGGGAAAAGAGTCGGGCCGGTGCGTGAGCTCACCACAAACACACTCGCGGGATCGGGACAACGGGAGGAGGACAGGGTCGATGGTGAAGACGGTCGAATAGCTACGGTGGCCGGAGTCGAAGACAAGGAAGAAGAAGACGCGGACGAGTCCCTCGGCTCCACGTAGTCGACGTAGTGGAAGTAGTGAACATCGAGGAAGACGACAAACACGGTTGGCGAGGCGGAGGACGATGGAATGCACACCTGCGACGAGCTCGCGCTCTCTGATGTGTTTGGGTAATGGTGCTGGTGGAAGATCTGGTGGCCGAAGCGCACCTGACGGTGGGGAGGAGGAAGAGAGAACCCTAGGTGAGGCGGAGGATATGTGGAGGGGCTTTAAAGGGGTACAGTGCGACGGAGACGCGCGACGGCGGGCTCGTCCGCGGTCCCCATGACGACGGCGAGAGGAGGACGAAAAGGTGGGTGTGTTCGACACCGCGGTCGCTGACGTGTGGACCCAACCTGGCCACGTGGACGCGAGGCAGAGGGGGGTGAGTGGGTGCCTGGGTGCCTGGGTGCCTGGGTGAGAAAGGGAGAGAGGGACACGCGCCGGTCTGGTCTTGGGCTGCTGGTGCGGGGGTTGCTGGGCTGCGCCTTGGGCTGAGGCCCAGTTATTGCACTGGGTTGCGGCTGCTGCTACTACTCCTTTTCTTTTCTTTTCTCAAACAGAAAAAATAAAGAAAGAAAATCCTAGAAAAGAAGGAGGCGGTTATGAGAGATATAAAAATATCCTCATGATCCAGGAATTTTGCACTATTTGATAATATTGGTTTGGTCATTTTTAGAGGCAGAAAAATAAATCAAGTTTAAATTTGGTTCAAACTTGATGCATTTTTGTACCTAACCAAAACATGTCCAAATGGCATGAAACTTGGTAGAGAGATTTAGAACAAGATACAACATTTATGAGGTAAAGATGGACATTTCTTGAAGCTAGCAAGATGACTTGCCACAAGAACTAAGAAAGGGATAGTTTTAAGGAAAAGAGAAGGGGTAGGGTGCATGGTTCTCAAATGATCTATGCAACAAGACAACATGCATGTTACCTTACTCTAAGCATATGAACATCATGATATGAACACCACACAATGCCTCATGATATGGACATGATATGAACATTTTTTTATGAAAAATGCAGTAGACACCAAAGCAACATGATATGACAAAGTAATAATGAGCCAAGCAAAACAAAATAAGCAAAGGAAGGACCCCCAAGGAATTGGATGAGGACAAGTTGAATATATTGCCAAATTGGGAAACTGTTACATCTGGGGAATTACAAGCGATCCATGTATGGACTGGTGCAAGCATCTCAGAGTTGGAACATATGCTTTGATAAGGTGATCAAAGCATATGGTTTTATACAGACTTAAAGTGAAGCATGTATTTACAAGAAAGATAGTGGGAGCACTACAACATTTCTAATAAGTATATGTGAGTGACATATTGTTGATCGGAAATGATGTAGAACTTTTATAGAAAGAATAGAGGATTGTTTAAAAGGAGTTTTTTTAAAGAAACACCTTGGTGAAGCTGCTTATATATTGGGCATCAAGATCTATAGAGATAGAGCAAGACGCTTGATAAGACTTTCGATAGGTACATACCTTGATAAGATTTTGATGTAGTTCAAAATGGATCAGTCAAAGAAGGAGTCCTTGCCTGAGTTGTATGGTATGAAGTTGAGTAAGACTCAAAGACCTACCACAGCAGAAAAAGAGAGAGAGAATGAAAGTCTTTCCCTATGCCTCAGCCATAGGTTCTATAAGGCATGCCATGTTGTGTACTAGACTAAATGTGTGCCTTGCCACGTGTTTGGCAAGGGGGTACAAGAGCGATCCAGGAGTGGATCACTGAACAGCGGTGAAAATTATCCTTAGTAACTGCAGGACTAAGGAAATGTTTCTCTATTTTGGAGGTGATAAGGAGTTCGTCGTAAAGGGTTACGCCGAAGCAAGCTTTGACACTAATAGAGATGACTCTGAGTATTAATCTAGATGCGTATTGAACGTATGAGCTATTAGCTAGAGTAACTCTATGTAGAGCATTGTACACATAGAAATTTGCAAAGTACACACGGATCTGAATGTTTCAGACCCGTTGACTAAAACCTCTTCCATGGGTAAAAGATCAGCACCAAGACTCCATGGGTGTTAGAATCATTACAATGTAATCTCGATTATTGACTCTAGTGCAACTGGAATACTAGATAAAATATGCCCTAGAGGAAATAATAAACTTTTTATTTTATATTTCCTTATTCATGATAAATTTTTATTATTCATGCTAGAATTGTATTGATCGAAAACCTTGATACATGTGTGAATACATAGACAAACACTGTGTCCCTAGTGATCCTCTATTTTACTAGCTCATTGATAAAAGATGGTTATGGTTTCCTAACCATGGACATGAGTTGTCACTTTATAACGGGATCAAATCATTAGGAGAATGATGTGATGGACAAGACCCATTCATTAGCTTAGCATAATGATCGTTAAGTTTATTGTTGTTGCTTTCTTCATGTCAAATACATATTCCTCTGACTATGAGATTATGCAACTCCTAGATACCAGAGGAATGCCTTGTGTGCTATCAAACGTCACAACGTAACTAGGTGATTATAAAGTTGCTCTAAAGGTATCTCCGAAGGTGTTTGTTGAGTTGGCATAGATCGAGATTAGGATTTGTCACTCCGACTATCGGAGAGGTATCCCTGGGCCCTCTCGGTAATACACATCATAGGCCTAGCAAGCAAATGACTAATGAGTTAGTCTCAGGATGATGTATTATGTAACGAGTAAAGAGACTTGCCAGTAATGAGATTGAACAAGGTATGAAGATACCGACGATCGAATCTCGGGCAAGTAACATACTGATGTACAAAGGGAATAAACGTATGTTGTCATAACGGTTCGACTGATAAAGATCTTCGTAGAATATGTAGGAGCCAATATGTGCATGCAGGTTCCACTATTGGTTATTGACGGGAGAAGTGTCTTGGTCATGTCTATTCTCGAACTCGTAGGTTCCGCGTGCTTAGCGTTAGATGACAATATTTTATTATATGAGTTATGTGATTTGGTGACCGAATGTTGCTCGGAGTCCCGGATGAGATCACGAACATGACGAGAAGTCTCGAAATGTTGAGAGATAGAGATTAATATATATAGGACAATAGTATTCAGACACCGTAAGTATTCCGAAGTGTATCGGGTAATTATCGGAGTACTTGGGGGTTACCGGAACCCCCAGGGAGGTATATGGGCCATAAGATGGGTGAATACCAGCCCACAAGGGGTGGCGCGCCCCCCTTAGGCATGTGGCCGAATTGGAGAAGGAACAAGGGGGGTTTGGCCCCCCTTCATTTCTCTCTTCCACCTTCCTTCTTCAACATCTAGAATATGGTAGGTGGGGAGAATTAGGTATGACCCCAAGTAGGATTCGACCTACTTGTGGCACCCCTTGGCTGCCTTTTCTCCCTCTAACCTATATATATGTGGGGAGGGGTCTTCTAGAACACACAACATTAATTTCAGTGAAACTTATGCTCCTGCTGCCGGCCTTGTGGCCATTCTTAGAAGGGGTCTCCTAGAACACACACCATTAATTTCAGTGAACGTCTTGTTGCTCAAGGGTATACACATGTAGAAGGTATTGATTTCAGTGAAACTTATGCTCCTAGAACACACAACATTAATTTCAGTGAAACAAAGAACGTCTTGTTTCTCAAGGGTATACACATGTAGAAGGTATTGCTTTCAGTGAAACTTATGATCCTGCTGCCGGCCTTGTGGCCATTCGTATTCTTCTCAGTTATGCAAACTACAATTATTTTATGCTTTATCAAATGGATGTGAAAAGTGCTTTCCTCAATGGTGAAATTGATGAGGAAATATATGTTAGGCAGCCACCTGGCTTTGAAAATCCTCAGTTTCCTAACGAAGTTTACATGATGAAAAAGGCTCTATATGGCTAAAGCAAGCCCCTCGAGCATGGTATGACACCTCGAAGAGGTTTTTGCTCGACAAAGGGTTCAAGCCAGGATCCACTGACTCCACTCTCTTTACTCATGGTATTGATGGTGATCTATTCATGTGTCAAATTTATTGGATGATATTATCTTCGGCTATACTAATAATGCTTGCAGTTTGGAGTTTAGGTGAATGATGACCGAGAAATATGAAATGTCTATGATGGGTGAACTTAAGTTCTTTCTCGAACTGCAAATTCGTCAACAGGGCAATGGAATTTTCATATATTAGGAGAAATATCTAAGATACCGGCTGAAGAAGTTCAAAATGCAAGATTGGAAATTGAAGGGCTGCAAAATGCCAATTCCCATGAATGGTCAGCTGGATGTAGATGCGTACGGTAAAGGTTACGATCAGAAAGCTTATCATTCAATGATTGGTTCTTTGCTCTATCTATGTGCATCCGGACCTGATATTATGTTGAGTGTTTGTACGTGTGCTTGTTTTCAATCTGGACCGAAAGAATCGCATAACCAAGCGCTCAAGCGTATTCTAAGAAATTTGGCTCACACCCCACGTTAGGTTTACGGTATCGTAAGGGAGCACAATTTGACCTCATTGGATATTTAAACTCAAATTATGCAGGTGACCAGGTTGATAGGAAATTTACTTTGGGGACATGCCATTTCCTCGGTAGATCTTTGCAATGTTGGTCGTCAAGGAAGCAGAATTGTGTATCTCTTTCTAAGGCTGAAGCCGAATATATTGCTGCTGGCGCATGTTGCACTCAGTTACTATGGATGAAGCAGACTCTGAAGGATTATGGCATTTATGTCAAGAAGATCCCTCTATTGTGCGACAATAAGAGTGCGATCAAAATTGCACACAATCCTATGCAGCATTCTCGCACAAAGCATTTTACAGTGAGACATCATTTTATTCACAAACATGTTGCTTGAGAGGATATTGTTATCATCCATGTCAGTTCTGAAGAAACTCTCTCTTATATCTACACCAAGCCACTCGATGAGAAAAGATTCTGTGCGTTACGGTGTGAGCTAAATATCCTAGATTCTTTAAACATGCAGTAAGCTGGACTCGGCACCCGTACCATCACTTCCACATCTTATAAGGAATGGGTGCACAACATCGAAGAGTTTGAAAATTTTGACAAAATGAAATTTTCTTTCTGAGAGTGAATACATTAACGAAGAACTAGACTTACCAGGTGCCACAATAATTGTGCAACACTCGGGTCATACAGTTCTTATACGATGGGTCACGCCACCACAATTTTTCTTTGTTGGGTTGCCTTTAGATTGAAGGATTCTCTATTAGTCCAAATGTATTTCACTCATAGCTTTTCTCTCGAGTGTTTGTGTTTGTTTGTTTGAGTGAAATGCCTAGGACCCTATTTTCCCTCTATTATTTCTCGTCCAGTCTATGATGTTCCATTATGAATGCTCAATTTTCATCTGGTAATGAAACTTTATCTGGTATCTTTGACCACGCTAAAGGTTCATTCCGAACTTAATCTGTTTTGGTGAAAGCAGTCCAAAATTTGGAGTTTCCCGTCCAAGTCAGCACCACAATCTTTGATGACAGTTGCCATGTACTCTTCCCAACTGTCATCTCGTCCCCTGAATCGCAAAAGTACTTTGACTATAGCCGTTCGACCAGATTCACGGGGTGCAGTTATTTCTCTTCACACACATATATATACCGCGTCGCCTACCTTTCCCAAATCCACTTTGTCTCTTTGCCACCACCACTTTTTGAAGCCCTACCGCACTGCTCTGTCTCGAGTTCGACGACGTTGATCATTTTCGCCGCTTTGCTACCGGAAAGAGGTCGCGGGAGTGATTCCTCGCCACCACGGATCATCTTCCTCCCCGTGCCGCCGTGGTTGCTGCACATCACCGAGTTAGGGTATGTGCAGTGTGAAATTGTTTTTCGCTTCATCTGTGCTCGAGTTCATCCGCGGTAGTATTTCCATGTATTTACTGAAATCTCGTATCATTACTATTAGGTAACTTATGAGGATGTGGTTTCTAGAAGTTCATCACATCCGATTTTTTTAGATCTAGGGTTTGGGTTATGTCTTCTACAAACGAAATGATTAGCATGTTAGATAGTATATTCTTCGAACCTACTAGTTCGTTCTACACATTTCCTTCATTTGAAACATTTTTCAAAGTCTGATCTAATTCTTCTTCAAAACAATTTCTTTCGAAAAAATTTCGTTGTGAGCATTCGTAACCATGTCCCCATTTTCCCTTGCATCTATTCTTATTCACAGGTAAATGCAGCCTATTGAGGATTCAGCTCGACCAGTGAGCTAGGCTAATGGATATGATGCTTTCTAGGGCACAACAGATGAATCAAAAGCTCTGAATGCTAAGGGCCCAACAGTAAGCCCATCAAACAGCAAGCGCAAAAGAACCGAGCAAAATGCCGACGAGCAATAATAAAATGCTCCAAAGAAGAAGAGTGGAGGCAAACAATGAATGACAAACATAGCTGGATATATATCTCATGATCATTATGATACTGTTCTACGAGAAACAAAGCAGCAGAGAGATAAGTGACTGCAATGGATTCTACGCCACTGGGTGCGCAGATGGTTCAACAAGGAATTTGTTCATCCTCGACATGCTCAAAACTTTGCATTTCATCCACCATGGGGTGACTGCCGGGAAATTTCCCTCATAAAGCCAAATGATCCCCAGGAGAGACCTCAACCTCCACTAGATGCTCATGACTCCTCCCTTTGCACAACCGAATTTTATCCTGAAGAGCTTCCTAAGTGTTAATGAAATGCTCTCAAGCGTGCTAAGAAGGCTGAAAATCAACAAGCTTGTGAAGAGGAAAACCTTCGCCTTCTCAAAGGTGATGTACAAAAGAAAAAGGATGAAGGAAAATCTGAAGGTAACTCTAAACGCAAGAATGATCCAAGTGCTGCTGCATCCAAGCGAAAGAGTGCACCTGAGGAGAAACCAGCTGAACCAGTCGATAAATTTGCCGAAAGTGATTCGTCAGATGATGATGATCCTCTGACCACTAAGGAAGAGGTTCTGTTGCTCTCAGCAAGCAACTGAATACCACTACGTCAACGGTGTTGCCTGATCTTCTGGTCCCTATTATTCCAGTAGCTCCACCGAAGAAGAAGATCTGTGCCAACAAAACTCTTGCCACAACTAGCATTATGAAAAAGCATGTGAATACAACTCCTCATTCAGATGCTATAGATATGAATGATTTGGTAGTTGACACTCCTGTGAGTACTGCTGAGCCAGGAGAACCAATCCCCAAGCCAGGAAAATTAAGGCGCCTACTGCCGAGCATAATGCTCCTCAAGCTACTGCTCCGAAGGAGAAGGCTGGTAAATTTGTTCGTACTCTAATTCAACCATTGGCTTATAAGCCTCCTTCTGAACCAATTCAAGTTCAAACTGCTCAAGCTCCCTAGTCTGAGGCTCCCCTACTATAATGAGGTGTTCATCATGGAACAATTTGATAACCTTGTGAAGTGGACTCGCTACCCATTCCTCCTGAAGTTATTGCGTAGGCCAGTTCTATTGTTAAAGAAATGAGAGAAGATGAAGTTGAAATCAACACTCTTACTACCGAATTAAATGACATTGATGGTTCAATGAAAACTGCTACTTCCAATTTTGTGATTAGAGCACTCAAAGACTCCTACAAGCACATCAATCGTGCCATGACTCTCCTCCACCACAGAACATTGCTTTTTCACACGGATTTTGATGAAATAATTCGAAAGATCTGTGATGAGCATCAAGGAAAGGTTACATGTTATGGTGATCTGGTCAAGGGCCACATTGATCAATCTTCTCAGCCAAAGAAGAAGCAACGAAAGAAAATTGCAAAGAAACCTATACCTTCTGCTCCGACAGGTAAGTCACCGAACCGCTCCAAGGCTCCATCTCCGAAAGAAAAGTCTCTTGAACCAACTATTCCTTCGCAACCTTTAGTCATTAACACGAATGCTTCTCCTTTGCTAAGGCCAACTAGATCAGTGCATGTGGCCGCCCCATGTCAAGCTGATGTTCCGTCCCAGCAAATTGTTTCTGAGGAAGGTGAAAACCATCGCTCCGTGCCCCAAGTTTCTCCAGTTGATGAAGCACCAAAGGTCTTGTCCTCTCCAACCATCCAGCAGCAAGAGGTTCAGTGGAACAATCGCAACCAACCCCAACACTTGATGCTTCTGCCTCTCCCTCTACTATGCCACCAGTTATGTCTCCATTGAAGTTATCCATCGGCACAGCGATAAGAACGCAAGATGTCGGTCCCTTCGAACAAAAATCTATCTCCGCTCGTCATGCTGACTCCGTTGTATATGGTGATGAACTTATTTCACCGGAAGAAGAACTCAAATACCCATACCATCGTGAAGAAAGGCATCTATTCTCGACAGGTGAAGGCACCAAAGGTCCTCTTTTCAATCGGAATGTGCATCCCACATTCTTTCAGACTAGTCTGTATGATGAGCCGCGCACCTCTGAATCACCTCACTTATGGACCAAGAAATAAGATATATATTACTCTCGAGTCTTCTATGACAGCAGAAAGATCTTTCCGCATGAATACGCCAATATTCCTTCTATACGCAATATTGGCTGGTTCGCTCAGCTACTGCAAGATCTGGATGATTTCTGCCTCACCAAAGTATTCGAATTTGAGAATCCTTGGAATAGAGAGATTACCCTTCGGTTATATGCTACACTTTATATCACTGGCGATGAATCCGACAACTCATGATGTATCATGGTGTGGATGACCGGAGGAAAACACATCTGCTCTTCAACATACTTTGTCTTGCACTTGCATTTCCCTCGCTTTGAGCATGGTGACATTGAAATTCGGGTGCACAACATTGATGTATTATCGGATGATGATTTTCAATGCACTATGGATCAAGAAAAGATTCATGACTACACTGGTCCTTCTCTTGCTGAGCATTTAACATTTGAATATCAGACACTGTTTCACATTCTCACTTACAATATTTTCCCTCTAGCCAACATGAATACCCACAAGTCCATCTTAGATATTCTTTGAAATGCTATATATGCAATCTATGAGTGGTATATCTTCGATGTTGAGGACATGTTTCTGCGTATTCTAAAGGGTTCTTCTCAATATCCTTACTCTCAAAGCTTTCGTGCCATGGATACAGAAAGTTATTGATCATGTTATGTGCACAGTGTATCTTGTGAAGGAAAGTCACAAAAGTTTCATACCTCCTATTCGTGATACATTGCAAGTTATGGAAGATATTTCTTCAGGTAAACCGCTCACTTCTAGCCCTCAAGACTATCAGAAGAAATTCTACGGGCCTCATCTCCCTCAGCGCGACCGAAAGATTACGCCTCAGCCTCCATCGCAACTCGAAGTCTGTTTGCATACACAAAAACTCCTGCTGAAGCACATCGCCGAGGATCGACGCGAAAAAGAACATCTCGCCTCCGACCTGAATGCTCTTGACAATCGAACAAGAATCATGCATCTGATTGCTAATGAAATCAAGAAGAGGCTCTGTAAATTGCTTCGCAAGTTCCTTTCTGAGAAACAACTCCTTAATGTCAATCTCAATGATTTCAATGGCAGTATTGATAAAGGCATGGCTATAGAAGATTTCGAAGATCGGGTTTCCCCTCCTCTTCCTGATCATGAGCCAGCTACTGATCTTCTGCATCTCAAGCTTCGCAAATTGCTTGAAGAGTGTGAAGCTACCACACTGACTAAGAAACCTATCGAAGGCAATGTGCTATCCCATGTTCCTCATGTTGCTGATCCAAACATGCCATCATCATCTCAGCCCCAAGCTGTCATCCTTGAAGGAAAATCCACTGTTGCTGAAGACAAAGTCATTCCAAACACTTTTGAAGATGAAATCACCTCGGACAGTTCTTTTGGAGATGCCGTCAAGTGAACCAAGTTCTTCGCTTCTGCAACAATGTTATTCGTCACCTTTTATACACTAGGATACAAAAAGGGTGAGAATTCCATTGATTCTTGACATATTTGCTTTGTGTGTTTCTTTGTTTTGCTTTAGTACAAATAAGAAACTTTTGATTTAAAGATTATCTACTCTAAGTTGTAAAACTCCGGTGCTGTCTCGAACCATTTGTTTTGTAGGTGGAATTTTATCGGAAGTTGTGAATGATTGCACTGCGATCTTGATGGATTATATGTCATTAGTGTTAATCATTGTCTCGAATGATTGAAATTTCCTCTAAATACTTCAATACTTGTAGGAGAATTTATCTCATATCTTTTTCCCTGCATACATATAGGGGGGGGGGGGTC
>LR738714.1:312351313-312492208 GCA_902687465.1 Secale cereale | reverse complement strand
TGGGTCTATTTCATCATCGAGCAAAGTAACACTTAGTCACTCTTGTCGGAATTACTTATCACTTATCTATCTTCACTTCGATGGTTATCTGTTCTGTCAACAATCGCCCAAAAAGGGGTATATTGTTGGTTCAATAATTTTCCTCCCAATATTTGAGTTTGTTGACATAAACAAAGATGGACTTATGTGTTTGCTAGTGCACACAGAGTAAGAGGTCCCTAAAGTCAAGAGGAGTTTGATTTAAACTCCAAAGATAATCCCCTGCGTGGAAGTGAAGATTCTCACCCAAGATTATGATAACAAGAGTGACCCCTTAAAAACAACAGACACGAAGCAATTGGTTCGGTGCTTATCAGAAGAATATGACTGCGAGTGAGAAAACTGAAGACAAAGTGAAGACGCAGCATGTACTTTGTTGTTTCTATTCTCTTTATTGAGTCAGAGGACCACCTTACTATTAAGAGGAGTGTAGCATTCGAAACGTTGATTCTCTGATGCTAAACCCAAATCCTATGAAATTTGCGAGAGAAATCACTTTGTGTTTGGAGTAAATACTTGGCAGCAAGAGACTTTTCTTTGACTGAGGAGTTAGCATTACTTGGGACTCAGGTAATGTAACCGTTACTATTGAAATTTGGCCGTTGTGAACGTGTCGGTTGGCAATTGGTTGGACTGTGTGTCCAAAATGGTCATTTCCCACCAAGGAAATCTACGGCTACAAATAGCCAACCCACACCGACTTTGTTCGGTGGCTGCTCCGTTGATCCTGAGAAGATAGTTGAGCAACCCCCTCTCCTGAGTGCTTTGAGATTAAAATCCACCGAGAGAAAACACAAAGCCAAAAAATTAGATAGTGGTTCATCATCACTCGAATTTAAGTCTAGTACACTCCACCTATTACTCTTGAGAGCTGCAAACTCTCTTGACGGTTAGGTGTCAATTTCTTCATAGACCAATAGTATTTGTGGTTGTTGAAGAAGTCTGTATAGGTTTGGAAATCGCCTCAAGTATCTACCACGAGTGATCGGCATGGGTCTATGAACCAATTCTCAAGTAGAATAGGGCGAAGAGAGTTTATCTTCTATGTTAAATCACGACCCCTCCAACAAGACGTATGTCACATCCTGATTTTTGGCCCTTTGTTTTTCTTTTGTTTTTCTTAGGTTTTTGCTTGATTTTTCTTTTTCCGTGGCTTTGTGGGCTGGAAACTGAAGAAAATGCCCTCTTCTTCTTTCCAGAGTGGCTTTTCATACCCAAATCATTCCCTATACCTTGCCATTTTTATCCTAAACCAATCCCAATAATCTTTTTATTGGGAATATTGCTTTTTCTATTAAAGGAATAACCCTGTCTACCCTAGGTTGTGAAGCAACCTATATTTCCATCACTCCTAAAATTCCCAAATAATTCTCATAAATTGTTTGGGTGATATCTTCATCAAATATGGAAAAACTTTTCATTGCCATGTTGAAAAATAATCCACCAATATTCCTTTTCCAATTCTGCCCTAAATGGCACTTTGTGAAGCAAGTGTTATTTTCCTTTTCCCAATTACCCAGAAGCCATTGTGATGGAAGTACAAGCTAGTCACGTTAAAATGAGTTGAAATTTGTGTATGACCTCTATATCATCAAATAATGTCTCTACACCAAATTTGAGCTCATTCCTTGAATCCATGTGAGCACACCTTCAAATCTTTGTTTCTGTCCAAATTTTCAGTTTGTGAAGCAAGTATATTTTATCTTGCTCCATTGTTGCTGAAAATTTTCCACGACCTTCTCGTACCCATGTAACCTATCTCCACAAATTTTGGACTCATTTCATTTAGTCATTTTCCCTAAGAAATTATTGCAAGTTTCTGGACAGTAAGGATGTTTGTGAAGCAAGTACCATTTTGGCATGTCCAATTGGTATGAAAATTTCACAGCATCTCTATATGTCCAAATGACCAAGCCTTGCCAAATTTCAGCTCAAGTGGTTACTCCAAGTGAGTGCTACTTCATCATCTTGTTTCTGGTCCAATTTATGCAGTTGGGAAGAAACTCTATTAAAGATTGGTCCAAATCTCATCAAACTCTCCCGGATTATAGTCCTTCCTAAACTAATGACCCCAGACAAACTCTTTGGATCCAATCAAGTTCCTCTTGATCGCCAGTACATGTCCAAGTTTACTACAGTAAACTTCACACGTTGATTACCATTTAACCACAACATCTTTAACCGAGCTACCACTGCAGTTAAAACCTACCTTGGATGAACTTAGCACTAGACATCATTTTCCAACCCTTGGCTTCTTCTCCCTACCAGACCGAGCAGTGACCACCGCTTTGGCGTGCAATGGCCGCGTCTAGAACGTCGCCTAGCTCCAGCCCCTCCCTCTGTCGTCGTCTTCGCGCGCGTGAGCATGTCTAGCGTCTTCCCCTCGTCATCGCAACCTCCCTGGACCGCTCTCCCCCTCCAGCAGCTTCGCCATCGGTGCTCGTCGCCGCACGCCCATGAGCGAGCTGTAGCCGACAACGAATTGATGGTGTTCGACTCCTTCTCCCCAGTGCCTCTCGGCCCCTCCTGCACAGTGCACCTCTGTAGCTCGTCCGCTCCTCCCCTCGTCACCTTCCCACGCTCTCCCGTGACCGCTGAGCGCGCCAGAGCATCGACCGGACGTGCATGGCAGCACACACCCTCGGCCATTCCCTCCCCGCCTATAAATAGGCCACCCTGAGGCCATTCGAGCTCACCAGTAGCTTTGCCTCACTCCTCTACCCTCCCTCGCCTCTCAAACGAGCTCCAGAAGTTCTTCTGGCCGCTCCTCACCACCATGGCTGCCATGCCCCTCGTCGGCCTCAGCCTAAATTGGCCTAAAACCGAGCCCCTCCCTTCAGTCCAGCTCCACCAGAGACCTCCCCACTACCCCGCAAGCCGCCCCTCTTCCTTGCTTCTTCGCCGGAGCCATGGTGGCCTCACCCCCAAGTTAGGCCGAAGCTGTTCCTACCGGAGTCTTCACCACCGCTACTTAGGTCCCTCTCAGAGCCTGTGCCCTGACCATGAAGGTGTGGCTTCCTCTCCCGCCTTCACCTATGGCTGGAGCTCAATCGGAGACGCCCCGAGCCGCTGGGAGCGCCGGGGCGCGCGCCTGGCCGCGGCCTCCCCTGCTACTATCGGGAGGAAGAAGGAGATCCAGCGGGAGGAGAGAGGAGAAGTGTGGGGCCCACCTGTTGGTCTCTGGCCGTTGACCTGTGTCCGGGCCCGCCAGATTTCAAGTGGAAGCGTAGTTCTTATAATACGCTTTCATGTTCTGTAAGCGCACTCTCCTGCTTCTTCAGTCCAGTTTACGTTTCCTCTACTGGGAAGACATACTTCTCTGAATACGTTTTCTCTCTTTCTAGCCAGGGGCCTACTTGTAGAGTTTATTTTTACAGATTGGTCCCTGAACTTCATCTAGCTATATATTTTTGGTCGATACTCCGATTGAGGTGATCCCAAAGCCCATTTCTTCGTCTCATCGAGCCTGTTCTATTGGTAACATTTTAATATTGTGTTCATACAGTGAAAATGACCACTTTGCCCTTGCCCGTAAACAGCCCCCTCCGAGAGAGAACTGTTCTAGCGAATCTTTCCGCGGCTTCACCGCACTTCTCCCAGAGCTTTCTGCCACCCCAGGCAAGCCACACCCTCCAGTTGCATGATTGCAATGCAGTGACATGGTTTATTCACTTGAGCTTGTTTAAATATTGCATTAGCTATGTGTGATCTGTTCATGGCATTTCCCGGAGTATTGTTGATCTTGATATTGCCATGAAATTGCTGGGAGTTCTAGGACTTATGTTTTGATGATTATGCGGATGACATGTGCCTTGGATTCTTAGTGGCTATTATGATTAGTTTCTTGATGGTATCTGGTACTCCCTCCGTCCCAAAATAAGTGTCTCAACTTTGTACTAGCTCTAGTACAAATTTGTACTAAGCTCAAGACACTTATTTTGGGACGGAGGGAGTATTATTTTGGAGTATTACTTTGGATATCATGTTGCCTTTGGATTATTAGTGGATAGTGTTAGTTTCATCAGGATGCTAGTTGATATTATGTTTTGGAGTATGATGATGGAGATGATGCTTGCATGTGGATCATAGCTGGATAGTTAGTTCTTGATATTTGAGTAGTAGTACTATCGTTCCTAGATTCTTCATGATAGAGATGTTATGCTATCCTTGGAGTATTTTGTTATGACGATATTAAGCTTTGGAATATTTGTTGGATATTGCTATGACTTGGATTATAGTTTGATAGTTGATATCGGAGTATTAGTATCACAGTTATATTTTTGAAGATAAATTCCGTCATTAAGTTGCTCAGGTGCCACCGAACCGGGCTTTCTCTAGTGCAACCACATTTGCCTTTATGGGAAGGCCCTAATGCGATGCTATTGTCATGCCTCTCGCTGGTGCCTCCAATGAGGGAAGGTTATGGGCGTGCGGTACCCTGGCCCGGTAAGCAGACATAACCTTGTGTGTCCGTAGTTGGATGATAAGCGCTTTTGTCCCCGTTTGGGATGGTTGATTGTTTTGGCCACGACGGTGGCCGTTGGTGTCTTTGGTAGACACGGGGCCACCCAGGACTAGCCCAGTGGGGAGTGAGTCGGAGTGGCCGGGAGAGTGTCATGGCAGTAGATCGGTTTTGTCGGAACGCCATTGGTCCACCTGAATGGGAGTGCGAGGCCATGGGTTCCGTGGTGTGGGTAAAGTGCGCTACCTCTGCAGATTGTGTTTGTTTAATATATTGATAGTCGCGTCCTCGGTCATGGGCATGGGTTCGTACTGGGTCACACCGTTCGATCAACACTCACATGATGCAATGACTTATGGGTGATTTATAGTTTGATATTTTGAGCAGTACAGATTGGCAGGATGTTCATGATGATGTTGGAGACCGGGTGTTGGTCATGGTAGTGATCGCCGGAAAGGTCACCGTTTGAGACCAAGTGTTGGTCATGGTAGTGGTCGCCAGAAAGATCACCGTTTGGTTACAAGACCACGAGGTGATCGAGATGGTATATTACTTGGCCGGTTAGCCAAGAGAGATATGGTCATGGAGATCTGAGATGGTGATTTATCATTATTGTATCAGTTTCATACCATGCTTAGTAGTTGCCTCATCATGGTAGTTGTTAATTAATTAACGTGTTAATGCTATGTTGTTGTTCTGCCTTGATGCTTTTGGTTGTTGTGAGATTGCAAGTACATTCAATGTACTGACCTGGGGTGTCATGCCAGATTGCAGGTGATGCCATGATTGCTTGCTTGCTTGTCGAGGTTGCCGTGCATGCGAGCTATATCATGTCCCAGCCAGAGTCCCTCCGGAATGGAGTTCACCACCTTCGTCGTTCTTCCGCTGCTAGAAGTATTCTGCTGCTACGAGTTGTTTCGCTGCTAGCATAGAGCAAGTGTAGTATCGCAGGCGTAATGTAGCCGTGCTGATGTGCTTCTTTGTAACATTAGACCATTGTATTATTATTCTTGTAATAAGAGCTGATTTGTTCTATGTCAAGTAGTGCCGTATTCCAGAGACTTCTCCTCGATCTCTGGGCTAGAATATGGGGCGTTCCGGTTTCTCTGAGCCGGGGTGCCACAACGTAGTCCTTGTGTAGAAGGACGAACCAGTCTATCAAACTCCTTGTCGCCATCGAGCAATCACTGGTTACCTCTGCTCCCCTTATTGACATTTGACCTGTATCACTCATGAGATTTGTCTCGATGCATGGTTTTAGTTTCCAATCGTTATTTTGTATCCTCTCGCTGTACTCTGTAGTCATTCGCTCTGCTGCTGGGTTCCAGATTTTTATTTTTCTGAAGAAAATTTAGAACTACCATTCACCCACCTCTCATAGAGATACTTCGTTCCTAGAGAAACGTGCCCCCTGGTCAGTGAAACGATAATAGCCACTTCTTCCTGCCTTGTATTTTTTCTACAAGCAACATGGAACGACAGGATATCTGTGCTGAAATTTAAAATTATTCAAGGTCATTTGGCCTTTTTATACATTAAGTAAGTTTCCTGGGCATTTAATGCCATAATTTAAATCTAAATAACGAATACATGCTCCAGTGCACCAAAAATGGCTTCAAAAATCATACATGTGTCCTTGGAAGCATGTTTAGGTCCGATGAAAAGAATGGGAATGAACAACAACAATCTCGGCGTCTGGCTCGGCCTCGGATATATAGAATCTCGGTTTTTAAATCCCCGTAAATCCAAAACTCACCAAAAAATCATGAAACACGGCATGGTGTCACATCATGGCACATATATTTCGTGGAAAAAATATTGGCCAATTTGGGGCAAGTTTTATTACAAACCTCTTACAAACCGGAGCCTCTTGCAAGATCCCTCGTGGTTTCGATAGGGAAACGTGCCCCCTAGTGGGCAAAACAATAACTGCTGCCTTTTCTCGGCTTGTATTTCCTTATATAGGCAACATGGAAGAACGGGATATCCGTGCTGAAATTTAAAATTATTTAGGGTTTGTTTGGCCTTTTTATACATTAATTGAGTTTCCTAGGCATTTAATGTCCATAATTCAAATCTGAACTACAAATACATGCTCCACTTCACCAAAATGGCTAGAAAAATCATACATGTGTCCTTGGATGCATGTTTAGGTCCCATGCAAGGAATGGGAATGAATTATAACCGTCTCAGCATCCTGGCTCATCATCAAACATTGTGAATCTCGATTTTTAATCCCCGTAAATCCAAAACTCACCTGAAAATCATGAAAGTTGGCAAGGTGTGATGATATGGCACATATATGTAGTGGTAAAAAAATTGTCCAATTTAGGCCAAGATTTATTACAAACCTCTTACAAACCGGAGCCTCTCGCAAGAACCCTCGTGGTTTCGATAGGGAAATGTGTCCTCCTTGTGGGCGAAACGATAATCGCTCCCTCTTCTGGAACATTGGGAGACTCGTGCTGAACTTTTAAATTATTCGTGGTTCATTTGGCCTTTTTATAAATGAATTAAATTTTCTGGGAATTTAATGTCCACAATTCAAATCCGAACTACAAATATATGCTCCAGTAATGCACAATGGATATAAAAATCGTACATGTGTCCTTTCGTGCATGTCTAGATCTCATGCAAGGAATGGGAATGAATTCGACCATCTGGTCGTCCTGGCTCAGCCTCAAACATTAGGAATCTCAATTTTTAAATCTCCATAAATGCAAACTCACCAGAAAATCATGAAACTTGGCATGGTGTTATGCCATGGTACATATATGTCATCGTAATTTTTTTGCCCAATTTGGGCCAAGCTTTATTACAAGCCTCTTACAATCCGGAGCTTCTCGCAACCCTCGTGGTTCCGGTAGGGAACCGTGCCCCTGTGGGTGAAATGATACTGGCTCTTTTCGACTTGTATTTTGTTTTCGATAGGCAACATAGAATAACAAGAGTTTCGTGCTGAAATTTGAAATTATTCATTGTTTGTTTGGACATTTTATATATTAATTGAGTTTTCTATGCATGTAATGTCCATTGCACCAAAATTTGAACTACGAGCACTTGCTCCAATGCACCAAAGCTGTCGGGACCCCGATCCTAAGTCACATAGGTGTAGCATGTAACACATCATATCACTTTGCGGCCTCACGCACGGTATCCCCACGGGTGCCACCTTACCTGGCCCGGGACCATTTGCGCATTTTGGCACACGTATATGATAGTGTCACTAGCATCCATATGACAGAGAACCCGGGCCGACATGACTAGTTGTAAACCAAAAGTGGCGCTAAATTAGAGAGACATGCATACAAGACCCAGCAACGAACGTGTCGGTCATCAACGTATGAACCCAAGTCGTAGCAAGCTACAAGGACTTAAAGGGACAACGCGTGACATTTCCCCTAAGGGACAGACACGGGAACGAAGAAGGACACATGCCGGCCAGCCCAAGTGTTCCGGAGCAGTAGCAAGCTACCAAGGCTCAGTGGAAGCACTAGGAGGCATTTCCCCATAAAATAGGCTACCAAGGGTAAACAACTAGGTGTCGGATCCCACACATAGCAATACACATTACACGTACGCATAACATGCAAGTATGTGCTGTACAACATGGCATCACAACATAACCCAACAACTCATATAGATAAGGCCCAGAAGAGCCATCATAGCATTTATTACAAACAGGGGTCACATGACCCAACATACAGAGCATACAGGCAACAGAAGCATAACATGTCTGAGTACAGACAACTACAAATGAAAAGGTCTGAGAAGCCTGACTATCTACAAGACCCTCCCAAGGGCACAAGATCGTAGCTGAGGTAACAAGCTAAACATAAATTAAGGAAATGTGAGTACAAAGGTACTCAGCAAGACTTACATCAGAACTAACTACATATGCATCAGTATCAAAAAAGGGGTGGTGGAGTTTGACTGCAGCATGCCAGCTTTGACTCGGTGGCTATCCTGAACTACGACTGCAAGTAACTCTTTTGAGGTGGCGCACACGAGTCCACATATTCACCAATCAATACACCACTATGGACCCGCTCCCGTCTTCCTACGAGAAGGCCATCCATAGCACTCACACTTGTCTTGCGCATTTTAGAGTATCCACTTTCACGTGTCTATGTACCACGTAAGCATCCAAGAAGTCCATAACCGCGGACCCGGCTATTCGAATAGATCATGATAACCCTGCAGGGGTGTACTTCTTCACACACGCTCTCGCCACTTACCGCCATGTACATGTCGTGTATCTCGGCAACCTTCAAGCGGGAGCCTGGCGAGGGTGTCAGCCACGACCTGACTAACCACACAAGTCTTTAGTCCAGGTTTATCGCCTATTCGGGTTCCATCCATAAGGAGATCCGGCCGGGGTGTCGCTCACGGCCCCAAACGATGTGAACAGGGTTCCCAAGCCCACCATCCGGGTACCACTTGTTACACCGTGCCACTACACCTACTCTGTCCCAAGCCCACCAGTACCGGGTGCCACTTGGTAGACTACTAGCACAACCTACAAACACCAGAAACTAGTTGCAACTCCTGGACAGAGATCGAGTTGATTAATAAGTCCAGAGGGGCACTTAAGCATTCCAATGTGTGGTAGCAGCTTGTCATTGGACAAATTACACAGAACTCAGTTCTTAAGGACGGCTCCAGTGAGACAACCCACCATGTACTCCTACATAGCCTCTCACTGCTACCTTTACCAAAACGTGTTCACACACTTAGCTCACACACAGTAGGACATGTTCATCACCATTCCGGTTCATCCCCGATGAATCAGACGTGACACAACTCTAAGCAATAGCAGGCATAACCAGAAAGCATGAATGAGTAGGCACAACATGGCTCAAAGAACTCCTACTCATGCTAGTGGGTTTCAACTATTTACTGTGGCAATGACAGGTCATGCAGAGGAAAGGGGTTAAGCTACCGCAGCAAAAAGTAGTTCAATCTTTGTTGTCCTAATGCAGTAAAGAGAGTAGGAGCGAGAGAGTGGGATTGTATCAGAATGCTCAATGGGGGTTTGCTTGCCTAGCACTTTCGAAGATAGTACCATGACTTCATCAGTGTCATCGATCTCAAATCATCGGAACGTCGTCTACCAAGAGGGGACAAACACTGGCAAACAAGAGAGAACACCATCAATGCAATGCGACAATATGATGCATGATCATGACATGGCAATATGCTGTTGATTGAGCTAATGCAACTAGCAACCATATTAAATGAAGTAGGTTTGAACCAAAGGTTCAAATTCAAACTCCACATGTGGTTATTTAAATGTCATTTAATTGATTTGACCTAAACAGCAGGTTTAACTTGTTCAAACATGCATGAAAATGCCATAAACAGATTCCTTACATTTTTCTGATCATTTTTTCATATATAAATTATTTTCATTCGAGTTATAGATTAATTTCTGTGATTTTTAGAAGTTTAAAGCATTTCTGGAATTTTCTGATTATTTTAGAATTAAACTATTTCCAAAAAATGCTTTACTGCGTCAGCATGACATCATGCAGACGTCAGCAGGTCAGCGGGCTGGACCAAGTCAAACCTTACCAGTGGGACCCACTGGTCAGTGACACAACTAGCTAACCCTATTAATTAGTGCTAATTTAATCCTAACTAAAGTGTAAGCGGGTGGTGGCCCACATGTCACTCTCTCAGGGCCTAATTAAGTTTAGTTTTAAACTAAAATAATTTAACAGGGGCTGGCTCCACCTGTCATTGACCCACATGGGTCAAAGCTGGTCAACGAGGAAGGTCAAACCCGCCGGCGACTCCCCGCCGGCGACACCAAGACGGCGGTTGTGCTCGGAAATCGCCCTTCGGCCACCAAAATGACCGCGGACACTATCTACGCGAAGCCCACGTTCCCGCGCATCCGTTGCGGCAAGCGGCAGTTGCTAGGGCGGCCGGAGTTCTTCGAAAACGAGCTCACAGCGGCGGCCGGCGATCGGGTTTGCTCGGGTTTGGCGCTAGGCTACACGACAGGGCTAACTGATGGTTGCGCCCGGCTCCTGGGAGCAAGGTGAGTGTGATGACGCTCTCAAAAGTGGGTGGATGCAGTTGTGGCCACGGCGGCGACAAGTTCAGCGGCGGCCGGGGTTCGGCTGCGATGGAGCTAAGGCCTAGAGGTAGAACGCGACCAGGGGAGACGGGGGAAACGACTCGGGGGCTCACCGCGAGTCCGTTGGGAGGGTCAGTGGGCTCGGGGACGCCTCGGAAGCGGCGAATCGAGTGACGGCGGCCGGCAGGTCCGAGGTAGAAGAGGAGCTCGAAGGCGTCTTTGCAGGGCATCCGGGCTTGTGAGACTCAGCGGGAAGACGTGGCGGAGGATGGCAGAGATGCTGGACAGCTTGGGGAGGCGAGGGGAGCATGATTGCTACGGGGGTTACGACGGCGAGCGAGCGGCGCTTCGGCCATGGCATCGAGAGGGCGAGGGAGAGATGGAGGGGAAGAGTGAGGAGGTCAGGGCGGTTCCAGATGTCGGCTTCATGTCGTTGGTGGCATCGCGCTGGCCAGGGAAGGGCCAGGCAGGCAGCTGCGTGCCGGCGCGCGCGGGCGCCGTGCTCGGTCTTGCCTCTGCCAGTAGGCAGAGGTTGAAGACGGGTATGCCCCTGGTGGGCTGGGCTGCTTCTGCAGGGCCGTTTCGGCTGGGCCACTAGGTAAGTGGGCTGCGAGGTAAACTCTCTCTCTCTCTCTAATTCTTTCTCTTTTCTATTTTCTTTTCTTTGTATTTATTTCTTGTGCCACTGTTTTGGATTTGAACAAATTCAAACAAGTGCCAGAACATCCTCTTAGTATTTTTATGTTTCCATGGACTTTTCCAGGAGCACATAAAGTAATTCAAAGTTATTTGGAAATATATTCTATATATTATGAATATAACTCCAAATTTAAATACAATAATGATTTAAATTCAGTGCCCAAAATATTACTAAAAATGTTCATTATTTTTGGTTTGGTGCAAAAGCCTTGCCAAAAATATCAAACAATTAAGAAGAACACTTTGGAAACATTAAATGCAATTTCTTTAACTCGACCTATTTGAATTTCAAAGTGATAGGGTTTGAACATCCCCAATTCAAATTCCAATGTAAATTAAACATGATTCAAACATATCTAACTAGCCTAAGTGCAAATCAGACTAGGGATGTGACAACTCACCCCCACTAAACAAGAATCTCGTCCCGAGATCCAAGACGTGAGGTAAGAAGTTGGAGGGGACACAAAGCCATCACATTCATCTCGAACCAATTGCACTTCATAAGAACGTTGATTGCTTGCATCATGTTGATCTTCACGTCCCTACTTTCAAAATCTTTGTCCAACACAGTGAAGACAGAAGAAACTCTACCGAAATCGATCTTCTCAAGGATCGAGCAACTCAAGATCAACTCATGGAGTGAGACATTTGAAACATCCCTTGAGCCGAGACACAACACACATCGTAAGGGATGGAAGAAACAGATAACGGAGGTTCAATTTGGTAGGCACTAATTCCACACTTAAGGAAGATGGTGAGAAAAGTCACCAACGAGGCACCTTAGAGAAGGTGACTCGTAGGATTATTCCCTGAAGTGGCAAAAAGAATGACTTTTTATATAGAGATCATTTAAATTCTCTATACCAGCCTAAGGCAAAACACAATCTATAGGCGAAGGAGTTCGAGGGAACGACATACCATGTCTAGAATGGATGATGTGGACTACCTTGTTGAAGACAACGTAATGAGTGATTTTTGCTTATCACCGGAAATGAATGGGACCCATGGTAAGCCCACTTTTGAAGATAATCCTGAACAACAAGTGCTGAGGTGTAAGCTGGGAACAAAATGCAAATGTTGGGAATGTTCCAACCATCGTATCTGCCTAAGATTCAGATCTGGTTGGTAACGGGATATTTCAGACAACATGTCTGGAAAAGAAAGGTTGCAACACAAGTCGACGAGATGATGTTGCGAGATTCTCGGAAGATGAACTACAATAGCAAGATCCAAAACATGGGTTGGTTCTGCTACATACATGTGAACACATTGTCCCAAACAAGCATGACCATATGGTAGTCTTACAACAAAACACTACCGAGTTCTGGTAGGGAACCATCATCACGGATAAAGAAGTCCTTGCATTAGTCATATGATTAGCTCTAATGAAGGAACTTCCTCTCCTTGAACAAATCAATCAGTGGCTTGGTCTGCTAGGGAATACATATGGAGTGGAGGTAATTAATCTGCCAAACCATAGTATACATACGCACATGCATGACTGACTTGGGATGATTCCAAGGGAAGCAAAACAAGCTTTCTTGAATTCACGGTTGCAACTTTCATCAATTACACGTGAATTATGGAAAATCACTTCTCTCGTCCAAACAAAAACCTCATGAACGGGACATGAAGGTAATGCTTACAAAAGTTTCCAACGCTAACTTACATGTTCAGCATGAATTATGGACAAGATGAAAATGTTGTCAATGGGCTCAACAACAATCCATCCAGACTTCCATATAGATGGAATTCCACAATTAAGTGAATACGGTGATAGCATTGGTCAGACAAAAAGATGTAATGGTGTATGCTCAAGGAATCAATCATGAGTAAGACAACATTATGAACATCATTGGTTCTGATTTGATTTGAGGATAGCCCACACTCAAATCAAAGTTTGGACAACACAATAGATCCATCAAGTGATCACGAGGGTCAGTTGATGAAGATATCATCTTTCTTCAACATAGACACACAAGATACTCCTTTGGAATGAACTAAGTCAAGCAAAGCTTTTATCTTCCAACTCTCCAAGTTATTGTTTTAGCTTAGCCAACTAGTTCAGGGTATCCAACACAGATTCTTGGAGAAGGGGTGGTTTATAAGATAACCAACTTGATCACGAGCTCGATATAACGGTCAGGGAACAACCTGGTAATACTTCCGAGAAGATATTCGGAAAATCACGAACCACCGATATGTTATGAAGCTCGAGAACAATCTTGCTTTTCAGGGCAAGAGAATATGATCAAAAGAGCGAGAGATTGACACAATCCTAACTCATTGATCGAAGAGTGCACCATAAAATGGACTAGGAGCACGATCAATCTTAGAATGATGATTCAGTAACCAGCACGCTAAGAATGAGATTATCGTCCATTAACTACCAAGCACCAGAGTTTCTAGGAGTATTGATTTCACACATCACAATTCACTTGTCGGTATTCCGGTTACAATAACACGGAGACCGAGGAATGAACGATGATGGCAAGAAGTATCACTATATCAGGAGTTCACGAGAGGTGGTGCAATTCCCATGACACTCTTGACATAAAAGAGGGTAACACTCCAAGTTAGAACAGAACAAAAGTTGGAATGCCATTTTGATCTGCGGAGTACAACTGCTTTGACCCAATCCTAGATATGGATAAGGTACTGGAGTTTGTTTCTCCTAGTCATTCCGGAATAGAATGGCTTGACTTACCACAAGAGTAAAAGGCATCGATGAACACGAGTGCACAACTACTCCTGACTATCAACTGATAGACGGGATCATAATATGACTAAAAAGGGACAACTCAAAGGAACGTATAACTTTCTGAGTTGTAGATGCATAGATTAGCATGTCGAACGAGTTCAACATATTTCTTCCGGATAACTCATGTAGAAAGGTAGAATTGGCAGAGTCACAATGTGGAATGGAGAACTCATCAAGAGCACTCTGGTTGTGATCTTTTGGTTCAAAAGAACTTCTGCCATAACGGTTCATGGTATTGGAAGAACGATTCAGCACAGACCTAGAGGACTATCACAAGTTTGCTAACATCCTAAAGGAACTAGCAAACACTATCAACATGAAGTATGTAGGGTGAATTTTGGATTCAAGAACCCAGGAATAGAATTCCTACTAACTAAATGGCATCACGGGATGCTTTTGAGAATAATGGCCAAAATCATCACACTGTGTATATAAAACATTGCTAGATTAATGGGTGATTCTCTAAGACACCTAGGGTCATAATAATAGCTCCAACATATATATCGAGGTAACAGAGTACCTCAGCACACTGGTTAGTGTGGTTAATCTGGCCTAAAAGGACAATAAGAACAGGGAGGAATGATTTGCAAATGCATCAGATTGTTTAGAGACCTGGGATGACTCCGACAACATAACGACTGTAAATGCTCAAAAAGATTTTGAAATTCATGTAAAAGATATCATAACCACTCAACATCATAATGTCAAGGTTCTGAGATCAACTGTTTAACATACTGAAGTAGTAGAAACTGAACTGAGACTTGAATCCACCATTAACGTGATCCTGATAAATAGAATGAGAAGCCTAGTTCTTAATCCCCGTGGAAAAGAAGAGGTTGACTCAGATCAGAAGGACATAAGATAAAGGAGTAAAAAGAGCCTTACGTTCCCTTTCACAATCAATTCCCTTAATAGAACTAAAGAGTTTCTAGACTCAACTTCGACCAGTTTGGCTTGGTAATCCTACAGGCAGTCAGGCTGTAATACCAAAGCTGTCGGGACCCCGATCCTAAGTCAACCAGGTCTAGCATGTAACACATCATATCACTTTGCGGCCTCACGCACGGTATCCCCACGGGTGCCACCTTACCTGGCCCGGGACCGTTTGTGCATTTTGGCACACGTATATGATAGTGTCGCTAGCATCCATATGACAGAGAACCCGGGCCGACATGACTAGTTGTAAACCGAAAGTGGCGCTAAATTACAGACACATGCATACATGACCCAGCAACGAATGTGTCGGTCATCAACATATGAACCCAAGTCGTAGCAAGCTACAAGGACATAAAGGAACAACTCGTGACATTTCCCCTAAGGGACAGACACAGGAACGAAGAAGGACACATGTCGGCCAGCCCATGTGTTCCGGAGCAGTAGCAAGCTACCAAGGCTCAGTGGAAGCACTAGGAGGCATTTCCCCATAAGATCGGGTACCAAGGGTAAACAACTAGGTGTGGGATCCCACACATAGCAATACACATTAAACGTATGCATAACATGCAAGTGTGTGCTATACAACATGGAATCACAAGATAACTCAACAACTCATATAGATAAGGCCCAAAAGAGCCATCATAGCATTTATTACAAATAGGGGTCACATGACCCAACATACAGAGCATACATGCAATGGAAGCATAACATGTCTGAGCACAGACAACTACAAATGAAAAAGGCTGAGAAGCCTGACTATCTACAAGATCCTCCCAAGGGCACAAGATCGTAGCTGAGGTAACAAGCTAAAAGTCGAAGTCCACGTGGAACTACTAGTGAGGCTGAAGTCTCTCTACAAAAACATAAATTAAGCAAACGTGAGTACAAAGGTACTCAGCAAGACTTACATCAGAACTAACTACATATGCATCAGTATCAACAAAGGGGTGGTGGAGTTTTACTACAGCAAGCCAGCTTTGACTCGGTGGCTATCCTGAACTACGACTGCAAGTAACTCTTTTGAGGTGGCGCACACGAGTCCACATATTCACCAATCAATACACCACTATGGATCCGCTCCCGTCTTCCTACGAGAAGGCCATCCATAGCACTCACACTTGTCTTGCGCATTTTAGAGTATCCACTTTCACTTGTCTATGTACAACGTAAGCATCCAAGAAGTACCGGGTGCCACTTGGTAGACTACTAGCACTACCTACAAACACCAGAAACTAGTTGCAACTCCTGGACAGAGATTGAGTTGATTAATAAGTCGAGAGGGGCACTTAAGCATTCCAATGTGTGGTAGCAGCTAGTCATTGGACAATTTACATATAACTCAGTTCTTAAGGACGGCTCCAGTGAGACAACCCAGCATGTACTCCTACATGGCATGTCACCTCTACCTTTACCAAAACGTGTTCACACACTTAGCTCACACACAGTAGGACATGTTCATCACCATTCTAATTCATCCCTGATGATTCAGACGTGACACAACTCTAAGCAATAGCAGGCATAACTAGAAAGCATGAATGAGTATTCACAACATGGCTCAAACAACTCCTACTCATTCTAGTGGGTTTCAACTATTTACTGTGGCAATGATAGGTTAGGCAGAGGAAAGGGGTTCAGCTACTGCAGCAAAAAGCAGTTCAATCATTGTTGTCCTAATGTAGTAAAGAGAATAGGAGCGAGAGAGTGGGATTGTATCGGAATGCTCAATGGGTGTTTGCTTGCCTGGCACTTCCAAAGATAGTACTATGTCTTCATCAGTGTCATCGATCTCAAATCGTTGGAACGTCGTCTACTGAGAGGGGACAAACACCGGCAAACAAGAGAGAACACCATCAAAGCAATGCGACAATACGATGCATGATCATGACATGGCAATGTGTTATTGATTGAGCTAATGCAACTAGCAACCATATTAAATGAAGTTGGTTTGAACCAAAGGTTCAAATTCAAACTCCACATGCGGTTATTTAAATGTCATTTAATTGATTTGACCTGAACAGCAGGTTTAACTTGTTCAAACATGCATGAAAATTCCATAAACAGATTCCTTGCATTTTTCTTTTCATTTTTCATATATAAATTATTTTCATTGGAGTTATAGATTAATTTCTGTGATTTTTAGAAGTTTAAAGCGTTTTCTAGAATTTTCTGGTTATTTTAGAATTAAACTATTTCCAGAAAATGCTTTACCGCGTTAGCATGACATCATGCAGACGTCAGCAGGTCAGTGGGCTGGACCAAGTCAAACCTGACCAGTGGGACCCACTGGTCAGTGACACAACTAGTTAACCCTATTAATTAGTGCTAATTTAATCCTAACTAAAGTGTCAGCGGGGGGGGGGGGCACATGTCAGTCTCTCAGGGCCTAATTAACTTTAGTTTTAGACTAAACTAATTTAACACGGGCTGGTCCCACCTGTCATTGACCCACATGGGTCAAAGTTGGTCAACGAGGAAGGTCAAACCCACCCGCGACTCGCCGCCGGCGTGACCACGACGGCAGTTGTGCTCGGAAATCGTCCTCCGGCGACCAAAATCACCGCGGAGACTATCTACGCGAAGCCCACGTTCCCGCGCATCCGTTCCGGCAAGCGGCAGTTGCTAGGGCGGTCGGAGTTTGTCGGAAACGAGATCGCAGCGACGGCCGGCGATCGAGATTGCTCGGGTTTGGCGCTAGTCTGCACGACTGGGCTAATGGATGGTTGCGCTCGGCTCCTGGGAGCAAGATGAGTGCGATGACGCACTCAGAAGGGGGCGGAGGCGGTTGTGGCCACGGCGGCGACAAGTTTAGCAGCGGCCGGGGTTCGACCGCGATGGAGCGAAGGCCTAGAGGTCGAACACGACCAGGGGAGAAGGGGGAAACGACTCGGGGGCTCAGCGCGAGTCCGTTGGGAGGGTCAGTGGGCTCGAGGACACGTCGGAAGCGGCGAATTGAGTGACGGCGGCCAGCGGGTCCGAGGTAGAAGATGAGCTCAAAGGCGTGTCCGCAGGGCGTCCGGGTTTGTGGGACTCAGCGGGAAGACGTGGCGGAGGATGGTGGAGATGCTGGACAGCTTGGGGAGGCGAGGGGAGCACGACGGCTACAGGGGTTACGGCGGCGAGCAAGTGGCGCTTCGGCCATGGCGTCGAGAGGGCGAGGGAGAGACGAAGGGGAAGAGTGAGGAGGTCAAGGGGGTTCCAGACGTCGGCTTCGTGTCGTTGGTGGCATCGCGCTGGCCAGGGAAGAGCCAGGCAGGCAGCTACGTGCCGGCGCGCGCGTGCGCCGTGCTCGGTCTTGCCTCTGCCAGTAGGCAGAGGTTGAAGACGGGTATGCCCCTGGTGGGCTGGGCAACTTCTGCAGGGCCGTTTCTAATGGGCCACTACGTAAGTGGGCTGCCAGGTGAACTCTCTCTCTCTCTCTCTCTAATTCTTTCTCTTTTCTGTTTTTTTTCTTTGTATTTATTTCTTTTGCCACTGTTTTGAATTTGAACAAATTCAAACAAGTGCCAAAACATCCTCTGAGTATTTTTATGTTTCCCATGGACTTTTCCAGGAGCACATAAATTAATTCAAAGTTATTTGGAAATATATTCTATATATTATGAATATAACTCCAAATTCAAATACAATAATTATTTAAATTTAGTGCCCAAAATATTCCTAATTTTTTTCATTATTTTGGGTTTGGTGCAAAAGCCTTGCCAAAAATATCAAACAATTAGTAAGAACACTTTGGAAACATTGAATGCAATTTTTTTTAACTGGACCTATTTGAATTTCAAAGTGCTAGGGTTTGAACATCCCCAATTCAAATTCCAATGTAAATTAGAAATGATGAGAACATATCTAACTAGCCTAAGTGCAAACCAGACTAAGGATGTGACAAAAGTGGGTTGAAAATCGTACATGTGTCCTACGGTGCGTGTTTACGTCTAATTGTAGGAATGGGAATGAATTACAAACGACTCATTGCCCTTCAACATTAACATTCTTGGTTTTTAAATCCCAGTAAATCCAAAACTCACCCAAAAATCATGAAACTAGGCATGGTTTCATGACATGGCTCATATATGACATGGTAAAAAATCGGCCAGTTTGAGACAAGGCGCACACATAATAGCTAAGGAAGTCATTTGGACAAAATAGTAGACACAATAATATCGCAAACGGTTGTATTTTTTGAATAGTGTGTGTTCCTGCAACCATTTAAGTCCGGCCACGTGTCCCTCTTTTTATTGGAGAGTATTTCCGCGGTCTAGTTCATTGGTCCTCTTTGTCTTGTGTGCCAAAATTAAACCATAGTCGGTGGCGTGCATGCGGTTGATTGATTAGACGGGACAAGCACGAGAAGTCCTCCATGCAGGCTCGATGGGACGCGTGCGAGCTGTCTGCTGGGCAGCCTCGACGCGACACGTGCGACCTATCCACCGTGCAGTCTTGATGGAACACGTGCGAGGAACCCACCGCGCATGCTCACGGGGAAGCGAGATCTTTGACCTCGCCATCCACCAGCTACCTGTCCTACTCACAACTTCTCCATTAATGGCGGCCGAGATACTGTTTAACATGCAGTTACTTCAAGCGCCTGGACGGAGGGTGTTTTCTTGTGATCTCATGGCCTCGCTCAATGTTAGCATTTGCTTTGTTCGTGTTTTCAACTCGTCTTCCGGATAATTTTGAAATTCCACATGCAGCAACATAAAATACGACGACGAAATAAAATGGCAACGAATAATATTTGTCTTACATTGTCTGGATAATGCCTCATGCGGCAACGCCGGGAAGACACGAGGGAAGAGAAGAATGAAATCGCAGACGATGATATGGGTCACTACTGACTGTAATCCTCGATGGGTCGGCAGCGACGAGATCCTCCAAATCCTTCTTCAATTCCTCACGGCTTTGCTTGATAGTAGCCATGGATTCCTCCAGCTCCATCTTGCTCGATATGCAGAGCTTCCTTAAGTCATCCATAAGTTCCTCCATGACCACTTTTAGCGTCTTCCCGGAGGCACTGCTCCGCTCATGCAACTTCTTCCAGCCGGCGGCCTCCTCCTCCTTCTCGGTGAGCGCCTTGAGGAGCTTTGCATTATCACCCATGAGTTACTCAATGAGGTTGGTTGCCTTCTCAACAAAGGCATCTCTAATCTCGAGCAGCTTCATCAAGTCGTCACCCTACTCCTGCTACTTAAATAGGCTACTGAGAATGTCATCATAGCTGGTCAAGGACTTCAGCACCGCCAGCTTGTCCCGATTGCCGGCGCGGTGAGTGTGCTTGTGAGAGCCCTCGTCTGCCGATGAGAGCTCGTTCGAGGGCTCCGTTGCACGAGAGCACGTCGTTGATGCGTCTGTCGCATAGTGGCAGGACCTCTCTATAGCTTCCGCGGCCTTGGTTTTTCTCCGTGGTTACATGTCGATCCGAAACACCTCCTACTGGCCATGGCAGAATGACTTGACAGGAAAGATCTTTTTTATTGGTGACGAGGAGAGGAATTGTGAAGTAATTTTCGGGTGGGTAGTATTTATAGCCTAGTTCTAAGTGGGAAAATGTTTTGGTTTGATCAGTGTGAACATATTTGCAATTACTTATTGCGCGGTAATCTGGAATGTGCCTAGAACGAAGATAAAAAATTGTTGATGGTTCTGGGATCGAACTCATTGAAGCCCAAAATGGTTCTAGGATGGTGTACGTGGGCCCAAATTTTCGTATGTGTACGTGTGTGCCCACTATCACACATGGTCCAGTTATCACCATCATGTCCGATGGATTGGTCGTTGCGTGTCCCACGCGGTGCCAGAAGGTTGACCACAATTGCAATATAGAGGTGTGGTTCCTCGCTGTTGAGGCGGCCATGGCGCGCTCTACTCATACACCACGCTCGCTCTACTTGTCGTTGAGGTGGCTTCGACGCGCTCTGCTCGTGTCCTTCCTCCTGTTTTGGACTCCATTGAGGAAGCCACGACGCACTCCGCTTTCGCGTCCCTGCGCGCACTGTGCTCGCCGTTGAGGCAAATTTACAATGGCAATGGTTAATAATTGTCTTACATATTCAGGATAATTTAAAATGCCACATGAGGCAATGACCAAAACACACAAGAGCTACATATTCTTAGTGACTTATAATGTCGATATGCGACATTTGCCTACAATTATAATAAAATATAGGCTAAAATGATGAGCTAGCAACCTTCCGACGACGGTCTTCTCGGACTCCATGATCAGCAAAGCACCCTTGCGGCCGTTCATTCTGAGTGTCACGGCCTGCGGCCACAGTAACCGTCTCCACCTAGGGAGCTGCTCGTGCTGGGAGGCTCTTGGGGTGCTGCTTGTCCTCTTCTAGTAGAGCTTGACAGCGTGCAATCGCATGCATCCCACGCCCACATGACCGCTCCATGTCCATGTCTCTGGCCTCGTAGTCGATTGCTTGCTAGAATTACGTCGGTATTTCCCCAAAGAGGAAGGGATGATGCAGTACAACAATAGTAGGTATTTCCCGTAGTGATGAGACCAAGGTTATCGAACCAGTAGGAGAGCCAAGCAACACAACATAAACGGCACCTGCACACAAATAGAAAATACTCACAACCCGACGTGTAAAAGGGGTTGTCAACCCCTTTCGGGTAGCGGCGCCTCGAGATAGGCAAATGAACGTGATAGAATTGTAAATATTGATAGAACGAACGCCAAATAAGATAAATTGCAGCAAGGTATTTTTGTATTTTTGGTTTAATAGATCTGAAAATAAAAGCAAAGAAAAAGTAGATCACAAAGGAAAATAATATGAGAAGGAGACACGGGGGATGTAGGTTTCACTAGTGGCTTCTCTCGAGAAAATAGCAAACGGTGGGTTAACAAATTACTGTTGGGCAATTCGTAGAAATTCAAATAATCATGACGATATCCATGCAATGATCCTTATATAGGCATCACGTCCAAGATTAGTAGACCGACTCCTGCCTGCATCTAGTACTATTACTCCACACATCGACCGCTATCCAGCAGGCATATAGTGTATTAAGTTCATGGAAAAACAGAGTAATGTAATAAGAATGATGACGTGATGTAGACAAGATCTATTTATGTAGAAATAGACCCCATCATTTTATCCTTAGTAGCAACAATACATATGTGTCGGTTCCCCTTCTGTCACTAGGATCAAGCACCGTAAGATCGAACCCACTACATAGAACCTCTTCCCATTGCAAGATAAATAGATCAAGTTGGCCAAACAAAACCCAAATATCGGAGAAGAAATATGAGGCTATAAGCAATCATGCATATAAGAGATCAAAGAAGACTCAAACTTCATCGGATCCCAACAAACCCACCGCAAATTTTTTTACATCATGTGGTCTCCAAGAGACCATTGTATTGATAATCAAACAAGAGACAGGAAGCCATCTAGCTACTAACTACGGACCCGTAGGTCTACAAAGAACTACTCACGCATCATCAGAGAGGCACAAATGGAAGAGGTGAACACCTCCGTGATGGTTTCTAGATTGGATCTGGTGGTTCCAGACTCTACGACAGCTAGAATTGATTTTTGTCGAATCCCCTAGGGTTTCTGGAATATTTGGGTATTTATAGACCAAATGGGCGGTCCGGGGGCACCCAAGGTGGGAAAAACCTACTAGGGCACACCTGGGCCTCCTGGAACGCCCTGGTGGGTTGTGCTCCCCTCGGAGCACACCCCAGGCGCTTCTCCGGCCCACTGGATATCTTCTGGTCCAAAAAAAATCCACACAAAATTTTGCTGCGTTTGGACTCCATTTGGTATTGATGTCCTGCGATGTAAAAAACATGCAGAAAACAGCAACTAGCACTTGGCACTATGTCAATAGGTTAGTACCAAAAAATGTTATTAAATGACTATAGAATGATTATAAGACATCCAAGAATGATAATATAACAGCATGGAACAATAAAAAATTATAGATACATTGGAGATGTATCGGTAGCAAATCTATCCATCATCTGCATCCTCGCGATACCACATTGGTGATGTTCTACTTCTTCGGGGACGTCAACTCTGGCAAGGATGCACTTGAGCCTGGCCACCACATCATTGAGATCGAGGTTCACACAGCCGCCGCCGGTAATTATGAAGTCGCAGGCTAGCTGTGTCGTAACTGAATCGCATAGGTCCTTTTCCAATTCTTGGCGGGGCATTAGGCTCTCGATGAGCACTGGTGACGGTGGCTCTTCGGGCAGGTCATCGAACATGCCGCCTAGCAGCTCTTGTTCTTTTGTATGGTGGATGGCAAACTACTCATCAAACTTCCTCTACAATATCTCCATTGTGCGCCAAGGAACAACACGACTAGGGCCATGGCGCCTGCACTGGCAAAGGAAGCTCTTGCTCCCCGATGTGCGCCAGCTTGTTCTCCGCATTGAGGATGTAACTCAGGAAGGGGTCGATGTTGAAGCTGTGGTTATTGCCTGGCATGCTTGGAAAAAATAATGCTAGAAGGGTGTGGACTTGATCTACGCACAGTGTCGCTATGGTGCGTTGCCCCATATATGGAGCAAGCCACTAGCTGGTGGAGGGAAATTGATGATGGAAGAGGCGGGAAGAATTGGCGTGGATTGTGGAGCACATATATAACGTCATTAATTTTTTCATGGGTGTTTGTCTTGGTATAGGTACTACCACCATCGTGGTTTATTGTTCCCCTTCGTATTTTGTAGTAGCATAATTTGACCTTAGATTTAGTGTCACGCCCAAGATGCGATTCTATTCCGATCACGTGATGAACTCGTGATTGAGGCATAACCGCATTTAGGGCGCTTAGCAAGATGGATATCGTTACATCATACCATTACATAAATAGATGGGGGATACATACAAAGTCATACAATAGTCACATGAATACAACACATCATACACCAGACATCCAACTACGAATAAAAACACATGAAAAACACAAAGACATCCATCCTGCTATCCTAGGCTGCCAACCAGGAACCTATCCCAAGACTGACGAAGAAGAAGAAGGAAGAACTCCAACACAAGTAAACATCGCTCTGACATCAACACATCGGAAACGTATACCTGCAACTGTTGTTGTAGTATCAGTGAGGCACGAGGACTGAGCAAACCCATAACCATGGGTATCAAGACTAGCAAAGCATAATGGGTTCGGAAAGGATAATGGTGAGGTTGCAGCAGCGGCTAAGCATTGTATGATGGCTAACTTACGATTTACAGAGATAGATGAGAAGCCACACAAACGGTCACAAACTAGTAATGATCAGTAAGTGATCCTGAACTACCTACGAGTCAAACTTAACCCCGTCGTGTTCTCTTCCCGAATTTAGTCGAAATGAGACGATCACGGTGACTCACGCGGTTGGTGTATTTTATTTCGGATCCTCTGTCAAGTTCTCTACAACCAGATACTAATAAATTCCAATCTGCCATATAACTGCATGCACGGCTTTTGAAAGATCATAACCCTATAGGGGTGTCCCAACTTAGCCTATCAAAAGCTCTCATGATCAGCAGAGGTCAAACCTCTTATCTTAGGGAAAACTCGATCAGACTCAGAATCCCCGTGCACAAGACATTTCGACAATGGTAAAACAAGTCCAACAAGACCTGCCGGCGTGCCGACAACCAAATAGTAGCTCGGCGTATCTCATCTCAGGCCACGACCGGATGGGACATCCTACGAGTAAAACCAAAACCTCGGGTTTCCCCGTGGTAGCCCCGCAGTCTACCCGTTTGGGACCAACACCATCAGCACTGCCCCCTGTATTATGCTGAATTAATAATCCCCAGGGGCGCGACCCCCTATGCAAATTAATTAATTAATTAATAGTTTTATTATGTTGGCAAATTAAAACCAAAGTTGGGCTTTGCTGGGTGAGTTTCATTCGAAGAGAACTATCAATGGGGGCCCATAACCCCAACCGCGTTAGGAACGCAAAATCAAGGAACATAACACCGGTTTATCGGTTCTTAAGGTGGCATGAGTGGAACAAAACACCGAGCAAATGACCCAGCCTCCCACCCATTGCCAAGTATATAGATGCATTCATTATTGTAATAGATATTGTGATATTCCAACATCCAAGTTTCGACATGGAGCAAACTTCATCTTCACCTGCAACTAATGCTATGAGAGGGGCTGAGCAAGATGTAACATAGCCAAACAACGGTTTGCTAGGATGATGGAAGAAATGGTTAGAGGTTGTTTCATGGCATAATGGGCGGCTTGATAAACAAGTGGTGGGTACCGCGACATATAGCGATAGCATCGAGACAACTAGCATAGCAATGATAGTACTGAGATCCATCAGTAACTATACTTGGAGCTATATTTTTATTCACAACATGCTATGTGTTTTGCTTGGAGCGTCTTGTATAATTTGAGTCTTTTCTTGTTAGGTTGCCACAATCATCCTTGCTGGACACACCTATTTGAGAGAGTTAAATATGCCTTAGAAATTGTTAGAACACTCTATATGCTTCACTTATATCTTTTGAGTTGAATAGTTTTTGCTCTAGTGCTTCACTTATATCTTTTAGAGCACGGTGGTGGTAATATTTTGTAGAAATTTTTGAACTCTCATGCTTCACTTAGATCTATTTGAGAGTCTATTAAAACAGCATGGTAAAGTGTTTAGGCTAAAGAAACTAGTCTTCACATGATAAACATCCAATGTCAATTTAGTACAAAATTTCACATCAAGTGCATTGAGTAGAAAGAGATGTTGGATGCTCGATAATTGTTTTGAGACGTGAGGATAGTGATATTAAAGTCATGCTAGTGGAGTAATTATGAAATTGAGAAATATTTGTGTTAAGGTTAGTGATTCCTGTAGCATGCACGTATGGTGAACCGTTATGTGACTAAGTAAAGCATGAGGTATTTGTAGAGTGTCAACCTTTGTGTGGAGGTCAGGGGCGCGCGATGGTTAACTCCTACCAACCTCCCCCTAGGGGTATGCGTTGATTGCTTTGTTTTGTTGACTCATAGATTTTTGCAATAAGTATATGAGTTCATATGACTAATGTTGAGTCCATGGATTATACGCACTCTCACCCTTCCACCATTGCTAGCCTCTCTTGTACCGCGCAGCTTTCGCCGGTGCCATAAACCCACTATATATCCTTCCTCAAAACAGCCACCATATTGTTCCTCAAAACAACCACCATACCTACCTATCATGGCATTTCCATAGCCATTCCCAGATATATTGCCATGCAACTTTCCCCCGTTCCGTTTATATGACACGCATCATATTGTCATATTGCCATTTCATGATCATGTAGTTGACATCGTATTTGTGGCAAGGCCACCATGCATAATTTTTATACATGTAACTCTTGTTTCATTGCACATACCGGTACACCGTCGGAGGCATTCATATAGAGTCATACTTTGTTGTTGTAGTATCGAGTTGTAATCTTGTGTTGTAATGAAAGTGTGATGATCATCATTTATAGAGCATTGTCCCATGGGAGGAAAGGCTGAATCTATAAAGCCCCTCCGCAAAAAGAAAAAAGAAAACAAAAAGAAAGGCCAAAGAAAAAAAAGAAAGGCCCAAAAAAAAGAAAAAAAAAGAAAAAAAAAGAAAAAAGAGGACAATTGCTACTATCTTTTTCCACACTTGTGCTTCAAAGTAGCACCATGTTCTTTATTGTAGAGAGTCTCATGCTTAGTGACTTTCATATACTAGTGGGAATTTTCGTTATAGAACTTGGCATGTATATTCCAACGATGGGCTTCCTCAAATGCCCTAGGTCTTCGTGAGCAAGCAAGTTGGATGCACACCCACTAGTTTCTTTTGTTGAGCTTTCATTCATATTTAGCTCTAGTGCATCCGTTGCATGGCAATCCCTACTCACTCACATTGATATCTATTGATGGGCATCTTCATAGCCCGTTGATACGCCTAGTCGATGTGAGACTATCTCCCTCCTTTTTGTCTTCTCCACAACCACCTCTATTCCACCCATAGTGCTATGTCCATGGCTCACGCTCATGTATTGCGTGAAAGTTGAAAGCTTTGAAAAGATAGAGCATGAAAACAAATGCTTGGCTGAAATCGGGGTTGTGCATGATATGAATATTTTGTGTGATAGCAAGGGAGCGTAGCCAACACTATATGATTTTGTAGGGATAACTTTCTTTAGCCTTAGTATTTTGAGAAGACGTGATTGCTTTGTTAGTATTGCTTGAAGTATTGTTATTTCTTATGTCAATATAGACTTTTATCTTGAATCTTTCAGATCTGAACATTCATGCCACAATTAAGAGAATTACATTGAAAAACTATATTGGTTAGCATTCCACGTCAAAAATTCTTTCTTTATCATTTACCTACTCGAGGACGAGCAGGTATTAAGCTTGGGGATGCTTGATACGTCTCCAACGTATCTATAATTTTTTATTGTTCCACGCTATTATTTATGAAGTCTCGGATGTTTAATGGGCTTTATCATTCACTTTTATATCATTTTTGGGACTAACCTACTAACCCAAAGGCCCAGTCCAGATTGCTGTTTTTTTTTCTATTTCAGGGTTTTATAGAAAAGGAATATCAAACGGAGTCCAAACGGAATGAAACCTTCGCAGGAGATATTTTTGGAGGAAATCACGCACGATAAACTTCAGGGCCAAGCCAGGGGGCGTGGGACCAGCCCTCGAGGGTGGGGGGCGCGCCCCCCTTCCCAGGGCGCGCCCCCCTGCCTCGAGGCTGGCCCACGTGGCCCCCGGTGCCCCTCTTCTTCCTATATATACCTACGTACCCCAGAAACTCCATACACAGAGAGAAAACCCTAATTCCACCGCGGTAGCTGCTGTTCCCGTGGAGATCCCATCTTGGAGCCTGTTTCAGGAGGGGGATCCATCACGGAGGCCTTCATCATCATCATCATCACCCTCACCATGAGTTCTGAGTAGTTTACCATAGACCTTCAGGTCCATAGCTAGTATCTAGATGGCTTCTTCTCTCTCTCTGGATCTCAATACAAAGTTCTCCTCGGTCTTCGAGGAGATCTATTCGATGTAATCTCTTTTTGCGGTGTGTTTGTCGAGATCCGATGAATTGTGAGTTTATGGTCAAGGTTATCTATGAAAGATATTTGGTTCTTCTCTGAGCTTTTTATGTGTGCTCATAATATCCTTGCAAGTCTCTTCGAAATATTGGTTTGGTTTGGCCTACTAGATCTATAGTTCTTGCAATGGGAGAAGTGGTTGGCTTTGGGTTCAATCTTCCGGTGTCCTTTCCCAGTGACAGTAGGGGCAGCAAGGCACGTATTGTATTGTTGCCATTGAGGATAAAAAGATGGGGTTTTCATCATATTGCTTGAGTTTATCCCTCTACATCATGTCATCTTTCTTAAGGCGTTACTCTGTTCGTATGAACTCAATACACTAGATGCATGCTGTATAGCGGTCGATGTGTGGAGTAATAGTAGTAGATGCAGGCAGGAGTCGGTCTACTTGTCTCGGACGTGATGCATATATACAATGATCATGCCTAGATAGTCTCATAATTATTTGCTTTTCTATCAATTGCTCGACAGTAATTTGTTTACCCGCCGTAGAATATCACTATCATGAGAGAAGCCACTAGAGAAAACTATGGCCCCCGGGTCTATCTCTATCATATTACTTTCCTGTCAACTAGCCAATTTATGTTGCCATTGTTATTTGCTTTCTTTAATTCTTGTTTCTATACCAAAAATACCAAAAATATAATTATCATCTCTATCAGATCTCACTATCGTAAGTGACCGTAAAGGGATTGACAACCCCTTATCGCGTTGGCTGCGAAGTTCTTATTTGTTTGTGGAGGTGCGAGGGACTGGCGCGTGGTTTCCTACTGGATTGATACCTTGGTTCTCAAAAACTGAGGGAAATACTTACGCTATTGTGCTGCATCTCCCTTTCCTCTTCAAGGGAATACAACGCAAGCTCAAGAGGTAGCACACACGCATCTTCAATCTTCTCCTTTATGTGTCCTTGCCTCCTGTCTCTCATACGGTCCCACACACGTATAAACTCTCGCCCCTCTTTTCATCAATCACACAACCGCACCCTCCTCCCCCTATCTAGCTAGTAGCTGGGCCTCTCGCACCACCTCCTAGCTCTATTCTCTCTATCTATCCGTTTCACCAGGCCTTATTTGCCTGTGACAAATGGACGTACACCGACCGATCTCCCGCTATACATGTAGCTAGCTAGGTCCTTATAACTCATTTTTCCCCACGCGTCGATCGATCTACCTCATTAGTTATGTCTCTCCCTTCCTCGAACAAACAACAACTGATCTACCGGTCTAGTTAGGTTTGCTTACCAAACACATGGTCCACCTTCATCATCCATGGATGTGTCCCGACACATCTATCACGCACAGGCACACACAGAAACACATCCCAACTCTTATTGATAATATTGCAGTTCCACCCTTAGTTTGTCTAGTAGGCCTCTCCCACCATCTTCGAGAAGCAACTCCATCACCCATCCAACACTCTACCCCTCGCCCTCCCTCTCTCTCTCCTTCCTCTCTCTCTTTGTCACATCCTATTTCATGTCCTTCAGTTATGTATGGATGTCGACTGATCTCCCTCAAGACATAGCTGGATTTCTCCTTCTAAACACATATACGAGTCGTTCTACCTCTATAGTTAGGCCTCTGCCTACCACTCCCCAAACCCCCTCCCCCCACACACATCAATACATCGAGCACTCTAGTCATGTCTCCCTACCACACACAAACTTGACATGTGCCCTCCGACGTTCCGGTAGCTAGGTCAGTCGCCCTATATCTTTGACTTGCACACACACACACACACACACACACACACACACACACACAATTTCGATGGCTCTCTTCATCGATCTCGCACCCACTCACTTCGTCCTCTCTTCGACTCTATCGATATCTATGACCCCTCCTCTCTTCTCGTGGATCGGCCGGCCCTCTATATATGATATGGATAGGCCTCCATTTCTCACACATTGCATGCAAAATTTTGTAGAACGAGGAGAAGCTTGCTTAGTACGCCGTCTCGCCCGCCCACGGACGCGGTGGCTCGCAGGACGAGGTGAAGCTTGCTCACTATGCCTTACACCCGCTCCCTCGCCCACATGCGCGGTGGCTCGCAGGACGAGGAGAAAATTGTACTACTCCCTCCGTTTACTCCTCGTCCCTACTACCTTGGTTAGAGAGATTATCATATTATTTGGAATATATATGTTCTTTAGTAGATTTCAATATGAACTACTACTACATACTACAAACACTGATGTATATAGACGTATTTTAGAGTGTAGATTCACTCATTTTGCTCCGTATGTAGCATAAAGTTGAGACACTTATTTTGGAACAGAGGGTGTACATATTTGCTATGATCTGTCAATCATTGAGATGCAATAGCATGCATGTTAGTCTCCTTTGTATTTGATGAAATGTTGCAACGGGCAGCCTTGGACGCAAGATACATGTAACAGAAGCTGGAAGCTTCATAGAATTGTACTATCTCGCTGATAAATTACAATACGTACTATACAAGTACGTACTATGTAAAGAGTTTTTTTGCGATTGTACTATGTAAAGAGTAAGGTGTCGCACGGTGTCTAGAAAATATGGTGATAGTGTAAGGTGGGCCATGTAATCACTGAGCCTCCGTGTTTTCACTACTCTTGCACTCCTCCGCCGTAAGAATGGACAAAATTGTAATCTAGTAGTACCTCCTTTCATCAAAAGCGTGGGACATCCAGCAGTCCTACCACCTCAGTTATAATGACCAATGAGTCGTCAAATCACATAGACCAAGCAATAAGTTGGACGGACGAAGCAACCATCACTCTTGAATCCGCTTCTCCCTCAACGCAGGTGCCAGTGAGAGGTCGCGTCCGCTTTGCCCGGGCATGAATGCGGCATCGATTCTTTGCAGCGGCGCTGACCTTTTCTGGCGGGACGCGCGCGCAGGCGAAGGAGGTGCATTGGGTGGGCTAGGCTGGTCAGGAGCGGGCGTGGCAGCTCTCCGCCTGTCCCTATCGGATGCCCGGAAACGAGAGGATGCACCGACTCGCACGGCTAAAATCATACACTACACACCATCCCTCTGTAGGAGTAGGTCGATCTGTCGCTCTCTCTAACACACACATGATGTTAAACACACACACGCACACGCACGCACACACACACACAGGTTCATAGAATACATACAAACTATGACCAGCCTAAGCAATGCAACCAAACGCTCCTTACTCGGCCTTGTTATCTCCCCGGAAACCCAATGCATGGAGCGCAACTACGCGTTGATCAGTCAAGAAATCAAAGTGGGCTTGCATGCGAGTTAATATGTGGCCCTGCATGGTAGCTAAAACGACATCTCTTAGGGCTTCTTTGATTCCAAGGATTCTCAAAGGTATTTTGAAGGATTCAATTCCATAGGATTTTTTCTTATGTGGGTTGTTTGATTCATAGGATTCTAAACCATAGGGACTTTTCCATAGGATTCATTTGCACTAGATTTCATAGGAAATTTTCAATCCACACTAACCTCTTTGAAAGAATCCTACTTTTTTTCGGTGCACGATCAAACACTCATAGAATCATGTAGAATTCAAGATGACATGCCACCCCAATCCCACATTTTTCCTATTCCGGCGTTTTGGAAATCCTACGAATCAAAGAGGCCCTTAGTTGTTTGGATCAATTGTTGCGTTTAGAGATAGAAATCATGGCTTTGATTGGAGGAATGACCGGTCAAGCTTATCTTTCTCCTTCAATCTGCTTGCACCTTGGTCCTGCTGCACCTTCTAATGTGATTTATTACAACTAGACGGAGGGAGTCGTACGAGATACAGTGGCACACTGACTTAGGTCGAATACAAGTGCCCAAAATTGTGTGCATGTTATAATAAGGATTCACTTAAAATAGTACGTGAGCGAACAGAGGGGTCAATTGGATAGTGTTCCCGAGCAGTAGCAAGATGTGTGAGGTAAGATACACCGCTGGTGCTTTTAATTTTTCTTATTAATTTGTTTGTTTCACCCTCTGACTGGTGGGACCCCACGTACTACGTGGAGAGAGGTAAGGTGACTAAGGCTGCATTATTTTTGCACCACTGTGGATAGTCTTACCACCAAAGACACATGACACGATTATGATTTAAATCCCAATGACTCCCACACACACACACACACAAAAAGAAGTATAAAAGGTTATTTTCCTCACGTTGAACCTAACGGGAGGGTTGTGTAGCTGGTTAGCCTATTTGCTCATCAAACTTGAGGTCTCGAGTTCGATAACTACACTTGAGCTATACAATCTCATAGTGACCGTATAATCACCGAGCTATACAATCTCATAGTGCCAGGAGGATTCTTTGACTGGTCAAAATGGATGGATACCGAGCTATTCAATCTCATAGTGACTATATAATCACCTCATCACGTATAAGCTGCAGCCTCGACGCTTGTTTTCTAGAGTTTGCACTCTTCACACTCTCTCTAGTATATATATACACGCTGCAGGCTCAACACTTGTAGTAGTTCTCTTCACATTCTCTCACCCTCTCCAGATCTAAACAAGACTTCGATGGCCTCTCTCTTTCTCCCCTCACCGCTGGTTTGCTTGTAGTTTCTCTCTTCACACTCTCTCACCCTCTCCAGATCTATACAAGACTTCATTGGCCTCTCTCTCTCCCCTCACTGCTGGTCAAAGAGCCGTCAGGATCTGTCCGCCGGGAAGGGAAAGAGGCTTAACATTGTCACCGTCGGCGAGGGAGGGAATCGACTACCGGCGCAGATGTTCACTTTCACCCAGCGGCGGCGCGGGAGGGCCTCAGACCCCTTCATATTCTCCGCCGTACATAGTGTGGGTCGATCGGCCTCCGATCGCCCACCGAACCACACCCCAAGAACCTTACGGTATAATTTACTTATTCCACATGCATTGCTCTAGCTGCATGTGGGCTTTTTCCGTTTCTGCACTCAAATATATGTGTTGGATCAAACAGGAAATTAGTGGGGAAAGTTGTATACCATGAATCTAGGACGTGGTTCAAAGAGGAAAGGAATGGGGGAAAGTAGTGGGAAAAGTTGTATAGCATGAATCTAGGACGTGGTTCAAAAAGGAAAGGAAGGGGGAAAGTAGTGGGGGAAACAATGACAAACGCAGTACACACATATGTAACGAACTGATCTTTTGTTTTGGGGGACAAGGCTGTAGAGTTTGAGCAGGAGTAGATTTGCTGCGCTCACATAGGGAAAGGCGTCTAAAGATACCAAAAATGGGACCAACACAAATATGCTCCTTGGTTGTTAGTTCTTTGTTGCAACAGACTGTGCATCACCCCAGTACATCGGTAGATGCACATGGTGCTGGTGCGTCCACTGTCCCGTGCAACTCTTTAGCTGTTGTTAATCTAAGGCCCTGTTTGGTTAAAAACTCCCTAGTGCCTACTTGCTTGGTTCCAAGGACTAAACATGGACTAGAGGTTATTAAATGACATGCTAAAAGACAATGTTACCCCTAGTAATGAACTAATAGAGACAAGGTACCATGCGTGGCAGGGGCAACTGTTGGAAAAAGTCCCAAAAAGACTCTCCCTCGGGGTCTTCTTTCTTTAGTCCCAAATGGCCACTTTTAGCCCCTAAAAGTCCCTCCTGTTTGGTTTAGATGGGACTGACACAGAGTTTTTTTAAGTCCCTCCACCAAAATGTCCCTGTAAACAAGCACCCTCTAATAATGCCGCTGGAAAATTGATGCATTGCCACAGTTAAAAGAAAATTACATGTTTAACGAATTTTATTGTTAATATAATCTCTCTGTTAATATTAATTAATGCCACCATTTGAGAAATGCTACTGTCTTGATTTCTTTCCCATTTAGATAAGGTCGATGCTTCTTTTTGTTGGCTTCTCTCTCATCCACTGTTATTGACCACTAGTTGTTTCCTTTGCACCTCTGTGTAAACAGGGTTATCTACTTCACCTCGTTGCCATTGTGACCTTTTGGTGCACTACACAAATACCTTTTGTTTTAAGAGTGTTTTGTGCAGTTCAACCAAAATGTCACATCAACAATGTTTCTTGATTGCTTGATCATAGTGGAACTGCACAAGAGGAGATCTTACTTCCTATCCATGTTGGCAAATTTGGTTCAGATCTTCTTCTTGTGAGTTGTTTGAATTCCGCGTCATGAGAGGTTAGTACTAGCCTTCTTTCACATTGAAGGCGAAGCTTGTCTGTTATTGAACCAAGTGATGAAGGGGAAGAACGAGCGGAAGAAAAACAAAAATCAACTCCTGGTGCTGTAAAGAAGCACTGGAACTGTGATGAGACAAGTAATGATATAGTTTTGCATCTTCATTTATTGCTATGGCTGGAACGAGCAATTGTTTTGCCACTGATTTGATGCCACTCTTAATGTAATACGTAATTATCTCTACTTGTGCAAACAGGGATCTTCTTTGAAGATACCATATATTTTAGTGGAACTGCACAAGAAGATGTTGGAAACATTAATCTGATCGAGGAGTATATAGTAAGCATGGCCACCACAGTAGATAGCAATAGATGGTTCCGGAGAAGTGCTTTATCTGTATGCTCTACACAATAAGCCTCCTGACAAAGGTTGGTACTCGCCCACTGATTTCATCCATGTGATTGAGCTTTGTCATCTCTATTGGTGTTGTGCTATTGTTTAGATACTGTCATCAAAAAGTGGTATTGTCCTTGAGAAGTGCTTCATCTGTGTTATTTTAAATATTTCCTTTCCTTTTTTTGCGAGCAAACAGGGATGCTAGCATTTAATTATCCTCTTGCCTTTGCACAACATGATCATCCTCCTCTGAGGCCTTGTTCAGTTGAGGTGGTTTTTGAAGGGGGATGGCAGGGTTTGAGGGGGATTGGATCCCCTACAAGCCAAAATCCTCTCCAATCCACTCCAATCCCCTTGGGAGGAGGATTAAACGAACAAGGCCTGAAAAAGAATATGGAGTACATGAAGTGACTAGTTCCGATTATGCCAGGATGAAGAAGCCATGACTATCCTCTCATCAGAAGGAGTAGTTGAAGGATGGTTACATTACCCCGCCACAAGACAAAACTAACTTCAGCTCAGAAGGACTGGCAAATCTCCATCTTCTTGCTGTGATGCGCGAGTACAATGTTGTTCTAGGATTCTTTTCGGTGAGTTCCATTTTTCTAAAAGTGTGCACCACATGGACCATGTAGGTGCCTGTTTAAACTGCCAATTCATAGTACAGTTTGCTTTATAAAAATCACTTTTTTTTGAATTTGTGCAAACAGGGGTGCTCAGCTTGATTTCAATGGGAACAGCACAAAATGTTCATCAATACATCGAATCATTCATTTCCACCACTAGAAAGGAGGTACCGATAAGTTCAAGGCGTTGCAACATATAAGGGCGAAATCATACAAGCTACGCACGAACTTGGTTGATTTTGGTGGAACTGCACAAAAAGAACAGCTGGTCAGCTAGTATATTTAGCACGAGGTGCCATGTCAATGTCCGAACTGATGGCAAACCCTGCCCATTCCACAATCATAGGCATTTGATATTTTGGAATGGCAAAACCTTGTAAAATTTTGCTCATTGATTTTAGCAAGAAGACATGCGTTTGATATTTTTGAATGGGACGCCCTTTGCTGTCAGCAACGTCGAGCCATTTTTTCTTTATTCTTTAGTTGTGAAGTAAATATTGGCTCAAACATGTGAATCGCTGAGATGCATAATCATTGATTGTTTTGAATGTTCTCTATGAATTGCTAGGCATGTGTGTTTGATTGCAATGTACAGGAACACTAAAAAGCTGCTCCAACTCTTTGTACTCCTTTTGTTCCTTTTTACTTCGCACATTGTGAAGATTGGCCAAAGTAGAGATACTTTAACTGTAGATAAAACTTGAATGCAGACTAGAAAGGACTGGAGGGAGTACATGTGAAACTGCTGCAAATGAGGTGATCACCCTATGAATAATGCTAGTACATATTGTTTTGCATGTTAACCCAATGCCAGTGATACAAAAATTCGAACTAATCGAAATAAATTCATTCATACACGGTCGGATTCCATATAAACATGTCGTATTTCATTACATTTCATACATTCTTCAACTAAAAAGGGGTTTTCTAGAGGTATAATTAATTAACCCAAGCTACCCACCTGTGTCCGGCTGAGCCGAACAAAAGCTTCAGTGACTTAACTGCAGGTGCAGTTGCGTAACTGACATATGGCCCAGATGCCTGTTGGGCCCACGTGTCAGTCAGCCAACTACACCAGCAGTTAAGTAGAACCAGTGTCCTTCTCCAACATAGCTCTCCGACTCCACGTCGCCGCTAAGAAGCTAACCGGCCGTCAGTGGTCAACCCGCCTAGCTTGTCATAGCGATTAGGGCAGCGGTGGCCTTACTTGGACCCAAGCGGCGGCGACCTACCGTGTTCTACTCTTCCTCGTTTTCTGTGTGGTGCAGCCTCGTTGGCAGCGGGGCGGGGCCTCGGCAGAGCCGGCGATGTCCTCTGTCTAGTTGCTGGCGGGCGGCGCCTCGGCGGAGTAAGGGAAATCCTCCCCCTCATTACCAGCAGGGTGGGGCCTCGGCGGAGCCAGCGGTGCCCTCTGTCTCGTTGTTGGCATCGCGGGGCCTCGGCGGAGCAGGGCCTCATCGACGCCAGCGGAGCGGGGACTCGTCGGAGCCGGCATTGTCCTCTGCCTCGTCCTCGGTCTCGCCAAACAGCTCCTCGCCTGCTTCATCGCCCTCTTTGTAGGCGGCCGCAGCATCTGCCACCCGCATGCGGTACCGCCAGTGCTCGAGGCGGCCCTCGCGGGCGGAGCGGTATGAGTCGAGCAGCGCCTCCTGCTCCTCCCGCTCCACGTTGATCTGCTCCTCCGCCTGCAGGTGATGCTGGAGGATATGGTGGTTGTAGGCGGCGTCGGACTGCGCCTCCCGGAACTCTCCTCACGCTTGTGCCACACCATGTCCATATATCGGGCACGGGCATCGCCGATGGTCAGGGTGCAATGCACGGGCGAGGATGGCGCACGGAGGGGGCTGGCGCCGGATCGTCGACTACCATGTTCTCCAATGGGACGTAGTCATCCTCCGACTGCCTGCCGGCCAGCCAGTCAGCAGCAATGGCTACCATCTCCTTGTGGTCCGTTATCCGCCCGTCCCAAAGAGCGCTGTAGCGCGAGGAAGTCATGGTGGGCAGTAGTGGAGTGGACAGGAGAATAGGAACGGATGCGGATGACTGAGGCTATGGCCGGCGCATTAATTTATATAGGAATGGTGGGAGACGGAGGGACGGACGTGTGGCGCCAGAGTAGCCGCCTCGGCAACCGCGTATCAATAATGTGGGCGGCAGAAGGATGGACGGACGACACTTGTGTCGTTTGAAGGCGGAGCATTTGCATGCACCGGGAAGCGGGGTGGGCGATGCTCACCGTTTCGGGTGGAAAGCGCGCGCGGGCGAGGGAGGCCGTCTGGGTGGGCCAGGGCAGTCAGACTCGTGCTTAGCAGCGGGTCGGTCCAGGACCCAGACATGCTGGCTCGCCAGCTACCTCGATGAGCTGAGCGACGACAATCAGACGATGGACATAGCTTCCGACCAGGAGCCGACGCCACTGTCCAAGCCGGTTCATGCCGTGTTCACCATAGAGCACGTGCGGCCACACTTCGACACCCTAATGGAGGAAGATCTACCAGCGCATGAGGACATGTGCTGCAACCTCCATCTCCTCAACAAGCACTGGTGAACAAGCGAACGACAATGCCATCACAGACATGTGGTCCTATGATCCTGGCTTTCTGAATGAGCAGCGGGCGCTGTATCAGACTATCCGTAGGGCCCTCCAGGCCCTCTCCGTCGTCCTTTGAGTTGTTGCACTCACCGTGGCGCCGCCGTCTCGTGTTGTCAACATGATCAATGGACATGAGGATGAGGAGATGACTTTACTTGGAGAGGATGACAGTGGGGACCCACCACGGCCATAGCCACACGTACGCAAGTGCCTCCTTAGTAGTATATAAAATTGTAATTTTTTTTCTTCCTCCTGGTTTCCAGACATCACTGTCCCACACCATTGTCAACCTATGTAGTCGATAAACGAGAGAATTGCACAAGAAGCGGCCGACAGCTGGAACCAAGCTGCTCGAGCAGTATTTGTGTTTTTGAGGTGTGAGCACTACAGAGTTTTTCTTGAGCAATGTTTAGCCCAGATATTAATATTTCTCCTCTGAACAACAACGAAAACATCAATGCAGCTATTAACTGGGTGGGCTGTGGCTCGTCTAGCCCAGGCCGGATATGCAGCCTAGACATTATTATTTTTCAAGCTGAAAATGGCTAGCCCAGCTATACTTTTTTTAGGAATACCCAGGCAAGATCAAGTTGTTATTCTCCGCCCTGGTGGGCTGCAAATCTTTCCTAGGAGGGATGCATTAGGCTTAACAAGAAAATAGGCTTTAAGAAATAATAAATGGGGTGTAATTATAAAAACTGGGCAGTAACTATAAAAAATGCACCAAACACGTAATTACTTTATAAAATATTATTTTAGATATTGAAAATTTTAATTTAATTAATTGTTGTGAGCGCAATGTTTCATTGGATTTTTACGTAATATAAATTTATATTGAAATTGTATTTAATCTGACTAGAAATTTTGGGATAAAATATTTCGGATCCCATCAAAATGTGGGAAAATTTATTGAATTCTGGATTGAACGATTGGTTGAAATGGGCTGTACTTTTAACAAACTGTAAATGGGCTGTAGTAAATTCCATTAGAATTCAAAAATTGGTTGTACATTCTTACAAATCTCAAATGGGCTATAAGTTCTCTGCCACACACTTGTGGCCTTACTAAGTTGATACGTCTCCTAAAAAAAGAGTGTTGACGCGTATGCAAGGCTTTGTCAACTTATAATCAACACACGGTTCTAGCAGTAGTGGCCGTTGGATGTCCATCCAACGGATGCCGTGCTTCTTCTTCAATCTCGGATATTCTAGCTTCACGTGACCAAAAAATGATTCCTCCCCCTGACATCTGGGGCGCACCATTTCAGAAGCTAACCTGTCGGCCTACTAAGTTGACGCGTACCAAGGGCTTTGTCAACTTAGTCAATGTAAACGATTCTAGCTGAAGTGATCGTACGATGTCCATCCAACGGACGTCGTGCTTCTTCAACCTCTGATCTTCTTGCTCCAGCCGCCCAAAGCAGGTCGTGCCACCTGCTCCTACCTCCCATGGCCGGTTGTGCTGCCGCACAGGCCTCACCGCCCCCTACTACTCCCACCGCTAGCCAAGCATCCCTCTACTCACCCACACCCCCTATTATTCCGCGGCGACGGCAGCCTCACACCGCAGCCGAACCAGTGAACCCTCGTACTCCTCTCTGCGCGGGCTTCCACTGCCACGTCTACCTCGGCTCCATGTCATCCCCTTCCTAGGACTCTCCGTCGTCCACCGCCCTAGTGCTCTCGGCGCGGCATGGTCAATGTGGTCAAGGAACGGCTTCCATCGGACGTGGAATGTATGTGGAGAGGCTGTAGCTGGGTCCACGACGGCAGCAAGGATGTGCCTCCTTATTACATGGAAAATAATGATTCCTCCGCCTGACAGCAAGGACCCACCAGACAGGCCACCGTATTTCGCGAAGCAAAATTCCCCCCTGACTTCTGGGACCCACCGGATGGGCTACCGTATTGCGCGAAAAAAACGTCCCCCTCGCTGTCTGCTAGGACCCACCGGATGTGCCTCCTTATTACGCACAAAAAAAATGAATACTCCCCCTGCTGGTTGGGACCCACCTTGGTGGGAGGCTGACTTGTGGGCCTACTAAGTTGACGGGGATGGTGTGCTTTGTTAACTTGGTAAATATGAACGATTCTAGCTCCAGTGACGATACGATGTCCATCCAACGGCCATAGTCCTTCTTCAACCTCTGGTTTTGTTGCTCCAGCCGCCCAAAGTAGCGCCGGTCGTGCCGCATGCTCCTGCCTCCCATGGCCGGCTGTGCTGCCGAGGAGGCCTCACCGCCCCCTATTATTCCCACCGCTGGCCAGGCCATCCCTCTACTCACCCACACCCCCTGTTATTCTGCGGCGACGACAGCCTCAAACCGCAATGAACTAGTGAACCCTCGTACTCCTCTACGCGTGGGTATCCACTGCCACATCTTCCCCGGCTCCGTGTTGTCCCCTTCCTAGGCCTCACCGTCGTCCACCACCTTGGTGCTCTCAGCGTGGCGTGGTCAACGTGGTCAAGGAACGGCTTCCATCGGACATGGACTGTACATGGAGAGGCTGACAGCTGGGTCCACGGCCGCAGCAAGGAAGTTCCTCCACCTGACAGCGGGGACCCACCGGACGGGCCACCGTATTTTGTGAAGAAAACATCCCCCCCTGACTGCTGGGACCCACCGGATGTGTCACCGTATTTCATGAAAAAATGTTTCCCCCGCTGTCAGCTCGGACCCACCAGAAGTGCCTCCTTATTATGCACAAAAAATGAATACTCCCCCTGCTTGTTGGGACCCACCTTGGTGGGTGGCTGACTTGTGGGCCTACTAAGTTGACAGGGACGGAGTGCTTTGTCAACTTAGTCAATATGAACGATTCTAGCTCCAGTGACCGTATGATGTCCATCCAACGGCCGTAGTGCTTCTTCAACCTCTGGTCTTCTTGCTCCAGCCGCCGAAAGCAGCGCCGGTCGTGCCGCATGCTCCTGCCTCCCGTGGCCGGCTGTGCTGCCGCGGAGGCCTCACCGCCCCCTACTATTCCCACCACTGGCCAGGCCCTGTGGCGACGGTAGCCTCACACCACGGCCGAACCACTGAACCCTCGTACTCCTCTCCGCGCGGGCTTCCACTGTCGCGTCTTCCCCGGCTCCGCAACGTCCCCTTCCTAGGCCTTGTCATCGTTCACCACCCTGGTGCTCTCGGCGCAGCGTGGTCAACGTGGTCAAGGAACGACTTCCATCGGAAGAGTACTATATGTGGAGAGCCTAACAGCTGGGTCCACGGCCACAGCAAGGAAGTGCCTCCTTATTACGCGCAAAATAATTATTCCTCCACCTAACATTGGGGACCCACCAGACGGGCCACAGTATTTCATGGAAAAACATTTCTCCTAACTGTTGGGACCCACCCGCTACATCGTCGCACGCAAGGAAGTGCGTCCGGGCAAAAAACGATTCGCCCCCCTGACTGCATGGACCCACCAGCTACATCTTCGCACGCAAGGAAGTCCTGATAGTCGGGACCCACCTGGTCGAAGCGTACGTAGTGTTGTCATTCTGGCCGCGAACGTGTACGTACATAATGGTCGATGTGGATTCGCGCACGTGTCGTAGCAGAGGCGCGCACGTAGCATGTACATGTACGTACATCAGCCCGGGTGGAAGAAAGTAAATACGACAACGTATGTACATACGGGCGGGGTCTCGAATGCCTAATCGCGCGTACGTACGACCAGGGCTCGTGTACATGGTTGGGTCGGAACGAAGAAACATCGTCGTCGTCATGTTCATGGGGAGCCAACCGGCTGGGTCGGAATAGAATGCGTCGTCGTGTTCATTGGGAGGGCTTGGACGGAACAACTGATGGAAACAAGGCCTGGTGTACCGCAGAACGGAGGAAACGGCTTTGTGTTCGACCAGCCACGTTCGAAACGGGATCCTGTTCATCGGGAGGGGTCTGGCGTACCACAAAACGGAGGAAACAAACCTCTTACGGTCCAAACGGGGGTCATGTTGATCGGAGTGGTGTGGCGTACCACAAAACGGAGGAAACTGACTTGTGTTGGAGCGCTACAGTCGAGACGGGTAACCTGTTGATCGGGAGGGGTGTGGCGTACCGCAAAACAGAGGAAACGGACTTGTGTTGGAGCGCTACGGTCGAAATGGGGGTCCTGTTCATCGGGAGGGGTGTGGCGTACCGCAAAACGGGACTCCACGGGATACTATTCATCACCACAGTCGATCCCCTCCAGCCTCCACGGGCTACTATTCATCCACCGTCAACCTCCTCCAGCCTCCACCTGCGACTGTTCAGCCTCCACCGTGCGCTACTCCACCGGCTACTTTTCAACCAGCCCTCTCCACGGGCTCCTGTTCAACCACCACTCCACGGGCTACTGTTCATCCAGCCCTCCACCGTCTATTGTTCATGCCGTCCTCCATGGGGTGCTCCTGTTCATGCAGCCCTCCACGGGGTCCTGTTCATGCAGCCCCAACCGGCTCGATCAAACGGGGTCCTGTTCATGCAGAGGCAAACACCACAGGGTCCTGTTCAGCCACCCCCACCGGGAACTATTCATCCGAACCCCCCAGCAACGCTCACTGTTCATGCAGGGGCAACATCGATAGGCTTCAGTTAGCAGCAGTAGTGAAGGAATCCCTTGATCGGGTTCAGTTAACAGCCATCGACCGATCGCTCGGGTTCAGTAACGCGTAGCCTGCAGTGCAATCGCTCGGGTTCAGTTAGAGCCCAACGCCTCGCACCCACGCGCGTGCGTATACGAGAGAAATGTGCACCGCTCGGCCCCGACCACCCACCGTAACCGGGAACACCCCAATATTTTCCTCGCCCTCGCTTCTACCATGGTTTTTTCCATCATGGATGGCCCAAAGAATGTCATGCAGCTACGTCTCCGGCCCGCCCAGGACGAAAAGCCCATTTTCTGTCATGATTTTTTGTCATAGAAGTAGGACCCCACCAGATCTATGATGATACCGTGTTTTGTCACAATTATTGTCATAGAAGTGTCATAAGTATGACAGAAAAAAGTTTCGTTCGGCCCAAAATGTCATAGATGTGTCTTTTTTTTGTAGTGTTGGTTGCATATTTCATATGATTTATAGCATGTACTTCTTCTAATTTGTCGAAACGCCATTTTCGAGGGGACGCTTTTAACTTGTTAGAGTCATATTGGTTGCATCTTTCATGTGGTGTCTAGCTTGCATAGCTTCTAATTTAGTGAAATGGCTTCTGCTTAGTTTACACAAATAGTTGTGAATATGGCATGCCATCCTATTTTTGTACATATTCCATCCTCGTATCATGTATCTGCCTTACATCAAAGTAGTGATTGACAGTATCATGCATGAATGATTTCCGAAGAGTGATTTTATTGCTTTTTCTTGTCGGTTTTACTTGACAATGAAAAATCAATAATGCAGAAAGAAATTAGCAAGGCAGTGGCTGATGGTGCTCCTTCCGACCAACTGAAACGAAGGGTCCCTACAAATTCTACTTTGCTATCCCCCAACAAGATTTGCAAAACAACACATGCATAGACACTTCTGTGTTGGTGATGAGAACATCTCCCCTACTACACCATCATATGTGCTCCCTCTAACTTGGCACTATTATACGTGGTTGCATGTTACGTATGATGTCTAGCTTGTATTGCTTCTAATTTTGTTGAATTACATCTGCCTAGTTTACACATTATACTTGTGAATAAGACACGTGTTCCTATTTCTAAAAGGTACAAAATCTATCTATCACACCATGTTCTTACATCAAAGTACTATTTTTATGTAACCTGCAATAATCACTAATCATAAGACACATTTAACTTGGGAGTGTGATATAGGTTACATCTTACATTCTTTACTAGCTTGTACTACTTCTAATTTGTTGAAATGGCACTTATGACGAGATAGTTTTAACTTGGTAGAGTGCTATTTGTTGGATCTTTCATATGGTATCTAGATTTCATTGCTTCTAATTTGTTGAACTGTCTTCTGCTTAGTTTACACATCATAGCTGTGGGTATGCAATGTTGTCCTTTTTTCTTACACATTCAGTCGTCATATCATGCGATCGCATTACGTGAAAGTAGTGCTCGTTAGCATCTTGCATCAATGATTCATGAAAAGAGGCTTGTTATTCATTTTTCTTTTGGGTTTGACCTGAGAAGGCAAAGTAATTAAGTAAGGTGAAGAAAAAATTGATGCAGGGACTGATGGTAGTCTTCCGGCAAAACCGACATCCTAGTTGCTGTCTCTAGCTTGGAAGTGTGATATTTGCTTGCATGTTGCATACGGTGTCTACTTTGTTTTGATTCTAATTTGTTTAAATTACATATGCATAGTTTACACATTACACATGTGAATATGGCATGTCTTCCTTTATTTGCATATACTATAACTACATATGTGTATTACATGTTCTAACATCGAAGTACTGTTCATGTCTATCCTTCATCAATCACATATGACGAGACTCCTTTAGCTTGTCAGTGTGAAGTTGTTTGCTTATTGCATATGATTTATTTCTTGTACTGCTTCACATTTATTTAAATGCCAGTTATGACGAGACATGGTTAACTTGGCAGAATGATATTTGTAACATCTTTCATATGGTTTCTACCTTCCATTGCATTTCTTCTAATTTATTGAAATCTCTTCTGCTTAGTTTACACATCGTCGATCTGAGTATCTCACAATGTCCTGTTTTTGTACATATTACATCCTCCTATCATGCCATTGTCAAACATCAAAGTTCAGTTCCTCTATATCACCCATCAATTAGTTCTTAATAACTAAAGTTTTATTCCTTTTTATTATGGGCTTGACTTGACATGGCGAAGAAAAAGAGAAAGGAACACACAATGGTAGTGGATTGTGTTAGTACTCCGGAGGACCAGAAACGGAAGCGGAAGACCTATGCAAATTCTTCTAGTACTGATAGTGCAATAGAAGGTCGAAGTCCACCGGATAAATGTACACACATGTATCCCTTGCTATACCAGCTGCAAAACAATCCAAAGGCAAATGAAAAGCTGGCACCAAACAAGCAATTATAGGCCTAATTGTTGCAGCGCCTTCTTCCATAGTACCAACATCTGCAGGAGTTACTTGTTCGTCACTTCAGCTAAGGGCAAGTTCCCAAGCTCCCTTGCCACCTAACACTACTTCCGAAACACTCTCGACACAATAGTACTTGGCAAGATCAGATGAACCTTGTGCGCTTCAACAACAAGAAGGTAGTTGCTCGAGTCAAGTTATACTTGCATGCTTCTTTCTATGTAGTCTCACAGTTTGGTGTACAATAACACTTCCCATGTTCGTTCTTGAACTAGCACCTAGGCATCAGAGGAAACGGACATCAGGGATAATGCTCGCTAGGTTAACTAAATCTATAGGAGGAATAATGGAGATCCATTTTGAGGCACGTTTAAAAAGGCCACGTGATGCTACGAAGTCAGCCAAGTTAGTATCAGAGGCAACCATTGCCTTTAGGTGTCATGCATCTATCCTCCCAACATGGAATTAGTATAGGAATGAAAAACATTAAACTGAGTTTAACACCATCCTCGACCATTTATCTGTAAGTATGTCTATGTATGAAAATTATTAATATCATCTTGCTTTGCCCCATACTTTCTTGGTTGCTGGTAATGAGACTGCCATAATTTTCAACTACTGAGGTTCAAGTTGGATCACCAATATGTTGCAGCCAGACAAGCATGCACCCATGTTTTCAAGTCTGCTCTATGACATTATCGGTATAAACTTGAGAAAAAATCAGTTTGAAGGGAAGGCTAATAGTGAAGTTTCCCAAACATCTCTAGTGGAGAATATAATGGATGAAGACTTGAGAGCCCTTGTGAAACTCTGGTCTGATCCAATGTATCAACTACGTTATATATGTGTGTATGATCAGATCACATGTTGAACTCCTATTTACGCATGTGCCTTACAAATGTATCTTCTTCTAGGTGACATGCTCAAAGAACAAGGCCAACCGTACGATGGTGAAATTCAAACAGATGACAGGATCTTATAGTTATATTGCACACTATGAGGCTCTTGTAACTAGCTGTTGTTTCACTGTTTTCATTGTGCCATATTATAAATTTATATTAGCTTGTTCCAAATGCAGAGGAAAGCCCGCAAGGACCAAAAAGTACATGAACCAAATGTTGTGGAAATCTTGAAGGACTATCACACGAGCAAGACGAAGAGCATGACTACACCCGTCAAAGTTGCTATTGTAAGTCCTTAATCCTCATGCCTTTTAACTACTGGTTACTCTGACTTGTGCATTGATATCAACTCTTTGCAGCCAATGTCTATTACTGTATTTCATACACAGTTGTCTTAGTGTATCATTGCACCTTACATGGTTTAAAACAAAAGGAGTGGCGTTCCTTTGATCTTGATTTTTGATCTAGTTCCACGCTGGACTAGCCCACACAATGTTAGAATTGCCTGTTTGACTACTCTCAATTGTTTTCTAATAAGAATGATAGCATACTATGCTTACCATATTATAAAATTTGTCTCTTAATCCCTAGATGTTAATACAATGTGAAGAAATAGAAAATACATGAGGCATGGTACATGGTCATTTGTTTGGAACCTGACTTTATTATATACTTTGTAGTAAAATACAACTAATATTTTACACGGGTTCACCAAAAGAAGTTCTATATATAGATCAAAGCTATTCTGTTTGGTTTTTCTGCCTCCTTAATAACTTCTGTTCTGGTACTACTAATGTACAAACTCAACTTTTTAGCAAGCTATGGAACAAATGGTGGAACCGCCACCTCCTAAAGGTAACGCGGCAACCATAACCACAATGTCACCTCTTGCTGCAATGTATTAGTATATGTCTCCTAACAATGCCAAAATCACATTCCTACGTAATACTGGGTTGGTTGTTAAGGCAACCTCGTCCAAACTGCCTCATGGTCAAGATATGCAAGCTCAAAACAATGATATATCTGTGCTGCAGACACAAGTCCAATCCCTAGCAGAGACCCTCTATGAAACAAAGACAACCATTGTTCAATGTCGTCAAGATATTGTCGGATTTAGGGCTCCGCAGACCCAAGGAGTTTCGAACTATAGGGCGTGAATGAGAAACCTCGCCTCCCCCTCCTACTCCGCTTGTGTTGCTCAAGGATCAAGCTCAACGCTAAGGATGGTCGAAGGGGAAGAAGGAACATAGAGATTTACCCAAGTTTGGTCCACCTTGCGGTGTAAAACCTTACTCCTTATTTTTGTGGATTGGCCTCACCAGGCTGGGGAGTATGAACTTGCAAAGTAGCTGAGCTACCTCACAAGGGCTCGACTGTATGTGGGTTCGGTTCATCCAATCCCTGTCTACGGTGGACACCAGTCCCTATTTATAGTGGCTTTGGTCCTCTTCCTGCATCATTTGGGAAGGAAGGGATACTACAACGGCCCATATTGAAGGGGGACAACTGGTACATATTATCTTGAAGAAAGGTGGTTTTCTCCTGCAAAGCCTCTGATCCTAACGTAGAGGTTGGCCCGATGGTGATGTTCGTCTGACCGAGCTCATGGTCTTGGTCTAGTTGCACTGGAAAGGAAACCTTTAGAACTCCCCTCGAGAACACACGCCTGGCCTTGTCCTCCTAGAACCAAAGGGGTAACCGCCCCTCTGCGCCCACTGGCGCCCGCCTGGTGATGGCCGTCATGGCTCATGTCACCCCAGCCACACGAGGAGGGGCACTTGCATTGGAATCTCTGCTCCTCGGGAGGTGGACCGCAGAGCTGCTCCTTTGGAGGTCTTGAAGTCGCTCTCTTCGCGAGGCCAAGGGGCCTCTTGAGGGTCATGTCTTGAAGATCCCACCACTGGGCCATACCAGACCGTCGAGGGGTTACACGTTCGAATGCAGGCAGGCAGGTCAGGGCATCCCCGTTCCTTGAACACCGATAGTAGCCCCGTGTCCCAAGGCGTGCTAGGCCTAGCTCTGAAGCGAAGGTGAGAGGTGGGGGGAGAAATGCTGCGGGGCCCAATTTCCTGCACGCAAGACTTGACGCGTGGTGCATGACGGGTCACTGGCACCTCCAATTCCCCATGTTTCCTTGGCAACAGTGCTTGATGACAAAAAGCGGGCCGCCCGTTGTAGAACCATCACTTCCCATCACGCGGCCGCCTGCTGCTCCTTCTTTCCCATGCAAGCCTGCGCTCCCCTTTCCGAAACTTGCGACGGATATCATCCACCTTCCCACCATGTCCCCCCAAGAAGAAGAGGGGGAGGGCCTCGGCGACGATGGTGCTCCTAGCAGGACCGGAGCCAGTGCTGGGTTGGTCCACCATGGTCAATCTTGAAGAGTTGGACAAGGTTCGGCATATGACCGCCGCCGACTCCAATGAGTGGAAGGCGACAATGATATGGCCCACTTGTTGGTCTTTAGTAGATCTGTCGGCCACCAACATCCCTCTTCATCTCCATGCCCCCTTCTCCGACCTGCTACCGCCATTCTCGGACATCTTCAACATCGTGTCGTCGCCCTACCAGGTTCATGCTTTCCACTTTGATCCTGGGTCCATCCTCCTCCTCTCCGCCTTCACGTTCCTATGCGAGGCTTTCGCGGGGATCGCCGCATCTGTGGCAACTCCGTCACTCCTTCTTCCTCGAGCTGGTCACCCATGACCAGTGCTCAGGGTGCGCGTCACTTTGGGCGGTGGATGCGTTGGTTGGCATGTGCTTTGTCACCGCGCCCTTCCGTGATGTGAGGGGATTACGCAAGCAATGGGTGTATGTGCACGCCACCGTGCATAGCCCCTTGATATAGACTCCCCCCCGCCAAACCTAGCTAGGGTTGGTGGAACTCGAAGATCGCCGGTCCATAGCTTGCGCGGGTTATCACCAGATTGGCTGCTCTGAAAGAGGTGGGGGTGACGACGGCGATGGTGGTGAGGGAGTTTGTCTGCCACTGGATTGACTCTCTCCAGCTCCACTCCCACCCGATGTTGTCCTTCTTGGGCCAGGAGGACCCCATGAAGCTCTGTAAGCCTTCCCTTCCTCCCAGCGCGTTGCATGGGGTGCTCCGCCTCTTGACCAGCAGGGAGGTTCCCATGCTTCCTGATGACTTGCTAGAACTACGTCGGTATTTCCCCAAAGAGGAAGGGATGATGCAGTATAGGAGCGGCAGGTATTTCCCTTAGTGATGACACCAAGGTTATCGAACCCGTAGGAGAACCAATCAACACAACGTAAACGGCACCTGCACACAAATACCAAGTACTTGCAACCAAACGTGTTAAAGGGGTTGTCAATCCATTTTGGGTAACAGATTGGTATATAGATAGATAGATAGTTGTAAATATTGATAGATCAAACACCAAATAAGATAAATTGCAGCAAGGTATTTTTGGTTTAATAGATCTGAAAATAAAAGCAAAGGAAATAATATAGGAAAGAGACCTGGGGGCCGTCGATTTCACTAGTGGCTTCTCTCGAGAAAAATAGCAAACGGTGGGTGAACAATTATTGTTGGTCAATTGATAGAACTTCAAATATTCATGACGATATCTAGGCAATGATCATTATATAGACAATACGTCCAAGATTAGTAAATTGACTCCTGCCTGCATCTACTACTATTACTCCACACATCGACCGCTATCCAACATGCATCAAGTGTATTAAGTTCATGGAAAAATGGAGTAATGCAATAAGAACGATGACATGATGTAGACAAGATCTATTTATGTAGAAATAGACCCCATCGTTTTATCCTTAGTAGCAATGGTACATACGTGTCGGTTCCCCTTCTGTACTCGGATCAAGCACCGTAAGATCGAACCAACTACAAATCACCTCTTCCCATTGCAAGATAAATAGATCAAGTTGGCTAAAAAAAATATATCAGAGAAGAAATATGAGGCTATAGGCAATCATGCATATAAGAGATCAATGCAGACTCAAATAACTTTCATGGATATTAAAATATAGATCTGATCATAAACTCAAAGTTCATCGGATCCCAACAAACACACTGCAAAACAAGAAAAGACTCGTGTCATACAAGACACTCCAAGCAAAACACATAGTATGTGAGGAATAAAAATATAGCTTCGAGTAAATTACCGATGGTCGTTAGAAGATAGAGGGGATGCCACTCGGGGCATCGCCAAGCTTACTTGCTTGATTCTCTTTGGATAATAGCTTGGGTTGCCATGGGCATCCCCAAGCTTAGGCTCTTCTTACTCCTTATTCCTTCATCCATGAACATCACCCAAAACTTGAAAAACTTCAATCACACAAAACTCAACAAAAACCTTCATGAGACCCGTTAGTATAATAAAATAAATCACTACTATAAGTACAGTAGCAAACCAATTCATATTTTATTCTTGCAGTATATCTACTGTATTACAACTTTTTAATGGCAAAACTCATCAAAGAAAATTATAGAATCAACAAAACAAGCACACAACGCAAAGAAAACAGAAGATGCTAAAAATAGAACAGTCTATAGCAATCTTGAAATTTTGAATACTTATGCAACTCTAATTTTTTTTTGAAAATTTAGTACCACGTTAACAATTTGCATATTAATCTTCTTCAAAAAGAATCAACTGAAAAACACTCTTTTGTTAAAAATGGGAATGTTTTTGGTGAGTGCATAAGTTTCTGTTTTTCAGCAAGATCAAATCTACTAACACCCAACATTATCCTAAAGGCTTTCTTGGCACAAACATTTATTCAAACCACAAAAACACATCTAAACAGAGGCTTCTAATGGTTATTTTGTTGAAAACATCAAGGAAATAAAAAAGCCAAAAGATACTAGTTGGGTTGCCTCCCAATGAGTGCTATAGTTTTACGCCCTTAGCTAGGCATGATACCAAGATTTCAAGTGTTATCATCCTTGTTGGATGTTCCATAAGTTGCCCTCATTATAGATTCATAAGACAATTTGATCTTGGTTCTAGGGAAGTGTTCCATGCTTTTCTCAAGTGGAATTGGAATTTAATATTCCCTTCTTTCATATCAGTCACTGCACCAATAGTGCGCAAAAACGGTCTTCCAAGTATAATGGGGCAAGACGGATTGCAATCAATGTCAAGAAAAATAAATTCTATGGGCACATAGTCCTATTTGCAAAAATAAGAACATCATTGATCCTTCCCAAAGGCTTTGTAATAGTGGAATCCGCCAAATGCAAATTAAGAGAACAATCTTCAATGTTGGTAAGACCAAGAACATCACAAAAAGACTTCGGAATCATGGAAACACTAGCACCCAAAATCACACAAAGCAAAACACTCATAATTTTTAATTTTGACTTTGATGGTAGGTTCCCATCCATCTTGCAACATTCTAGGAATTGATACTTCTAATTCCAACTTATCTTCTAAAGCTTTCATCATGGTATCAACAATATGTTTAGTAAAAGCTTTATTTTGTTCATAGGCATTGGGTGAATTAATCATGGATTGCAACAAAGAAATACAATCAATCAAGGAGAAACTATCATAATTAAAGTCCTTGTAATACAAAAGAGTAGGTACCTTACTAGTCAAAGTCTTGAATTCTCCAAACCCACTTTTATCAATTTTCTCAACAAGATTTTCACCCTCCGAATTATCCGGACGCCTTCTACCAAAAGATGACTCTTCTCCAGTCCATTTTTCATCAAGTTGAACTTTACTAAATAAAGAATCAATAGAAGAAACACCAATCATTATAAGGTCTTCATCATTTTTATGAAAGCAATCACTTCAAAACGCCTTTTCTAAAAATTCTCTTCTAGCTCTAAGCATAGCGGTTCTTTTCTTACTTTCACCCATAGAAACATAAAGAGCTTTAATTGATTCCTCAACTTTAGGCTCAAAAAAATTCAACTTGAGATTTTCCACATCATGAATTCCATCAATACTCCTAGACACATCAACAATCTTATTCAATTTTTATTCTATGGAAGCATTGAAAACCTTTTGAGTATTGATAAAATATTTAATATTGTTATCTAGATCAGAGGTATTCCTATTATTATTGTAAGAAGAATTATCATAGGAGTTACCATAACTATTAGAGGAATTTCCCAGGAAAGGCCCATGATTAAAATTTCCTTTATAAGCATTGTTATTGAAATTAATTCTAGAGATAAAATTCACATATATGTCATCACTATTTTGCTCAATCAAAGTAGAAAAAGGCATGTCATAGATATCAATAGGATCACTTTTACTAGCAACCCATTTCATAAGAGCGTCAACGTTTTCATTCAAAGAATCAGTCTCAACTGAAATAACTTTTTTGCTAGTAGGCGCCCTTTCGGTATGCCATTGCAAAAAATTTGCCATAATATTATCAAGCAATTTGGTGGCTTCACCCAAAGTAATTTCTATAAAAGTACCACCAGCGGCAGAGTCCAAAATATTTCGAGAAACAAAATTCAACCCGCATAATTTTTTTGTATGATCATCCAAAGATTTAACCCATGAGTTGGGCAATTCCTTAGCATCATTTTCATCCTTTCCCAAGATTGTGCAACATGCTCATGTTCAAGTCGCTCGAAATTCATGATCTGGGTTCTAAGGGAAATAATTTTCGCGGGCAGAAAATACTTAGTGATAAAAGCATCTTGCACTTATTCCAAGAATCGATACTATTGCGAGGCAAAGAAGAAACCAATTTTTTGTAGAATCATGCAAAGAAAACGGAAATAATTTCATCTTCACAACATCATTGTCCACATCTGTTTACTTTTGCATATCGCATAATTTCACGAAGGTATTAAGATAGGACGTGGCATCCTCATTAGGAGTACCGGAAAATTGATCTTTCATGACAAGATTAAACAAAACAGTATTAATATCACAATAATCCGCACTAGTGGCGGGAGGAGCAATCGGAGTGCCAATAAAATCGTTGTTTTTGGTACTAGAAAAATCACAAAACTTAGTGTTCTCTTGCCTCATCTTGGATAAATTGTAAACACGAACACAAGTAGGCGATAGATCTAACCGAAAAACACCGAACGAAAAAGAGGGCGATTAGAAACGACAAATTTTTGTGAAGTGGGGGAGAAGAAAATGAGAGGCAAATGGAAAATAATGTAAATTGCGAGGATCCGAGATTTTTGATTAGGAACCTGGAATATGTTGAAGATCCTCCCCAGCAATGGCGCCAGAAATTCCATTTAATGACTTGCTAGAACTACGTCATTATTTCCCAAAGAGGCAGGGATGATGCAGTATAGCAGAGGTAGGTATTTGCCTCAGTGATGAAACCAAGGTTATCGAACCAATAGGAGAACCAAGCAAGACAACGTAAACGGCACCTGCACACAAATAACAAGTACTCGCAAACCGACGTGTTAAAGGAGTTGTCAATCCCTTTCGGGTAACAGATTGGTATATAGATAGATAGATAGTTGTAAATATTGATAGATCGAACGCCAAATAAGATAAATTGTAGCAAGGTATTTTTGTTTTTTTGGTTTAATAAATCTGAAAATAAAAGCAAAGTAAAATAGATCGCAAAGGCAAATAATATAAGAAACACACCCAGGGGTCGTAGATTTCACTAGTGGGTTGTCTCGAGAAAAATAGCAAACGGTGGGTGAAAAATTACTGTTGGGCGATTGATAGAACTTCAAATAATCATGACGATATCTAGGCAATGATCATTATATAGACATCACATCGAAGATTATTAGACCGACTCTTGCCTGCATCTACTACTATTACTCCACACATCGACCGCTATCCAGCATGCATCTAGTGTATTAGGTTGATGGAAAAACGGAGTAATGCAATAAGAACGATGACATGATGTAGACAAGATCTATTTCTGTAGAAATAGACCCCATCGTTTTATGCTTAGTAGCAACGATACATACGTGTCGGTTCCCCTTCTGTCACTGGGATCAAGCACCGTAAGATCGAACCCACTACAAAGCACATCTTCCCATTGCAAGATAAATAGATCAAGTTGGCCATACAAAACCCAAATATCTAAGAAGAAATACAAGGCTATAAGCAATCATGGAGATAAGAAATCAAAGAAGACTGAAATAACTTTCATGGATATAAAAAGAGAGATCTGATCATAAACTCAAAGTTCATCGGATCCAAACAAACACATCGCAAAAAAGAGTTACATCATATGGATCTCTAAGAGACCATTGTATTGATAATCAAAAGAGAGTGATGAAGCCATCTAGCTACTAACTATGGACCCGTAGGTCTAAAGGAACTGCCCAGACATCATCAGAGAGGCACCAATGGAAGTGGTGAACCCCTCCGTGATGGTGTCTAGATTGGATCAAGTGGTTCCGGAACTCACGGCGGCTGGAATATATTTTCGTCGACTCCCCTAGTGTTTCTGGAATATTGGGGTATTTATAGAGCAAAGAGGCGGTCTGGGGGCACCCGAGGTTGGCACAACCCACCAGGGCGCGCCTGGGCCTCGTGGCGTGCCCTGGTGGGTTGTGCTCCCCTCGGAGCACCCCCCAGGTGCTTCTCCGGCCACTGGATGTCTTCTAGTCCAAAAAAATCCACATAAAGTTTGGCTACATTTGGACTCCATTAGGTATTGATTTCCTACGATGTAAAAAACATGCAGAAAACAACAACTGGCACTTGGCACTATGTCAATAGGTTAGTACCAAAAAATTATATAAATAGCTATTAAATGATTATAAAACATCCAAGAATGATAATATAACAGCATGGAACACTAAAAAATTATAGATACGTTGAAGACGTATCACTTCCTCAAGGCAGAAATCCTCTGTATAACTACCCGAGCGGGGGCAAGTTCGCCGAGGCAATGCCGTGCTTCGATGAATGGGGGCTTCTCCCCAAGGGTCATGCGGGGCCTCGGGACAACACCCTTCTGGTTGCACCAAGCATCAGAGATCTTGCTGCCGAAGCCCCTGGGAAGACCGTGGGGCAGCAAGCCAAGATGCCTACCCCTCAGCAGCCCAACCTCGCGGCCTTTGTCATTAGGAGTGTTCCCCCTCCCATGGATGCGGTCATGGTTCCCCACGCAAGGGGGTACACGCCAGACACCAGTGACCCGGGATCCGGCCTCCGCGCGCCGGGAAGGAGGGGGAAACGCAGCGGCTGCAATGGCTCGGACTCGTGGGTTCTGAAGAAGAGGAGGTGGATCGCCCCAGATAAGTAAGTCTTTTGATTTCCTTGATTTATCCTTTTCAACACCTCCCGAGGTTTCTTTCCTCAGGCTCTCGCCAGGCAGGGAGGTGAAGAAGACCACACCTCCCTCCTCCGGAACGTCGGTGCGCTCGACCACCGTGCTCGTACCCGTTTGAGTGGCTCGCTTCCTCTGGATGAGATCCCCTGGGGCATGCCACTCTAAAGCCACAACGTCTTCCAATGATGGTAGTGTGTCGATCACATGGATGGCACCGCTGCTTCCTTCTGTCTTGCCTGGCAGCGCTTGGGGCTGCCTTAGGCCGACCAACGGCTTGATCCTCTGCTCGCACAGGACCGAGCTCCGGCTTAGGGAACGGGCGCCGGGCTGGCTGACTCCGGGCGCCATTCAAATGCTGCAAGGTCCTTGCGAGTCACCTCCACTACCGGGGATGCGGGGCGGGTCCTGTACCGAGCGCCGAGCCCTACGTGCGATCGCGGCGCCGATCATCGCAATCTTCTTCGGGAAGCGAGCGGCACGCTAGACCGTCTTGAGGCTGGGCTTGAAGATGTGGACACCCATTATGAGGCCAAGCGCTAGCCCCTAGCGTAGGAGTGGCGCCGGCTTGAAGTAGCCATCAACCTCATCTGCCTTCAACCTGAAGCCTCCCGCTCAAAGGACAATACGTCCTCTGTCACGGCCAAGGAAGCATGGGACCGCGCCTTTGAGGAGGCCGATGCTGTGGAGCGTCAACGTGGAGGCCCAGGAGATGGAGCTCCTTGCTGTGAACGCCGTCCTTGATCTTCAGATCAAGGCGCGAAAGGGTGGCCTTACCGCCTCGCTGGGAGGGCTGCCGGATCACGAGACGAAACTTCGTGCACTTAAGGAAACACTAACGCTAGAGGCGCTGGAGCAGAGCTTGGCGCAGGAGCGGAATGACGCTATCGAGGGGCAGGTGGCGGCCACTGAAAACTCCTTGGACACTCATTAGGCGGGGGGTCCAGGCGGAGATCGATGAAGAGGTCGCGACGGACCGACAAGTCCTTGTCAAATAATACCGTCTTAGGCTGCAACTTCAAGAATCCTACTTCTGCACGCGATGCGGCGAGCTGACAAGCGAGATCGACGTTCTCACGGAGAAGGTAGCTGCAGCGGAGCGGTGTTAGAAAGCAGTGCTGGACGCCCACGTCGCCACCGAGTCCGAGCTGTCCTCCCTTTACTAGCATGTGGAAGGCGTTGCCTCCCTCGCGGAGCGGACGGAGGATGAAAAGAACTGGGCTCGGGGGCTGCAGCACATCCACTCCAAGAAGTTCCAGGATCTTGAGCACCGGGCTCTTTGGCCTTAAACTGCGTCTACAGCGAGAAGGTCCCCAGCCCGATCGTGGCCGATGACGTCGGCTACTTTGCCTTCTCCACCAGGGTCGTGGAGCGCCTTGAAGGGGGCGCAGAGAGGACGTAACAGCTGATCGAAGAGAATAGCCATGTCCTCCTGGCGTGGGGGGCGACACGCGTCATCAGTAACCTCCTTTGCTTCGTTCCTCACTTCAATTTTCAGATCATGAAAGGCCTCATTCCCGAGGTGATTTGGGGTGCCCTGGAGTACTTGGTGGAGGACCATGTAGGCGATGCCGGGGACCACGAGTGCCAGGCCGGAGCCGAGGGGTGCGAGGCTGGCAGCAACGGTGACGAAGATGCCAACAATAGCGAAGACGGCGATGCGTCTCCCTAGGTTGCTCTTTCCAGTTTGCCAGTTAAGATTTTGAACATGACCACGTGGGGGCGCGGAGGCATTTTCGAAGAAAACTCTTCTATGATGTAGAAAGTAATGATATGCAACCCGTCTTATTCTGGTGTTATGCTGTCATGACCCGAAGGACTTCTGACTAGTATAGTTAGCATGACTTAGCTTTTTGTATTTGCGGCCTTGGACAAGATCCGGGGTACCAATGCGCGCTCCTCCGGAGCCCCCGGCCCGCAGGGCCTCGGGAGGGACTCGCAAGAGTTTAGGATCTATGGATGCGCCTTTGCCGTGCGTCGGGCTTCGCGGAGGTGTGTGGAGCACTTGACATAGGGTTCCCAAGGACAAGCTGGCCCACGGTCGTTTCCTTTTTCGTTGTCTTTCTTCGTCGTCCATCTCGAACCCACAGCCCCTAAGCCAGAGCTGATTGCTCCCAAAGCGGGGGGTGGGCGCTCCTCAGGCCAATAGTCAAGTGTTCCTCAAGCGAAAGGCAGAAAACTCCTCAGGCTAGGCCAGGGGCCGAGCATAATGCATGCCCGTTGGCTTACTTGAGAGCACCATGCGAGGAGTTGGATGCCAAAGCTTTGGCTAGGTGTGCAAACGAGCGGGCCCGCGGAAGTTGTATCCTTGGTCCCGAGGGGTCCTTGATGCCACTTGGGCTAGCTCAGATGTGTGCACCGTGCCCAGCCCCCGCTCGTGGGCGCTCAGGAGCAAACAGTGGGCAGCTCTCGTGCCTCTCAAAACAAGAACAAGGAAAAAGAGAAACACTCCGAGGAGAAGTAATTCCCACCCCTTTTTCAAAATAAAGACGCGAATTTTCAAACTTCATTCCGGAAAAGGCAAATTGGATTACTGAAGAGAGAGAAAAAGACAGTTGTGCCTGGCGCCTACACTAGTCTTCTCACCAGCGCGGAGCTCAGTTCTTCCACTAGGCATGGGCATAGTCATTGGTGGACAGTGTCGTCCACCAGGGGAGAGCATGGGGCTCCCACTTGGTGTCACGGGAATACCACGGCCACCTATAGGACAGGAGTCCCTTTTTGGTTCGGCGAGGGGATGGACACATTGCACAAAGAGCGGAGAGCGTGGCGTAGCACGACAAAGATCACACGGGCAATTATTACCTAGGTTCGGGCCGCCACGAGATGTAAAACCCTACTCCTACTTTGGTGGATTGATGGTGGAATTTAGGAAAATTAGCACGGCGCTCTTGCTCGGCAGGGTTCCCTCATGGCGAGAAAGGTCGTTCGTGTATGAATGTGGGGGTTCGAATGGCCAAATCCTTTCTTCTGTTGCCATGGGCCTCCTTTTATAGATTAAGGGGTCACCATAGTGGCAAATCAGTCTTTCTGGGTTGAATAGATAGCAAACAGTGCTATCATACCTAACTTCGTAGGCTATCAGGGCACATTAAATGCTCCTCTTGGCATCACATCACAGCTCGCCCCGCAGGCCCTGCCAGGCTGTTTCGCCAGCTTCGCGCCTGTTGGCTTGACACGTCATAGGATGGGTGTCATTTGTAGATTCTTTCTGTAGGAAGTGGCTGCCATGCGGCAGGGGGCTACCATTGAGCCACTTAGGAGCTTGACACCGCACTAATTGACGACGAGCGTCAATGTGAGGTGGTGGTTTGCCTCCGTGAGCCCCCGGCAGGCCTGCCAGGGCGCTGTTGGAGGCTTGTTTCCGGGGCGATCCCACCCCGCCAGGCTCGCATGCCCGGCAAGGAGGGCTCTTCTTCTGGTGGTGTCTTGCCTCGTCAGCTAGTCTTGGTCATCTTGATCTTTTCGACCATCTTCCTGGTTCTTCAAAGGACTGATTCCTTCGAGTCTTGATCTGTTGTTGGCGTAGTAAACTTGCTCCTGGTCCTGTTGGCTCGTCATCCCCGCAATAGTCAGGGGGAAACAATAATCCTTTTTTGTGTAACCTGACATAAGTCCCCGGGCCTGAGCCATACATGCCGCCGGGCACGTTGGGTTAGGCCCCAGCTATGCATGAACACGTGGTCGAAGGGAGGTTGTGCACTCGGCGGTTCATCACGATGACCAGTCCACCCAAAGTCCACTTCGTGTAATTACCGCGAGTCATGGGGGCATGGGACTGTGGTAGTTAATGTAAAAAATGGTAACTTTTCAGAAGGGCCACACCGCTCCCCCATCATATCCCATAAGAGGGGAAAACGTGGAAAGGTGCTTCACATTCGTCGCCTTCTTTGTATCTGCATCATCTTCCTACGCAAGCCAAGCAACCGCCCACTTCCTTTCTCCCCACATTCACCGCCGGCCTCCCCTTTGATCCTCTCCTGCGCCCCTTTTTGCGACTTGGGGGCATGCAGAAGACTATGTCCAAGGGGAAGCCGACAATTTTCGCAAAGGATATGGCCACTAACGGAAGCAAGAGGGCAGCGGAGCTAGACAGGAAGCGAAGAAGCGATGTCGTCTTCTCACCATCGTACCTCGACCGCAACATCCTCCAGGTGAGGTATGGATATTTGTCGGGGAGGGTCGTCCCGGAGGGGCATGGCGCTCCCAAGGTTCTGGCGGAGGGGGGAGTAGACCCGAAAGATTCATACAAATTTTTCTAGGCATATTTTATCTGCAGTATCTGCCCTCCCTTCTTGGATTTCATTGAAGCAATGATGGCAGTCTATGGATTCCATCTCCCGGATTTCACGCCAAATGCAATGGCATGCATGGCGATTTTCTCCCATTTGTGCGAGAATTTTGTTGGAGTAGCCCTAACATTGATCTCTTCCGGCATTATTTTGTCCCGAGGGTGGAGAACAAGAACCACCGCTCGGGTAACATAAGCTGGATGCCGCGGGCACTATCGAGGGAGGGTTGGGATTATATCTCCGGCAATCAGCGCGGCAGCTGGGAGGATTGGAGGGGTGACTATAGCTGGATCCAGGATGAGAAGGCCCATATTACTGCCTAGCAAGGACAGAATGCCTTGAGCGTGACAGCGTATGGAGGGAACTTGGTCTCAGCGAGGATAGGGTGTGCCCAGCAATAAACTGGATCACCCATTTGAAGGCTGCCGGGCTGACTGTGGAGCACGTAGGGCCAGATTTTCTCCTTCACTAAATTGACCCTCTCGAAAAGAGGAAAAAATTCACTTGGGAGTATGGGCATTCCGGAGACAAGATGAGACTGCTCCCAGGCCTGGATAACAACCTAACGCTGTATGGCGATGCCTGGTTGTGTGATCAATTGTTCGGCCGCTTATGACTATTTCCGTTGCCATCAAACATCATCCCGCTCAACATTAACTCTCCAGGAGTCAGATTCTGCGGTGGATGCCGCAGTGTAATGTTGACACTGTCTCAGGTGATTGGAAGCTGCCTACCCTTGATGAAGAGTTTGCATGGTCTTCCACCTTAGTGGATAGGGTCACTAGGGTGGAGACCAGGATGTATAAACGCACCTCCGAGGTGGAGGTGGCGTATATCAAGAAGCGCCTTGAGTAGGATAAGGTGGCCCGTGCTGCAACAACGGTGAAGGCTATGAAAGCAACAAAGGGAAGGGGAAGGGCTAGAAGTGGAGGCTCATCCCACGGCAAGGGCGGGACACAAGCCTCGGAAGAGGCTGTAGGGGAAGAGTCTGCCGAGGATGGTCCTTCCTGGATCGAGGCTTTGTACACAGCGGCAACAGAGGCCTTGGAGGAAAAAGGAGCTAGGGAAGTGGAGGTACTTGGAGGGGCATGGCTCGCGGAAGGTCCCCAGGCTCCTGAGCCGATCTTGGACTCATGTCCCTACAAGTGGGCACCCAACCGAGGGGCGGTAGCCACCGAATCCACGCCAGCTGCGGTGGAGGGCGAACGAGACCACCTCCAAGGTGAGTGCTTCTGAGGCCGTGCGCTGGCACTCTCCCTAGCTTTACGGGGCTGGGGCTCCCTCCCCCGAGCAATTGGTAACCCTGGAGGGAGACTCTGGCACCTAGTCGAGTTCGACATCTTCGCAGAGCTCGTCTTCATCGGAACCTGCAGTGCCCCGGCATGGCTCGAAGCTGTCGGGAAGCTCCGTTCCTCCGCCCCAGAAGAGGAATAGGGCCTCCACGCCACCATGGAGTTCATGTTGAACTCAATGCTCATCGATGAAGAATAAGAGAAAATGTTTTCTTCTCTTCGTCTTCCCTTGCGTCTTCCCGAGTATAATTGCCTTCGTTTAAAGATTGAGCTGTCCTGCTGGCTGCCCTTAGGGAGGTGGAGGAGGAGGAAGAAAAGCTTGTCCGACGGTCGAAATAACTCAGATGAGTGGAGCCATTAGCAAGGGTGGAGGATCCCCGCCCGGCAGGGAGCAACACGAGCACCCAGACGTCAAGCCCCCAGCTCAGCTCCTGTCCCGCGAGCGCGGAGGAGATCCCAACAACCGGTGGTGGTGGCGATGCGCTTTTTACCGCAGGAAGAGAGGAGGCCGCTGAAGAAGAATTCCCATAAAAGAGACCCCTCAGGGGGATACCGCGGTTCCCGATGGCGGGGACGGCAATTTTGACAGCAGCTGACGTTGCTAGGGAAACCGAACCCTTTGCCCGACAGCCCTCTCCGAGTAATCCCTTGGCTTTTCTTTTCGTCCCTTTTCTGGTTTCCTTGTTTCTTGCCGCTAGTTCGATATCCTTGCCAAAGGTTGTTGATTTTTCCTGTAGCCCTTCCAAGCGAGGAACTAGACTTGTTGGAGGTGGTGGCTGACATAGGAAAGGAGGCGGCCGAAGAGGCTGCCGCGATTGCGAGCATCAAAGAGCAGAGCGCCTTTGGAACCCCCGATAGCGTGTCTGGGGCATGGGTTGTGGTCGAGGAGAAGGTGCCCCTCCAGACCATCAGTCCCCTCCCCTCGTTTGGTGCCTCAGCGGGAGCCCCGCAACCATCCTCGAACAACTTGACATTGGTGCTGGCATGGCCCGGTCTTGGAGCCCCCGGCTCATCGATGGCGATGAGCAAGGAATTTGACGAAGAGCTTCAGCATATACTGACGTCAATGCGCGTGGAAGTTGGGAAGGTGGATGACTCTGCCGCCATAGCCATGGCATTGTCCTTTATGGAATCCGTGGCCACGGGCTTCAAGGATATGCATGAGCGGCACAGCCTGAAGTGGCAGGAGCTCAAAGAGCAGCGCCAATCCGCCAGCAAGGTGGACCAGAGGCTAAAGGACAAGGGAGAGGAGATGTGCGATTGGCACGGCAGGTAGTTCCAGTCTTTCTTGAGGCGGCAAGAGACGATATCGATGGTGAAGGAGGATGTCATCGCTCTTGAAGTGCACCTGGAAGATCGCAAGGCACTCCTTGATGACAGGGAGCGGAAAATTTCCCTTCGGGAAGAGAGGCTCACGACCACTCTTCGTGCTAAGGATGATGATCTGGAGGCCCTGGTGCAGCAGCGCACTAGGGAGCTGAGGGATGAGAAATTTTTTGCCTTGGATGCCCTTACAGTTCAATATGCTTCCCAGCTGAAGAAGTTTGCTGATGACCTCTCTGCTGCATCCTCTACCAAGTCTACCATCGATGAATAGGTAGCCAAGCTGCCGGAAGAGCTCTCTCAGGGTGCCAAAGAGGTCGAGACCTTCAAGGAGGAGGTGCGGAAAGCATAGGGCCTTTTGTAACACGTGTGCTCGCAGCTCTCATCTATAGGCCAAGAGCTCGAGGTTGCCCTCGGCACCATTTACACTACAAAAAAACACTTTCGTGATAATACATGTTTGTCACAGTAGGTCACGTTTTCTATCATGCATGTACATCCATGACGATTTTATGATATAATCAAGATAGTCATACCTGTGATGTCGTAGAAGTGTTCCAAGACAACACTAAAATTATAATCACGGAAGTGTCCACTTCCATGACGATAAATGCCGCATCATGGAAGTATTTTCGTCAAGGGTAAATGACACGTGGCATCCACCGTAACCGGTCGCAATTAACCTATCGGGTTCGGTTTTGGATCCGATAATCCGCTAATAACCATGACCAATGGTGATTTTACAAGTGTAAAATTCTCATTGGCCGAAGGAACCACGTGTCATCTCCGTGTTGGCATAGATGTCACTCGTCTAATGGGCGAGATGCGCATATCATATGTTGACATATGGACCGGCGCAACTAAAGGCCCAGAAGATTTTGGATTCCATATTGGGTCGGCCCAGCTAAAGGCTCACAAGATTTAGCAGACCATAACGGGCCGCCCAGCTAAAGGCCCACAATATTTAGAAGACACTACTGGGTCGGCCTGTTAAGAGGCTGCCATGTTTTGGGCCAAATGCCGACCCATATTTTATCCGGTCCATTAACAACCTGCCACATTCTGTTCCTAATAAGGGCCCATAAGATATCCGACCCATTAATAGCCTACCATGTTGTGGGCCATATTATTGGCCATATGAGATCCAGCCCTTTAAGAGCCTTTCAATCTTTGGGCTAAATTATGGCCCATATTAGATTCGGCCCATCAATTGGATGTTGTGCTTTTCGGCCCCTTGGGGTCCGGTTAGGATTTCTGTTTGCTAAAGGCCCATTTAATAGTATGGCCTAATTTTAGTTTCGGCATGTTAAAGGCCTGTTTAACATTTCGGCTCTATATTTATATCGACCTCCTAAAAGCGCATCATATAGTTGGGCCTAATTATGGCATGCTTTACATCCGGCCTGCTCACAGCCAATAATAAGATTAACAAGGACCGACACAATTTTGTCCTGTTAACGGCCCGTGATGTGATTGGCACAGTCATGGGTCAGGGTCTATTTCGGCCTTCTGTCATCCCGTGAGCTGTTCGGCATATTTCCGGCCCAACCTACTTTTCAGGCTACAAAAATCCCATTGAAATCTCGGGCCAAAAAAGGGTCGGCGGTTTACTCGGCCTCTTAAAGGGCCGAAACTACTAGTGGGCCAGTTAACATTTAGGCATGTTAACGGACTGGGATGACTAGGCCCACGATGCGGCCCATCATGCAGGCCTGATTATGTACCGTAATTTTACGTTTTGGCCCATTTACTTTAGAGCAAAGACATGATATATACAGTAAAATAAATGCAGTACCGTGAATAATAAAAAACCTAGACTATACAATAATGAAATTAGGGCATAGTACATCCACTGGCCATCAAAGTTCGCCGCCAGTGATAATAAAGCACAAGCAGACAGCAGATTACATACACTTGGCATCAAAGATTACCACCAGTGCAAATAAATACGCCGACAAAATAATATACAAAACCGACAGAACTTTAATAGAGTTCAAGAAAGGTTAGCCCTACTCGGGAGCTGCAGTGCAAGCAGCTGAGCAAGCTGACGAGACTGCGCTTGTTTGACACTTATATCATCCGACTCTTGCTGCATAGCATCAATGGGCGCACTGGACTTCTCGTTGATCTTCCATAGAGATTGGAGTTCTAGCAGGGGTTCAGCTGAACCATGTCTTGCTGCTTGAAGTTCAGACTGAAGAAGTTTTATAGATTCAGGTGGCGACTTCATTGAGCTTGTGTCACTACTATTAGTGAGTAACTTCAACGCTACATCAAGCCATGACTTTGGAGTTGTATCGCTATCTCCATGATGTGTTGCCTTCTTCCCTGCAATATATGTTAGAGGGACATGCAATGGGTTCTTATCACTATCATTCTGGCTGTAGCGACCTCGATCTGAATGGACCGAAGTCTTTATGTTCTGTGTCATCCCTGGATCGGTAATGCCGACACACACAATACTCGAAGGATTTATAACAGAGTGGCAATCACACACTTATTACATCAAATGTATTACAAAAGTATATGGCATAAGGCATCTAACAAAATAACAGCGAATGGCTTGGAAGATAAGCGAGTCCATCAACTCCAACGGCATAGCTGAGTGCATGACAAATGACCTAGCGCACCTTACTCTTCTTCTGAAAAGTGTACAACATAACATGTTGCAGCCCGGAACAGGTCAGCACATGGAATATGCTGGCAAGATAACACAGTAGAACAAGTAACAGAATAAAGGCTAACAGTACATGCATATTTCGCTGGTGGAGGCTCTAGGTTTAAAGTTTTTGCATAAAGCCAATTTTTCCTTGCAACAAAGGAATAACTTTTATTATAACTATCATGGTAGTTGAAACATTATTGGGAAGGTTCCTCCAACTCAATTCCAATTAAAGTAGTCATCATTAACACAGCAAATTAATTTTAGAGTGATGAGATCAACCAATAATTCAAGTACCAGGTACTCAAGATGTCCATAACCGGGGACACGGCTAATCATGATTAGTTTGTACACTCTGTAGAGGTTCGCACATTTTCCCCCACAAGACTCGATCTCCTCCGTTGGATTTCTCGCACTGCATGGTATTTGAGAAACGGATGACCGAGACAGAGTCTTTCAGAAGCATTTACTCTTTACCCCGGGTGGACCCAAACACCTACTTTCCCCTACATCTGCTAGTCCACCACTGAAAGAGCTCACACAACTTAATCATACTATGTCAGAGCCCATAATGGCATTGTGGCTACACACGGAAGTTTCTACCATGAATAGTTATATGATCCCTTTGAGCTTGGGTGGCATTCCATAGGATAATCACATGGTTCCTCTGGGATTTCCTAGGACAACACTGGATTCTCTAGGTGCCCTGCAACCAATCCACCCAGATGTGTATTAAAGTAGCCACCTTAAGTTGAACCATTAATTAACATCTTACATATGTCATGGATACTCTCAAATCCAATCCACGTCTACAAGCATAGCATGGCAACCTAAGCATAACGTAGAAGTAACTCCCAGGGGTTTGAAAATAATGCAGGTAATAGGTTCTACCTCAATCTACTTCCCAAACCCACAAGTTAAGAGATCCTACTCATGCAATGTGTGAGGGTTTGATCTACTGCATAAAAAATGGGCAATAAAGGGTATGATCAAAGTGTTACTTGCCTTGCTAATGATTCGCAAAACCTAGGGACTCGTAGTAGCACGCTTCGCACTCCGAGAATTCTGTCGCACGCAAACAGTAGCATACATAAGCAACCAAGCAAAGATGAACAGGTAAAACTCTAAATAAGAAGATCTAACTAGAAAGTTCAATTAAGAACTCCGGTTTGCAAAAAGAATCAAATCAAATGGAGCAACGAAACTCAAACTGTGAAAGAAACAAGATCCGTTTACTTGGTTGAACTAAAGTCAAATTTTATAGTTGCAAAACCTGTTCAAGTTGGTTAAACAGAAAGAGGGCTTCGAGGCAAAGATCTAGGCTTTTGAATCGCCTGATTCCGACTTACGAGCGAAAAGATAAACTAAAATTAAGATCAGGGGCAGAAATCGCAACCGGAAAAAAATCGCGAAAAAGCCCTGAAAAAGAAAAACGGACGAACAGGCTAACGAACGAACATTCACTTTCTATTACTAAAAGACGAATATCGTTCATTAAAACGAACAAACGGACAGACGTCTACTACTTAACTAAACCGACGGAAAAACCGAACCGATCTATAAAAAAATAGATCTAGGGTTTCGAAAAAAAACGATCGGTTTTCCGAGGAAAGCCGACGACGGAGGCGGCGAGTTCGGCACCGGAGTCTACCCCGTCGGCATTGGGCTCCGGCGGCGGTCGGCGCGGGGCGGCGAGGTGCGGCGGTGGGGCGGCTCCGGTGGCAGCGGCGCGGGTGGCGGCGCGTGGCGCGGGCGGCGGGGCGGCGGCGTGGGTTGGCGGCGGCGGCGGCCTGGGTTTCACCAGCGGCTGGGGTGGGCGACGGGGCTTCGGGCCTCGCCTTATAAAGGGGCCGGCCGGAGGAGTCCTAGTCGGGTACGTCGGTTGACCTTTTTTTTCTAAATAGTCCTAACGCGGCAAAACGGGCGAAACAAATACTAAACGGACTCGAAAAATTTTGAAATAAATTTTCGCCGTCCTCTAATAATATTTAGGACAAAGTGAACTTTTTTCCAGAAACCTAAATGCAATTTTGAAAAACGCGTATTATTCCTATGCAAATAAAATTGCAAATAAATCCAAATAAAATACCAAAAATGATTTTAATATTTTTCCTCCAATATTTCTTTTATTTTAGAGAAGTCATATTATCTCCGCTCAGATATTTTATTAAGAAATATTTTTCAGAGAGAATATAGTTAAAACCAAAGTGATCCCCGTATCGGTATTGGAGAAAACTCAAATACGAAAACGGTGGAATCCCCAACTCTCTCCTTGGGTCCTTGAGTTTCTTAGTATTTCGAGGATCGCAACACACAAATGAAATATGACCTATGTATAACATTCCAAATTGAAAATTTGGGATGTTACACTAGCAGTTCTTCATGGGGTCAGAGGTATCACTCTGAAAGAGAAAAAGGAAACATATGAGAGATTTTGAACATATAAGTATTAGTGCTGGCAATTCAACACATTTGTTATTAGCAAATAAAGAGACACGGTTTAAAATAGCATTAACACAATATGTTATTGTTCGGGTTAAGACATGGCAGGAAATGACATTGTGAAGGAGTTGGCAGCTTCATGACACCACTGGATTACAAATCAAGAACTCAAGCGTACATGAATAGATGCATACATGCAGTGCAAAAGAGGATCACTTTCTCTGTATAGTTTAGTTTACATGGTATGAAGAAGGAACTTGGCTGTACAGCTAAAAACTTAAATTGAGAAGGACAAACTTATGTTTATGAACTTCATAATAAACCTTAAACATGCAATATGATGCAAACACCAAAAATAAACAGGTGTTGCAGTTATTCCAAACCAAATATACACAACAAAGTTTGAAGGCTTCAGATGGTAAAACTTATATTAGTGTTGAAGAACGGCTCTATAAAGCCCTTGTCCATGCTGATGGTGGGGCAATTCAAGAAGTTTACCACATAATCTTCTTCATAAGCATTTCCTTTATTCTACATTTTGTTAAGAGTGAATATAGATGTGATAATATAAGAAAAATAGAGAACATTTAAGATAAGATGAAGAGTGATGCTACATAACTAACTAGCTATAAATGTAAGTAGAGCGATATAGGCAAAAGGTATTGCCAAGAGCAATGCAGAGCTAAACTTCTGTAGTACCATTGGTTTTATCCAACCTTATGGTAAGAACAAATGTATATCTGATGTGTAGAAAATGGAGGGCAAAAGAAAATAAGCTGCAGAGTGATTGTACATGAACAACTAGCTTTCTATATAAGTACACTAATAAAGGACAACATGTACTTAGACAATGCAGAGCTAAACTATTTAATTTGCATTGGGTATATTCTACCTTAATGTAACCATTAATACAGATGTGATAATTTGGAGCGAACAATTGATAAGCAACCTATCATGCATACAACTGTCACATAATGAATAAGGTATGAATGTAAGTAGAGTTATACAGCACAACAGGTACCAACAAGAGCAAAGCAGCGAGCAGCATATTTGTGATATCATGTCGTCCTTTTCAAACCGGAATTCTTGTTCAAGCAAATTTCCTGCAAAAGAAATCCATAAGGCATATGCAAAAAAGTAGAAGTTCAAATGTTCATGTGACATCGTAGACAGTACCTCATCCTGGGAACGAGACCAGTACATAACAAGGTTTTTCCATTCAATGTCTTCTAAATTTAGCGCAGGAGACTTCACCGGAAATTCATTTATAGATTTGCCACCAAAGTGTGTTTTCCTCAGGTTACACTGATACTGCTGCAATGCGTCCTTGAAAAGCGCAAGCAAGCCTTTCTTGTCATGACTATGTAGATTGACCCTTGCCTACTTACAACAATGTAATGTAAATCATTGATGTGTTCAATCAGCAAAAAATAGGAAAATAATAACCATGAATAATAGCACTTACACTTAAGTGGGACAAGAAGATGTGAAAATGGTGTTTGTCTTCACTATAATCTTCCCATGATGGGAATATATGCACGTAGTTCCTAACAACATTGAAAGCATTATCTTTTAAACTGGGAATAACTGGAATGGGCTTCCAATCTGCAGAAATTGGCCATCTCTGTAGTTGGGATAGGTCTACAACTAGTGGGCTTGCTGTACTTTTGTTTGCAGTGTGATTTTTCTATGGTACGGCTGGTGCTATGGCAACTGAAATCGGCATACCTTTGCTGGAGTGCAGGTCCTGTATGGTGGGGCTAGTGGTGTGGGAAGTGAAGTAAGGGTAGAGTGTGCTGGAGTCTGTCCTACGTTTTGTGTCACTGGTTGGAGAGCCAGTATAAGTGGGGTGCTAAATGTTTTCTTTATTACCACCACGTTTTTCAAGGACTTGGCTGGTGCTCCATCGGGTTCGGCAATCGCCCTCTTCCTTTTTGATGAGTGATACACAAGAACAACATTTTATTGGGAAAACATGGTATGATGACAGATGCAATATGTATTGATAATGGATGGGCATGGCATCTTGACATATATGATGAGTAAACTAAGCAGATGGCGGTGCAATGAAGTAGATGAAATGCAAGACACCTTATGCATGATACGTACAATCAATAAAACCTTGCCAAATTAGAACATGCAACTTGATGGCTGAACATGATAGGCCATCTTCCTTCGACTCATCGAGGTCAGAATAGTCATTAGGATCATATTCTGAACAAGAATCTATAGGTGGGGAGAGTATGAGTTTCATTGCATCCGGAATGGAACTCAATGCCTTGGTGCCAAGTTTGTTAGTCATACTCTTCCATAATATTGTTCTAATGCCTGCATTCTCATATTAATTATGATAACATACAATATCTGAGAAGTATGAAAACATAAATAGTAGCGAGATTATCTTTGTAATGCAGAGGATATTCTAATATAATAGGGGCTCCCTGTAAACCCTTGTGTGCTATCACTAGATTCTGATGGGAGAGCCCATGTGTGCTGTAATATGGTGCGTACATTAATATAATCTGGCACAACTAAACAAAAAATAGGCTCCCTACTAGGAGCTCCAGAAGTAAGGATAGTCGACAGATGATAGGTTCATAATATACTGTATAGAAAGTTTATTGCCAAACCATGATAACAAGAGCACACAACATCTAGGCAGATTGTAGTGTAGATAAAAGGGGTACACTATACCCAGCATAAATAAATCGGGAAAGTAGAACTGGCTGCAAAATAAGGTGTTGTATTGCCGCTACTAATTGAAAGCCTATCGATCACCTACAGGCCAGCTATATTAGCTGTCGGCTGCAGATGTCCCTACTCCCCTTCCTCACAAGGAACATACTGTACTTACTAAATAAAGAATAACAAAAGAGGAACATGCTAAAGAACAGAAAAGGAAGCATATTATTGAGATTATCCTTCTTTCTATACAATGTTGGTTGCCCACTCATGATGAATCACAACACCCAAAGAAATGCAATTCCATGTTGTCTCTCTATATGTGGCAACATGCATTTGGAAAATCAAGTGGGAGCATTAGATGACCAATTAAATGCGTGTTTGTTAACTAATATCAGTATCATATCACAATTCGTATTTCACCAAGTAAGCTTTGGACTTATGAATGGTGTGTTGTTTAGCTTCAAGAGTGGACTGCTACTAGTGCGACACAAAGCACCAAAAATAGATCATAGTGTAGATATAACTAGAAAACCGTAAGCATCACAAGTAAAATCAGGAAAGTGGAATTTGCTAGAAAATATGAGCTACTATTGCCGGTAAGACTAGAAAGGCTTCGAAAAACAGCTTTCTTCAACTGAAGGTGCGGTACTGCTAATATTTGTGGAACACTCAAAGGTGACACAGCTCCCCGCATTTTCTTGCTAATCTTATAGGATTCATGTGGGCAGGCCACTACAATTCCTGTTCCTATGTTTTCAAAATCCTACAAATCAAAGAGGCCCGAAGAGTTGAAAGTGTCCATCCCAACTGACCGAATAGACGTGTACACTGCAAATGTCCCTGAGCCTCTTCACAACAAGGAACATATTGTACTATTATACTCCCTGAGTTCCAAAATATAAGTCTTTGTAGAGATTTGCACTATGGATCACATACAGATGTATACAGATACTCCCTCCATTCTTAAGTATTTTTCTTTTTAGGGTTTCAAACGGACTACCACATACGGATGTATATAGACATATTTTAGAGTGTGGATTCACTCATTTTGCTTTGTATGTAGTCACTTGTTGAAATCTCTAGAAAGAAAAATATTTAGGAACGGAGGGAGTACATTTTAGAGTGTAGATTCACTCACTTTGCTCCATATGTAGTCCACGGTGGAATCTATACAAAGACATTAATTTAGGAATGGAGAGAGTACTTATTAAATAAGAACAGAAGAGGAACATGCTAAAGAAGAGCAAGCAGATTTAGTATAATAAAATGTTTGCCGCGTTGTGCCCACACATGATGAACCAGACCACATTAGGAATGCAACCCCCTGCTGTCTCTCTATATGTGGCGCATGTGCTCTTCGAAAGTAAAGTGGGAACATCAGCTGGCCAATTAAACATTATGTGTTTTAGTACTATCAGCATCAAATCAGATTCGTATTTGAACATAAAGTTTGGAATTATTAGTGGCATGTTGTTTAGCTGGATGGATTGAGGAGCAGTGGTAAGCAGCTACGATGATGGTACTGAATATAAAGGAATGTCTACATGCAAGTCGTGTGACTTTCATCATTTGGGTCAGTCGACTAGTTCAGGTGGTTGGATGAAGATCCTACATATCCTAACCCTTCTTCTTCCTCCCCTCTAATTCTTCCCTTACGGAACACAGCACGGGCCGCCGGTCGAACCACCGGCCCCGCCCTCCCCTGAACCACCCTTACATCGTTGTTTGGATATTGAGGAATATAAAAGGGGAAACCCATAAGCATTGCGAGTATAGTGTTGATTCTGCCATGGCGGATCTGAAGGTGCAAACCGGACAAAGGCAACTTCGCAACCAAGCAAGTAAAAAGTAAGATACTAAGTGGTGGACAAGAAATCACAGTAAATCAGTGGTGATCTATTTTCTTTCTGCGATAAATAAGTTGAGCAAACACGAAAGAGTACCGCCTCTGGTGCAGCGCCGTGTATGCATCTGCTGAGAATTTGACGGTGTTGCGGTAGCAATGGCTGTCGGTGGCGTGGAAGCAGATGGTGGCAGCGGGGGGAATATCCCAACGCGATGGACGAGACGGTCATAGAGCAGCGCAGGCAAGGTGGAAGACGACGGGGATGAAGCGAGAGGACGGGATGCAATGATCCATCTGGTCCGAAGCCATGGATGAGAGAGGTCGATCTCTTATAATGGACGACGGAGTCGGGGTATCAGCTCCGGCATGGTGGAGGAGGACGGTGATGGATGGGGTGCGGACAGAGGAAGCTGGGGTGGAGAGGGTGTTTTGGTGCCCATGGAGTACGAATGGGGAAATGGAGGGAGAGAGGTAGGGGCGAACCATGTCTTTGGGACACGCTTGTCTGAAATGCGGGGAAAGTAACCAACTTATCCCCTATTTAAAATTTCATACATCCCAGAAATATTGGGCTGTTGGGGATAGGTTGGTAATCTCGCGTACACCGAATATTTGCCGCCGGAGATTTTGGCCGAGGAGAATCTGTTTTGGCGCCCACCGTGTATGAATCCGGGGAGGTGAGAGGCGGAGGCGGTTTATGTCACGTTTGAGTGAAATTGCAAACCTACCCCAATTGAAACCTATAGAAATCAAGCCGATTGGCTTTGCGTGTCACGGATAGGCCGTAATTTCCATCTCACTGATTTTGGTTTCAGGCGGTTACTGCGAGTTTCCCCACTCCGTTCAATTTTTTAAGAAAAAGAGTGCATGTTTACCATGCCAACTCACTTCGAATCCATTTTCTTTTCTTTTTTTCGGGCAGGATCCAGTTTGTATTCGAATACAAATCTATATATCATTTTTTATATATACTTTCAAAAGCACAACAAAGAATTATGCTCCTTTATACAAAATATAATTTACAAATGAAATGATCTGAAAATCATAAGGTTGAATTCAATTTTTTTAAACCAAATTATGTTCAACTTTGAATTTAAAATTTGGAAACCAAATTATGTTCAACTCAAATGTATGGATCGGTAATATCAATATACTAAATAACATACGCGCGAGCACATTCAAATTAGTATGCATGTTTGATAGATAAATTTTGCTTCGAGTGTGAATTACATGTACCATCATCTGGAATTCCAATTTTTGAATCACTTTCATGTTGACATCTTCTATAAACACAACTAAATATTTGAATCTTGTTTCATGCCCATCTCTCTCTAGGTTTCTCTCAAATGGTCCTTCATGTAGCTATCACTCTCCTTTCTCCATGTCACCCGCACGCTGAGTACATGATTCCCCCTTTTTTGCAAACATGGTCTCTCACCGTGTCCATCAAGAAGTGTCACACTCTCTCTACCTTCATAGATTACACAGTTTTCATTGTCTCTCTCGCTCTATCGTTCTCTGGTATCACTATAGCCACCTAAGCTTTATTTTTCACCGCCACACACGCACTCTCACTCATCTTTCACATTGCCTTTCTCTCTACGGTTCACTCATGCACACTATCTATATCTATATCTATACTCTTCTAAAAAATAGAGTTGGTGAAGATGGTGTGCCTTCCATCCTTCAATATAGGTCGTCCAATCTAGCTGGCGGATAGGAAGGAAACTATGACAATTTTGCAAAAAGATACCCGCACTCCTCTCCATCTCTGTTTTGTCTTCATCTCCATTTCAAAACTAACATTATTCGTTTGTTTACCGACTAGACAAAATCTCCCCCCTCTCACTCCCTCTCCCTCTCTCTCTCACACACACTACTCCCGCTTTGGATCCCACTACCGACTCGTATCTCTCTCACAAACATTGATCGACCAGCCTCTAGATAGGTTTATGCATCCAATGCACATTTTCGCTCCTTGTGTCTATGTAGATATTTCGTCCCTTCTTGAGACATTCCCTCTCGATCGTGCACACACACACTCTTTCCTCTTTCTCTCACCCTCTTTCTCTCACACACACATGGGTTTTTGCAACAATGTCCCACTTCTTGAATATTGAAACCTACCACATTCTTCCCTTATCTCATCAAAACAATCAAAGGAATAAATTTTGAGTGAAACATAAGATATTTTTAGTGATATATTGTATATCGAAATAATTTTTTTCTATAATTTATCTATACCAATATAAAAAGAGCCAAAGGGGCAGATCCAATTAATCCCGGCCATCAAATCATGTCAATCCAATGACCTAAACTGCTTCAATGTCGAGCGCTCAACACATTTAGCGTACAGTTAATTTCATGCCAAATATAGTGCTAATCACATAATAACACGCAAATATTATCCTACTTAATATCCGCATGCACTTAATATATTTCCAAATTAACGTTGCACCTACACATTGACTAGTATCTCTACTTGTGACCCCCCGAGACCGATGCGCCAGGTTTCTTCCAGTTATTCGTTGTCATTGCCATGTCATCTCCTTGCGTGTTGCACTTTGTCGTGTCATCATGTGCATTTCATCAGCATGTTTTCAAAACTTGCATCCGTCCGAGTCCGCCCGTCCTCTCCGTTGTATGTTCTGAGCCCAGACACACTTGCACGTGCCCGCAGCACCTCCAAATATTTATTTTCTAAGTGGCCGGAAAATGTTCTCTGAATGGGTTGAAACTTGGCATGTGGTCTTATTATGGTGTAGACAGACCGCCTGCCAAATTTCGTCGCATTCAGAGCTCGTTTGATAGCCCAACCGTTAATTATAGAGTGGCTCCGTTGCCGGACTAACGTCGGACGTTTTCGGTATCCGAAAACCTTCCCGGGCTGCACTTCTCTCCTCTCCTCTCAGCCCAACCCCAACTACATAGCCCACTTAGCCCACCTACCTACCCTCTCCACTCCGAACAGTCCGATCAAGATCGAACGGCTCGACGCGGAGGAAAATCCCCCTAACCTGTGACGCCCCTGATTTGACCGTACACTAATCATGCACACAAATGTGTACAACCAAGATCAAGGACTCACTGGAAGATATCACAACACAACTCTAGACACAAATGAAATAATACAAGCTTTATATTACAAGCCAGGGGCCTCGAGGGCTCGAATACACAAGAGTCAGCGGAAGCAACAATATCTGAGTACAGACATAAGTTAAACAAGTTTGCCTTAAGAAGGCTAGCACAAAAACAACACGATTGAAAAGGCAAGGCCTCCTTCCTGGGACCTCCTAACTACTCCTGGTCGTCAGCTGTCTCCACGTAGTAGTAGGCTCCGTCGGGGTAGTAGCAGTCGTCAAGTGTGGCATCTGGCTCCTAGACTCCACCATCTGGTTGCATCAACCAACAAGAAGAAAGAAGGGGGGAAATGGGGAGAAAAGCAACCGTGACTACTCATCCAAAGTACTCGCAAGCAAGGATCTACACTACATATGCATCGGTATCAATGAAAAGGGTAGTATCTGTGGACTAAGCTGCAGAATGCCAGAATAAGAGGGGGAGAAGCTAGTCCTATCGAAGACTAGCATCTTCTGGAAACCACCGTCTTGCAGCAAGAGGGGGAAGTAGAGTAGTATAACATAAGTCATATTTATGTTGTTGTTCCAACGCTCCGGGATCCTTTCTCGACTCCCGAATCAACATATCCAAACAATGCCTCAGCATCCAGTTCTAGTTGCAGCGATCGGGATACAACTCCAAGTGTCCGTTACCGTAGGACAGGCAATCGATAGATGTTTTCTTCCCTGCAGGGGTGCACCAACTTACCCAACACGCTTGCTTAACTCCGGCCGGACACACCATCAGGTCATGCCCGCTCTCGGCCAAACAATACGCCGCAACCCGACCTAGGCTTAATAGAGAGGTCATGCACGCCGGACTAAACCCTATGTCCCCAGGGGCAAGGGCCAATCACCCCAGGAACTCCTGCATGTTGCGTGGGCGGCCGGTGAGCAGACCTGGGCAACCTCCTAAAAAAGGTAGGTGCTTACGCAGTCCGACCCGGCGCACGCCGCTCAGTCGCAATGACGTCAGTTAAGCTTCGGCTGATGCATACGACGCAGAACGCCCATACTATGCCGACGTGATGGTGAGCGCTATCAGGCCAGAGGCCCCTTGGATCAAATATCCAAACCGTTTAGTGTCTTGGGAACGCGCGGTAATGAGCAGAGACTCACGAATATGTGACCCCATCGCCCCGTCTCAAGAACTTGCGGTAAGGGCGAGTGCCCGGCCACGCCTCGTATTATCTCGCGTGCACCTTCCAGGTCAACCCGACTACACATCACTCGCAATTAAGCTCGCGCGGGTACCCTTCAGGGTCGACCCGTCTTTAGTAACCAGGTTCAGTGTAAGTCATAGTAACCATAGTAACTCTGTGTCTGACGCCAAAGGAAAAACCTGAGGAAATCACCCTCGATGGAATTCCACCTGATGTTTATCGTCAAGGTGAACTAAAGAGGAGTCACCCTCGAGGTCCACTCTTGAGGAGTTGCATGACAGTGTCGTTATCGGGAGTGGAGAAAGAGGAATCACCGTCGATGACCACAATCGATGAACTAACCTACAAGGTTAACATCAGAAATATTGATGAGGTCTCACCCTCGGCAGTCGATAGTAACCTAGTAGTGTCGAGCAACTAAGGGAAAAGTGATGTGTGGTGCCGGGTCCTGGTCTTCGATCCCGTTGATCGGGTCTTCTGATAATCCAGCGGGGCAGTCGGGACAAGGTAGGGGGTCACTGGTGGATCTCTAACCAGCCTATACTAAGCAGTTTAGTATAAACATGTAAGGTATGAAAGCAGTATCAACAACAGGCTATGCATCAGAATAGGATCATACAAAAAGCAGTAGCAGTTCTAATGCAAGCATAAGAGAGAAGGGAATGGGCGATATTGGAATAATCAAAGGGGGTTGGCTTTCCTGGTTGCTCTGGCAAGAAGGAGGGGTCGTCAACACCATAGTCGATCACCGGGCATCAACGGTCTCGGGGTCTACCGGAGAGAAGAGGGGGAAGAAACAGTAAATATAAAGCAAACAGTTGCAACTGAGAAGCACGACAAGTCAACACGCAGTGCTAGGGTGCTCTAACGCGGTGGTACACGGTATCGGCGAAGGGGGATATCACTCGGGAAAGTATCCCCGGTGTTTCGTGTTTTCAGACAGCTGAATCAGATGGGGAAAGTTGCAGGTTCAGTATAATAGAGATCTATGGCGGACGAACGGACCACGTATTCGGATTCGTCTCGTCGCTCTGAGCGATTTTCATATATAAAACCATGATTAGTGTACGGTCAAGATCAAGGACTCACTGGAAGATATCACAACAGAACTAGAGACAAATAAAATAATACAAGCTTTATATTACAAGCCAGGGGCCTCGAGGGCTCGAATACATAAGCTCGAATACACAAGAGTCAGCGGAAGCAACAATATCTGAGTACAGACATAAGTTAAACAAGTTTGCCTTAAGAAGGCTAGCACAAAAACAACACGATCGAAAAGGCAAGGCCTCCTGCCTGGGACCTCCTAACTACTCCTGGTCGTCAGCTGTCTCCACGTAGTAGTACACTCCGTCGGGGTAGTAGCAGTCGTCAAGTGTGGCATCTGGCTCCTAGACTCCACCATCTGGTTGCATCAACCAGCAAGAAGAAAGAAGGGGGAAAAGGGGGAGCAAAGCAACCGTGAGTACTCATCCAAAGTACTCGCAAACAAGGATCTACACTACATATGCATCAGTATCAATGAAAAGGGTAGTATCTATGGACTAAGCTGCAGAATGCCAAAATAAGAGGGGGAGAAGCTAGTCCTATCGAAGACTAGCATCTTCTGGAAACCATCGTCTTGCAGCAAGAGGGGGAAGTAGAGTAGTATAACATAAGTCATATTTATGTTGTTGTTCCAACGCTCCGGGATCCTTTCTCGACTCCTGAAGCAACATATCCAAACAATGCCTCAGCATCCAGTTCTAGTTGTAGCAATTGGGATACAACTCCAAGTGTCCGTTACCGTAGGACAGGCTATAGATAGATGTTTTCTTCCCTGCAGGGGTGCACCAACTTACCCAACACGCTTGCTTAACTCCGGCCGGACACACCATCAGGTCATGCCCGCCCTCGGCCAAACAATATGCCGCAACCCGACCTAGGCTTAATAGAGAGGTCATGCACGCCAGACTAAACCCTATGTCCCCAGGGGTCATGGGCCAATCGCCTCGGGAACTCCTGCACGTTGCGTGGGCGGCCGGTGAGCAGACCTGGGCAACCTCCTTAAAAAGGTAGGTGCTTACGCAGTCCGACCCGGCGTGCGCCGCTCCGTCGCAATGACCTCAGTTAAGCTTCGGCTGATGCATACGACGCAGAACGCCCATACTATGCCCACGTGATGGTTAGCGCTATCAGGCCAGAGGCCCCTTGGATCAAATATCCAAACCGTTTAGTGTCCTGGGAAAGCGCGGTAACGAGCAGAGACTCACGAATATGTGACCCCATCGCCCCGTCTCGAGAACTTGCGGCAAGGGCGAGTGCCCGGCCACACCTCGTATTATCTCGCAGGCACCTTCCAGGTCAACCCGTCTACACATCACTCGCAATTAAGCTCGCGCGGGTACCCTTCAGGGTCGACCCGTCTTTAGTAACCAGGTTCAGTGTAAGTCATAGTAACCATAGTAACTGTGTGTCTGACACCAAAGGAAAAACCTGGGGAAATCACCCTCGATGGAATTCCACCTGATGTTTATCGTCAAGGTGAACTAAAGAGGAGTCACCCTCGAGGTCCACTCTTGAGGAGTTGCATGACAGTATCGTTATCGGGAGTGGAGAAAGAGGAATCACCCTCGATGACCACAACCAATGAACTAACCTACAAGGTTAACATCAGAAGTGCTGATGAGGTCTCACCCTCGGCACTCGATAGTAACCCAGTAGTGTCGAGCAACTAAGGGAAAAGTGATGTGCGGTTCTGGGTCCTGGTCTTCGATCCCGTTGATCAGGTCTTCTCATAATCCAGCGCGGCAGTCGAGACAAGGTAGGGGGTCACTGGTGGATCTCTAACCAGCCTATACTAAGAAGTTTAGTATAAACATGTATGGTATGAAAGCAGTATCAACAACAGGCTATGCATCAGAATAGGATCATACAAAAAGCAGTAGAAGTTCTAATGCAAGCATAAGAGAGAAGGGAATGGGCGATATCGGAATGATCAAAGGGGGTTGGCTTGCCTGGTTGCTCTGGAAAGAAGGAGGGGTCTTCAACACTGTAGTCGATCACCGGGGCATCATCGATCTCGGGGTCCAACGGAGAGAAGAGGGGGAAGAAACTATAAATATAAAGCAAATAGTTGCAACACAGAAGCACGACAAGTCAACACGCAGTGCTAGGGTGCTCTAACGCGGTGGTACACGGTATCGACGAAGGGGGATATCACTCGGGAAAGTATCCCCGGTGTTTCGTGTTTTCGGACAGCTGAATCAGATGGGGAAAGTTGCAGGTTCAGTATGATAGAGATGTGCGGCGGACGAACGGACCACGTATTCGGATTCGTCTCGTCGCTCTAAGCGATTTTCATATATAAAACATTTTCATCCGAGTTACAGATTATTTTATATGATTTTCCAAAGTTTTAGCAATATTCTAAAATTATTTTAGTTCAAAAACGGAATTATGACATCAGCCTGACGTCAGCAGTCAACAAGGTTGACCAGGGTCAATGCTGACCGTTGACTTCGTCAACTGACGCGTGGGGCCGGTTCGTCATCCTCTGTTATCCTAATTAACAGATTTTAGTTAGTCTAAATAGGTGGTTAGTTTAATTAAACCAAATTAATTAAGTTAATTAATTAATTATTACTATTTTTAAATATCTTTTTTTTGTTTTGATTTGTTTTTTTAGGGGAATGGGCCCCACTACTCAGTGGCCCATTAGGCCACTGGAGCGGGCGACTAACGGGGCGGGCACGGGTGCCCGGGCGTGGGCGCCCGAGCGAGCGCTCGCCCGCACGGCGGGATGAGGCCGCCGGGGCGCCGGTAGCCGGCGAGCGGGAGGAGGGCCGGCCAGCGGCACAACCGAGCCAGCCACGCGGTAGGGGACGAGCGGGCGCGGCTACGAGGCGGCCATGTCAGCGGCGGCGCTCGGTGTTGGGCGAAGGTGAGGAGAGGGGCGATTGGGAGGGGAACAGGCACACTAGGGTTTGTGAAGGGGACGAGGGGCGCCTGGTGAGTTGTAGGTGAGGGGGAGGCCGCGCCATGGTGCCCGTGGATGTGCTCCACGCAAGCTATCCTGCTACAGGTTGAAGGCAACCCAGGTGGGCTGAGCCTTCCAGCCACATGGGCCTTCCAGCCGCATGGGCCTCTTCTTCCCTTTGCTTTCATTTTTTGGTTACATAGCTTTCTTTTCTATTTCTTTTTCTGTAGTAGCTTTGCATTCTAGTTAGGCGGAAAAATGCTTTAGTAAATTATGGGACTTGGTCACTTAATTATAATGCAACATTTGGTACTGCCGTACTGGCAGAAAAAGTTTGGGAGGTAAATTTTTTTTTTGAATTTTGCTTAAATGGAAAAGCATTTGAAAATGCTGATTGGAACTTCTTTAATTCCCAGGCAAAATTAGCTATCTCAAATGATCTTGAATCACTCATGACGTTTAGTTAGTGAATATTTGCAACCCAGCGAACATTTTTGTTTTACTGTCTGGAGAATTAATTTATTTGACTTTATTTTAAAATTGAAATTGAATTGGTTTTGAATCAAAGTGAGATTAGCAACAGTAATAGTGATGACGTGGCATCATTAGTAGGGGATTACTGTAGCTTGATTATCCGGGTGTTACATAACCCTAGCCAATTCCCTATTTAAACCCCCTCACATGCCAAATTTGGGCATCCTTAACCTAGCCTACTCCTTCCCCTACCTCCCAGCCACCTTCCCCACCTTCTCCTCGGAATCCACCACCGGCCAGCCCTCCTCCGCCACTTGGCAGCACCCAATTGGACGAGCCCCGTCCGCCAGCCGCGCCCCTCCACTCCGCTGCCTCCACGTGGCCACCCCACCAGCCTCCCACCACGCGTTCTGCTGGCCCGGAGCAGGCCCGCCCAGGACCAACCGTGCCCGCCAACATGGCCCTCCCGCAGCACCGCGGCTCCCCTCACTCTCGCCCGCCTCGCCCTGTGCAGCGCTTCCCGCGTCCCGCCGCCCCACGACCTCGTCGCTGGTAGCCTTGACCCCGCCGCCGTCTGCTGCGCCACCGCACTATGGTGCCTCTGCCTAGCCACCCAGCCCGTGCGCCGCCTACCGCCGGGCCTCATCACCCTGTTGCCCGAGCTCCTTGCCATCCCCATGGTACCCCGCCCTCGTGCTGGTCGCGGAGGACAAGACCCCGCCGGATCCAGCCGCCCCGGCCTTCCCTTCAACTGATCTGGCAGATCCCGGCGTCCCCGGTCGCCCCCGCCATCGCATGCTCGCCGGAGTATCGCCAGCTTCGCTCGGACCCGCTGTCGGAATGGCTTCGTCCCAGCGACGCTGTCATCCCACCATCCAAACACGCGGGTGCACCTCGCCATCCCGGAACGACGCCATCCAGCTGCATCCCTTCGTACGGCTTCACCCGAGCCCTTCTTCCAAACGCCTCGCTGCACCGACTCATCCCTGGAACCACGAGATCCATTTTTCCATGAGGTCTAGATTTCTCTAAGTCACTGGAAATCACCATCATGTTGGCATATTGTCATGCGTGTAACTTTGTCCACGTAGATCCAAATTGAGTGAATAATATGTCAAAATGTTCACTATGAAGTTCTCTACACTGGCTTGCATTCATGTTAGGATGCATCTTGACATGTTTATCTCAGTTGCAAAAGTGCTAAGTGTTTAAAACTGCTGAAAATTGTAATAACTTCCTGATTTGTCCTTTTCATATCTTTTTGTGTGATTTTTGTTTGAGAAACATGTCAACATGTTTTAGAAGCATAATCATGTCATCTCTGTTGTGGTGCAATCCACTTTTCATGATATGCCTTGTGGTGAGTGAAACAAGCTTGTAAAGTGACCTACTCGTTGTTTGCTGATTTCTGAGACTTGTTGAAAACTACTAAGTCTGAACCTGTTATATTGTGATGCCACGTTTGCTTCATGCTACAGTCATATCCGTGAATGTTTTGGAATGCCCAATGACCATGTCTTGAAGTCCATGTTATGCTCTATCCATCCATGCCCTTATTTGCAATTATAGGTTTGTGTAGCTTGTCTCTTTCTTGCTCTCAAATTCCTATAAAATGTTTATGTCAGCATGTTATCAGTAAGTTCAGTTTTGCCATGTGAATAGCTAGTGTTCTATTCATCCTATGACCATGTTTTTGCCATGAGTAGCTTTATAAACCGGTCTTCTTGCTGTTGGTTATATACACATGCCATGATATGCTTGGAGATGAGTTGCACAAGCTTGCCAACATGCCTACTTGTCGTTGTTGCTGCCATGTTTAGTTTATTTCACTAAGTCTGTGAAACTGTTATCATTTGCAATCTTGCCATGATGTTTTGAGCTTGTTCTAGTGGTGTTTGGCCGTAGCTCAAAGATCATGCCTATAGTGCTTGACATGTATATACTTTCCATGCCCTTTGATGCCATGAAATGTTCCTGTAGCATGTTGTTTTGATGATTGCAAAGTTCCTAGTTGCTGTTTTTGGATAGTTTGTTGTTATATCTTGTTTCATGTGTATGTGTTGAACCGTTGCTCCGTTCTGAGTGTGTCCTATATAAAACTTGCGTGTCTTTGCATGTAGATGCATAATATAATGTTGTATACATGTTTGGAGTGTGTTTGCTTGTTGTTTGAATGCATCTTCCATCTTTGCCATGCTTGACTTGTTTTGCTCATATCTTCTAGGCCGTAGCTCCGAATTTAATGAACTTTATATGTAACTTGACTAAAATTTTGTGTAGATCATCATGGTGCATGTGAACTTGATGTTTAACAAATTTAACATAATGTTTGTTCATATCTGGACCAATTTTGAAATTTGCATATGAGGACTTACCGCAATTGTTATATGTTGTTTTCTGCCTCATTTAAACTTGCTTTGTGTGATGTTCTTGCATGCTTCATCTCTTGCCATGGTTTGCATCACGTAGCCTTGTCATGCATCATACTTGGTTGAGCATCATGTCTTGTTATATGTTGGGTGTTTACCATGTTACTTGCTTCTTCTCCTTAGTTCCTGTTTCATTGCGATCGTGAGGATTCGTTCGTCTATGCTTGGTTCGTCTTCATGGGTTCTTCTTCATCTTCTTCATGGACTCGTTCTTCTTCCCTGTGGGATCTCAGGCAAGATGACCATTACCTTGGATCTCATTACTATCATTGTCATGCTAGTTGTCTCGATGCTATCGCTATATGTCATGCTACCTATCTATTTGTTGTCAGCCTCTCACTGTTGCCATGAAACCCTTAACCTTTGACACCATCCCAGCAAACCGTTGTTTGGCTATGTTACCACTTGCTCAGCCCCTCTTATAACGTTGTTAGTTGCAGGTGAAGATGAAGATTGCTCCATGTTGGAACTTGGTTGTTGGAATATCACAATATCTAATACTATAATTAACACACCTATATACTTTGCAATGGGTGGAAGGCTTGGCCTATTGCTCAGTGTTTTGTTCCACTCATGCTGCCTTAAGAACTGATAAACCGGTGTTATGTTCCTTGATTTTGCGTTCCTAACACGATTGGGTATATCAGGACCCCTTGACAGTTTCCTTTGAATAAAACTCCTCCAGCAAGCCCCCACATTGGTTTTAATTTGCAACATAATAAAAACTTAATTAATTAATTAACTTGCATAGGGGGTCTCATCCCCGAGGATTCTTTTCTACATACAGGGAGGGGCCAGTGCCGATGGTGTTGGTCCCAAACTAGAGCACTTTGCAGGGCCGCCCCTTGGCAACTTGGGGTTTCTGTCTCCCGTATGCGTCGCTCATCCGGACGTGCCCTTAGACGAGATACGCGCGGCTACTATTAGGGTGTCGGCATGCCAGGAGGTCTTGTTGGACTTGTTTTACCATTGTCGAAATGTCTTGTGCACCGGGATTCCGAGTCTGATCGGGTTTTCCCTAAGATAAGGTTTTTTACCTCTGCTGATCATGATAGCTTGTGATGGGCTAAGTTGGGACACCCCTGTAGGGTTATGATCTTTCGAAAGCCGTGCCCGCAGTTATGTGGAAGATTGGAATTTGTTAATGTCCGGTTGTAGAAAACTTGACATAGGATCCGAAATAAAATACACCAATCGTGTGAGTAACCCTGAGCGTCTCTTTTCAGTTGGAGAAAGAACACGCTGGGGTTATGTTTGACTCGTAGGTAGTTCATGATCTCTTAGCGATCATTACTAGTTTGCAACCATTTGCGTAGATGCTCATCTTATTCTTGTACTCGTAAGTTCGCCACCATACATATGCTTAGCCGCTGCTGCAACCTCACCACTTAACCTCTCCTTACCCATTAAGCTTAGCTAGTCTTGATACCCATGGTTATGGGATTGCTGAGTCCTCGTGGCTCACAAATACTACAACAATAGTTGTAGGTGCAGATTTCCGATTACTTGATGTGAGAGCGATGTTTATTGGTGTTGGAGTTCTTTCTTCTTCTTCTTCTTCGTTAGTCTTGGGATAGGTTCCTAGTCGGCAGGCTCGGATAGCAGGATGGATGTCATTGTGTTTTTCTTGTTTTCATCTATAGTCGAATGTCTTGTGTATCATGTGTTGTATTCATGTGGTTTTTGTATGACTTGTATGTATCCCCATCTATTTATGTAATGATATGATGTAATAATATCCATCTTGCTAAGCGCCCGAAATGCGGTTGTGCCCCGATCACGAGTTCATCACGTGATCTGGATAGAATTGCATCTTGGGCGTGACACTACTCCTATAAAAGACTCGCTTGTTGATGATGATTTGTTTGCCATCCGTCATTTTTGACCATTAGATCTGGATCTCACGGCTGTGCAGTAACTTGTTGCATTTTTGCAACAATAACCCACTTCTCTGCTCCAATTTGCAGAAAACCCCATATTATCTTGAAATCAACCACATCCCTACCTCACCTCATCAATACTACCTCAGAAATATATTTTGAGTGAATCATAATATATTTTTAGTGGTATATGTATATCAAAACAATAGTGTTTTCTTCCAAGTTTGTGAACAAGTACTATTCTACTTTGGATCAGTTGCAAAGCATAGGCACATTGCTAGTATATATACTCTTATAGAAAATGAGTTGGTGATGATGGTGTGCGTGCCCTCCTGCAATATATATCTCTACTCTTATCTCTATTCTTATAGAAAACAGAGTTGGTGATGATGTTGTGCCTGTCATCCTGCAATATAGGTCGTCCGATCTATATCCGACGGATAGGAAGGAAACTACGACAATTTTGCAGAAAGATACTCGCACTCCTACACACATTTGCAAATAAGGCCTTCTCTCGTTCATCCTTATCTCCCACAAGATAAACTCCTCACATAAATGCATCTTGATGTTTCGTGCAATGCACACGCATCTTGCTAGTACCCAGACAAAAAAGGACCGAGGGGAGCGATTGCTCACACACAGACGCGACCTCTCACTAGCGCTGGTATCGAACCGGCGCTCTGGCCAAGAGGTCCCCATTCGTTGCACGCTAGGCTGAACACGACTCCTCGACGCATTCAACCGGCTTCAGACTTCCCCACCGACCTCCATTGAATCCGTGCATGCCCCGGGCAGCCGGCAACACGTCCTTCCACGAGCCAGCCAATTGGCTCCTCTCATCCACGGTCCGCCCACTATTTAAACGATGCCAGGCGCATGGCAAGAACCACACCACACCGCCGCTCCCCATATCCTCCTTGCATAATTTTCTCCACACCCTCCATAGCATCCGGTGAGTAGGAAGATGAGTTCTCTCGCATAAAAGCCGGCTAGGTGCCCCGACGAGCCAGGCAACTCACTGCCCGACCTCCCTCCCCACCCAGGCCGTCGGTACCATGGGCGAGGTTGTAGGCTGGCAAGCGCAGGAGCAAGTCGCCGCTCCAAGATGACCCCTGGTGCATAACTCGACGCTCCAAGCCTGATCGCAGAGGAGTGGCCAGTTGTTGCATGCGGGCATACGGGGGACCACGACGTCCAGTGCACCGTGGTTGGCCACGCCATACGATGCAAACGTTGGCGGAACCGCGTCATGCTAGTGGAGGTGGCCAACACGTCTGTGGCCACCACCGACACCGCGGAATTGTAGACCACGGGAGCCGCCGCAGCTCGAACCCACGAATGCTACGACCACCGCGTCACCAGAATAGACCACGGGTGTGTTGCTCGATTTGGCTTAGAACATCGTGGACCCTAGCCGCTGCCGGCCTTATTCACATTTATTCAAAAAATGTCCAAAATATAATTAATTACATATGGTCATGACTTGTCCTAGCACTGGTAGTAGGAACTATATATTTTTCTTTATTTATAACTCTCCTCACATTATTTTCGCTTTGAAGTGAATGGTTGTCGACATTATCTATGAATGTGCATATATCTGTGAGCATGAGTTTGATGTGGAAGTTGAACTTGGAATGTTGGGCTTGTGTGTGAACTATACCATGTCCAATGGTTTGTCTTTTATTGTTTGGAAAGTAATGGATGTTATTACATGACCCGAAAAAAATATTTTTGTGGCACATCAGTAGATGCATGGGCATCACAACAGGCATTCTGACTGAATAAACATATGAACCTAGTTATTATGAATGAAAATTTGTATTGACAACAGTTTTAGAGAGCAGGAGATGCCTAGCCTGCTCTGCCTCTGCTAGCTTCTTTCTGGCTTCTTCCATCTCTTCTTTGGCTTGGGTGAAGACATCATCTGGTTGCTCTTTTCGCTTCTTAAGGAATTCAGCTACATTTTCATGGGCTGCATCACTCTTTCTTTCATCCATTACTAGAGCACCGAGGACACGAACACTTGACGACTCCACGTGGCTTGTGAGTAATCCAGCATCATTTAGGAATTTGCACCTTGTGTCTAATCCAGCATCATTAGGGAACGGGAACCTTGTGTGTAATCCAGCCTCGTTTTGGAAACATGATCTCAAGGTTGACCATACTTCCCTCCTCGCAGGAACTGCATCCTGACATTAATGAAACCATCAAGGACACACAAAACATCCACCACTACTAGTCAGGTTCTCAATGTCAAAGTAATTTAAAGGTTGTTACTTACCAAAGCTCGTTTTATAGGTTTGGTAAAGCTCCTCTTTAACTTGCGAAGTTCCTTGAAGATGTCCCCAATATCCCTTGTTTGGTCTTCATTGCTCCTCTGCATGTTTGCATTTGTAGTTTTAAAATCTCAACATGGCAAGAAAAATATAGTAATACTCATGCATCTTGTGGGAAACATTAAAGCACTCATCTCCCATGTTCGAGCATATCCAATAGGCATGCAACGTGTGACGCGTTAAAAAAGAGTTTACAGCGACGAAATAGCCAGTTTTTTCGCACAACGAAGTGCTGGTTCCAGCGGTCGCTGCAAAAAATTGTCGGTATACACATTTGACTCCGACTCGATACTGGCATAGATAAATAGATATATAGTTTTCAACATACATATAGCATATAGATATAAAAAATAGACAGTTCAACTACTCCTCGTCATCCTCCGACTCCGCCTCGGTGATGTCCTCCTCCGACGTCTCAATGTAGGTTGCAATATACCGATCTCGTTGGAGTCCCAGGGCGATGCTGCTTCTAGCTTGATGTTGAATTGAGTGGCCGCCTTCCGCGTACGCTTGTCCGTGCGATAGGCGGCTCACTCCACCCTCCTCTGCTCCCTCTCCGCCCTCATTTGCGCGTAGAACTCCCGCTCATTGATGTTGTCCTGCGGGAAGTGTTGGCACCGCAGCGCCATGGCTTCATCGTCCATCTCGGCGACGCCGAGACGTTGTTCCCGCCTCCAGTTGTCGCAACGATCCTCGTCGGTGATAAGCCTTGGGGGAGGTGCAAGATCCTACACCTGCTCCTGCATCTGCGCATTGGGGAAGTTCAGGTCCCTACGAGGCCACCGGAGGCGGTACGCCGCCGCATCGTACGCGCGAGCGGCCTCGTGGGCGGTGCCGAAAGCGCCTAGGTGGTGGCGCATCTTGTCGAACCGGATCTCGGCGGAGAAGGCGCCAGAGAGACGCGCGTGGACACCGCAGTAGCCCTAAGTTACCCGTGAGCGTGGAGGGATGGTGGCGCGATAGTGGCGAAGCGAGAAAGAGCGGGGAGATAGCAGTCGCGAGACACAGAGCAGTGGGAGGGCGCGAGGGGTGTTGGATTCTACAACGCGCAACGGACTCCGCGCGTCAAAACTTGCGAGTACCCGGCCGCTTTTTTCCCCGCTCGCGTGATCCTTTCCTGACGTCCCTGCTATTCTAAAAAAAATTCAATCATTTTCCACACTACAGGTTGCAAATGAAGAACGTATGCAAGCACAACACAGTACAGAAGTGAAGCACAATTACCATGTGATATTTTGTTGGACAAGGCAAGCTATAACCAATTACTTTTACCTGAACAATAGAAACCAAGAAATTTGAAGGGTATGTATGATCAAAATCGGAACTGCACATGTACTGCTAAGAGGTTCAATATACACATTACAAATAGAGGAGGAGTACGATGGTCGCGGCGGTGTCTGTGCATCATGGTCGGCAACGGGAGTCAGTTCGTTGTCCAAGACCGTGGTGTTTCTGCGCTTGGCGTCGGCTTCCGGGAAGCAGATCTGAGACCGTTGCAGACCGTGTCTGGGAAGAGGCTCCATGCACGACGATGACGGTGGACCGGCTCCAGTGCGTCGTATGACATCGTTGATGAGGTAGATTCGCTGGGGTGGACGAGTGCGTCAGTGAAGAAGGGTAGGAGCACGAAGGGTGCGGTGCCATGGAGAAGTATATTTTGCGTTGGGGATAGAAAGTGGGGAGTATTGAGGTGTACTACTCTGGGGGTCGGGGTGGGGTTGGCTGGGTAGCGTGAACCTGACGTTACCAAAACAACCGCCTACCCACCAGTATCCGTTGGCCTGTTATGAAGGGTATCATGGTAACTTCGCACTGCCTGAATCTGTGGCGCGGGAGATTTTCCCGCCGACATGAAAATTTTGTAACACTGTACTCCTTGTCTGGCGTGTTGGCTGATTCGGCTAAGCAACTAGCGAGTAGTACTACAAAAATGGTACAAAAATATTTATGCATGTCACAAAAAATTATATCATTAAAAACTACATTCAAATACATATCCAATGATATATTTTTTGTTGACATGCATGAAAAATTTGTTAATTCAATTTACAGTCAAAATTTGGCACGGAATACAATGAAGACCAATAAACCAGGACGGAGGTAGTACTAGTACTGCCTCAGTTTTTATTAACTCTACATATTAGGTTTGACCGAACTCGAACTTCCTAAAGTTTGACCAAGTTTATAGAAAAAATATAAACATTTAACAATAAAAAATATGTATGATGTAAAGTACATTCAATAATGAATCTAATGGTATTTATCTCTTACATGTATATGTTAATACTTTTGTTTATAAACTTCTCCAGAGTTGACAAAACTTGGCTTTGACCAATGCTAATAAGCGGACTTAAATAAAAACGGAGGGAGTACACATTTGTTTTATTAGTTTGTAGTGGAATTAATCATTTGTTGTAATCATGAAATAAATATATTAAGCTACTGACTTCGAATGTAATGGTTTATACAATTCAATAGTTAGAATCATTGTTGAATTCCAAGATGTATACCAGGTCTATAGTACTTCACAATATTCTCAGACCACATAATCGCAATAAAATGAAAATATAAATGCATTTCATAGTTATTACTTTGTAGGATGCAACAAAACCAACCCTAACTCTACAAGATCCATTCTAAAGCAACATTTTGAACACCTTTGAACACATCCCAGTGTGTGAATGAAACATGTAGAGAGAGCTTGTGAAGATGGATAAATGGTAGGAGAGAGATGTGTGCGCCGAACACACAAGATATACACCCATTTAAGAAAGAGAAATAGGGCGGGAAAGATTGTATGTATGTGGGCGAGAGAGTAGGAGACAAATCTCCCGACAGAGAGAGGGAGAGGAGTAAGAGGAAGTTAGGTCTGTGAGAAAGATGGAGACATGTAATATACGTGAGATGCGTGTTCATTCAGATTTTATACATGTGGAAGGAGAAGAGACAACGTGTTTGATTAGAGAGCTGGAGGGGAAGGATCTCGTGGGTTAAGGGATTGATAGTTTTGTGCGGGAGAGAGAGGGGGTGAGGAGTCAGTCAGCAGTCATCACATCATCATGCTTCCAAATGGCCCCACATTGTCTAGTGCAGTCTGGTCGCCGTCTTCAATCTTCTCGATACCCTCTTTGAAGATTGAGGTTGTGTACATGTTGGGCTGCAGAGAAGCACTAGTGAGAGTGGTCGCCATATAACCTTTATGGGGATGGATTGTGTGCTCTTGGGAGGGTGTGTGTGTGTGTGTGTGTGTCAAATATTGAGAAAATCAAACCTATAGAGAGAATGTGTGTGTATGTGACGGAAAGCTACATGCTAAATATGGTTTTCAAAAAGTGATTTTGTGTGCGAGATAGATTTCGATGTGCGGGCCTTGAGGTGAGCAACGATCGGGTGAGGGTGTCAACATGTGTGGGTTGATGCATGTGTTACATGGGATCGTGCGAGGGATAAACGAATCGAGAAAGATGGAGGTGTTATGTTACAGATGCTCCCCCCTCTCTCTCTCTCGCACACACACACAAGTACAAATATAAAACCATTCTCTGATGTATACACAATATCTCGGCTTCTCTCTTTGTCTTTGTCTCACTAATGCCTGGTCATTTGCACAATGACACCTCTCAATGTCTCTATCACACGCACACCGTGTCCACATTGCCCTTCCGCCAGAACACACATATAGAAACATACACGCGTCTCTCCCAGTCACACACACAGAATCGGTATTAAAAAATTCAAGGGGGCACCTAAAACGTCCAAATCCAAATAAGCACGAAGTGACGCTAAATTAAAGTGAATGGACATATTGTACCATGAAGAACTTTACCGGAAAAAAATTAGAGTAATATTTGGCGATTGTTTTCTCACACACAAAAAGGTTAAGTGGATGTCCTTCGAGCGCGACACTGTGACAAACCGTTCCACCGACCACGCGGTCGCGGTGCACGCGCTTGCTCAGGATTATGTGTAGATGATGTGCTAACTAATGTTGTACTATAAGCACTTCCTCAGTCTAATGTTTACGTGTACTACTACGATGTTCTTTTAAGCTTGACCAACCCTATATAAATCTAAAATAAGCTCCCATACGCGCACTCATCAATATGCCGCCGCTGATGTTGCACTTGCCGTTGCCCGCCTGCTCCAGCCGACCATTTCTCGCCCATCACCGCCGTGTCCCCGTCATCCCTCTGCCATGAAGCCGAAGGCTTGCCCGCTCACGTTGTCTACCTTCCCTCCTCGCGATGCCGCCGCGCTGCCAAGCATGTGAGCAGGTAGAGATGTGTCTATGCCCGTAGTGTACGAAGAGGAGGATGAGCTCTTGCTCCAGCACGCCTGTGAGGAGGAGCTAGTGTGTCATTGTCGTCTCTGCCCGCGCGGTGGAGGCGCACGTGGTGGTTGTTGCAGCGGAAGCCGATAGCGCCCACGCCGAGCCCACAAACCGGGTGCAGACGTGGACTCTACCTTCGAGCATTGAATGCCACGTGGATCCTACAATCTAAAGGAACAATTTGGGTCAGTCGACTCTTGTGAGCCGTTGGATGCAACATGGACGGCCAGAAGGGCTTCTTTAACCTCCGAAAATGATGCACTCTTCATCTTCTCTCTTAGCCATCGAGTTGCCAGCCTGCCACAGGCCTAACCGCCTACCTCCGCCGCCCTGCCCTCCCCTAAACCGCCTACCACCGCCATGCTCCCCCCACCCTGCCATCCATTTAACCCTGAGCACGATCCATTTTTTCGGCGAACTGCATTCCACACCCAAAACTCATAAGATAGATCATGGGTACCTTGCCACCCTAATAAAGATAGTGGGGTAGCTTCTCTGCCGTCTTCTTCCTTCGCTCCGTCGAACATCTTTCACAAATTGACTGACCCAAATTATACTACTAGTATGTATTAAGTACAGTAGGATTGCGGATATACGAGTAGTAGTACCAACTATAAGAAGAACAATGGTAAGACATGCTAGTACTACTGTACGTACTAAAGAGTTCAAATAATGAGAAAGAACATCACATAGTTCTCGTAGGGGTTCAGCATAACACACCCCTGAAATAAAACTAAGCAACTACTAGTAGTCTGCTTGACACTGCAGTAGAACCAGCATGAGCAACGGCACTGCCACCTTACTCGGGGTCTGAGTCCACGTCCTCAACTTCGTCCTCATCACTCTTCCTCTTCCTCTTTGCCGACACTTCTTTTCTTGAATCAGACACTGGGCTCTGCTTCTTCATCCAACCCTTGTAGATATTTAAACAAAGGTAGGCATCCGTTGCTGCATACACCATGTGATCTTCATCGATTGTCTTCGACTCCCATGCACGATGAAACTCTGGGTGAGGTTTCTTCAATTGAGCATACGAAGGATCAATCATGGCTGCTACCAGGATCAGAATTGAAGGCCGAGAGGAGGACACCAGGCTTTCCTACTAGAGATCGAAGGGCTTGCCTACAACGAGGCCTATCCGACCCAAGACTCTTTTGTCATTCGTAAAGTCTACAGTAATGAATTTCACTCTTTTGTCCTTGAGGAAGAACTCAAAATCCTATCACCTACCGTCGGCATGGCATATGTGGTAGGCCTAGCACACATTATGTACGCGAACCTGCATCACGGCGGGCTTCTTCATCTCTACCACCTTTAGAAGCTTCTCCCTTTCCAAGATTGTGGTGTACTCAACATCTAGCCGAGCGACCCACTCATCCTTTGAACTTTCGAACATGTGTAGGAAGCGACCAAGGCATGCTTCCACCATCGTGGATCAACGGGTGTAGATGACAATGAACTCATCGCCAGTGATGGTTATAACCTTGTACCCACCGCCGATCATGGAGATTTGGGAGGCCACGGATTTTGGAGGCGGGTTAGGAGAAGTGGAACTGGTGTTATGTGAAAGGACGCGACAACTGGGAGCGAACTCTTGTAAGGTAGAAGACGGGGATGAGTAGGGTGTGTGAACGGCGTGGGTGGTGGCTTGCCCAGTGGATAAATGGCTGCATGCCCCCAAAGAGTTCTCGAGTACTACGCGGGACCCACTAGATGTCATGTCTACTAGACCCATATCGTAGGCATGACGGTATAACTTCTGCGTATTTGCACGCCATGCCGGCGCGTGCATGTAACTTCACTTAATTCGGTCAATCGTCACGCCTCCCACGACCTTCGCCCCCCTCGCACGGTCGCGCCCTTTGAGACTTCGGATGGCTATAAATGCCCCAAATGTTTTTTCCTACTCCACATGCATGATACTCCCTCTGGTCCTTTTTACTGCGTATGTTAAATGACGTGAGACTATACCTAGCCCGACATGCAATGGTCGGTTCATTGCATGTAAGATGACTTATTATGCACACCTCCCCATACCTACAGGAAGCCCGTTCGTCTATAATCTTTTCCTCTCCATGTGTGAAAACAAGCTGCCTGTTTGACTGTCCTTCTCCCTCCGACAGTCCCACCACTCCACCCCGTGTGGAAAAAAAATCTACATGCATGACTCTCCTCCCCCTGCGCTCGTCCAATCGGTTGTGACCAGAAATATTTCCGCCCCTTACCTCCTCCATAATTTACTCCAACAAATATGCCCACGTATCTGTTAAGTTAATCACACAACATATCTTATGTAGGTGTGCCATTGCTCGCAATAAATACTGCGCCTCCCACGACATTCGTAAGAACGCTCACATTCATCGCTATCTCCTCCCCCTTCCTCTCACGTCGACCACCATGGCATCGCCCCTCCCAAGCCATAGGCGCCCCTCACTGCACCGCACGGAGGGTCACGCATCGCCATTCCGTTGGTCGCCGCCAATAGTCGAGGAGGACGCACCGGCGTTCCACTACGCGCCGTGACGGGTGATAGGTCTCCAACGTATCTACTTTTCCTAATGCTTTTCCTCTTGTTTTGGACCCTAATTTGCATGATTTGAATGAAACCAACCCTGGACTGATGTTGTTTACAGCATAACTACCATGGTGTTATTTTTGTGCGGAAATAAAAATTCTTTGGATGGAATGAAACTTTGAGAGGATTTTTTACACAATAAAAGAAAAATACTGGAGCCAAGAACCATCGAAGGGGCCAGCTGGGTGGGCACAACCCACCAGGGCGCGCCACCCCTCCAGGTGCGCCAAGGTGGGTTGCCCCCACCTGGTGGCCCTGCAGTCCCTGAAACCTACGCTATAAAATCACATTTTTCGAAAAAAAACAAGGAGGAAGAATTATCACGATCCACGAGACGGAGCCGCCGTCACCTCCTGTTCTTCATCGGTAGGCTAGATCTGGAGTCCGTTTGGGGCTCCGGAGAGTGGGATCTTCGTTCTTCATCATCACCAACCCTTCTCCATCGCTATTCCATGACGCTCCCCACTGGGAGTGAGTAATTCATTCTTAGGCTCGCTAGTCGGTGAGGAGTTGGATGAGATTCATCATGTAATCTAGTTAGTTTTATTAGGGTCGATCCTTAGTATCCACTATGTTCTGAGATTTATGTTGCTATGACTTTGCCATGCTTAATGGTTGTCACTTTTGGGCCGGGAGCCATTATTTCAGATCTGAACTGTTTATGTTATCACCATTATATTCATGTTCTAGATCCGATCTTACAAGTTATAGTCACCTACTGCGTGTTAATGCTTTGTTCCAGTTCTCTATTAAAAGGAGGCCTTAATATCCCTTAGTTTGCAATATGGACCCCGCTGCCACGGGAGGGTAGGACAAAATATGGCATGCAAGTTCTTTCCATAAGCACGTATGACTATTTACGGAATACATGCCTACATTATATTTATGAACTGGAGCTAGTGCCGTATCGCCCTAGGTCATGACTGTCACATGATGAATATCATCCAACGAATTACAGATCCAATTCCTACAAATTTATCATATATTGTTTCTGCTAAGTTACTACTTCTATCGTTACTGTTGCACTTGCTACAAAATTACTACTATCAATGTTACCGTTACTATTGCTGCTATCACTGCTATTAAACCTATCATATTAATTTTCTACTGTTTACTTGCTGCAGATAATTAATCTCCAGGTGTAGTTGAATTGAAAACTCATATGCTAATACTTGCAAATATTCTTTGGCTCCCCTTGTGTCGAATCTATAAATTTGGGTTGAATACTCGATCCTCTAAAACTGTTGCGATCCCCTATACTTGTGGGTTATCAAAACCTTTTTCTAGCGCCGTTGCCGGGGAGCATACCTATATTTGTTGAGTCACTTGGGATTATTATCAATTTATCACTATAAAGGATCTTAAGGATGCTAAGACTAATATTTTTCCCTCTAAGAGAAGGGGAGGTAAGGAACTACCATCCAGTTCCACTTTAGATTCACCTTCTGTTATATGTAAACTTGCAACACCACCACATGCTATTAATCCTGATATGTCACAAGTTATTGATCATGCTACTTTTGCTATGAATGATACTTATGATGATGCTAGTACCTTGCATGATGATGATGTGTCACTTGGTGAATTTCTTGATGAACAAATTCCTAGAGTAAGACAACATGATGTTGTTGAATCTGATGATGAGCTTGAAATTGAAAATTTGGAAATGCCAGCTAGAACTAGCCTTCCTAGGTATGAATTGCCTAAGGTACTAGAAGGTTATGTTATGAATGAGGAGACAACTAGAGATACTCTTGCCAATAAGGATAGAGATGATCTAGAGAAATTATTATGCAAGTGTAGAGAAAAGTCTCTGAATGCTAGAATGCAATGTGATCCTAAGTTTGCTACCTCACCTATCTTTATTGATGATAAGGATTATGAATTATCTGTCGACCCAGAGTTGATTACTTTGGTTGAATCTGATCCTTTCCATGGTTATGAAACTGAAACTATCGTGGCACATCTCACTAAGCTGAATGAGATAGCCACTCTTTTTACTAATGAGGAGAAAACTCGTTACTACTATATTCTCAAATTATTTCCATTCTCATTAAAGGGTGATGCTAAAGCTTGGTACAATACTCTTACTCCTAGTTGTGTGCGTAGTCCCCAGGATATGATTTATTACTTCTCTGAAAAATATTTTCTTGCTCATAAGAAATAAGCTGCCTTACAGGAAATAGTTAACTTTGTGCAAACTAAAGAAGAGTGTCTCCCACAAGCTTGGGGGAGGCTTTGCCAGTTACTTAATGCTTTGCTAGATCATCCTCTTAAGAAAAATGAAATAATTGATATCTTCTATAATAGACTAACTGATGCTTCTAGGGACATCCTAGATAGTTGTGCTGGTTGTGCTTTCAGGGAACGAACTACTGGACAAGCTGAAGAATTATTGAACAACATATAGAAAAATTATGATGATTGGACTCTTCCGAAACAACCACCTAAACCCACTCCAATGAAGAGAGGTATATTATATCTAAGTCGTGAAGATATGCAAGAGGCAAAGAAATCTATGAAGGAAAAAGGTATTAAAGATGAGGATGTCAAAAATTTACCTCCTATTAAAGAAATACATACGCTTGATACACCACCACTTCCTAAGGTGGTAGAGGTAAATTATTTAATGAAATTCAATGATAATGACAATCCTCATAATATGCACCCTAGCTAATGCCTTTATGAGTTTGAAAATTACATTAGGAAACAAGATCACTTCAATGCAAGTTATGAAACAATTGAAATACAATTCCGATATGATTGCTCGCTTGAGTGACTTGTTACTTAGAATCTCAAATGATGTTACAGGTGTGGGAAAGCTTACTTCTATGGTACAAACCCAGTTAGAGCAAGTTGCTAAATATCAAAGAGAATGCTTGATGAAATGAATAATAACATACATGACTTTGCTATTAGAGTTGCAACTAGAGAAGGAAAAATGACTCAGGTACCACTTTATCCAGAGGGACACCCAAAAAGAATTGAACATGATTCACAAAGAAACAACATCACTGCACCTAGTCCTTCTAAAAAGAAGAAGAAAAAGAAAAATGGTAGGACTTTTGTAACGCCTCGGACACACCCGCCGGTGGTCGTTACTCCTGGCGGGATCTAGATTGGCCCTACATATCAATACTAGCCTTTTCTCCGCACTTTGTCCTCACTCGTGCACACCCGGGACCAACTTCCCGGTCGGTCACCCATCCTGGCACTACTCCAAGCTCAGCATGCTTAACTTTGGAGTTCTATCCGAATGGGCTTCCGGAAAAGAAGGAATTCCTTATTGATATGAGTAGTTTATCATCTTTAATAAGCCAGGCTATCACATACACCCCCACTCAGAGGAATCGACGTCCTCATCGGGCCATAGGAACGTTCCCTCTTGGAACAAACGTCTGTGCATCCAATCCGATACAGGTGCCATGCCGCGTGCCATGCTGGGTCACAAACATCATGAACAACATGACCGAGCACCTATCCACAAACATCCGTGTAAACGCGAGGGTCGGCTCTGATACCAACTTTTAACGCCTCGGACACACCCGCCGGTGGTTATTACTCCTGGCGGGATCTAGATTGGCCCTACATATCAATACTAGCCTTTTCTGCGCACTTTGTCCTCCCTCGTGCGCAACCAGGACCAACTTCCCAGTCGGTCACCCATCTTGGCACTACTCCAAGCTGAGCACGCTTAACTTTGGAGTTCTGTCCGAATGGGCTTCCGGAAAAAATGGAATTCCTTATTGATATGAGTAGTTTATCATCCCTAATAAGCCAGGCTATCACAACTTTGCACGCTACTAGTGAACCTGAAGTAGAAAAACCTCCGAATAATGATAATGATGTTTCTATTTCTGATGCTGAGACACAATCTGGTAATGAACATTCACTTAGTGATAATGAAAATGATAGTGCTGATGTTCATGAAGATACTCAACCAAATAATGAAAAAATACCAGATAATGATGTTGAAATAAAACCAGCTGTTCATCTTCAAAACCCACAACCGACAAATACATGATATAATAAAAGAGACTTTGTTGCTAGGACACATGGTAAAGAAAGAGAACCGTGGTTCCAAAACCTATGCCTTCTCCACCCAAGTCAACTAAAAAGAAAGATGATGAAGAATTTGAACGCTTTGCTAAAATGTTGAGGCCAGGCTTCTTGCGTACTCGCTTGACTGATAACTTGAAAATGCCTCCTTACGCAAAGTACATGAAAGACATCATCACCAATAAGAGAAAAATACAAGAAGCTGAAATTTCCACCATGCTTGCTAATTATACTTTTAAGCATGGAGTACCTAAAAAACTTGGAGACCCAGGAATACAAACTGTACCTTGCTCCATCCAAAAGAATTATGTGAAAACTGCTTTGTGTGATTTGGGAACTGGTGTAAGTGTTATGCCTTTCTCTTTATATAAAAGACTTGATGAATAAACTCACACCTACTGAAATATCTTTGCAAATGGCTGACAAATCAACTGCCATACCTATAGGTATCTATGAGGATGTGCCCGTTGTTGTTGCTATTGTTACTATGTTGACTTACTTTGTTATACTTGAGATGCCCAAGGATGACAACATGTCGATTATCCTTGGTAAACCCTTCTTGAATACTGCAGGGGCTATTATTGATTGCAATAAAAGCAATGTCACTTTTCATATCAATGGTAATTAGCATACGGTGCACTTTTCGAAGAAACAATTCCAAGTGAATGGTATTAATGTTATTGAAAAATCTCCGACAATCACTATTGGAAGTTTTCATCTACCTCTACCTACTATTAAAAAGAAATATGAAATGCTTATTCTTGGGGACATTCATATCCCCGTTGAGGTAACTTAGTGATTTACGAAAGTTCTTCGGTTTCCTGCTAATTGAAAATGGTTGTTAATAAGACTTGATCAACCTTATTAATAGATCATTTTTGAGAGGTATGAAGTTGATGAATTTAGTGAGCACTACCTTCTGTCCCTACCTTTTGTTATCTGTTTTTATTAGTTAAATAAAATAGAATGCCATGTTTTGTCTATTTCTGAATTTCCCGTGCAATAGAAAAATGCCCCAAAAATAAAAGTTCTCAGAATGCTCTAAAAATTTAACACAGTTTTTTTTCTGAATATTTAAGAATTTTTTGTGCAAATAATATCAGAGGGAGCTGCACCAGGTGGGCACAACCCACCGGGGCGCGCCAGGACCCCTAGGCGCGCCGTGGTAGGTTGTGATCCGCACGTGGCCTCCCTCACTTATCTCTTTACACCACATCATCACCTACCTCCAGAAATAATTCACCATTTCTCTCTCTCTCTCTCTCTCTCTCTCTCTCGTGTTCTTGCTCTCTAACCACGGATTTTGATCTCTTTGCTCGAAGCTCCGTTTCCGAAACTATTTCGGGTGATTGTTGCTTGGTACGTAACTCCTCCGTTTGTCCAATTAGTTTTTGGTTTAGTGGTTTATATTTTGAATAATTAGCTACTCTTGGCGCTACTATAGATGAGCTTGCATGTTGAATTCTTAGAGTTCTAAGTAGTTTGAATGCTTGCTATGCCCTCTAGGTATCCCTATGAGTAGTTTTTATGCCCTCTAGACTTTTTGTTCCTAGAAAAAACATGACTTTTTAGGAAGTTTGCTTCCAAGAAGAAGTCCAGGGGACTGATTGGAGAGTCATCTAACAGTGATCTCCGCCTCCAGATAATGGCGGAGCTATGACCGTGCGAATAGCCGCATAACCCTTTCATGGAGGGGGTCAGAATCCTTCAGGAGTTTATGCAATATGCTGCTAATGCCGACCTCATCAACTTCATCGCAGTTTAATGTGAACAGTATCATCTCCTCACTCATTCCATTGTGCAAATTTTTCAATTCTTATCTAGGAATAATCCCCCTGAGGTGCAGTTTAATATATATGATGAACCCCATCAGATACCATTGACTGAATTTTGTAACATATGTTTGCTTCCTTCCGATGGTTGTTTAGTTCATCCTAGGCCAGCTGATTTTGATGGACTTTGCCGTACTCTGACAGTGCGAGATGAGAGAGGGGTATCGGGTATCACTGCCACTAGTTTACACTTCGCGACAGTACATTATTTTGCTCTTTTCATTGCAAAGTGTTTGTTTGCTAGAGAAAAAGGAAGTGCACTTAGTGCTCCAGACTTTGCTGTTTTACGTCGCGCACTTAACGGCGACAACACTTATTGCATGGGAGCTATTGTGGCACATTGCCTCCACATTAACAGATCCAAGGGCAAAATACATGGTGGGATCTACGCTACTGGCTTAGCGACTCACTTTAACGTTCAGATATGCCAGGATGATTATCCTTTACCTAAGGTTCATTTAGATCCTCGGGATATGGAACACCACCAGTTTATTGCTGCCGATTATCCCAACATTCCTATTCCTTATAACCTGGTTTTTAGTGTGAACACCCGTGATATTATCCCATTGCCTGCACCTGCTTTGTTTGATCCTATTGCCAGGGGTGGATACAAGATTATGCCTGAGGAAATCATCGCCTACCGGAACAACCGAGCTGCAGCGCAGGAGGAGCCTCAGGAGTGGGACCCTCAGGTGCCCGTTCCTCAGCAATTCAACATGGGACCCCATGGCTTCTGATGAGGACATCACTAACAAGGTTACACCCACAGCTCCAACTGACACATATACAGGACCAATTACTAGAGCTCGCGCACGCCAATTAAATTAGCAGGTACTTTCGTTTCTTGGTAATGAATCTAATGTTCATGAGAATATGATGCTGCCTAAATTGGATACATTTGTCTTGCTTACAAATGAAGGGCCTAGCTTGGACAAGAAGGATGAACATTGGAGCAAGATCAAGCATGGAGATGATGGCATGCGCAAGGGGAACAAGAATGGAGTTTCAATTGATGATTTCAGGACTTTGAAGCCACCATAATGAGTGCGAGAAGCCTTGGACGAAATATACAAGATGCCACTTCATAAATTTCGTCCATAGGCTATTATAGGTGCTACGTCACCTTATTATTGGGCCAGGGCCATGTAATTTCGAAATACTTGAGTATAGGCTGTTTTTAGAGTCCGTATGTGTGGGGAAACAAGAGTTAGGGTTGGTTTCGGACCCCTCCACCAAGGGCCATGAAATTCCCTCCTCTTTCCCTCATATATACAGCCCTTAGGGCGTCGTTTAGACTTTGGGTTTTGTTTAGATTAAAAGTTCGCCATAGCTGCAACTTCGCGTACTTCGTTTGTTTTCAACGACCAGACAAAGGCGTCACAGAACCCCACCTTGATCAATAAAGCTTTCCTCTTATATTCGCAATATCCAGATTGCAATCTTAGTTTCTTGCTTGTTCTTCGTTTGCCTGCAGGAAACAGACCTTCGTGGTCAGGTTGATCGTGCTCCGGTGTGGTCGATAACCTCTCGGAGTTGGTTTAGCGATTGCTAAGGCACGACGTCCACGCACGTTCGTAGTTGGATCGTCAAAGTCGACTTCATCCAAACGATAGCCACCATCTCATCGAAAGAAGGGACACCTTTGCCTCTATCAAGTGGTATCAGATTTCCAGGTTGCTCGGTGAGATTTTACAGTTTTTCGTAGATTAGATCGAGTCTGTTCTTCATACCTACAGTCCACGAAAAAGCCAAAAAAAAATTAGGGTTAGTTCATCATATCCGAACCAGTCTGAGCCATTGCATAATCTTTTCCGTGTTTGCTTAGTTGAATTTGCGGTTGCATCGTCGTGTCAAGTTGCTGGTCTTAGCGTCTAGTCTTTTAGAGTTTCGAGTTCTGGTCATAAGTTGTCATGCCGTCGCCGCAACATCTTCATCGCTACTGCCATATACCACCACCGATCCGTATCCATATACCACCACCAATCCGTATCCATATACCACCACCGCTGCCATAACCTACCACCGCTGCCATATCCTACCACCATATATCCACCACCAATCCGAGTTCTTTTCATATTAGGTTTGTTCTCGAAATCCATCTAGGTTTCTGCCTACGTAGGTCTCGAAAAAAAAAAGAGTCTGGAGACCCCCGGGCAGTTTTTAGGCCAAAATTTCGACAGGTGAAAATATTTTTTCCCTATCCTATTTTTGGGCTTTTCTGAGTCTTTTGAGACACGTGCCACCATATTGTTTTTTTACCGCACTTTTTCGTCGTCGCTGCCCTGATTCCGAAAAAAAAATTCATCAAAAAATTTTCGTGCCTATCATCTTAGTTTGACTTGGGAAGTGTTTTGAGACACTCGCCATTATAGTGATTTTCGGCAAAAAAAAAACAGCACAAAAAAAAGGAGGCGAAAACAAAAATTCAGAGTGTGCTTTCCCCTTGATTACGTGCAGCGCCGTGATTTTGTTAGTGTTCTAGCCTCGCGTCTCTAGTACGGTCTAGCCTAGGACCAGCACAGTACCGTCGTTGAGCGTTTATTCACCTTTGCATCTCTGAATTGATTATTGCTGACCCTTTTTGCTACCATATTATAAGCCTTCCCAGCTCCACATACATCTACATCGTGCGTTTGACTCTCCCTGGTAATCACTCTATCCAAGCTTTGAGAGTTTTGACTACATCGGTTGCCGATCACCGCCTGCTGCTGGGTAAGAACTGGTAAGAATTTGATATTTGCTTGACGGATTTGTGACACCCGCCACCACCACCACTTGTTAGTAGTCTGTAGGATCATATTCTTGTGTGTTTCTATTGCTGCTAACCATGCCAGGATCACAAGTCGACGAGACTGACTGGGAGAACATGACGAACAAGGAGCTTCATGATAAGTTTCAGCAAATGATGAGTGTACAGGTGCAAGATGTGCTAAACACATTGGACGAGGCCATGGAGAAGATAGATGACATGGAGAAGACGTTTGAAACAAAGCTGGATAACAAGTTTGCTGAATTGCTTTTGCGTCTTCCACCACCACCGGCTGCTGCAGCTGTCCCACCTCTACAACAACAACAACAACAACAACATCGCCTTCCAAATCAAGTGGGACGAGCACAACGCGTTCCCCTTGAGCCTGGTCAAGCTTCTGGTGCTGCTGTTGATGTTTCTATAGCTCTTGCTGCTACTGCAGAGGTGGAGGACCATAACAAGGATGAGGTTGACCAAAATCAGAACTACGTGCAACAACCAACACCACCACCACCAGGTCGTCCTCATGCATATCATCACAACGGTAGGGCTGCACAACCACCTGAGGTACATGACCATCTCCCTAAACTGAAATTAAATATTCAACCATTTGAGGGTAGATATGTTCCTGATATATATCTTACTTGGGAGTTAGAAACTGAACAACGTTTTACATGTTTACATTATCCCGAGGAGAGACGTGTTCCTGCTGCTGTTTGTGCTTTCACTAGTTTTGCATGTGTTTGGTGGTCTGAACATTGTAGATTATATCCTATTCCAGCTACTTGGGCTGCTTTGAAAACTGCTATGCGTACTCGTTGGGTTCCACCATATTATCAACGTGAATTACTTCAAAAACTGCAGCGCTTAAGACAAGGAAAAAATTCTGTAGAAGAATATTATCAGCAATTACAAACTGGCCTGATTAGATGTGGTATTGTTGAGGAGAATGAAGCTATGCTTGCACGTTTTATGGGTGGATTAAATAGAGAGATTCAGACCATTCTAGAGTATAAGGATTATACTAATATCACTCGTTTATTCCATCTTGCTTGTAAAGCTGAACGTGAAGTGCAGGATCGACAGGCATTGGCGCGGACTAACTTTTCTGCAGGTCGACCTTCGTCATGGACACCGCGTGCTGATGTCTACACACGCTTCTACTCTTGTAGACTATGTTGGGCCTCCAAGCGCAGAGGTTTGTAGGACAGCGGCAATTTCCCTCAAGTGGATGACCTAAGGTTTATCGAACTCAGGGAAGTAGAGGTTGAAGATGGTTTCTCTCAAGCAACCCTGCAACTAAAATACAAGAAGTCTCTTGTGTCCCCAACACACCTAATACACTTGTCAGATGTATAGGTGCACTAGTTCGGCGAAGAGATGTTAAATGGCAAGTGATATGGATGGCAAAACAAGGTAATATAAATCTGTAATAAAAAGTGCAGCAAGCAAACAAGTGGTAAACGTGAGCACAAATGGTATTGCAATGGTGGAAACAAGGCCTAGGCTTCATACTTTCACTAGTGGAAACTCCCAACAACATTAACATAATCGAATCACATGATATTTCCCATAAAACATGCAATGGAGACGCACCCGGAGGTCATTCCTTCGTGGTCAAGAGAGGACGAGAATTATGTAGGGCTACAAAAGCACACCTCAAAGTTCGTAGTTCTCAATCTAAGGATTTCCCAATGTCACCGCGGCCATTCAAAGAGAGTCCCACAATCACCACAACATATATAAAGGATAGTCAAAGACAAGCACCAAGAGACTCTCAATCTTCAATCAACACACAAGAGAGGAAATCACTCATGAAAATATTTTTCTAATCCATGTCCAATAGACCGCTGTCACCTTGGTCTCGGGGATTATACTAGATAAAGACAAGTGAGTACATCAATCCAATACATAGAGGAAGGGGAAATATCATGGGATCACCCTAGATTAACATAGCCTATGATCACAACGAAGATCACATCATGGGAGAGAGAATTGACCACATAGCTACTGGTAGAAACCTCAGCCCCGAGGAGGAACTACTCCCGCATCATGGAGGGAGGAAGCAACGTCGATGGAGATGAATCCGGGGGCACTTCCCCGTCCCGGCAGGGTGCCGACACAGGAATTCTGGTCCCCCGAAGCTTGATGGCGATGGCGGCGGAGATCGGAATTGCGTCTGGAGAAAAGGGGTCCGGAATCAGGGTTTCTGCGACGGGTGTTAAATATATGCCAAAGGGGGCATCAGCGGAGGTCTGGGGGGCCTAGCCCCCCCCCCCCCCGGCGCGGCCAGGAGGGGGCCGCATGGGCAGGCCGCCTGGAGCCCCTGTGGCCCCCCTCTGGCCCTACTTTGGCCGCATGGAAGCTTCCGAAACACTGATTTTTTATACAATTTTTCCGGGATTTTTCTGGCAGTTTACGTGATGGGAAAACCTGAAATACAAAAACAGCAGAAAATAGAAACTGGCACTGGGGTGCACTGAGTTAATAGGTTAGTCCAAATATGATCAAAAGTGTATGGAAGTGTATAAATTTCATAGCAATATCAGCCAAAAGAGGCATGGAGCAAGCAGAAATTATAGATACGTTTTGGACGTATCAACATCCCCAAGCTTAATTCCTGCTCGTCCTCGAGTAGGTAAATGATAACAAGTATAATTTCTGTGGTGACATGCTATTAACCATATAAGGACTTTTCAGAGTCGCATGACAAAAGCTTACTGAGATAATGAGTCTGTAGTAATTAAGTTGCCTCATGAGAAAAACACAAAGAACTGAAAGTTTTACAATATGATACTGAAACACTCAATAAGATTTGTAGTGAGCATGGTGTGCAAATATGACAAAGTGATATCTCGCTTGCCCCCTTTAGTGAAGCAAAACATAAATGCAGGGGCACCTCCAAGGTTTAAGTGACGACTAGATACAATGATTTCAGAATAAACGATATCATAATCATGCAAAAGACAATGGTACTTTGGGACAATGCACATTACACTCAGAATGACAATCATGCTCTCAATAGTTAGTGCTTTAAAGAAGGTGGAGACTCTCGAACCGTGGCTTTTGTTGGCAAGGTTGAAAACCCGTGGTCGGAAACAAAGACAAAACATGTACCAGAGCTCTTGGTTTTAAAAACAGAGGTAATAATTTTTTTTATTATGCATGTTTCGTCAACGAATGCTAGCAGACAACTCAATCACTTCTTGAGATGGACAAGTTTCGAGGAACGGCTCCCGAATGAGGACGATCACATCCTCTTAATCTCCTTTGTTTATCACTGCCAAAGTTTTCTGATTTCTCATGAACAAAGCGTGAAGGAGGGTTTGTTTGTTATATTATTTTTGAGCCGGGCGCACTCTTTGCCAGTTCCTTCTCGTATTATGGGTTTGCACATTAGACATGCAATCCCGGGGTGAAGCTTGTCCAACTTAAAAAGATCATGAATTAACTACTACTTCCTCATGAGCTAAAACAGAGGCACAAAATAGAAATGCTTTTTTGAATAATTTCGAGATGGTACATGAAAGTCTTCGTTAGGGATGGCAGGTAAATACCATGTATAGGAAGGTATGGTGGACTCATATGGCATAACTGGTTTAAAGGATTTGGGATGCACAAGCAGTCAGTCCGCTTAGTACATGCGAAGGTTAGCAAAAGACTGGAAGCGACCAACTAAAAGAGCAATGACGGTCATAATCATGCAGAGCGACAAAGCAACATTCAATCAGGCATGGAAGTTATATCGCTACTCAGAAACTAAAGATCATCAAGGCTTGACAGACTTTCTTTATAGTCTTCAATATGCGTGAGCATACACCAAGTCAATCAAAATAAATTCTTGAAGGAAGATATTACTAAACCATACCACATCATAGGCAAACAAATCATGTTGGTACTCCAATAACACATTGGGAACCCCCCAGCTATTTGAGACTAACCATAAGAAAACATGAACTACTAAGCACCATTATGCACGTAGCATTTTTATCATAGACATATCAACCAATGCAACAGAAGCAAACTCTCTTAATAAGATAAGCATGATAACTAAAGAGAGTTCAAGCAACCAACTAAACAAAAGCTCTTTAGAAAGATAAGCATGAAAACTAAGAGCTGAACATGATAGTAGCTATTGAAAGACCAAGAACATACACAGCAAAGATAGACATGAAAATTCTATGTTATGTTCTAGGTAGAAGTGGAGCGTGTTTCTCTCCCACACAAAGAAAGCTGAGTTCCGACTCGTTATGAAAAGCTAAAGCAAACTAAAAAGCAAGACGCTCCAAGCATAGCACATAACACATGAAGTGATAAAAATATAGTGGAACAAAAGACGAACTGATAATGTTGATGGAGAAGGGGATGCACGGGGGCATCCCCAAGCTTAGACGCTTGAGTCTGCTTGAATATTTCTTGGGGGTGCACGGGGGCATCCCCAAGCTTGAGCGCTTGACACTCCTGAATCTTTTTATCATCTTCCCTCGCACACTTGAAAACTCCCTTCATACATAACTCATCATAATCTGATTAGCGAGGTTAGTACCCATAATAAAATAATTGTTCCTTGCTGGAAATAAAGATATTCTTGAAGGTCTACTGTTTCTCAAGATTGCCAAAAGGTTTTTGCAAAGAAAAAGCAAGCTCAAGGTTTGCAAAATGAAGGAAAGGCAAAACAGGACAGAATCTGTGAAAAACAGAACAGCAGGTAGTAAATGAATTTTCCTGGGCACTTCTGCAACTCTAATCAAAAAACTCAGAACAGTCGCACGAAAGACAATTGTATAGAGCATGCTGTCGAAAACATTCAGACCAAAAAGATGATCTGGTGATTTTATACGAATTTTTCTGTCCAAGGACAGAATCTGTTTCCTGGACAGCACGTCACAACTTTTGAACTTTCTTGCAATCAGAGGCTAAACTTGGCACAAAGCTGAAAAATAAAGATACAATGATGTTGCTACAGTAGTAACAAACATCAAGACCACTAAAACTGAAAGCAAAGATAACAAGGGTTGTCTCCCTAGAGCTCTTTCTTTATGGCCATAAAGATAAGCTTAAGACTTTAATGATGCTCTCGTAGGAATAAGAGTTGAAGAACAAAAGAGAGCATCAAGAAGCAAATACCAAACACATTTAAGCCTAACATGCTTCCTATGCATAGGAATATTGCAATAGAATAATTCATTGAAGCACAAAGCAATAAGCATAGGAAGGCAAAACAAGTGCAGCTTCAAAACCTTCAACATAAAGAGAAGGAACTTGATATTATTGAAATACCTATAAGCATATGTTCCCTTCTCATAATAATTTTCAGTGGGATCACGAATAAACTCAACAATATAAGCATCACATAAAGCATTGTTACCATGATCCACATGCAAAAAGGTACTCTTACTCTCCACATAAGCATAATCTTTCTCATTGGTAATAGTGGGAGTAGGACTATCATAAACAACTTGAACACTATAGATTAATTGTGTATTAGGAAGATGGTGTTCAACAAGGGAGTAATTCCCTCCATGATTATGACAAGTTTCATAAGGATAATTTCTCCTTATGTCATAGGTACCTTTATAATCACTATAGATTGGAGTCATAACATCATCATGGTAGAGAAGAGCATTATCATTGCTAGCAACTATATTCGTAAACATGTTGTCTTTATTCTTACTAGCAAAAGAATTATCAATTATCACATCACTAGTGGGTAAAGGATTTGCAATCCTATCATCCCCAAGCTTAGAGCTTCCCATATCATCACTTTCAGAGTTGGTACCAAAAAGATTTTCAAGATCATAAGTAGCATTATCATCATTTTCCCAATCACAATAAGTAACATGCATATCATAATCAAAATCATCTTTAATAGTACCTACGGACGTATCATCAAGATGATAATTAAGGCAATAAACTTCACCTTCTTCTTTAAACTTACAACCGTTAGGATAAAAGTTGATGGGAGGAATATGCTCAGGCCAGGTTGATACCCATTCTTCTTCTTTCTTGCTCCTCTTCCTCCTCCTCTTTTTTTTTCTTCTTCTTAACCTTAGGAGGGAGTGGTTGGAGATGAAGCTTCTCCACATATCCTGGTTTATCATTAGAAACAATAGGGGAAACTTGGGAGAAACTCTCCTTTTTATTAGCAGAAATATAAGAGACATTTTTATACTTTGGTAAAGTCCCCTCCTTTCTAATCTTACTTATGTAATCATTTTCATGGCAATTAACAACACAATAGAGATGGCAATTTTGCAAAGTGTTTTTTATTCCTATGGCATTAACATCTAGCCAAGAAGTCTTTTCTGATAACTCTTCACACATCAAAAATAACATAAGCTCATCATAAAGATCAGAGGTGATCATGTTATCACACAACCGGTTAACATTTATGTTTTGAAAGTTCATGCATTGAAAATTAAAGTGACCCTCTATACGGCAAATTTCACAAGTAAAAGGATAAAGGTCACACAATTCTCTAGCAATTTCATTTAAATCTCTGACCCAAGTGATTGTTCTTTCATGCTTATGTTGCTTACAATACTTCTCTTCTTCAATCATAGGCCTTTCACAAGGTCTATCCACTCCACAAAAATTAACATGCTTATATAAAACTTAATTTTTAGGAATTGGATCATGCATGTTGCAATCATCATGAACAATTTCATTTTCTTTGCAAGTCTCTTTAAAAGGTTTATGATACTTGATCCAATCCTCCTTAGGCATATTAAGATGTGAAGCAAAAGATTTGAGGAAATCAACAAGGAGTTGAGAATCAAGTCCAAACTTAGCACTAAACTTATTAAAACTTGTAGTTTCAACAAACGACTTAATGCAATCATACTCATAAATTATACCTGACTCTTTACCTTTGTCGATCTCCCAATCTTCAGTGTTGCGTTGAATTCTTTCAAGGAGTTCCCATTTAGCATCAGTCTTTTCGTTTGTGAAAGAACCCATAGAGGAAGCATCGAGCAAATCTTTATCCTGTCGAGAGAGCCTCGCATAGAAATTAGTAATAATCATATCTTTGGGGAGCCCATGGTTAGGACTTTTTAGCATTAACATTTTCAGTCTCCCCCAAGCTTGAGCTATGCTCTCTCCGTCATGAGGATAGAAATTATAAACATAATTCCTATTCTTATGGACTGCATGAAGAGGATAAAACTTAGTATAAAAGAGAGACATAAGCTCTTGCCAATCAAGCAAGTGCGAGTTATCGAGAAGCTTATACCAATCTGAAGCCTTATCTATAAGTGATACGGCGAACAATTTCCTCATGACAAACTCCCATGATACACCTGCAAGCTTAAATAATGAACATAATTGTGACAGATATAACAAGTGTTCACCGGGATGTCTGTCTCCTGCATAACGATTAGCCAAGACATAATCGATAATACCAGCTGGTATTTTATAGGGCACAATTTCAGTAGGGGAGGAGCAACCACCACATGTGTGGGGCGTCTTCCCACAAGCAACGATCCAATAGCAAGGTTGTCCATAAGCATAACTAGTGAAATAAAAACAAGAAACAAAAAGATTTAATTGCAAGATCTAAAGATATACCTTCAAGCACTCACCTCCCCGGCAACGGCGCCCGAAATAGCTTGATGTCTACACACGCTTCTACTCTTGTAGACTATGTTGGGCCTCCAAGCGGAGAGGTTTGTAGGACCGCGGCAATTTCCCTCAAATGGATGACCTAAGGTTTATCGAACTCAGGGAAGTAGAGGTTGAAGATGGTTTCTCTCAAGCAACCCTGCAACTAAAATACAAGAAGTTTCTTGTGTCCCCAACACACCTAATACACTTGTCAGATGTATAGGTGCACTAGTTCGGCGAAGAGATGTTAAATGGCAAGTGACATGGATGGCAAAAAAAGTAATATAAATCTGTAATAAAAAGTGCAGCAAGCAAACAAGTGGTAAACGTGAGCACAAATGGTATTGCAATGGTGGAAACAAGGCCTAGGCTTCATACTTTCACTAGTGGCAACTCCCAACAACATTAACATAATCGAATCACATGATATTTCCCATAAAACATGCAATGGAGACGCACCCGGAGGTCATTCCTTCGTGGTCAAGAGAGGACGAGAATTATGTAGGGCTACAAAAGCACACCTCAAAGTTCGTAGTTCTCAATCTAAGGATTTCCCAATGTCACTGCGGCCATCCAAAGAGAGTCCCACAATCACCACAACATATCTAAAGGATAGTCAAAGACAAGCACCAAGAGACTCTCAATCTTCAATTAACACACAAGAGAGGAAATCACTCATGAAAATATTTTTCTAATCCATGTCCAATAGACCGCTGTCACCTTGGTCTCGGGGATTATACTAGATAAAGACACGTGAGTACATCAATCCAATACATAGAGGAAAGGGAAATATCATGGGATCACCCTAGATTAACATAGCCTATGATCACAACGAAGATCACATCATGGGAGAGAGAATTGACCACATAGCTACTGGTAGAAACCTCAGCCCCGAGGAGGAACTACTCCCGCATCATGGAGGGAGGAAGCAACGTGGATGGAGATGAATCCGGGGGCACTTCCCCGTCCCAGCAGGGTGCCGGCACAGGAATTCTGGTCCCCCGAAGCTTGATGGCGATGGCGGCGGAGATCGGAATTGCGTCTGGAGAAAAGGGGTCCGGAATCAGGGTTTCTGCGACGGGTGTTAAATATATGCCAAAGGGGGGCATCAGCGGAGGTCTGGGGGGCCCAGGCGCCCCCCCCGGCGCGGCCAGGAGGGGGGCCGCGTGGGCAGGCCGCCTGGAGCCCCTGTGGCCCCCCTCTGGCCCTACTTTGGCTGCATGGAAGCTTCCGGAACGCTGTTTTTTTATATAATTTTTCCGGGATTTTTCTGGCAGTTTAAATGATGGGAAAACCTGAAATACAAAAACAGCAGAAAACGGAAACTAGCACTGGGGTGCACTGAGTTAATAGCTTAGTCCAAATATGATCAAAAGTGTATGGAAGTGTATAAATATCATAGCAATATCACCCAAAAGAGGCATGGAGCAAGCAGAAATTATAGATACGTTTTGGACGTATCACGTGCATCCTCTACTTCCACACATTATACTGAACCGACACCTCCATCAGCTGTTACCTCCAGCCGTGATACAAGGAAGCAGGCACAACCACCATTATCTGCCAAGAGCACACCTATTGGGACTGCACAGAGTTCTTCTTCTTCCATGGCATCAACAGGGCACACTAGTGATATTATTTGTCGTCGTTGTAAGGGAAGAGGACATTTTGCGAGAGAATGCAAATCTCAGCGTGTGATGATTGCTACTGAGGATGGTGGATATGAATCCGCTATTGACTATGATGAGGAGACTTTGGCTCTTATTACACGTGAAGAACACGGTGGAGACGATTCTGATCATGAGACACAATACATGACTCCTGAAGATGCTGACAGTTATGAATGTTTAGTTGCTCAACGTGTTTTGAGTGTGCAGGTTACACAAGCTGAGAAAAATGAGAGGCATAATTTGTTCCATACAAAGGGAGTTGTGAAGGAACGTTCTGTTCGCGTGATCATAGATGGAGGGAGTTGCAACAACTTGGCTAGCATGGAGATGGTGGAGAAGCTATCTCTCACCACAAGACCACATCCACATCCTTACTACATCCAATGGTTCAACAACAGCGGCAAGGTTAAGGTAACACGTACTGTCCGTGTGCATTTTAGTATCTCTACATATGCTGATTATGTTGATTGTGATGTGGTACCTATGCAAGCATGTTCCTTATTACTTGGTAGACCATGGCAATTTGATAAAAATTCTGTACACCATGGTAGAAACAATCAGTATACTCTTATTCATAAGGATAAAAATATTACTTTGCTTCCTATGACTCCTGATTCCATTTTGAAAGATAATATTAATAGAGCTAATAAAGCAAAACAGGAGAAAAATAAGAGTGAAAATCAGATTGTGGCAAAAGAATTTGAGCAACAAATGAAGCCTAATAATAAACAATCTACTGTTGCTTCTGAAATTAAATTGAAAACTGCATGTTTATTTGCCACCAAATCCTATATTGATGAGCTAGATTTTAGCAAATCTGTTTGCTATGCTTTTGTGTGCAAAGAGGCATTATTTTCATTCGAGGACGTGCCTTCCTCTTTGCCTCCTGCTGTCACTAACATTTTGCAGGAGTTCGTCGACGTCTTTCCACAAGACGTGCCACCGGGATTACCACCTATTCGAGGGATTGAGCATCAGATTGACTTAATTCCCGGTGCATCGCTACCCAACCGCGCACCATACCGTACCAATCCAGAAGAGACGAAGGAGATTATGCGTCAAGTACAGGAGCTACTCGACAAAGGTTATATACGCGAATCCCTTAGTCCTTGTGTTGTTCCTATTATTCTAGTGCCGAAAAAGGATGGTACATTGCGTATGTGTGTTGATTGTAGAGGCATTAATAATATTACTATTCGTTATCGTCATCCTATTCCTAGGCTAGATGATATGCTTGATGAATTGAGTGGCTCTACAATTTTCTCCAAAGTTGATTTGCGTAGTGGATACCATCAAATTCGTATGAAATTGGGAGATGAATGGAAAACATCATTTAAAACTAAGTTTGGATTATATGATTGGTTAGTCATGCCTTTTGGGTTAACTAATGCACCTAGTACTTTCATGAGATTAATGAATGAAGTTTTACGTGCTTTCATTGGACGATTTGTGGTAGTATACTTTGATGATATATTGATTTTTAGCAGATCTTTGGAGGAACATTTGGAACATTTACGTGTTGTTTTTATTGCTCTACGTGATGCACGTTTGTTTGGTAACCTTGGAAAGTGCACCTTTTGCACCGACCGAGTCTCTTTTCTTGGCTATGTTGTTACTCCACAGGGAATTGAGGTTGATAAAGCCAAGATTGAAGCTATTGAGAGTTGGCCGCAGCCCAAAACGGTCACACACGTGAGGAGTTTCCTTGGCCTCGCTGGATTCTATCGGCGTTTTGTGAGAGATTTCAGCACCATTGCTGCACCTGTCAATGAGCTTACAAAGAAGGATGTGCCTTTTGTTTGGGGTACTGCACAAGAAGAAGCATTCACAGTATTGAAAGATAAGTTGACACATGCTCCTTTACTCCAACTTCCTAATTTTAATAAAACTTTTGAGCTTGAATGTGATGCTAGTGGAATTGGGTTAGGAGGTGTGTTATTACAAGATGGTAAACCTGTTGCATACTTTTCTGAAAAATTGAGTGGGCCTAGTCTGAATTATTCTACTTATGATAAGGAATTATATGCTCTTGTTCGGACTTTGGAAACATGGCAACACTATTTATGGCCCAAAGAATTTGTTATACATTCTGATCATGAATCTTCGAAGCACATTAAAAGTCAAGCAAAACTGCACCGTAGACATGCTAAATGGGTTGAATTCATAGAGACTTTCCCTTATGTTATTAAACACAAGAAGGGAAAAGAAAATGTTATTACTGATGCATTGTCTCGTCGTTATACTATGCTTTCACAACTTGACTTTAAAATATTTGGTTTGTAGACCATCAAAGATCAATATGTGCATGATGCTGAATTTAAAGATGTATTGCAGAATTGTAAAGAAGGGAGAACATGGAACAAGTTCGTTGTTAATGATGGATTTGTGTTTCGTGCTAACAAGCTATGCATTCCAGCTATCTTTGTCCGTCTTTTGTTGTTGCAGGAGGCGCATGGAGGAGGATTAATGGGACACTTTGGCGTGAAGAAGACGGAGGGCGTACTTGCTACACATTTCTTTTGGCCAAAGATGCGACGGGATGTTGAGCGTTTTGTTGGTCGCTGCACTACATGTCAAAAAGAAAGTCACGACTCAATCCTCATGGTTTATGTATGCCTTTGCCTGTCCCTAGTGTTCCTTGGGAAGATATATCTATGGACTTTGTTTTGGGTTTACCTCGAACAAAGAAGGGGAGGGATAGCATATTTGTTGTCGTGGATAAGTTCTCGAAGATGGCACACTTTATACCATGTCATAAAAGCGATGATGCTGCTAATGTTGCTGATTTGTTCTTTCGTGAAATTATTCGCTTGCATGGTGTGCCAAATACTATTGTTTCAGATCGTGATACTAAATTTCTTAGCCACTTTTGGAGATGTTTATGGGCTAAGTTGGGGACTAAACTGCTTTTTAGTACTACTTGTCACCCCCAAACTGATGGACAAACTGAAGTAGTCAACAGAACTGTGTCTACTATGCTTAGGGCTGTTTTGAAGAATAATAAGAAAATGTGGGAAGAATGCTTGCCTCATATTGAATTTGCTTATAATCGTTCGTTGCATTCTACTACTAAGATGTGCCCTTTTTAAATTGTCTATGGTTTCCTACCTCGTGCACCTATTGATTTGTTGCCTCTTCCATCTTCGGAGAAGGTTAATTTTGATGCTAAACAACGTGCTGATTTGATCTTAAAAATGCATGAGTTAACTAAGGAAAATATTGAGCGCATGAATGCTAAATATAACTTGTTGTAGATAAGGGTAGAAAACGTGTTGTCTTTGCACCTGGAGATCTTGTTTGGTTACATTTGCGTAAGGATAGGTTTCCTAATTTGCGCAAGTCAAAGCTAATGCCACGTGCTGATGGTCGTTAGAGAAAATAAATGATAATGCATATAAACTTGAGCTGCCTGCAGATTTTGGGGTTAGTCCCACATTTAACATTGCAGATTTGAAGCCTTACTTGGGTGAGGAAGATGAGCTTCCGTTGAGGACGACTTCAATTCAAGAAGGGGAGGATGATGAGGACATCACTAACAAGGTTACACCCACAGCTCGAACTGACACATATACAGGACCAATTACTAGAGCTCGCGCACGCCAATTAAATTACCAGGTACTTTCGTTTCTTGGTAATGAATCTAATGTTCATGAGAATATGATGCTGCCTAAATTGGATACATTTGTCTTGCTTACAAATGAAGGGCCTAGCTTGGACAAGAAGGATGAACATTGGAGCAAGATCAAGCATGGAGATGATGGCATGCGCAAGGGGAACAAGAATGGAGTTTCAATTGATGATTTCAGGACTTTGAAGCCACCATAATGAGTGCGAGAAGCCTTGGACGAAATATACAAGATTCCACTTCATAAATTTCGTCCAGAGGCTATTATAGGTGTTGCGTCACCTTATTATTGGGCCGGGCCCATGTAATTTCGAAATACTTGAGTATAGGCTGTTTTTAGAGTCCGTATGTGTGGGGAAACAAGAGTGAGGGTTGGTTTCGGACCCCTCCACCAAGGGCCACGAAATTCCCCCCTCTTTCCCTCATATATACAGCCCTTAGGGCGTCGTTTAGACTTTGGGTTTTGTTTAGATTAAAAGTTCGCCATAGCTGCAACTTCGCATACTTCGTTTGTGTTCAACGACCAGACAAAGGCGTCACAAAACCCCACCTTGATCAATAAAGCTTTCCTCTTATATTCGCAATATCCAGATTGCAATCTTAGTTTCTTGCTTTTCGTTTGCCTGCAGGAAACAGACCTTCGTGGTCAGGTTGATCGTGCTCCGGTGTGGTCGATAACCTCTCGGAGTTGGTTTAGCGATTGCTAAGGCGCGACGTCCACGCACGATCGTAGTCGGATCGTCAAAGGCGAGTTCATCCAAACGATAGCCACCATCTCATCGAAAGAGAGGACACCTTTGCCTCTATCAGCTTCTACAACTGGTGATTACCAAGCTAGGCCAAAAGCCTAAGCTTGGGGGAGTACGTGTTTCTCACCGACCTTACATTCATGTTCACACATATCATTTCAGTTGTTGGTGTTCACACTTTTTCATTGTATTATCCATGCTTAATTTTATTTTCTCGCTTTCTTCTTGTGTGCTTGGAAAACTTGAGAAATACAAAAATATTTCCTGCTTCTTTTTGCTTTTTAGTCTAGAATAGTTAGCTGTGGCATTAAGAAGAAAACACAAAAAGTTTTCCTTGTTCTTCTTTTGCTTGTTGGGAGCTTTCCCACGTAAATAGTTTTTATCGTTCTTTCTTTCCCGTTTTATTTGTTTGTCCTAGAAAACCAAAAACTCCAAAAATATTTCAGTGTGTTTCTCTGATTTTTTTTCTGTTTATTGAGTCGTACCAAGGAGAATATCGCGATGGAAATGTTGAGTAGCTCTCATATGAATTATTGTTGATCAAATAAAGATCCCATTTTACCTTGTCTTCTCCTATTGAATAAACTATTTGCAGATTCCAGCCTAGTCCACGACACTCTTGCACTATTATTATTTTACCATCGTTCAGTCATGCAAGTGAAAGGCAATAATGACGATATTCGATGAATAGGCCGTGGCAGAGAGAAACTGGTATGAACTCGACTTGTTCTGTTTTTGTAAATATGTTTAACCTAGTATCCATGATTCAGCCCATTATGATTAAACATGTTTGCGGTGACAATTAGATATTATAGTTTCTCATGCCATGCATTAGTACCTAGGAGTTGATAATGATTTATCGTGGATATCAAAATTGCGTTAAAATGACTGTGATGTAGTATGATGATATGGTATCCTCCTCTGAATGTTTGAGTGGCTTGACTTAGCACATGTTTATGCATGTAGTTGAATCAAAACCAACATAGCCTCTATGATATTTATGTTCATGGTGTCCATATCCTACTCATTCCGGTGTCCAATGTTTATTATGTATGATGTATGTTCATGACCATTGTTGCTCTCTAGGTGGTTGCTCCTCAATCTATTTGCTAGCCTTCACCTGTACTAAGCGGGAATACTTCCTGTGCATCAAATTCAAAAACCCAAGTTATTCTAGATGAGTCCACCACACCTACCTATATGCGGTACTACCTTGCCGTACTAAGTAAATTTGCATGTGCCATCTCTACAAACTTCAAATAAATATACTTTTTATGTTCTTGGATCGTTCATGGAGTAACAGGAGTTAGTCGGTATCTTCGATGCTAAGTGGGTTATTCTCTGGTAGACCGTTTATTCACTCGCCATCACACGAGAAAAGGACGGTAATAGGGATGCCCAGTCCCAAACTGCAAAAAGAATTGATCTCTCAAATAATCAAACAAAAACTCCCAATGGAGTCATAACCTTTACTCTTCCGCTTGGGAACCACCACTAGCGTGTTTAGCATGGAAGATATTGATAACTGATAGTTGTGAAGTAAATTAGAAGGGTGCATGTCTCAAAGTATCATTTACCTCTGTTTTATAAACTTGAGGTCTCGCACCTCTGCAAATCACTGCTTCCCTCTGCGAAGGGACTATCTATTTACTTTTATGTTGTGTCATCACCTTCTCTAATAAACGCCAGATCTGAGAGCACTATTGTCATGTCTATGCATTGTGTGTAGTGAATGTTGGGTGTTATCTTGACTGGATCTTTTCTACCATGAATTACAATGTTTAGGTGCTGCTAGAACTTTGGAGGTGCTCTACATTTATGTTTTGCAGTCTTAGAAAGGGCTAGCGAGATACCACTATTGTCATATTATATCATGGTTGTTTTGATAACGTGTTGCTGTTTGAGATATCTTATTATTGCTAGCTAGCTGATTATGTCATTGATATGAGTTAATATAATTTTTATTAGTTATTGTCGGCATGCTTAGTTATAATGTTTGCTGAAAACCTGGGTGTTGTTTAAGCCTATTTATGCAAACAAGAGCAAAAGAGTTTGTAATAGTTTTTATATTTCACTTTCAGTTTATCAAATGAATTGCTTGAGGAGAAGCAAAGGTTTAAGCTTGGGGGAGTTGATACGTCTCCAACGTATGTACTTTTCCTAACGCTCTTCCTCTTGCTTTGGATTCTAATTTGCATGATTTGAATGAAACTAACCCCGGACTGACGCTATTTTCAGCAGGACTACCTTGGTATTGTTTTTGTGCAGAAATAAAAGTTCTCGAAATGGAACGAAACTTTGTGAGGATTTTTTATACAATAAAAGAAAAATACTAGAGCCAACAACCACCTGAGGGGGGCACCTGGGTGGGCGCAACCCACCAGGGCGTGCCCCCTCCAGGCGCGCCCAGGTGGCTTGTCCCCACCTGGTGGCCCCGCAGACCCTGAAACCTGTGCTATAAAATCACATTTTTCCAAAAAAAATTAAGGGTGGAAGAATTATCGCGATCCACGAGACGAAGCCGCCGTCACCTCCTGTTCTTCATTGGGAGGCTAGACCTGGAGTCTGTTTGGGGCTCCAGAGAGGGGGATCTTCGTTCTTCGTCGTTAGCAACCCTTCTGCATCGCTAGTTCCATGATGCTCCCCACCGGGAGTGAGTAATTTCTTCGTAGGCTCGCTGGTCGGTGAGGAGTTGATTGAGATTCATCATATAATCTAGTTAGTTTTGTTAGGGCCGATTCCTAGTATACACTATGTTATGAGATGTATGTTTCTATGACTTTGCCATGCTTAATGCTTGTCACTCTGGGCCTGTCAGTGTACAAAAATAGGGGCGCTCTTTTTTTACCCCTTACTTGTGCACGGGCAGTCAGAGCCACGCCTGTGGCCAAACATAGCAGAGCAGAGGGGGGAGCCAGGAATGCAGAGTTACCAGAACAACGCCAAGACGGCGGCACGAGAAGACCAAGCAAGGAGACAGGCTCTCCCGTGACAAGGACTCTTGCCAGGGCGGCCTGCGCGCTCCCGACAAGGGCTCTTGCCGAGGCGATCCACTCATACGCCTCCATCGCAGTCACCCTTGAAGCCTATGGGCTCCAACAGTATCAACAACATTGGAGCCAAGGCTCGGGAAGTGCTCACGTGATGGCCTACCAGTCTTTGTGAAGACACATATCTATGACTCCCAAGATAAGAACCAGAAGACATGGCGATCACAAGGCTCCTTGCCGAGGACGCCCACGAGGCCCCAGCAAGGCTCCTTGCCGAAGACACCCCGGAGCCCCGGCAAGCCTCTTGCCGCATGATAGTCATGGAGGCCCCGGCAAGACCCTTGCCAGGAACAGAAGCAAGTCTACGGCAAGCCCTTGTCGCCCCGTCGCCGCCCCCAGCTCGGTGGCCGACCCGCTAGCCCAGGCAGGCACCCACGTGGCGATACGTGGTTCCTGGGCCAGCTAGTCAAGCACCTGCATGGTGGCATTCAGATCTTCGTGAAGGCCCTACCACGACACCACCTCAGATGCCTGCCTCGTTGGCCTAGACGCGCGTCGCAACCAAACAGAGCGGCCACAGACGGGACATGCTTCTTTTCCCTCCCCGATGAAGTAAATAGACACCTAAGCAGAGCATTTAATGCGCCTTGTCCCGTAATGGCATGGGATAAGCCTATACACTGTACACCTTTCCACCTCCTATGGGCCACTGTGGCAGCCCCTTTAGGCTATAAAAGGAGGCTCGCAGCATACTGGAGAAGGATTCGGATCCTAAAAAGCTGAACAGGCACCGTAGCTAGCTCAAGAACTCAATAACACTCAAATATACACCAAAGCAGGACTAGGGTATTACGCATCCTCGCGGCCCGAACTTGGGTAAACGATTGCTGTGCTGACTCTTAGACCTGCTCTTTGTACAACCTCGCGCCTGCCAACCGTAGAAGGGATTCCAGTGATCCCATAGGTGTCGTTTCGTACCGACATCTTTGGCGCGCCAGGTAGGGGAGCGCAGTTGTGAAAATCTGGTCTAGTAGTTAGTGTAGTGATTCCTCATCGCCATGGCTCCTAAGAAGAAGACGATCGCGGTAGTTGGTTCGTCTGCAGCCGACCAACCCGTGTCGGCGCAGGCTGGCGATGGGTTGGTCGCGGATGGGAGCCGAGGCGCGACCCGTGAACACCCGCACCGTTCTAGTAGTCGAAGCCTAGCAAGCGGCGTTGTTCGTGCGCGAGACGATGAGCCACTCATCACCAAGTCTAAGGGTGGAGTCGGGCCCCCCGCGGGCGGCGCGGGGCCCTCCAAGAGTGGCGTCGTACCCCGAACGGGCGATGCGGCGACTTCCAAGATGCCCACAGCAGCGCCCATGGCGCGTTCCTCCCAGGTCATGCGCGACGAGCAGCATCGCCGCGTGGAGGACCCCGGGCGCCGCTGCGGAAAGAGCCTCGCGCAACAGTCACAAGATGCAGAAGATCAGCGTGCTCGCCGAGGCGCTGGCGAGGATGGCGTGCAGCTGCGGGACCGTGATGAGCTCCTTCTAACTTGGTTAGAAGTCGCAGCGCATCTCGAACCACGCAGCTCTCCCCGCCACCCACGCCAGCGGAAGCCTTAGAGCGCGTGCAGTTGCTCCTCGACTTCCCTCCTGCTGCGGAGAAGCTCGATGAGTGGAGAGCCACCACACGCCAGCGGTGAAAGGACCAGAGGCGCTGCAGCCACGGTGCATTCCCTTCCTCCTCGCCAGCTACCACCTGTGCCGGCCCGTCGGGACGACGCTTGCGGCGACGTATCCACAGCGTCGTCCGACCCACAGACCAACCATGAGCAGTGCCAAGTTCATCCAGAGAGTGCCCACGAGGACACTCGAACCACCATCGAGCGTTGGCACGAGGCACGCCACCTATCGGATAGGCGCGCAGGGCCCGCAATGGACAACCCAGCACCGGGAGGATCTAGAGGCTTACCTTCCGAGGTAGGCTGTCCGGCCTTTATCCATGAGCTGCGGCGTTTCCAGTGGCCCACCCACCGCACCTTCAAGCCCGGTGTCGGCGAGAAGTACAATAGCAAGACTCACCCATCAGAGTTCCTCAACATCTACCCCATCGCGTTGCAGGCTGCTGGGGCGCATGACGACAAGGTGCTTGCCAATTATTTCCCATTGGCACATAAATCCAACGGCATGTCATGGTTGATGCTCTTGCCGGCGGATTCCATTTCTTCCTGGTCAGATTTGTGCCATGAGTTTGTTGGCGCTTTTACGGGAGGCCACCAGGCTCATGGCCAAGCAAGTGATTTGCATGTCATCCCCCAGAAGGAAGGTGAAAGCCTACGCAAGTACATATAGAGGTTCAGTCGAGTGCAGTACAACATCTGAGACGTTCATCCTGCCGCCATCATCAGCGCGTTCCACCAGAACGTGCGCAGCCACAAGATGCATCCGGAGCTAGAGATGAATAAGGTCAAGGATGTGGCCGAACTCTATGTTCTAGCCGACAGATGCGCCCGGGCTGAAGAGGGAAGGAAGTACCCCGGCGAAGACGTCGGTGTGGAAACCGGTTCCTCGGACGAAGACGCTGTCACTCCGACGAAAAAGAGTCGACGCCGTAACAAGAAACGCAAGGGCAAAGCTGTGCTTGCCGTCGAGGTATCCGACGACGCCGGTGCTGCCAAGAAAACCAAGGTAGACGACCCCAACAAGGAAATCGCCGGATGTGTCGCCTGCCTGGCCTTGGCGGCAGCCGACAAGCCAGGAAGCTCCGATAAGCAGTACTGCAAGATCCTCCGTACCAAAGGACATGACCTCCAGAACTACCGACAAGTCGAGCAGCTCGTAGAGATGCAAAAGGCCGAGTACGAGAGGCGAGACAATGAGAAATGCCGAGATGGTGATGAAGGATCCGGCAAGAAACGTGGCAGCCAGCCTGGCCGTCACGGCAAAGATAACCAAAAAGAACGGCCCGCCTGGGGCGGTGACAAGAAGCAAGAAGATGATGATTGTGAAGAGGATGATGAGTGCGGCGAGCAAGAGTTCCAGAAGGCCACAGAGGCCATGTGTGTCGACGGCGGTGCTTCCCTGCACACCTCCCACCGCCAACTTAAACAGTGGGCGCGTGAGATCACAGTAGCAGAGTCGTCGTTCGATGCACAGAAGCCGCTGAGGTGGTCCAGCACTCCTATCATCTTTGACGCCAAGGATCACCCTGACCGCAAGACTGCGGTCAGGTGTTTGCCATTGTTGGTCTCACCAACAATACACAACCTCAAGGTGACGAAGATGCTGGTTGATGGCCAGGCCGGCCTTAACTTGACATCGGCCGCCGTGATCAAAAGGATGTGAATCCCTGATGAAGACCTCGAGGAGACGGGCACGTTTCAAGGAGTCAACCCAGGAAGAAGTCAGCCCAAGGGTAAAGTCACGTTGCCCGTCACATTCGGGGGTGAGCTAAACTACAGGACGGAGAGCATTGTTTTTGATGTAGCCGCGATCCCCTTGCCTTACAATGGGATCCTCGGCCGCCCCGCGTTGGCCAAATTCATGGCGGTGCCACACTACCGTACCCTCCGACAAGAAGGATGCGCTGATCAACTATACCCGGAGGCAGTTGCACCAACAGCTGCTAAGGCGCTTGGTCCTTCCACTGAAGCCCCGGGAGAAAAGAAGACCGGTAAGGCCTCTTGCGCCTACTTTGGCAAGCGCTCCTCTTCGGAGTGTAGCGTGCCCGTCGAGAACACGCAAGGGAGCTCCACCGACAAGAGCAAGAAATCCGGAGCTGATCCACTAGAAACCAAGCGGGTGTCCATCGAGGAGGACGACACGGGAAGGGATTTCACCATAAGCTCCACCCTCGACAGCAAATAGGAAGACGCGCTCGTCAGCTTCCTGCGGGCGAATGTTGACGTGTTTGCATGGCATGCGTCTGACATCCCCGACGTTCTCAGGGAGGTGATTGAGCACCATCTTGCTATCTGCCCTCATGCGCGACCATTCAAGCAGAAGGTCAGGAAGAAAGCTCTGGAGTAGCAATAGTTCATGAGAGAGGAGACCAGGAAGTTAGAGGTAGCCGGCTTAGTGAGAGGAGTGCTCCATCCAACGTGGTTGGCCAATCCGGTGGCAGTACGTAAGGCAAATGGGAAGTGGAGGCTGTGTATAGATTACACATACATTAATAAGGCTTGTCCAAAAGACCCTTTCCCATTGCCACGCATCGACCAGATTGTGGACTCCATAGCCGGATGTGACTTGTTATCATTCCTCGATGCTTACTCAGGCTACCATCAGATCTTCATGACGAGAGAAGATGAAGAGAAGACAACATTCATCACCCCATGTGGTACGTATTGCTTTATACGGATGCCTTTCAGATTGAAGAGTGCTGGCTCAACATTTGCAAGGGCAGTCCAGATTGGTTTTGAGCCTCAGCTACATAGAAATATGGAAGCTTATATGAATGATATAGTGGTCAAAACCAAGGACAAAGCAACGCTCATACAAGATTTGCAAGAGACATTCACGAATCTGCGCAACATAAACCTTAAGCTGAACCTTGAGAATTGTGTCTTCGGCGTCCCGTCCGGCAAGCTTCTTGGTTTCTTTGTGTCATAGCGTGGAATTGAGGCAAATCCTGACAAGATCAAGGCCATCGAGCAGATTGAAGCACCCAGGCGGATCAAGGATGTGCGTCGGCTTGCTGGCTGCGTTGCCGCCATGGGCAGGTTCATCTCAAAATCTGTCGAGCGCGCCCTCCCCTTTTTCAAGATTTTGAAAAAGGCGGGCCTAATGGAGTGGAGCCCAGAAGCCGAAGCGGCACTGCAAGATTTGAAGAAATACCTCTCCTCTACACCGATATTGGTCGCGCCTAAACCACAAGAGCCGTTGCTGCTGTATTTAGCGGCAACGAACCAAGTGGTCAGTGCCGTGCTAGTGGCCCGGAGGGAGCTCAATACGGAAGCGATAGCAACGACAACGCCTGATGCCACTGGGGCCGAATGGACACAACCAGATGGTGTGATTCAAAAGAAGAAGATTTTGAAGCACCCGGTTTACTTTGTCAGCTCCCTATTACAGGGGGCTAGGTCAAGGTACTCCGACATGCAGAAATTGCTCTTCGGCCTCCTTATGCCTCGAGGAAGCTGCATCATTACTTCCAAGTACATGAAATTACCGACGTCACCCGCCTCCCGTTGCAACGGATATTGCATAACCCATATGTGACTCGGAGGATTGTTGAATGGGCCCTCGAGCTGTCAAGCATCGGTTTGAAATTTGAAAGCACTTCGACGATTCATACTAGAGTCTTGGCGGAGTTTGTTGCAGAATGGACCTCAACACCCGACGAAGAGGTCCAGGAGACTACTCTCCCCGGCAAGGGTATGAGTTGCGGCTAGATTATGTACATTGATGGGACTTTATCGCTGCAAGGCGCCGGTGCTGATTTGCTGCTCGTTGCACCCACCGGAGAGCACCTCAAGTATGTGATCCAGATGCACTTCCACAGGGAGGTATCAACAAACAACACTGCCGAGTACGAGGGACTGCTTTCCGGTCTCTAGATCGTGGCGGACCTTGGGATCAAGAAGCTCATAGTCAGAGGAGATTCGCAGCTTGTCGTCAGGCAAGTGAACAAAGATTACCAGAGCACGCTGATGGAAGCCTACGTGGATGAAGTAAGGAAACTGGAGGAGCGTTTCGATGGTATACAAGCTGAACATGTCCCCCGAGCGGAGAACGACATCGCCGATTACTTGTCAAAACGCGCCGCCCTCAAACTACATGTGGAACCAGGTACCTTTGTGCTCCGATTATTTCAGCCATCTGTTGAACCATCAACTGAGTCGAACAAGCGAAGGAAATCAGGCCCCGGCAAGTACTTTCCTGCCGAACCTGTAGGGGTGACCGGCAAAGGTGTTGCCGGGGACGCTGAGCCTGCCGTGGGGTAACAGACTCCGGCGGGACGTCAAGCCCTGGCCATAGAGGCAATCGCTCCCATGGCAGAGGAAATGCCTTTGGTCCTTGCTGTCGAGCCCTAGGCTCCGCATGGGCACAGCATACCGTCCAATTCCTCCAGACAGGGGAACTTCCTGAAGAGGAGGAAGAAGCGCAGAAAGTAGCCCATCGGTCCGCCATGCAAAAGTTTGTCGACGACGTCCTGTACAGGAAAAGACCGAACGGCCTGAAATTGAAGTGCATCACCCGGGAGGAAGGATTAGAGCTGTTGGCAGAGATACATGGAGGCATATGTGGCTCCCTCATAGGGTCAAGAGCCCTTGCCGGCAAGGAATTCCAGCAAGGTTTCTTCTGGCCCACTGCCCTCCAGGATGCAGCGACACTAGTAACCAAGTGTGAAGCGCGTCAGTTCCATTCGAAGAAACTTCATCAACCAGCTCAAACTCTCCAAACAATCCCTCTTTCCTGGCCATTCTCGGTCTGGGGGCTCGACATATTGGGCCCTTTTCCCCATGCTATCGGGGGCTTTCAGTACTTGTCCGTAGCAATCGACAAGTTCACAAAGTGGCCGGAGGTGGAAGCAGTGAGAAAGGTGACAACACAATTGACCGTCAAGTTCTTCAAAGGACTGGTCTGCCATTTTGGTGTACCAAACAGAATCATCACCGAAAATGGTACGTAGTTCACAAGAAACACCTTCATGCAATACATTCAAGTCCTCGGCGGCAAGGTTTGTTTCGCTTCTATTGCACATCAACGAAGCAATGGCCAGGCAGAAAGGGCAAATGCTGAAGTACTACGGGGCCTCCGGACAAGGACTTTTGACAGGCTACACAAGTGCAGAAGGCACAGGATTGATGAATTGCCAGCTGTTCTTTGGTCAATCAGGACGACACCAAATCGAGCCACCGTCCAGACACCCTTCTCCCTCGTATACGGGGTGGAGGCAGTTCTCCCCACAAAACTCACATACGGGTCACCCCGAGTGCTCGCTTATGATGAGCTTCAGCAAGAGCGATTGCGGCAAGATGACGCAACGCTCCTCGAGGAAGATCGTCTTTGGGCGGCTTTACGAGCAGCACGCTACCAGCAAGCCTTGCGCCACTATCATAGTCGCAAGGTTCATGCTCGAAGCTTTGAGGAAGGCGACCTTATTCTTCGGCACATTCAGTCGGCCAAGAATTCCAATAAGTTGACGCCAAAGTGGGAAGGCCCTTATCGGGTAATACGAGTCACCAGGCCTGGCGCAGTCCGCCTGGAGACCGGAGATGGTATCCCAGTGAGTAACTCCTGGAACATCGAACATCTTCGCAAGTTTTACCCGTAAGGCGCGGTTGCCGGGCCTCCTAGCAAGCCACCCTTTTGTACAAGCCTTGCCGGCAAGGCATGTAACCCTTCGTACAAAGCCAGGGGCATACCCTGAGCATAAATAAATGATGCGCTGGCGCCCTAGGTTTTAGCTTGCATGCTAGGTTGAGTCTCTTTCTCTGTTAGGGTTGATAGTGCTTAACGGCGGCTAACCCCTAGCATAGAGGTCGAGTTTGCGTCTCTCTGTTTCCTTTCTGTCCTCTTGATTCACAGGACCCATGGACGTCCTTGCTGAACCATTTGAAAGAAAGGGGGCGGGCCGATGCTTCGACCCCGACAAAACTAAGGTTGACAGGGGGTGCACAACCAAGGGTCAAACCACGACAAGACAAGGTTGTCGGGAGCTACATCACCCAGATAAGTTTTTCGTCCCCCGCTCCTTTCTTCCGTATGGAACTTGAACGTACGAAGCTTCGTTCGCTCCTATGTCATCGCGCTCCCTTTTTTCCTTGTGTCCAACAAACTTTGTCTTGGACCGGGGCTGGGTAGTAGCGTGATGGGAAGGGAGCAAGCAAAGGGCCTAACCCTACCCTGTTACTATTCCCGCCAAGGGCGCGAATACAGTTATGGGGCGGGGAAGGAACGGCAAGGCTTGTTGCTGGGGCACATTACTTATCTTAAGATAACAAGGATCCGTTCCTTGGTGTGGCTCTTGCCTGCGCACAAACGAACCTAGCAAACACGCTTCTCTTCATAAATACATTGTAAACAAGTACAATTCGTACGGGATGCATACATGAGCAAGGGGGTTAGAGGATTTAAATCTTACAAAGGCTCGTAGGCTTAAAAAGTAAAAAAAAAATAAGATGCCCGTAATCCCTTTCTTGTCCCTCTCCTTAGGAAATGGAACAAGATGGCGAAAAGGCAAAAAAAGCACCTAGGCGAAGCACGAGCAGCAGAAAGCACCAAGAGAACATACCGGCGGCCGTCCCAAAGAAGGCCGACGATGATGGCGCACGGAGAAGAGCCAAAAGATGGGGCAGCGGGCCGGCAATGCGCGGGTTGATGCCCTCGTACTCCGACCTGACGACCGCCGCCCACCTTCTTCGCCTTCTCCGGCCTCCCAACGCCAGCCGCCCAAGGAGGCGACCCCGAGAAGTTCGAGGGGCTGGCAGTGCAGATGATGGTGCTGCCAGCACCGCCCAGGGACGGCATATCTGCCGCCTAGTCGGACCCGTCATCCTCCCGCCCGCCGCCCTCGTCGTCGTTGCCGCTGTCCTCCCCATCGCTCTCACTCGGGGAGGAGTTTTCGTCGTCGGTCGAGCTCTCCACACAGCAACCTAGCCTGTGTCCCGAGCGCCCGAAGACTTTGACAGAGAGAATATCGCTCTCCGCTAGCCTGAAGCAGAGGACGTGCCCCTTCACCAAGTAGTGGGCACGCGCGAAGGTCTTCTACCCCCGGCGAAGGAGCATCACGTGAGGGGTGGGAAACTTGGTGTCCACCCACATGGCGCCATGGCAACACCCCTCCATGTGAAGCCTCAGCCTTGATGGCTGATCAACCTCCAACACCCTCACGAACGCTCTAGGAAGGCGGAGGTGATTGTGCGACGGCTCACGCAGCTGTAGGATGAACTCCAATGCCATGTCCTTAACATGGCCGCGGGGGGAGGCAGGAGGAGACGCGAAGGAGTCGATGACGGAGACGATGACGGCACGGGTGTCCCTCGACCTCGTCTGCCTCTGCCTCGACCACCTCACCGGCCATGACCCCGGCCGGCGCTAATGCATCCAGCATGCCCCTCATCTGACGCATCCGGCTCCTCTTTGACCACCACCGCCCTCTAACGGGAAGACGACCTGGTCGCTTCCGCGGAGGCATGGACACGATCGCGCCCTCTCGACATACCTTGGGGAGGGAAGGAATCAAACAGGAAGAAGATGAGTGGAGAGGTGAGAAGTGTTGTTCCTCTCCTCCCCTCTTTATAGAAGGGCGACCGCCCGAATCAACCAGTCCAAACGCCGAAGGTACAAGGGAACAAGACGGACCCGCTGCTCCAATCAGCGGCGTCGCCCCCCCCCCCACCTCAGCATTAATGCCCGTGCCCTCTGCGTTCGCCGCTTTCCCTACCCGATGCATGAGGGGCACGTGGCGGGCGGATCGGGAATCGGATGACGCGTGGTATGACCATTTCGCACCCCGTGATCGTGGAGCGACCCAAGTCCACTTAGTAAATGGGCCGCACCCCCACAACTTCCTCTATTCTTTATGAGGAGGGCGCGAACTGCCTCTTTACTATTTTTGGAACCATAAGATGACGCAAGCATGCTACGATCACCCCACGCACGACCTCCACGTAAGCGCAGATCATGGGGAAGCGCAACCACCGGAGGAGTTACCGCGATAAAAAAGGGAATCCAACCTCACTGCCCGCACACTGTTCTGGGCCTAGCCCGACAACGCGTTGCGCTTATGAATGGCCCAGGCTAGGGGGCTCCTATCAGTGTACAAAAGTAGGGGTGCCCTTTTTTTACCCGTTACTTGTGCACGGGCAGTCAGAGCCACGCATGTGGCCAAACATAGCAGAGCAAAGAGGGGGAGCCTGAACACGAAGTTACCAAAACAACGCCAAGACGGCGGCACGAGAAGACCAAGCAAGGAGATAGGCTCTCCCCCGGCTAGGACTCTTGCCGAGGCGGCCTGCACGCCCCCGGCAAGGGCTCTTGCCGAGGTGATCCACTCAGATGCCTCCGTCGAAGCCACCCTAGAAGCCTATGGGCTCCAACGGTATCAACAACATTGGAGCCAAGGCTCGGGAAGCGCCGACGTGATGGCATGCATATCTTTGTGAAGACAAAGATCTATGACTCCCAACATAAGAACCAGAAGACATGGCGATCACAAGGCTCCTTGCCGATGATGCCCACGAGGCCCCGACAAGGCTTCTTGCTGAAGACACCTTGGAGCCCCAGCAAGCCTCTTGCCGCAGGATAATCATGGAGGCCCCGGCAAGACCCTTGCCGGGAACAGAAGCAAGTCTACGGCAAGCCCTTGCCGCCCCGTCGCCGCCCCCAGCTCGGCGGTGGACCCGCTGGCTCAAGCAGGCACCCATGTGGCGATACGTGGTTCCTAGGCCAGCTAGTCAAGCACCCGCGTGGTGGCATGCAGATCTTCGTCAAGGCACTACCACGACGCCACCTCAGCTGCCTGCCTCACTGGCCTAGACGCGCTTCGCGACCAGACAGAGTGGCCACGGATGGGACGTGCTTCTTTTCCATCCCCGATAAAGTAAATAGACACCTAAGAAGCACATTTAATGTGCCTTGTCCCTTAATGGCATGGGATAAGCCTATACACTGTACACCTTTCCACCTCCTGTGTGCCACTAGGGCAACCCCTTTAGGCTATAAAACGAGGCCCGCGGCATACTGGAGAAGGATTCGGATCCTGAAAAGCTGGACAGGCACCGTAGCTAGCTCAAGAACTCAAGAACACTCAAATATACACCAAAGCGGGACTAGGGTATTACGCATCCTCGCGGCCCGAACCTGGGTAAACGATTGATGTGCTAACTCTTAGACCTGCTCTTTGTACAACCTCGCGCCTGCCAACCGTAGAAGGGATTCCAGTGATCCCATAGGTGTCGTTTCGCACCAACAGGGCCCGGGTGCCATGATTTCAGATCTGAACCGTTTATCTTATCACCATTATATTCATGTTTAGATCGGATCTTGCAAGTTATAGTCACCTACTATGTGTTATGATCCGTCAACCCCAGAGTGACAATAGTCGGGACCACTCCCGTTGACGACCTACTTTGAGGAGTTCATGTATTCACCGTGTGTTAATACTTTGTTCCGGTTCTCTATTAAAAGGATGCGTTAATATCCCTTAGTTTCTAATATGGACCCCGCTGCCATGGGAGGGTAGGACCAAAGATGCGATGCAAGTTCTTTCCATAAGCACGTATGACTATTTACAGAATACATGCCTATATTATATTTATGAACTGGAGCTAGTGATGTATCGTCCTAGGTTATGACTGTCACATGATGAATATCATCCAACGAATTTCCGATCCAATGCCTATAAATTTATCCTATATTGTTTCTGCTAAGTTACTACTGCTATTGTTACTGTTGCACTTGCTACAAAATTACTGCTATCACTATTACTGTTACTATTGCTGTTGTCACTGCTATCAAAACTATCATATTACTTTGCTACCGATTACTTGCTGCAGATAATTAATCTCAAGGTGTGGTTGAATCGAGAACTCAACTACTAATACTTGCAAATATTCTTTGGCTCCACTTGTGTCGAATCTATATATTCGGGTTGAATACACTACCCTCGAAAACTATTGCGATCCCCTATACATGTAGGTTATCAACGGGTCCAGGTGGACGCATTGTGCTGGGGAACGGAGTATTTAAAAAAACTTCCTACGATCACGCAAGATCTATCTAGGAGAGGCATAGCAATGAGCGGGGAGAGTGTGTCTACGTACCCTCGTAGACCGAAAACGGAAGCGTCTAGTGACGAGGTTGATGTAGTCGAACGTCTTCGCAATCCAACCGATACAAGCACCAAACATATGGCACCTCCGCGTTCAGCACACGTTCAACTCAATGACATCCCACGAGCTCTTGATCCAGTTGAGCGTCATGGGAGAGTTTCGTCAGCACGACGACGTGGTGAGGGTGATGATGAATCTACCGGCGCAGGGTTTTGCCTAAGCACTGCAACGATATGACCGAGGTGTGTATCTATGGGGAGGGGCACCCCACACGGCTAAAATCAACTTGTGTGTCTATGGGGTGCCCCCCTAGCCACGTGTATAAAGGATGGAGGGAGGAGGAGGCCGGCCCTCATAGGGCGCGCCCAAAGTGTGGAGTCCTACTAGGACTCCCTAGTCCTAGTAGGATTCCACCTCCCACATGGAATAGGAAAAGGGGAAGGGAGAAGGAGAAAGAAGGAAGGGGGCGCCCCCTTTCCAAGTCCAATTTGGACCAGTCCATGGGGAAGGGTAGCGACCACCCCTAAGGCCTTTCTCTCATTTCCCGTATGGCCCATTAATGCCCAATACGAATTCCCGTAACTCTCCGGTACTCTGAAAAATACCCGAATCATTCGGAACCTTTCCGATGTCCGAATATAGCCTTCCAATATATCGATCTTTACATCTCAACCATTTCGAGACTGTTCGTCATGTCCATGATCTCATGTGGGACTCCGAACAAACATCGGTCATCAAATAACATAACTCATAATACAAATCGTCATCGAACGTTAAGCGTGCGGACCCTACGGGTTCGAGAACTATGTAGACATGACCGAGACACATCTCTGGTCAATAACCAATAGCGGAACCTGGATGCTCATATTGGCTCCAACATATTCTACGAAGATATTTATGGGTCAAACCGCATAACAACATACGTTGTTCCCTTTGTCATCGGTATGTTATTTGCCCGAGATTCGATCGTCGGTATCATCACACCTAGTTCAATCTCGTCACTGGCAAGTCTCTTTACTCGTTCCATAATACACCATCTCGTGACTAACTCATTAGTCATTTTCTTGCAAGGCTTATTATGATGTGTATTACCGAGAGGGCCCAGAGATACCTTTCCGACACTCGGAGTGACAAATCATATTATTGATCTATGCCATCACCACAAACACCTTTGGAGACACCTGTAGAGCATCTTTATAATCACCCAGTTACATTGTGATGTTTGATAGCACACAAGGTGTTCCTCCGGTATTCGGGAGTTGTGTCATCTCATAGTCATAGGAACATGTATAAGTCATGAAGAAAGCAATAGCAGTAAAACTAAACGATCAAGTTGCTAAGCAAATGGATGGGTCTTGCCCATCACATCATTCTCCTAATGATGTGAACCCATTCATCAAATGACAACACATGTCTATGGTTAGGAAACATAATCATCTTTGATTAACGAGCTAGTCTAGTAGAGGCATACTAGGGACACTCTGTTTTGTCTATGTATTCAAAATGTACTAAGTGTCCGGTTAATACAATTCTAGCATGAATAAAAGACATTTATCATGATATATAAGGAAATATAAATAACAACTTTATTATTGCCTCTAGGGCGTATTTCCTTCAGTCTCCCACTTGCACTAGAGTCAATAATCTAGTTCACATCGCCATGTGGTTTAATACAGATAATTCACATCGTTATGCGAATAACACCCATAGTTCACATCACCATGTGTCCAACACCTAAAGGGTTTACTAGAGTCAATAATCTAGTTCACATCCCCATGTGATTAACACCCAAAGAGTACTAAGGTGTGATCATGTTTTGCTTCGTGAGAGAAGTTTAGTCAATGGGTCTGTTATATTCAGATCCGTATGTATTTCACAAATTTCTGTGTCTACAATGCTCTGCATGGAGCTACTCTAGCTAATTGCTCCCACTTTCAGTACGCATCCATATTGATACTTAGAGTCATTTCTCTATCTTGGATCGGCGTAACTCTTTATCACCTCCATATTCGAGAAACATTTCCTTTGTCATCCAGTAACTAAGGATAATTTTGACCGCTATCCAGTGATCTACTCATGGATCACTTTTGTACCTCCTTGCCCAACTCATGGCAAAGTACACAACAGGTTTGGTACACAACATGGCATACTTTATAAAACCTATGAATGAAGCATAGGGAATGACTTTCATTCTTTCTCTATCTTCTGCCGTGGTCGGGTTTTGAGTCTTACTCAACTTCATACCTTGTAACATAGGCAAGAACCATTTCTTTGGCTGATCCATTTTGAACTTCTTCAAAACTTTATCAAGGTATGTGCTTTGTGAAAGTCCAATTAAGCGTATTGATCTATCTTTATAGATCTTGATGCCTTATATATAAGCAGCTTCAGCGAGGTCTTTGTTTGAAAAACTCCTTTCAAACATTCCTTTATGCTTTCTAGAAAATACTACATCCTTTCTGATCGACAATATGTCATTCACATATACTTTTAAGAAAGGCTGCAGTGCTCCCACTCACTTTCTTGTAAATACAGGCTTCACCGCAAGTCTGTATAAAACTATATGCTTTGATCAACTTATCAAAGCGTATATTCCAACTCCAAGATGCTTGCACCAGTCCATAGATGGATCGCTGGAGCTTGCACATTTTGTTAGCACCTTTAGGATTGACAAAACCTTCTGGTTGCATCATATACAACTCTTCTTTAATAAATCCATTAAAGTACGCAGTTTTGTTATCCATTTGCCAGATTTCATAAAATGCGGCAATTGCTAACATGATTCGGACAGACTTAAGCATCGCTACGAGTGAGAAAATCTCATCATAGTCAACACTTTGAACTTGTCAAAAACCTTTCGCAACAAGTCGAGCTTTGTAGACAGTAACATTACCATCGGTGTCAGTCTTCCTCTTAAAGATCCATTTGTTTTCAATGGCTTGCCGATAATCGGGCAAGTCAACCAAAGTCCACACTTTGTTCTCATACATGGATCCCATCTCAGATTTCATGGCCTCAAGCCATTTTGCGGAATCTGGGCTCATCATCGCTTCCTCACAGTTTGTAGGTTCATCATGGTCTGGTAACATGACTTCCAGAACCGGGTTTCCGTACCACTCTGGTGCGGAACGCACTCTGGTTTACCTATGAGGTTTAGTAGTAACTTGATCTGAAGTTTCATGATCATCATCATCATTAGCTTCCTCGCTGATTGGTGTAGGAATCACTAGAAATAGTTTTTGTGATGTACTACTTTCCAATTCGGGAGAAGGTGTAATTACCTCATTAAGTTCCACTTTCCTCCCACTTACTTCTTTCTAGAGAAACTCCTTCTCTAGAAAGTATCCATTTTTAGCAAAAAAATATCTTGCATTTGGATCTGTGATAGAAGGTGTAACCTATGAAGACACATTTCTCCGATTTGGGTTCGAGCTTATCAGGTTGAAACTTTTTCACATAAGCATCGCTGCCCCAAACTTTAAGAAACGACAGCTTAGGTTTCTTGCCAAACCACGGTTCATACGGTGTCACCTCAACGGATTTAGATGGTGCCCTATTTAATGTGAATGCACCTGTCTCTAATGCATAACCCCAAAACGATAGTGGTAAATCGGTAAGAGACATCATAGATCGCACCATATGTAATAAAGTGCGTTTACGAGGTTCGGACACTCCATTACGCTGTGGTGTTCCAGGTGGCATCAGTTGTGAAACTATTTTACATTGTTTTAAATGAAGGCCAAACTCATAACTTCAAATATTCGCCTCCGCGATTAGATCGTAGAAACTTCTATTTTCTTGTTACCACGATTTTCCACTTCACTCTGAAATTCTTTGAACTTTTCAAATGTTTCAAACTTATGTTTCATCAAGTAGATATACCCATATCTGCTCAAATCATCTGTGAAGGTCAGAAAATAACAATACTCGCCGCGAGCCTCAACACTCATCGGACCGCATACATCAGTATGTATTATTTCCAATAAGCCAGTTGCTCGATCTATTGTTCCGTAGAATGGAGTCTTAGTCATCTTGCCCTTGAGGAATGGTTCGCAAGCATCAAATGATTCATAATCAAGTGATTCCAAAATCCCATCAGCATGGAGTTTCTTCATGCACTTTACACCAATATGACCTAAACGGCAATGCCACAAATAAGTTGCACTATCATTATTAACTTTGCATCTTTTGGCTTCAAAATTATGAATATGTGTATCACTACGATCGGGATCCAACAAACTATTTTATTGGGTGTATGACCATCGAAGGTTTTATTCATGTAAACAGAAAAACAATTATTCTCTGACTTTAAATGAATAAACGTTTTGCAATAAACATGATCAAATCATCTTCATGCTCAACGCAAAGACCAAATAACATTTATTTAGGTTCAACCCTAATCCCGAAAGTATAGAGAGTGTGCGATGATGATCATATCAATCTTGGAACCACTTCCAACACACATTGTCACTTCACCTTTAACTAGTCTCTGTTCATTCTGCAACTCTCGTTTTGAGTTACTAATTTTAGCAACTGAACCAGTATCAAATACCCAGGGGTTGCTATGAACACTAGTACAGTACACATCAATAATCTGTATATCAAATATACCTTTGTTCACTTTTCCATCCTTCTTATCCGCGAAGTATCTAGGGCAGTTCCACTTCCAGTGGCCGTTTCCTTTGCAGTAGAAGCACTTAATTTCAGGCTTGAGTTTAGCTTTGGGTTTCTTCACGGGAGGGAAAACTTGCTTGTCATTATTCTTGAAGTTCCCCTTCTATCCCTTTGCCCTTTTCTTGAAACAAGTGGTCTTGTTAACCATCATGAATTACTTTATTTCTACCTTCGCCGATTTCAGCATCGCGAAGAGCTCGGGAATTACTTTCGTCATCCCTTGCATATTATAGTTCATCATGAAGTTCTACTAACTTGGTGATAATGACTAGAGAACTTTTTCAATTACTATCTTATCTGGAAGATTAACTCCCACTTGATTCAAGCAATTGCAGTACCCAGACAATCTAAGCACATGCTCACTGGTTGAGCTATTCTCCTCCATCTTATAGGCAAAGTACTGTCAGAGGTCTCATACCTCTCGACACGGGCATGAGTATGAAATACTAATTTCAACTCTTGGAACATCTTATATGCTCCGTGGCATTCAAAATGTTTTTGAAGTCCCGTTCTAAGCCGTAAAGCATGGTGCACTAAACTATTAAGTAGACATCATATTGAGCTTTGCCAAACGTTCATAACGTTTGCATCTGCTCCTGCAATAGATCTATCACCTAGCGATGCATCAAGGACATAGTACTTCTGTGCAGCAATGAGGATAATCCTCAGATTACGGACCTAGTCCGCATCACTGCTACTAACATCTTTCAACTTAGTTTTCTCTAGGAACATAGCAAAAACATAGGGGAGCTATAACGCGAGCTATTGATCTACAACATAATTTGTAAATACAATCAGGACTAAGTTAATGATAAATTAAAGTTCAGTTAATCATATTACTTAAGAACTCCCACTTAGATAGACATCCCTCTAGTCATCTAAATGATCACGTGATCCAAATCAACTAAACCATGTCCGATCATCACGTGAGATGGAGTAGTTTTCAATGGTGAACATCTTACGTTGATCATATCTATTATATGATTCACGCTCAACCTTTCGGTATCCAGTGTTCCGAGGCCATGTCTGTACATGCTAGGCTTGTCATGTTTAACCCGAGTATTCTGCATGTGCAAAACTGTCTTACACCCGTTGTATTTGAACGTAGAGCTTATCACACTCGATCATCACGTGGTGACTCGGCACGACGAACTTTCGCAATGGTGCATACTTAGGGAGAACACTTGTACCTTGAAATTTTGTAAGGGATCATCTTATAATGCTACCGCCGTACTAAGGAAAATAAGAAGCATAATAAGATGAACATCACATGCAATCAAAATATGCGACATGATATGGCCATCATCATCTTGTGCTTTTGATCTCCATCTCCAAAGCATCGTCATGATGTCCATCTTCTCCGTCTTGACACCATGATCTTCATCTTAGCGCCGTGGTCGTCTCGCCAACTATTGCTACTACTACTATCGCTAACTCATAGTAATAAAGTAAAGCAATTACATGGCCTTCGCAATTCATACAATAAAGAGACAACAATAAGGCTCCTGCCGGTTGTCGATAATTTACAAAACATGATCATCTCATACAATAATGTATAACTCATCACGTCTTGACCATATCACATCACAACATGCCCTGGAAAAACAAGTTAGACATCCTCTACTTTGTTGTTGCAAGTTTTATGTGGCTTCTACGGGCTTAGCAAGAACCGTTCTTACCTACGCATACAAAACCACAACGATTGTTCGTCAAGTGTGCTGTTTTAACCTTCAGAAGGACCGGGCGTAGCCACACGCGTAATGTCGGTCCGGGCCGCTTCATCTCACAATACCGCCGAATCAAAGTATGACAAGCTGGTAAGCAGTATGACTATTATCACCCACAACTCATTGTGTTCTACTCATGCATATCATCTACGCATAGACCTGGATCATGATGCCACTGTTGGGGAACGAAGTATTTAAAAAAATTCCTATGATCACGCAAGATCTATCTAGGAGAAGCATAGCAACAAGCTGGGAGAGTGTGTCCACGTACCCTCGTAGACCGAAAGCGGAAGCGTCTAGTGACGCGGTTGATGTAGTCAATCGTCTTCGCGATCCAACCGATCCAAGTGTAGGGGAACGTAGTATTTTCAAAATTTTCCTACGATCACGCAAGATCTATATACTAGATGCATAGCAAAGAGGGGGAGAGTGTGTCTACGTACCCTCGTAGACCGGGAGCGGAAGCGTCAAGTGACGCGGTTGATGTAGTCAAACTTTTTTCGCAATCCAACCGATCAAGCACCGAACGTACGGCACCTCCGCGTTCAGCACACGTTCAGCTTGATGACGTCCCACGAGCTCTTCATCCAGTTGAGCTTCATGGGAGAGTTTCGCCAGCACGACGGCGTGGTGACAGATATGATGTATCTACCGACACAGGGCTTCGCCTAAGCACTGCAACGGTATGACCGAGGTGTGTTTCTGTGGAGAGGGGCACCGCACACGGCTAAAACAATTCAACTTGTGTATCCTAGGGTGCCCCCTGCCCCCGTATATAAAGGAGCAAGGGAGAGGCCGGCCCTAGAGGGGGCGCGCCAAGTGTGGGGAGTCCTACTAGGACTCCCAAGTCCTAGTAGGATTCCCCTTTCCTTTCCGGAGTAGGAGAGAAGGAAAGAGGTGGAGAGGGAGAAGAAAAAGGGGGCTGCACCCCTTGTCCAATTCGGACAAGAGGGGGGGCGCGCCTCCTTCCTTTTGGCCTTTCTCCTCTATTCCCGTATGGCCCAATAAGGCCCATATACTCTAAAAAATACCCGAATCACTCGGAACCTTTCCGAGGTCCGAATATAGTCGTCCAATATATCGATCTTTACGTCTCGACCATTTTGAGACTCCTCTTCATGTCCCCGGTCTCATCCGGGACTCCGAACTCCTTTGGTACATCAAAACTTATAAACTCATAATACCGATCGTCATCAACCGTTAAGCGTGCGGACCCTACGGGTTCGAGAACTATGTAGACATGACCGAGACTCATCTCCGGTCAATAACCAATAGCGGAACCTGGATGCTCATATTGGCTCCTACATATTCTACGAAGATCTTTATCGGTCAAACCGCATAACAGCATACATTGTTCCTTTTGTCATTGGTATGTTACTTGCCCGATATTCGATCGTCGGTATCTCTATACCTAGTTCAATCTCGTTACCGGCAAGTCTCTTTACTCGTTCCGTAATACATCATCTCGTGACTAACTCATTAGTCTTTTGCTTGCAAGGCTTATTATGATGTGCATTACCGAGAGGGCCCAGAGATACCTCTCCGACACTCGGAGTGGCAAATCCTAGTCTTGATCTATGCCAACACCACGAACACTTTCGAAGACACCTGTAGAGCATCTTTATGATCACCCAGTTACGTTGTGACGTTTGATAGCACACAAGGTGTTCCTACGGTATTCGGGAGTTGCATAATCTCATAGTCATAGGAACATGTATAAGTCATGAAGAAAGCAATAGCAGTAAAACTAAACGATCATAGTGCTAAGCTAACAGATGGGTCTTGTCCATCACATCATTCTCCTAATGATGTGATCCCGTTGATCAAATGACAACTCATGTCTATGGTTAGGAAACATAACCCTCTTTGATCAATGAGCTAGTCTAGTAGAGGCATACTGGGGACACTATGTTTTGTCTATGTATTCACACATGTACTAAGTTTCCGGTTAATACAATTCTAGCATGAACAATAAATATTTATCATGATATAAGGAAATAACAACAACTTTATTATTGCCTCTAGGGCATATTTCCTTCACCAAGCACCGAACATACGGCACCTCCGCGTTCAGCACACGTTCAGCTCGATGACATCCCACAAGCTCTTGATCTAGTTGAGCATCATGGGAGAGATTCGTCAGCACGACGACGTGGTGACGGTGATGATGAAGCTACCGGCGCATGGTTTCGCCTAAGCACTACAACGATATGACCGAGGTGTGTATCTGTGGGGAGGGGCACCGCACACGGCTAAAATCAACTTGTGTGTCTATGGGGTGCTCCCTGGCCACGTATATAAAGGATGGAGGGAGGAGGAGGTCGGCCCTCATTGGGCGCGCCCAAAGTTTGGAGTCCTACTATGACTCCCTAGTACTAGTAGGATTCCACCTCCCACATTGAATAGGAAAATGGGAAGGGAGATGGAGAAAGAAGGAAGGGGCGCCCCCTTTCCCTAGTCCAATTCGGACCAGTCCATGGGGAAGGCGCGCGGCCACCCTTGAGGCCATTCTCTCCTTTCCCGTATGGTCCATTAAGGCCCAATACGAATTCCCATAACTCTCCGGTACTCCGAAAAATGCCCAAATCATTCAGAACATTTTCGATGTCCGAATATGGCCTTCCAATATATCGATCTTTATGTCTCGACCATTTTGAGGCTGTTCCTCATGTCCGTGATTTCATCCGGGGCTCCGAACAAACGTCGGTCATCAAATCACATAACTCATAATACAAATCGTCATCAAACGTTAAGCGTGCGGACCCTATGGTTTCGAGAACTATGTAGACATGACCGAGACACATCTCCGGTCAATAACCAATAGCGGAACCTGGATGCTCATATTGGCTCCTACATATTCTACGAAGATCTTTATCGGTCAAACCGCATAACAACATACGTTATTCCCTTTGTCATCGGTACGTTACTTGCCTGAGATTCCATCGTCGGTATCATCATACCTAGTTCAATCTTGGCACCGGCATGTCTCTCTACTCGTTCCATAATACAGCATCTCGTGACTAACTCATTAGTAGTTTGCCTGCAAGGCTTATTATGATGTGTATTAGGGCCTAGAGATACCTCTCCGACACTCGGAGTGACAAATCCTATTCTCGATCTATGCCAACACCACAAACACCTTTGGAGACACCTGTAGAGCATCTTTAAAATCACCCAGTTACGTTGTCACATTTGATAGCACACAAGGTGTTCCTCCGGTATTCGGGAGTTGCATAATCTCATAGTCATAGGAACATGTATAAGTCATGAAGAAAGCAATAGGAGTAAAACTAATTGATCAAGTTGCTAAGATAACGGATGGGTCTTGTCCATCACATCATTCTCCTAATGATGTGATCCCATTCATCAAATGACAACACATGTCTATGGTTAAGAAACATAACCATCTTTGATTAACGAGCTAGTCTAGTAGAGGTATACTAGGGTCACTCTGTTTTGTCTATGTATTCACACATGTACTAAGTTTCTGGTTAATACAATTCTAGCTTGAATAAAAGACATTTATCATGATATACAAGGAAATATAAATAACAACTTTATTATTGCCTCTAGGGCATATTTCCTTCACGTTGGTGTTCTGCTCCTCGTCGCGATGCGTCGAGGTGGACGCGTCGGCGTTCCCAGTCTCTCCAGCATGCACGTCGGAGGATGTGTCGGCTCCCCGCTACGAGGAGAACGTCCCGCTGCTCTCCGCGCCTCCCCCCCCCC
>LR738714.1:312286586-312351272 GCA_902687465.1 Secale cereale | reverse complement strand
CCCCCCGCGCCTTGAGGAGCTTTGGAAAGAAATGGAAGTCGCCTTGTGGGAGGCTTTGCCTCCGGCAGAGCGCGCCAAAATAGAGGCAGAGAAGATGGCCGAGGAAGAGAAGTGCACCGCGAGGCATGTTTCCTGGCAGGCCTATGTCGTGTCCGAGAGAGTCAAGCAATTGGCTCTTTGGAAGAAGGCTCGTGCGAGGGCCGTGAGGGTGGCGGAGGACAGATACGTCCAAAACGTATCTATAATTTCTGCTTGCTCCATGCCTCTTTTGGGTGATATTGCTATGATATTTATACACTTCCATACACTTTTGATCATATTTGGACTAACCTATTAACTCAGTGCACCCCAGTGCGAGTTTCTGTTTTTGGCTGTTTTTGTATTTCAGGTTTTCGCATTACGAGAACTGCCAGGAAAAATCTAGAAAAATTATATAAAAAATCAGCATTCCAGAACCTACCGTGCGCCCGAAGGACAGCTGGGGGGCCACCAGGGCTCCAGGCGCCCTGGCGACGCCCCCCCCCCCGGGCCGCGCCGGGGGGGCGCCTGGGCCCCCCCGAGGCTCCTCCGATGCCCCCCTTTGGCATATATTTAAAGCGTCTCCCGAAACCCTCGAAACAAGAACTCTTTTCGCGATCCCATCTCTGTTCTGCCGCCGCCGCCGCTTCCAAGATCGGGAGCACCAGGAGAACTCTTCCCTGCACCCTGCCGGAGGAGAGGATCACCACCGGGAGCTTCTCCACTACCATGGACGCCTCGCGGATGAGCCGTGAGTAGTCTCCCTTGGACCATGAGTCCATGACCAGTAGCTATGTGATGTTCTCCTCCCGTTCTTGTGCTTCACTAATTAGTCCTCGTGAGCTGCCCTACATGATCGAGGCACATATGTAATCCTTATGCTGTTGCTATGATGAGTTTGCTGGGATCCGATGGATTATGAGATTATGTTCAGATTGTGTTTGAGTAATATATTTGATTCACCTCTTTTATGTTTATGTTCGTAAGTAATTCTTGCATGTTCTCCGTTGTTATTTATTGCTTTGGCCAAGTAGTAGGTAGTGACTCCAAGAGGGAACGTTATGCTTGATTGTGGGTTCATGCCCCTCGATGACTAGTTCGAGTGACAGAAACATGAGTCTAGGGGATGTGCTGTTGCCACAAGGGGGAAAACAACGGTGCTTGTGCCCGCGGGTGCAAGGATTGTTTACTTTACGCAAAGTTCTTTTAATGCAGTTGTTTGTTGCTTTGAGTTTACACTATGGGTGGGGCTCGCAACTTAATACCAGCGAGATGTTCTGGATAGATATCTCAAGGTGGATGATTAGTAGTAGATATTGATGGATTTCGGTCTACTTACTTTGGCGTACCGCCCATGCTTTGAACCTCAACCTTTCTTGCAATGTAGTCAGCATTGGTTTGCGCACATGGTCCTATGAATTGCCCAGCTGTAATTCGTTTACCTCACATAGTTGTTTTATCGTCTTTTGGGAGAGAGACATCACTAGTGAACATCATGAGACTCAGGTCCATATTACCGTCATTGATCACATCTGCTATTTACTTTCCGCTTTTATTTACTATTGCAATTATATCTATCACTACTATCACTTGCGTTTAATCCTTTGTGAACTACAAGGCCGGAGGGATTGACAACCTCTCTGTACTCGTTGGGAGCAAAGTTATTTGTATCTGTGTGCAGGTCCACGTTGATTGCTAATATCTGGCTCCGTAGCAGTTGACACCTTCTTGTTGAACCTAGGAGTCTCTGGGGATTCGATCCTTGGTATCTTTGCCAAGGGAAAAACTTCCGCAACACTAAATCTCACACCTTCCACTTGGGGTAACCAACGAGGGGCGAGAAGCCTAGCAAGAGTTTTTCTAGCACCGTTGCCGGGGACACCACTCTTCAAGATAGGGGAGTTGCACGCTATCTTTTACCTTTGCTTTTAGTCTTGTTAGTTTACCTTTCAGTTTTTGCTTTAGTATCTTTTATCGAAAATCACAAAAATAGTTATCTTGCTTGCTTGCTACAATGGGTTCCACCGAGAACACCAAGTTGTGTGACTTCACTAGTCACAAGAACGATGACTTTATCAGCACACCTATCACTACACCTGCCACTTCAGCACCTTCATATGAAATTAAACCTGCTTTACTGAATCTAGTTATGAAAGATCAATTATATGGTGCTGGAGATGATGCTGCTTTACACTTGAACAACTTTGTTGAACTTTGTGATATGTAAAAGTACCAAGAAATAGATGGTAATATTGTTAAGCTTAAGCTTTTTCCTTTCTCCTTGAGAGGAGGAGCTAAAATTTGGTTTCAGTCTTTGCCTAGAAACAGCATAGATTCATGGGACAAGTGCAAAGATGCTTTTATTGGAAAATACTATCCACTTGCTAAAATTATTCAACTGAGAAGTAACATAATGAATTTTAAACAATTGGATAATGAACACGTTGCCCAAGCTTGGGAACGTATGAAATCTCTTATCAAGAACTGCCCTACTCATGGTTTGACTACTTGGATGGTTATCCAAACTTTTTATGCAGGCTCGAACTTTACCTCGTGGAACTTGTTAGATTCGGCCGCGGGAGGAACCTTTATGTCAACTACACTTGGTGCTGCCACGAAGCTTCTCGATGAGATGATGACCAACTATTCCCAATGGCACACCGAACGCGCTCCAACAGGTAGGAAGGTAAACTCTGTCGAGGAGATTTCCTCCCTTAATGAAAAAGTTGACTTGATCATGTCTCTACTTTCGAAGCAATCTTCTGTTGATCCTCGTGATGTTCCTTTAAATTCTTTGATTGCTCAAGAACAAGTAGATGTGAACTTTATCTCTAGAAACAATTTCAATAACAATGCTTATAGGAGTAAATTTGGTAGCAATCCTAGACCGTTCCCCTCTAATTCTTATGGGAACAACAATGCTTATCCTAGCACCAGGAACTCCACTACTGAACTAGAGATTATGCTTAAAGATTTCATTACTACCCAAAAAGCTTTTAATAATAGTGTAGAAGAAAAACTACATAAACTAGATGATATCTCTTTGAAGGTAGACCATTTAGCCAATGAGATAGAATTGCTTAGAATTAAAACTTCTCCTCTTGAGGAGAGGAAGGTCACTCCTATTAATGCTACTCAAGTGCAAATTAATGAAAATATTAGGATGATGGCTAAACTTAAAGAAAGATGGGCTAGAGAAAGGGAGGAAGAGGATAGAATTAAGAGCCTTCCTACCCACCACACTGTTGCTACTATCCAAGTTGTTGAGGATATCCAAACTCTTAGCACCCAATGTACTCCTGGTCCCATTGGACCTATTAATGGTGATGCTATGACTATAGAAACTACCAAACATGTGAACCTAAAGGACACCACTACCACTTTACTTGATGCTAGTGACCTTGACTTTGATAATTGCACTCTTACCGAAGTTATTGATTTCCTTCACAAGATGTCTAGAGATCCCCGCACTAGCACACTTAACCTTGCCTTCACAGAGCATATCAATAATGCTCTCATCAAAGCTAGGGAGGAGAAACTTAGAGTAGAAGCCTCCATACCTAGTAAGCTAGAAGATGGTTGGGATCCTATGATAAAAATTAAATTGAATGACTTCTCTTGCTATGCATTATGTGATGTTGGAGCTAGTACTTCCATTATGCCCAAAAGACTATATGATATGCTTAAATTGCAACCTTTTGATTCTTGTTCTTTTGGTGTTCGTCTCGTTGATTCTTCCATAAAGAAACCTTTGGGGAGGATCGACGATGTTCTTATCGTTGTCAATGATAATTATGTTCCTGTTGATTTTACTATTATGGATATTGAATGTGATCCTTCTTGTCCAATTATTTTGGGACGTCCTTTTTTGCGCACCGTTGGTGCTATCATTGACATGAAAGAGGGTAATATAAAATTTCAGTTTCCTCTCAAGAAAGGGATGGAACACTTCCCTCGAAAGAAGATCAAGTTACCTTTTGAGTCCGTTGTACGGGCTATCTATTCTTTTACTCTTGATAAAACTTGATCTATATGCATTATGCCTAGCTTAAAGGCATAAAAGAAAGTGCTTTTGGGAGGCAGCCCACATGAATAAATTTTTGCTTTTGTTGTGTCTTGATGTTGTTTACTACAGTTGCATCATCATTGTATCTTTGCTTTTCATATTTGTCCCAAGTATAGCCTCTGATTGCTAGAAAGTTCAAAAGTTGTGAGGTGCTGTCCAGGAAACAGATTCTGTCCTTGGATAGAAAAATTCGTATAAAATCGCCAGATCCTCTTTTTGGTCTGAATTGTTTCGACAGCGTTCTCTATATAATTGTCTTTCGTGAGTCTGTTCTGAGTTTTTTTATTAGAGTTGCAGAAGTGCCCCGAACAAATCAATTACTACCTGCTGTTCTGTTTTTCACAGATTCTGTCATGTTTTGCTTTTCCTTCATTTTGCAAACCAAGAGCTTGGTTTTTCTTTGCAAAAACCTTTTGGCAATCTTGAGAAACAGTAGACCTTCAAGAATATCTTTATTTCCAGCAAGGTATAATTATTTTATTACGGGTACTAACCTCGCTAATCAGATTATGATGAGTTATGTATGAAGGGAGTTTTCAAGTGTGCGAGGGAAGATGATAAAAAGATTCAGGAGTGTCAAGCGCTCAAGCTTGGGGATGCCCCCATGCACCCCCAAGAAATATTCAAGGAGACTCAAGCGTCTAAGCTTGGGGATGCCCCCGTGCATCCCCTTCTCCATCAACATTATCAGTTCGTCTTTCGTTCCACTATATTTTAATCACTTCATGTGTTATGTGCTATGCTTGGAGCGTCTTGCTTTTAGTTTCCTTTTTAGTTTTTCATAACGAGTCGGAACTCAGCGTTCTTTATGTGGGAGAGAAACACGCTCCACTTCTACCTAGAACATAACATAGAATTTTCATGTCTATCTTTGCTGTGTGTGTTCTTTGTCTTTTAATAGCTACTATCATGCTCTGCTCTTAGTATTCATGCTTATCTTTTTAAAGAGCTTTTGTTTAGTTGGTTGCTTGAACTCTCTTCAATTATCATGCTTATCTTATTAAGAGAGTTTGCTTCCGTTGCATTGGTTAATATGTCTATGATAAAGATGCTACGTGCATAATGGCGCTTAGTAGTTCAGGTTTTCTTATGGTTAGTCTCAAATAGCTGGGGGGTTCCCAATGTGTTATTGGAGTACCAACATGATTTGTTTGCCAATGATGTGGTATAGTTTAGTAATATCTTCCTTCAAGAATTTATTTTGATTGACTTGGCATATGCTCACGCATATTTAAGACTGTAAAGAAAGTCTGTCAAGCCTTGATGATCTTCTATTTCTGAGTAGCGATATAACTTCCATGCCTAATTCAATGTTGGTTTGTCGCTCTGCATGATTATGACCGTCATTGCTCTCTTAGTTGGTCGCTCCCAGTCTTTTGCTAACCTCCACCTGTACTAAGCGGACTAACTGCTTGTGCATCCACATCCTTTAATCCAGTTATGCCATATGAGTCCACCATACCTACCTATATGTGGTATTTCACCGCCACTCCAAGTAAATTTACATGTGCTACCTTTAAAACCTTCAGTTTTTGCAATACATAGCTCATGGGAAAGTAGCTTAAAAACTATTGTGGTAAAGAATATGTTGCTTATGTATCTTATTTTCTTATAAGTTGCTTGCTGAGCGGTAACCATGTTTCTGGGGATGCCATCAACTGTTACACTTTTGTTGAATATCATGTGAGTTGCTATGCATGTTCGTCTTGTCTAAAGTAAGGGTGATTTGCCATGAGTTGAATGGTTTGAGTATGCATATTGTTAGAGAAGAACATTGGGCCGCCAACCAAAGCCATGTATCATGGTGGAAGTTTTAGCTTGGACATTAATCCTCAATCTCTTATGAGAATATGCTTAAGCATTAAGGAGGAGTCCATTATCTATTTTTTATGTTGTCCCGGTATGGATGTCCTCATGTTGAGATCTATCAAAAACGAGAAATCAAATGCGATCTATCTCCTTGGACCTTTGTACAGGTGACATAGAGGTACCCCTTTGTGACACTTGGTTGAAACATATGTAATGCAATGACAATCCATGGAAATCCGAGCTAATTAGGACAAGGTGCGAGCACTATTGGTATTCGATGCATGAGGCTTGCAACTTATAGGATGTCTTATGCATAACACATATGAAGTACTACTACCGTTGACAAAATTGTTTCTATGTTTTCAAAATAAAAAGCTCTAGCACATGAGTAATCCCTGCTTTCCACTGCGAAGGGCCATTCTTTTACTTTTTATGTTGAGTCTCCACCTTCTTTTAAAAGCACCAACTACTGAGAGCATGATTGTCATTCTGAGTGTAATGTGCATTGTCCCAAAGTAGCATTGTCTTTTGCATGATTGTGATATCGTTTATTCTGAAATCATTGTATCTAGTCATCACTTAAACCTTGGAGGTGCCCCTGCATTTATGTTTTGCTTCACTAAAGGGGGCAAGCTAGATATCACTTTATCATATTTGCACATCATGTTCATTGCAAATCTATTTGATGTTTCAGTATCATATTGTAAAACTTTCAGTTCTTTGTGATTTTCTCATGAGGCAACTTAATTACTATAGATTCATTGTCTCAGTAAGCTTTTGTCATATGACTATGAAAAAGTCCTATATGGTTAATAGCATGTCACCACAGAAATTATTCTTGTTATCATTTACCTACTCGAGGACGAGCAGGAATTAAGCTTGGGGATGTTGATACGTCCAAAACGTATCTATAATTTCCGCTTGCTCCATGCCTCTTTTGGGTGATATTGCTATGATATTTATACACTTCCATACACTTTTGATCATATTTGGACTAACCTATTAACTCAGTGCACCCCAGTGCCAGTTTCTGTTTTCGGTTGTTTTTGTATTTCAGGTTTTCACGTTACGAGATCTGCCAGGAAAAATCCAGAAAAATTATATAAAAATCAGCGTTCCAGAACCTACCGTGCGCCCGAAGGACAGCCGGGGGGGGGGCACCGGGCTCCAGGCGCCCTGGCGGCGCGCCCCCCCCCCTGGGCCACGACAGGGGGGCGCCTGGGCCCCCCGAGGCTCCTCTGATGCCCCCCTTTGGCATATATTTAAAGCGTCTCCTGAAACCCTCGAAACAAGAACTCTTTTCGCGATCCAATCTCTGTTCCGCCGCCGCCGCCGCTTCCAAGATCGGGAGCACCAGGAGAACTCTTCCCGGCACCCTGCCGGAGGAGAGGATCACCACCGGGAGCTTCTCCACCACCATGGACGCCTCCCGGATGAGTCGTGAGTAGTCTCCCTTGGACCATGAGTCCATGACCAGTAGCTATGTGATGTTCTCCTCCCGTTCTTGTGCTTCACTAATTAGTACTCGTGAGCTGCCCTACATGATCGAGGCACATATGTAATCCTTATGCTGTTGCTATAATGAGTTTGCTGGGATCCGATGGATTATGAGATTCTGTTCAGATTGTGTTTGAGGAATATATTTGATTCACCTCTTTTATGTTTATGTTCGTAAGTAATTCTGGCATGTTCTCCGTTGTTATTTATTGCTTTGGCCAAGTAGTAGGTAGTGACTCCAAGAGGGAACGTTATGCTTGATTGTGGGTTCATGCCCCTCGATGACTAGTTTGAGTGACAGAAACATGAGTCTAGGGGATGTGCTGTTGCCACAAGGTGGAAAACAACGGTGCTTGTGCCCGCGGGTGCAAGGATTGTTTACTTTACGCAAAGTTCTTTTAATGCAGTTGTTTGTTGCTTTGAGTTTACACTATGGGTGGGGCTCGCAACTTAATACCAGCGAGATGTTCTGGATAGATATCTCAAGGTGGATGATTAGTAGTAGATATTGATGGATTTCGGTCTACTTACTTTGGTGTACCGCCCGTGCTTTGAACCTCAACCTTTCTTGCAATGTAGTCAGCATTGGTTTGCGCACATGGTCCTGTCAATTGCCCAGCTGTAATTCGTTTACCTCACATAGTTGTTTTATCGTCTTTCGGGAGAGAGACATCACTAGTGAACATCATGAGACTCAGGTCCATATTACCATCATTGATCACATCCGCTATTTACTTTTCGCTTTTATTTACTATTGCAATTATATCTATCACTACTATCACTTGCGTTTAATTCTTTGTGAACTACAAGGCCGGAGGGATTGACAACCTCTCTGTACTCGTTGGGAGCAAAGTTATTTGTATCTGTGTGCAGGTCCACGTTGATTGCTAATATCTGGCGCCGTAGCAGTTGACACCTTCTTGTTGAACCTAGGAGTCTCTGGGGATTCGATCCTTGTTATCTTTGCCAAGGGAAAAACTTCCGCAACACTACATCTCACACCTTCCACTTGGGGTAACCAACGAGGGGCGAGAAGCCTAGCAAGGACGCCCGTGCCAAACCCTGAGTGTAGTCGGTCTTAAGCGCCTCGTCTAAGCTTGGTGGTATGTTGAACAGGTGCATGCTTCCAGCGAGGAGGAGTACCTGTTGGCGCTGGATCACCACACCGGTGAGATTCCGCTCGTCCTCCGGGAAGCCGCTCATCAACACCTAGCGAGTTGCGGGCCTAGGGAAGAGGCGTCGTGTTGGCGCGTTGGGAAACGGCCGCGCACCTGGCCCCTCGGGGCGTGCCGCAAGCGCTTCTGCGAGCGTCGTGGCTTTTATTAGCAATAATTTAGTTTCTTAAGGCGATCTCATTAGTTTTGGGACGCAAATGATAAATCCCGAACATTTGGGAATTATTGGCGTCCTTAATTAAGTATGTAAAAGGAAATGTCTAGAAACCTTATGTATCTGTATGCATTTTGTAAGTACATACATATAGCACAAACTTAACTATATATCACACTACACGTTTCTCGCTCTATATACTTGCATACTGTGCTACAACTATTACTTATGTACGTGCAAATACAAGTTTTAACATTACGATGTGGTTTTTGTAAAAGTAGAAAAACTACATGTAGGTGCATCTAGTGCCCCTTAGTGATTTTGGTGTATTGAAGACTTATAGGTTAAGGGACTAATGCGTTTGTGAGTGTACACAGGTCTATAAGTCTATGAGGAGTTTGATGTTTACAGAGAAAGTCGATCCCTAAAAATGAATGTCTTCAACTGAAGACTTTGGATTTCTGATGACTTTCTGCAGATTTTGAAAGTGAAGAAACTGGTGTAACCATGAAGACTTGATATACATGCGAAGAACATGAAGCGTGAAGACTTTTGTTTTCGTAGTTTCATTTTCTCTTTCTTCAGTCATAGGAAACATCGTACTGTTAAAGGGGTTCGAGTCAAAACTAAGGAAACATATTTCCAAGTGATGCTCAACTTAAATTCTACACCTACCAATCCATTTGAGTGAAGCCATTGGAAATCTCATACAGTTCAGTCAATTTCTTCAGTGACAGAGACGAAGTTCTTCTGGTCTCTGAGGAATTTGTTCTGACTGAGGAGTTAGGAATTCGCTAGTGTGGATTGCCTACCAGTGAGGAACATCATAGCCCTGTGGAATTTGATACTAAAATTTCCGACCGTTGTTGTGCTATGTGCCAGCTGTCCCAAAATATTTACACACCTAACGGTCATATCATTGAAGAGCATTTATGTCTTATCATGTCAGGCTGCTCCCTAGGCTATAAATAGGCGCCCCTACAACCACTAGTTGGTTGGCTGCTCCGAGAGAAACTAACACTTGTCATAAGAGCAACCCATCCTCCGAGGACTTTGAGCGAAAACCATCAAGTGAGGAAAACCCCAAAACCCAAACACCTAAAACCCCAAAGTGATTGAGCATCAGTGAAGAGATTGTTCCTGTGTGGAACAGATGTTTGTTACCTTTGAAGACTATGATCTTCCAGATGGTTAGGCGTCCATGGTCTAGAGCATCCAAGAGGAATTGTGGATTGCCGGGTGACCGAGTCTGTGAAGGTTTGGAAGTCACCTGTGAAGACTTACCATGAGTGATTGGGCGAGGTGTGTGTGACCTTAGCTCAAGCGGAATACGATGAGGACTTGGTGTCTTGGACTGTGTGTCCAAGACCGGGTGTTCGGGACTGTGTGTCCTCGGGTTCAAATACCTAGCCGCCCCAACCAGACGTACAACTGTCACAGCAGTTGGAACTGGTCTAACAAATCATTGTCTTCATCAAGCCTACTTGTTCTATCCTCAACTCATCCATTTACTCATTCATGTGTTGTTGAACTTGATCTGTACTATTTGAAGACTTTGACTAAAGACTTTCTCAATTTCCTCAACCCTATTTCTTCAACCCTCAGTCCTCAGCCTGGTTATCATGCTTACACGCTACTTGTACTCTGTGCTTGTTTTCATTTCATCATGATGACTAGGCTACTGTCTTATTATGCTTGCACCTGAGTATCTATTCCACTGCTAAGAGCATCTCCAGCCGTTGGCCCCCCAGAAGGCGATTAAAATCACCGCATCGGGGCGTACCGGGGCTAAAATCGGCGTTGGGGCTTTCGGGCCCCCAGCCACCGGCCATAGGGTCGCCCCCAGGAGGTGCAATATTTTTTATACAAAATAGAAACGCGTCTAAAGTACGGCGAAAAAAAATTATAGCGTAGTTTTATTACATAAACATTTTAACGCTGTTCTATCCTGGCGGCCCAGCGCGCATGTCTGGAGGCGCCGTGATGTTCGCCTCGGAAAGCAGGTGCGCCTCCCATGCATGTAGCGAGCGACGGCCGAAGCTGTTGGCCACCGCTCTGTCGTCGGGGAAACGCTCGCAAATCGTCGCGGTGGCTGGATGGAGGAGAGGAGAGGTGCATCGGCGGTGGAGAGAGAGATGCAGACAGCACGACGTGTGTGGCCAGCAGCGAGGGGGGGGGCGCTTTTTATAGCCGCCGCGGGGAGGTGTATATGCGTGCTGGGGAGGGAGGCGTCGCCACACCGCCCGTGAATAACCGCCCCGTGGTGAGGAATCAATGGAAGGCTGACCGGCGGCACCCTTTGCATTGATTCCCCGCGGGAAACCGAGGAGTTCTGGGGACGACGAGGTGAGTGTCGCTGACTCGGTGGGCCCGCGGCTCTTTCACGCCAGAACCATTTCGCCCGGCGCCCCTGAGCGCCCCCAGCGCGTCGGGTTCAGCTTGGTTTCGCCGGCGCCAAATTCGGCCTGAGCTGGCGAAAATTGGGCTTCTAGGGACGCGGCTTGGCAGATTTTTGTGCACCGGCGTGAAACAATCGCCTGGGGAGGGCGTGTTGGGGGCGCGGCTGGAGATGCTCTAAGTAGTTCGTTGCTTAGGAAATTCCTCAGTTAGAATTTCCTCAGTAACGAATTTGTACAAATCGCCTATTCACCCCCCTCTAGTCGATATAACGCACTTTCAATTGGTATTAGAGCAAGGTACTGCCTTGTTTTGTGAGATTTTTGTTTAGCAGCCTGGAGTTTTAGTTATGTCGACTGCAGGAATGAAGACTGTGACATGCCCAATCTTTGACAGTCATGATTATCTCAATTGGAAGGCCATGATGAAGAAGCGCCTCATTGTGATGAACAATGAGCTGTGGACCGTCACTGAGATTGGTCTTACCGATCTATGCAAGATGGAAGATGTTGATGATATTCGCAAGTACACTCTACTCAACCTCACCGCGAAGGACGTCATATGTTCCTGTGTGTCTCAAAATCGGTTCAGGAAAGTCATGCATCTCAGCCCTGCGAAGCTTATCTGGGACCGACTCTCTAAGGTTTATGAAGGTCATCAAACTCGTCACAATCCCTGGTTTGAGGATTTCAAGGAATCTCCCAAGGCAATGACTTTCGAGCCGGAATCATCATCCAGTGCACCCTGCCTTATGGCAAAAGGTGCCAAGGTAACTAAATGCTATCTATCTGAGTCTAGTGATGATGAATCTGGTGATGAACTTGGACCCAGCTATACCAAACTTGCTTCCCTTGCCACTGAACAACAAAGATCTTTGGAAAAATCTCATGATATGCTTAATGAGAGCGATGCTATATTGGGTGAAGAAATGGATTGATCCAAAATCTTCACTGAAAATCTTCAGAGACTTCAGTCCAAGTATGATAACCTTCAAGACAATCATAACACTCTCTTATCTAATCATGAGAAGCTTTCCTATGAATTTCTTCAAATAAAGCAAGATCTTGAGAAGCTAAGAGAAAGTTATGAAGATCTTAAGAAGGAATGCGATTCATTACTTGCTCAACAGATCAGCGCTGCTCAGGAGGAATTCATTCCCCCATGCCTTAAATGCATTGAACGTGAAACTGCAAATTCTTCACGTGAAAGTTCAAATGCTTATTATTCAACTGTTTCTGTGGTGACAATTTACTCAACTGAGGAAAACACCGATGGTACTGACGAAAATGCAGGGTTGAAAGAATTGTATGTGACAGGCATGTACAAAAGCCTCAGAGGTCATCAGACTCTATGTGATGTTCTTAAAAAGTAGATTCTTAACAGGAACCCTAGGAAATAGGGTATTGCCTTCGAGAGGAAACTCAATGTTGATGGGACCTGCTGGAAACCTGAGCAATATCCCAAAACCTCATAGGTTGCTGCTTACTCATATTCATACTCTAACCCCTCTTCTGTGAAATGTAGTGCACTTGCTTCAATGCCACCATTCTTAATTGGTGCTCATTGAATGATGAACTCTTTGCCACCCCTCCAGATGTGGGTGGTGAAGAAAAAGAACTAATCTCTTATGCAGGGTCAGGTCTCCAAACGAACTTAAACATCTGAAGAATTCGCTAGAGACCTGAAAGTGCTTGAAAGGACGCAGGCTAATCATGAAAAAATGATTCATTCATTTCTCACGTCCTCATTCTTCATATATTGATCTTATTGATGAAATTCATTTTGATGAAATTGATGTTATATTCTTCGCAATGAAGCATATGAGTTTTAAGATGTACTAATTCTTCTACAGGATGACTCTCTCAAAGCTACTGAGTGGGTCCTCGACAGTTGATGCACAAATCACATGACCGGTGACAAGAACCTACTGATGGACTCCGCTTTATCTCCATCTCACCTTAGGCATATCACCTACGCTGATAAAGGAAAAAGCAAGGTATTGGGTCTAGGTAAGGTTGCAATCTCAAAAGATCGACACATGGACAAAGTCATGCTTGTCGAGTCTCTTGGATTCAACCTCATGTCTGTCTCAATGCGTTGTGACCTTGATATGGTGTTTGTCTTTGGCAAATATCATTGTGTTGTAGTTTTAGAATCTGACAATTCCAAAGTCTTCGAAGGCATTAGGAGAGGAGACTTGTATATTGTTGACTTCTCTACAGGACCACAGCCTGCCACATTCCTACTTGCAAAAGCTTCCGAAGGATGGCTATGGCATCAATGACTCGGTCATGCTGGCATGAGGAACTTGCACACGCTTGTGAAGAAGAAGCATTTCCTTGGAATTGAGCGTGTCAAATTCCTCAAAGATCATCTTTGTGGGGCTTGCGAAGCTAGAAAGATGACCAAATCCAAGCATCCCTTGAAGACTATCATGACTACCACTCATCCATGTGAATTGCTTCACATGGATCTCTTCGGCCCTACACATTATTCTGCATTCACAAATGCAGCATCTCTTTATGGCTTTGTCATTGTTGATGACTATTCTCGTTATACATGGGTACATATCATCACATTTAAGCATGAAGTGCAGGAAATCTTCAAGCGATTTTCCTCAAGGGCCTTGACGAATTTCGGTGTGAAGATCAAGCATATCTGGAGAGACAATGGGACCGAGTTCAAGAACACTGGTCTTGATGACTATCTTGATGAACTTGGTATTACTCAAGAGCTATCAGCCCCATACACTCCTAAGTAGAACGGTGTTGTGGAGCGCAACAACAGGACTCTTGTTGAGATGGCTCACACTATGCTTGATGAATACAAGACGCCTCATTGGTTTTGGCCTGAGGCTATCAACACTGCGTGCCACATCATCAACATGGTATATCTTCACAAACTCCTCAAGAAAACATCATATGAACTACTCACCAACATGAAACCCAATGTGAGTTATCTCAAATTATTCGGTGCTAAATGATGGGTTAGAGATCCTCATCAAAATTCCAAATTTGCACCAAAAGCACATGAAGGTTTTATTCTTGGTTACGGAAAGGACTCGCACACCTATACAATCTTCATTAATCATCTTCACAAGATTGCTGAGACTGTAGATGTGTGGTTCGATGAAACTAATGGCTCGCAAAGAGAGCACCTGCCTTCTGTGTCAGGTGAAATACGTCCTGAGGAATCCACCAAGTTCAAAGCTACTGAAGATATCATCCCCACTGAAGAATTAGCTGAAGAAGTCATTCTTGACAATGAAGAAAATCATTCTGGTGCTCGTGAAGAAACTGTTGTTGAAGAAAATGCTCAGACAAACCAAAGTCGTTAACCAGCTCATCCTCGTGTCACAAAAGAAGTGCAGATCGAGAAAATCATCGACGACATCAATGCACCAGGTCCTCTCACACGCTCAAGAGCTTCACACTTATCTAACTTTTGTGGGCACTTTGCTTTTCTCTCTATCACAGAGCCCACCAAAGTTGATGAGGCATTTCTGTTACCTGAGTGGATTCAAGCTATGCAAGAGGAATTGTATCAATTCGAGCTCAACCATGTGTTGGAACTCGTCAAGCGACTAGATCCTCGAAAGCACAATATCATCGGCAGCAAGTTGATCTATCGAAACAAGAAAGATTAAAATGGCCTTGTGGTGAGGAATAAGGCTCGTCTTGTAGCTCAAGGCTACACACAGGTTGAAGGAATTGACTTTGATGGAACTTTTGCACCTGTTGATAGACTTGAAGCTATTCGCATACTACTTGCTTATGCTAACCATCATAATGTCATCTTATATCAAATGGATGTGAAAAGTGCATTCCTCAATGGTAAGCTTGACGAAGAAGTGTATGTTTCTCAACCCCCGGGTTTTGAAGAACCTAAGCATCCTGACAAAGTCTTCAAACTCAACAAGGCCCTCTATGGCCTCAAGCAGGCCCCATGGGCGTGGTATGATTCTTGTAAGGAATTCCTCACGAAGAAAGGCTTAAAACCCAGTTCACTTGACCCAACTCTTTTCACTAAGTCATATGATGAAGAATTATTTGTGTGTCAAATCTATGTGGGCGATATTATCTTTGGCTGTAATGAAGAACGTTAAAGTGACGAATTTGGCTACATGATGCATGAAGAATACCAAATGTCCATGATGGGAGAGCTGAAATTTTTCCTAGGCCTTCAAATTTGTCAACAACGCAATGGCATATTCATATCTCAAGAGAAATACCTCAAGGATGTTCTGAGGAAATTCGGCATGCATGATTGCAAAGGCGTCAAAATCTCTATGCCCATAAATGGCCAACTGTGCACCGATAAAAATGGTAAAGTCTTCGATCAAAAGGTATACCGCTCCATGATTGGCTCTTTATTGTATCTATGTGCATCTAGGCCAGATATTATGCTTAGTGTTTGCATGTGTGCCCGATTTCAAGCTACACCAAAGGAATCACACCATAAGGCTATGAAGCATATTCTTCGATATCTAGCTCTCAATCCAACACTTGGATTATGGTATCCCAAGGGCTCTGATGTTGATCTCATTGGATATTCTGACTCTAACTATGCTGGTTAGCGAGTGGATCGCAAGTCTACATCTGGCACATGCCATTTCCTTGGACGATCCTTAGTATGTTGGTCCTCGAAGAAGCAGAACCGTGTATCACTCTCCACTGCTGAAGCTGAGTACATAGCTGCTGGGTCATGCTGTGCTCAGTTACTATGGATGAAGAAAACCCTCAAGGACTATGGCGTCAACATGAAGAATGTGCCACTGTACTGTGAAAATGAGAGTGCCATCAAGATTGCTCACAAACCAGTTCAGCACTCGAGGACAAAGCACATCCAGATCCATCATCATTTTCTTCGTGATCATGTCTTCAAGGGCGACATTTCCATCTACCATGTGAAGACTGATGACTAGCTAGCAGATATTTTCACTAAGCCCTTGGATGAGAAGAGATTTTGCAAGTTGCGGTGTGAGCTAAATATCTTAGAGTCTTCGAATGTTCTTTGAAAGGACAGACATCCTAACACTTATGCAACTTCGATGACTTTGATGCGCAACACAAGAAGTGACGTTTTTCATCAATCAATTAAGACTAACCCTCTAAGTGTGAAGAAATTAATGAAGAAACTGATTCTCAGAGCCCTACGACAATTGTACGCGGTGTCTGAAATCATTATTCTTATACGGTGGGTCACGCCACCAAAAAAATTGAAAATCTTCTATTTGATTTTTTTCTTCAGTTTTTGAATTTCTTCAACTGTTCAATTTCTTCAACTCTGCAATGCCTTCATGCTTTCCGCAATTGTTCTTCATTGACTATATATATATTTGAGTTTATCTCCTCTACAGCATTCCCTTATTGCTATTTCTACAAGTTGTTTTTTTCTGCTAAGTGAAGGTGATCAGACCCGTCCCCCTCTATGCTAAACTCAACCAAATCTATTCACGATTTCTTCATATGCGTTCTATTTGAAACTCGTTCAAAATCTTCATTGTGTCCTTGATAGATGAAGAATTTGTGAACGGAACGCTAAAATTCTCCTATCAGAATTTTTGGCTTTGCCGCTCAAACCGTTCCACATTCCAGTATTTGACTTATCAATTCACCCACGATCTCACACGAGCTCCACCCCTCTGTACATGGGTGACACATGTTCGCACGGATGAGAAGGGTTAGGGGCACATTCGTCCATTTTCCTCGGGCGAACAGTTTTTCACCTTGGCTATAAATACCCCCTCACCCTCCTCACTTCATTTTTACTCCGCTCGACCTACACTCCCTCGCTCGAGCTCTCAAAACCTAGCGCCGCCACTACTTCCATCATCGCGGGTGAGGAAGAGCTTCGCTGCCTCAACCTCATTACTGTCGTACTCACGCCGGTCGTGGATTTCTTCACTCCGCCGCCACCATAGCTGTCTTCCTCTGCCAAGCTAGGTCGTGGAAGATCTGAACCGACGAGCTCCAAGCCGGTCATAGTTTGTCGTGTTCTTCGTCAAGGTTAATTAAAAGCTAGTTTTACTACCCTTGTCAACTCCAGCGATTTCTACAAATCGTCAAAAAGGTGTTTATTCTTCAATCTTCACACTCTAAACACCTCACACAAACATTTGTTCCTGATCTGTTTTGATAAGCAACGTTTTTCTTCAAGATTCCTCAATTGTGTGGCAATCTACACAACTCTCGAACCTAAGTCAAAGAACGCTTAGTGAAATTCTTCAAGTGACAGCTGGTCAAATTCCTCAAACTTGTTCCTTTTTGCAAAAACTGCTGAGAACACATATGACCTCTCCAAATTCTTCGCACCTATACTCTGTTCACAGATACAAATGTTTGTTGCTGAACCTCTAGGTTCTCATCAACTTAACTCATTTGCAGCATTCCTCGAAGAAAAATTGCACACCTCCTCAGAGAACTCAATTGTTCAAAATCCTCACCTGAAGAAAATGGCTGACGGCAAGAAACCTCAGAAAGGAGGGAAGAAACTGGAAGTCAATACTGCCTTTGAAATTCCTGATGATATCTATGAAGAATACTACACTCCTGATGAGGCCATGTATGGCAAAGAGACCAAGAATCAGCGCAAGGTGCGCATACAAAGGATAGAGAGAAGATGGCTTAGAGAATGGAGGGAATATTGCTATGTCACACCCAAGTACATGAAGAAATTCGTTGTACACCCTGCATGCCCAAGACCTCCATTGGCACCTGGCCAAATTGCTGATCCCTCTAGCATCAGAAGAGGTGAGGAATTTCCCAAGGAATGGGCCAAGCATCAAGCCAAGTTGGTTGGGATGGCCATACAGGCCATGAGGAAATTCAATGAAGATTCTGCGGCTACTGCTACTGAGGCCTCTGCTAGCAAGCATAAAAAGGATATGCCCAAGAAACCAGCTCACAAGCGCAGTTCTTCTGCCTCACAACCAAGCTCCTCAGCAATGCCCTCACGGCCTAGCTCTTCAAATCCCTCACGGCCAATTCCTCAAGTTGCTCCAGCTCCACCAAAGTCCTCTGCACCTGTGCATCTCGCCTCGTGCCAAAGGACAACTAGCATCTCTATTGCCTCAGGATCGAGCCTCTACAAGTTCTTCGGCTCCTCCGCATACCTCAACTGGCCCCACTCTACTGAAGTCTAAGGCCAGTGCAGGACATGGCGCTAGACCAAGTCCTCACAAGAAGCAAGTCGCCTTCCATGTACCATCTAGTGATGACGAAGCTGATGATGAGGAACTCGCCAAAATCATCAAAGACAAACAGGAAAGGGCTTATAAAGCCAAAGGCAGCAATGTGCCATCAATGCAGGATGCAAAGTTGATCATCGATTTCATCAACCTATGGCATAAGGACCCCAACACTCCTTTGCCTGAGATGAACCTCACTCCTGGTCAAAGTCATATGCTGACTGCCTTCATTGGTGAGTAAAAATGGAAAACTGAACAGGCCAGGAAAACAAAGAAGGATCAGTACAAGAAAGAAAGACTACTGAAGAAAAGTGTCATGAATATGTCTCCTGAGGAACTTGTGAAGCTGCAAGCTGAGATCAAAAACCTCAATGACGAATTTGAAAGCTACCGTGTTGATTGGCTGGGAGCCAATGTCAGATTCTTCAATCTGACCAAGGGATTCACCTCGAACGTTGCAGCACCGATGCAACATGCATCTCCTCAGGCTGAGGCATCTGCTCAGCCCATTGAAGAACATGCCAACCCCGCTGATGAAAATCCGGCTACTGATGAAACTGAAGTTACCAGGGCTGATGACTGTATTCCAGTCGCTGAAGAAATTGCCAGGCCAACCAATAGTGTTGCGCATGAGGAACAAGCCAGTCCAGATGAGACTTCAACCGCCGTGCCTGAAGAAACTGACCAAACCAGGCAAACTGAAACAGTTGTGCATGAGGTAATTGTACCAATTTCCTCTGCTCCTCCCGCACCAACAACAAGTCCATTTCTTCCTTCTGCATCAGAAGTGAGGAAAACAAAGGCTGTGGAACGAGCACCAGTGAAGAAAAGGACAGCATCTATTTCTTCAGAGTCTGTTGCCCCTAAGAAGATGATGAAATTGACTAGTTCTGTCAAGAATCCCATTAACGATGTTCCCCTCTCAAGCATGCTGTCGGTGTTTTGGTGCGACATATGCCAAGGGATGGCTTATCATGCATGGGGACAAGAGTACGTCGCCGGGCCCTGGAAGCGGGATAAGGCGGTACTTTGGACGCCTATGAATCTTACCCAGGTTCGGGGCTCTCTGAGGAGATAACACCCATAGTCCTGCTCTGCAGGGGCTCCGCGTCATGACTAATGTCAATTTGGTAGTTACAAGGTTGCTCCTTGTGTTGTATCGTCTCGAGGAGGAAGAAGGTCAAGGCTAGGTCTCTACCTTCGCTCTAAGGAACGGGAATGGTCGCTAGGGTTTCTCCCTCTCGATCTCTCTCTTTCTCTCTGTCTCTTAGGGTCCAACCCCTCCACATGGAGGACCCTTGGGGGTTTATATAGGCCTACCCCCCAGGGGTACAATGGTAATCTTGGTGGAGTGGCCCCCGGCCGTCAGCGTCTTTGGATGCCGGTTTCTCTGCATGTGTGCTGGGGCCCACCGTCTGTGGGCCCTCATGATTGTCTTTTACGGTGAGTATCCTTCTGCTGACGAGAGCATCGTCAGGAAGGGAATGGCTACAGTGCCGCCGCCTCCTGTCGTACACTGCCACCACGTCCTGTCTTGTCATCTTGATGGGGTTCAGACTCCCAGGGCACGGTTAGCCGCCTGCTACAAGGCAGCCCGTCCCTCAGGCCACCTGGCAAATGTCGCTTGCCTCTGGGTGGCTCACTAGCTGGTGGGGCCTGCCGCCTGCTGGCCCCTCCGCCTGTGGGTAGCGGTATCATGGCTTCCTCTGACCAGAGCTAGGTCATTGGTAACATGGCTATAGTGATACGCCGCTTAAGGACTGTCCGTAAGGTACACTCTTACTGTAGCCACACCTCTATAGATTCTCTAAGGACATGCTTAACTGTAGCCATGCCATAGTCTCGTCGCGGTTCCCCAGCACACGCCCCGAGGGGGAGGCACGGGGCCGTCTTCTGGACACTGGTCGCTAGGCTGCCGCCTGTCCGTGCTCCGCCGCCTACTAGCAGCCGGCTCCTGGGCGTTGTGGCCCTAGGAGGCGGCCCGATGCTCAGGTGGCCGGAGGATGACAGGCGGCCCCTATTTGTCTTGAAACGCCATGGGTGGTCGATGAAGACTCCCATGGTCAATATCTCCGATAGTAGTCCCCAAAGCTGGTGGAGCTCTGCAGTCGTAAGCGGGACTATGGGGTTCCAGCAGCTTCCCTCCCCAAGTAAGGTTTGGTGGTGCTTTTGGTCCGTCTTCTGGAAGGTCCGACTTCTAGCAGCCGGGCCATCGTCTTCTGGAAGGGCCGGCTTCTTGCAGTCGGGCCTTTGACTTCGAGTCTTCGAGGAGAAGATACCGCATGGATGGCGGGCCGTGGTGTGGTTTTGCCTCCCGTTGGCGGCATTCCATGCGTCATCCTCTCGCCAAGCCTCCCTGCCAGCCCACGCGTGCGATGGGACGTCGCAGAAGGCCGGGGCCCACCACTACAGGGCCTTGGCGCGCGTGCGGATCTGTTGCGGCAGAGACAATCGATTGCCCTCCCCACGCACATTAAATGCGCGTGGATTAGGTGCGAAAAAGGCGTGGGTCATGCACGGCGTGGCGCAGTTAATCCCACGCCCCGCCCCCTCGGGTTCGTCGTCCCGAGCCAATAAGTAGGCGCGGGGGGAGCGAGCGCTGCTTACGCGCACACCCCTCCTCCATCTTCTTCCTCTTCTGTCCCTCCTGCGCACCTTGCCATCGTGCCCATATCGCCCCGCCGGAGCTCGTTCCCGCATCAAGCCATGGCCGCGGAAGCGCAGGTCCATTGCTCCGGTAAGTGGCATGGTAGCGAGGTCCTCGACGAGCACGTTTACTACCTCCGCCGCTCACGGTGGTTGCCTCCCGCCGACAAGGTCACCGTGCGTCTGGCGCCGTCGACCGAAATCAGGCCGGCGCTACGGCTGGGCAAGCGGGTAGTCTTCCGCTCACACTTCCCCTGCGGCTTCGGGCTCCCCGTCGACGGCTTCTTCCAATCCTTCCTCGACTTCTTCAATGTGCAGGCCCACCACATTACGCCGAACACGGCGGTGACACTGTCTTCCTTCGTCGTCCTCTACGAGTGGTACCTCGAGATACTCCCTACGGTCAAGTTGTGGAGCGAGCTCTTCTACCTAAAGCTCGGCTCCGCACTCCGGGGCGAGGCTGCCCAGTGCGGCGGGTGTATCGCCGTGAAGCGCACCGGGGTCAAGAACCACTTCCCGCTGCCGGCCCTCGTGCAGTCGTCAAAGCTGTGGCAAAAGATATATTTTTATGTCTCCAATGTCGACCGAGAGCACGACTTCATCAACCTACCGGATTATGCCGTCGGCCCGCCTGCCGAACTCCGCGCCACCTAGAAGTTCAAGCCCATCTCCCTCACGCCGGGGGCCTCTATCACCGTGAGGCGCCTTCGGGAGATGAAGGAATACAAGGGCCTAGTGTTCTCAGATCTCCTGGCCACTTTTGCGGATCGCCGAGTACTGCCGCTGCAGTACCGCCCGCACCTGATCTGTGACATGAGCGGGCACCGGGTCCCGAGCTGGACCTGCACCAAGCACATGTCGTACAAGGAGGTGGCCTTTCTGGTGAACTCCGTCTCCAACTTCAAGCTCTCTGATTCGGGTTGGGCGTTTGGCAAGTCGCCGTACAGCCGCAGCAACCCGTCGTCTGCGGTGAGCCCCCTTTCTCTTTCTTCTTCTTTCCTTCTTCCGCTTGCCCCTGCCGCCTGACCCTTGTGCCGCACTGCAGATTTTCGCCAGCCAGCCTGAGCTGGGCTCTGAGTAGCCGGGCAGCCCGCTGCTGCCGGACCGCTCTCAGAGGGACACGAGCGACCCCAATCTAGGGGCAGCCGCCATGGAGGAGGAGGAGGTAGCAGGTAGTGGGGGCCAGCCTGCAGGCGACTCGTTAGGGGGCGGAGTCGAGGACTGGCCAGATGATGACGAGGAGGAGGAAGTGCCGCCTCGCGTCTGAGAAGCGGACCAAATTGGGAGCAGCAGCTACTCTATGGCGCCGCCAACCACAGCCGGTGGCTCAAAGCGTCGGGCCTCTACCGGGCTGCGCGGAGCCCGGCCCAAGAAGTCCAAGGCCTTGGTCGCCACCACCAAACACCAGGAGTCGGCCACCAAGGCGGCCCTTTTTAGGGTCCCTAAGCCCAGGGTGACCGTATCTGCGTAAGTGTCACATTCTACTTTTCTCTCTATATTTGCTCTAGTCTTTCGCCCTCTTCGTGGCTGACTTTGCTGTCTTCCTGGGAACACTCAAACAGTGTCCCGCTTTCCCTCTCGCGAGATCCTGTGGGCTCGGTGGTTGGGGGCACGGACGCCCCTTCTGCGCCCCGCCGCGTGGATCCTGCCGCCGTCCTTCCAGAGGCGATGGAAAGGAATGCGCGAGGGGCGCGGGAAGAGCGGGAGGCCGCGGCTCGCCAGCAAGCGAAGGCTGATGCCGCCGCCAAGGCCAAAGCCGAGGCAGCCACCAAGGCGCAGGAGTACGCCGTAGTCTGGGCCCGGGAGCAAGAAGCGGCCCTCCAAGAGTCGACGAGCCGCGCCGATCCTTAGCACGCGGCTCCGCCGGAGTCGTCTGTTCAAGTGCCAGTCGGCGGCGATCGGCTGGCTCTTGACAAGGAGGGGGACAGCCACGCCATTATGGAGGCGGAAGCAACTCCCCCCGTGCCGCCTGCTGGGGTGCAAGACAGCCGACCTGTGGGGGTGGACGTGCCACCGGCGGAAGGCGTGCTGGTGGCAGGCCCGCTGCCTACCGCCCGAGTTCCAGCCCGTCTGCATCCGGCGTGGGCGGCCTCAGCCTTGCGGCAAGTAGAAGCCGGCGCTGCCAACTCGTCGTCTCCAGACAACGAGGCCACCAGTGCAGCGCCGCCAGGCTGGACACCCGGTGGTGCCGGCGTGCAGAACGTCGCTTCCCGGGATGTCCTTGATCTTTACAACTCTCTGGGCGAGGTCATGCAAACGGTCTTGCAGGAGTTCTTGGCTACGCGGACCCCTGTCTGGGTATGTTGATTTCACGTTTTAATTTTTATTACTTCAATTTCTCTCGTGGGGGCGTGTCAGCGCACCCACTGGGTGTAGTCCCCGGTTTTTGAGCCGGCTGTTGAGCATGCGGCTTGGAACTCCAAGGTGCTACTTTGTGAGCTAACTTATTTCTTGCTGCAGGACTACCACAATCTTGGGTGGCGGCCTACAACTCCTAGCATAGGATTGATATGATAGATATATCAACAAGTGCTTGTGAAGTGAGCTGGTGCTGGGGTTGGATAGAACTGCGAAGTTAAGCATGCTAGGGCTGGAGTAGTGTGAGGATGGGTGACCTTCCGGGAAGTTTGACCACAGAGTGCGATTTGACTTGCGATTAAGCATATTGACCCGAGATTAAGCCATAGTGACCTGAGATTAAGAAAAAAAAAATTAAAAAAAATTGAATTTTTTTTAAAAAATTATTACTAATGGCGCACTTCTATGTGGTGCGCCATTAGTATACCAGGTACTAATGGCGCACCATGGGCTATACTAATGGCGCACCTGTGGTGCGCCATTAGTATCTGGTATACTAATGGCGCACTAGTGGTCCGCCATTAGTAAAAAATTCTAATGGCGTGGTGCTAGTGGCGCACCACTAGTGCGCCATTAGTAGGCAAAAGTGGTGCGCCACTAGCATGCCTTTTCCTAGTAGTGTGAGAGCTTGTGCTGTCCGGTTGTTCGCCGGATCAGCCGAAGCACAAGATCCCCCTCGCGGAAGGATCGCGGCCTGACTTGCCGGTTGTGGTAGTGACGGAGACCCTACTGGTAGATGGCGGATCGGCGGAGTGCTACTAGCCGGGCCTCCTCCAGCAGGTCCACGCCGTCCTCTCGTGCTTCTCTTGCTTCGGCTTCTGTATACATGGTGACACGAGGCGAGTCAAACTCAACATCTGTTGGGATGACGCCCTCGGCCCCATAGACGAGGAAGAAGGGAGTGAAGCTGGTTAACTTGTTCGGATTTGTCCTGAGGCTCCATAGGACAGATTGCAACTCCTCTCTCCAACAGCCGGCCAATCGCTCCAAAGGCTCGACCGGCCGGGGCTTGATGCCGGACAAGATGAGGCCGTTTGCATGCTCAACTAGGCCGTTTGACTGCTGGTGGGCAACGGACGCTAAGTCCAGTCAGATGCCTTGTGTTGCGCAGAAACGGGCCAATGCTCCTTTAGCAAAGTTTGTGTCGTTGTCGGTGATGATGCTGTGTGCTATGCCATATCGGAATGTGATATCAGCGATGAAGGTCACATCAGTTGGGCCGTTGAGTTTCTTGATTGGCTTCGCTTCGATCTACTTGCTGAACTTGTCCACAACCACAAGCAAATGAGTCAAGCCGCCGCTTGCTGTCTTGAAAGGACCCACCATGTCCAGTCCCCAAACTACGAACCTCCAAGTGATCGGAATGGTCTTGAGTGTAGAAGCCGGAAGGTGTTGCTTGGAGCTAAAGCGCTGACAACCATTTTATTTCTTGACTAAGTCTTTGGCGTCATCCAAAGTAGTCGGCCAGATGAAATCGGTTTCTGAAAGCTTTGGCGACGAGGGATCTTGAGGCCGCATGGTGGCCGCATTCGCCGTGATGAATATCTCTCAAAATGCCAGACCCTTTTCTGCTTCCACGCAGCGCTGGAAGACGTCGGTTGCACTGTGTCTGACAAGCTCTCTGTTTACTATTGTATATGCTGAAGCTGTGCGCTGAACTTGCCGTGACAAGGTCTCGTCTGGTGGCAACTCTCTTCTGAGCAGAAAATTGAGGATTGGTTGTGCCCATGATGGTGCTGTTACTCCTGTTACTTCTACCACTGAAACCAGGGTGGTTGGGCTGGGAGGCGAAGGGCTGGAGTGAGCCGCTTGCTATGTTTCTGAAGTCCCTGGGCCGGCTGCAGCAATCCCCGGGCCGGGTTCTGAAGTTCCCGGGCCAGGTGCTAGTGGAGCAGTCCCTTGGCCGCCTGTTGGAGCTGAAGTTTCTTGGCCGCCTGCTGGAGCTCCTGCAGTCCCCGGGCCGGGTTCTGAAGTCCCCGGGCTGGCTGCAGCAGTCCCCGAGCCGGGTTCTGAAGTCCCCGGCTTGGGTGTTGACGCAGCAGTCCCTAGGCCGGGTGCTGGCGCAGCAGTCCCCGGGCCGGGTGCTGGCGCAGCAATCCCCGGGCCGGGTGCTGGTGTAGCAGTCCCCAGGCCGGCTACTGAAGTCTTTGGGCCGTATGCTCCTGGGTCGGCCGGCATGAAGATTGATTCTGACTCTGGTGACATCCTAATAGATAGCTTGCGCAAGCATTGGAGGGATATACCGGTCGGTATTGCTTGCCGGGTGGAGCCAATTCGTGCCAAAGCGTCGGCTTGAATGTTGTCAGTCCGTGGTATGTGGAGGAACTCGCAGCCGTCAAAATGCCCACTGATATGCTGGACCAGGAAGCGGTAACTTGCCATGTTTGCATATTTGGTGTCCCAATCACCAGACGACTGTTGGACCACCAAGTCCGAGTCACCATAGCACAGCACTCGGTGGATGCCAATCTCTTTGGCCATCCGGAGCCCGTGAATGAGTGCCTCGTACTCGGCCACGTTGTTGGAGGCGGCAAAGTGGATTTGCAAGGTGTATTTGAGCTTGTCGCCTTTGGGAGAGGTGAGGACGACATCGGCTCCCAAGCCAGTGCGCATCTTTGATCCATCAAAGTGCATCCGCCAATGGGTTGAATCTGGAGCAGGCGGCAGGTACTGGGTCTCAGCCCAGTCGACGAGGAAGCTGGCCAGCGCTTGTGACTTGATGGTGGTGCAGGGCTGGTAGAAGATGGTGAAGGGGGTCAGCTCAATGGCCCACTTAGCCACTTGGCCTAAAGCATCTCAGTTGCCCATGATCTCAGCAAGCGGAGCCGTGCATACGACCATGATCTGATGCTCTTGGAAGTACTGCTTGAGTTTCTTGGCGGCAATGTACACGCCATAGCACATCTTCTGGTAATGGGGATAGTTCTACTTGGAAACTGACAACACCTCGCCCAAGTAATAGACCGGTCTCTGGAGAGGCAAGGCGCTGCCGTCTTCTGGGCGTTCGACCACAATCATAGTGCTAACCACACAGCTGGTGGCGACTATGTAAAGGAACATGGGTTCCTTGTCTGTCGGCGCCGCTAGGACATGCGGCGTGGACAGCACTTTCTTGAGCTAGTGGAAGGCTTCGTCCGCCTTGTCATTCCACTCGAAGCAGGTGGTCTTCTTCATCAGTTGGTACAGAGGGAGTGCCTTCTCGCCCAGCCGACTGATGAATCGGCTGAGCGATGCCAGGCACCCAGTGAACTTCTGGATGCCTCGTATGCGAGTTGGCCTCTCCATCCTCTCGATGGCCTTGATCTTTGCGGGGTTGCACTCGATGCCTTGTTCAGACACCGGGAAGCCAAGGAGCTGGCCTGCTGGTACCCCGAAGAGCGCATTTTTCCAGGTTTAGCTTGACCTGAAAGCGGCGCAGGTTTTCGAAGGTCTCTTGGAGGTCCTTAAGAGTGTTCCCCTCTTCTCCGTCTTTACCACGATATCGTCCACGTAAACATGGGCGTTTCTGCCAAGTTGCTTGAGGAGACACTTCTGCCTGCAACGCTGAAAGGTGGCGCCGGCATTTCTCAAGCCGAACGTCATAGTTAGGTAGCAGAAGGCCCCAAACGGTGTGAGGAAAGCGGTCTTCAGGTGGTCTGCCGGATCCAGTTTGATCTGGTGGTATCCAGAATAGGCGTCAAGGAATGACAGCGGCTCGCATCCGACTGTGGAGTCAATCACTTGATCTATTCGCGGTAGAGCAAAAAGATCTTTAGGGCAAGCTTTGTTGAGGCTGGTGTAGTCAATGCACATGCGCCATTTGTTGTTGTTTTTCAGCACTAGGACAGGGTTGGAGATCCACTCAGGGTAGAACACTTCCATAATGAAGCCGGCTGCTAGCAGGCGGGCGACTTCTTCTCCAACAACTCTTATTTTTTCTTCTGACAAGCGGCGGAGGGGCTACCTAACCGGCTCCGCGTCTTCTCTCACATGTAAATTGTGCTCTGCGAAATCCATCGGGACACCCGGCATGTCTTTGGGGGACCATGCAAAGATGTCCCGATTCTCACGGAGGAAATCGATGAGCTCGCTTTCCTATTTACTGTCTAGGTTTGACCCTATGACAGCAAATCGCTCCAGGTGTGCCGGGTCCAAGTCGATCTTCTTGGTTTCTTTGGCCGGCTGGAATGAGCCTGGTGGTTCCGCCTCCTTGGGATCGGGTGGTATGGCCGGCTGCTTGCCAGTTGCCACCAACCGATCAAGGTGGCGCTTATCTTCAGCTATGACAAGGGACTCGTCCAGCCGGCTGCTAGCGGCGGCACATGCGATGGACTTCTCATAGTCCCCGTCTATGGTGATTATTCCTTTGGGGACCAACATCTTCATCTTGAGGTAGGCGTAATGGGGGACGGCCATGAATTTCGCAAGAGCTGGCCGGCCCAATATCACGTGATAGGGGCTTTCAGATTCACCACCTCAAACTAGACCGGTTCCCGCCGGAAATGCTTCTTGTCACCAAACAGGACATCAATCTTGACCTTGCCGATTGGTGAGCAAGAGAGGCCAGGGACGATGTCGTGGAAAACGGTCCTGGTAGGTTGAAGCTGCTTCTCTTTGATGCCCAACTTCTCCATGGTGTCTCTATACATGATGTTGATGCTGCCGCCATCTACCAGCACTCGGGAGAAACGACAAGCCCATCTGTCGGTGGAGAAAGTCGCATCCAGAACCATGGCGTAAGCTCCTGGTGAAGGCATGACAGCCGGGTAATCCTCACATCTCAAACTGATGGGCCGTTCGGACCAATGCATGAACTCTGGGGCTACGGAGGCAACGGTGTTGACTTCTCTATGCTGCTGGCGCCGGCTGTGCCTATCATCCGCCTGGTTTGTGAAGATGACATAAGCTCCATTCTCTTCTAGGAACTCATCCAGGATCTGGCCGCCTGGATGAGCAGCTGGCGGTTTTGAAGGCAGAGCCGCCTGCCCAGCAGGCGGCGGTGGCAGGGCTTCGCCTCTGGCAATCCGTGTGAGCCATTGACACTTTCGTGTGACATGATTGGAGGGCTTCGCGTTGCTGAGAAACTTGCAAGGGGCATCCAGGGTTTGCTCAAAGGAGAAGGCGGGCTGCCAGGCTTGCTTTCCGCCCTTCTAGCACTTGGGACCTACTTGAGCTTCTAGCTGCTGGCCATCAACTACTGCCACCAGCCGGCTGTTCGATGCCGGCGGGAGGGGGGGGGGGCTTTGCGCTTGTTATGTGTCTGCTGCTGGCGCCGACTGGTCTCTCCAGCCGGCGTTCTAGGAGCCGCTGGGGCCATCTTTCCGGAGGCATCCACATGCAGTTCGGACTTCATGGAGGAATCTGTGGTGGCATACTTGTCTACTATGCTTAGCAGCTCGTCCAGTGTGGTGGGCTCGTTTGCAGAGGAGCTTGTGCTTGAGCAAGGTGCCTTCTATGCACCCGGCCGTAAAGTACTCGATGGCTTGCACCTCATGCACCCCTTCACAAGAGTTGCGTAGCTCGGCCCAACATGTCAGGTAGTCACGAGCAGACTCGTTCGGACCTTCGACGCATAAGGAGAGCTAACGTGGCTCGGGTGGCCGCTTGTAGGTGCCGGTGAAGTTGTGAGTGAAGACATCGGTGAAGTCCAGCCAGCTATTGATGTTGCTGGTCTTGAGGCTGTTTAACCATGTCCGGGCCGTGCCCTGGAGCATGAGTGGCACATACTTCACCGCCACGCGCTTGTTGCCGTTTGATATGCTGACGGCCGTGGAGTAATCCACCAACCAGTCCTCCGGCTTCACAGATCCATTGTACTTGGGAGTGTCCCGGGGGAGTGAGAAACCTTTGGGGAAAGGCTCGTCATGGATGCGGAGACCGAAGCAAGCCGGGCCGAGTGCGTCTTCTTCCTCGACCGCCTGGGACCGGGCTAGTCGGTCAAGGCGATGGCGGGCATCATTCTCCCCAACTCCCTCGCGATGGCCCAAGCAGCCTCCGAGGGACGGATGGTCGACAGGTGGCGGAGACACACGCCTCTCCCGGTGAGGGGGTGGCGAGCGCTCGTTTCACCGCTCTATAGCTCTTCGGCGGCCGTCTTGATCGCGCTCGATGGTGATGCGAGTCTGCGTGCAGTGGCTAGCTGCTGGCTCTGAGTCACGCCGGCTGCGAGTGCCAACTGCTGGCGAACGGAACGTAGCCCCTTGCTCCCGCCAAAGAGGGCGGTTGTCCGCATGCGCGTCGGCCTCCAGAGCCCGGCGATGGGTTTCCTGCTGCTCGGCAGCCGTGTCGAGGAGCTATTGGACGCGTTGTGTCATACAGCGAAGCTCATCTCCCTCCAAATGGTTCAGCTCGTCAACTGCCGCCTGGGCGGCCCTTAGGTTCTCCGACGGAGTGTCGTATACTGGTCGTGGGGCCCCCAGCATGTCGTTCAGGACCCCCCCCCCCCGATCACGGACGGCGCCAGCCCGGCTGGGCTCGCCAGCTTCTAGCGTGCCGCCTATGGCACGGTCCATCACACGGCCATAAGCTTCGCTGAGGCGCCGTGAGGCGGCTAACTTGTTGGCGTTGTCGGGGAGCGAGACGCGGAGTACTTCCAGCGACACGCCGTCTATTCCCGTGGTGATGGGGGCGGAGAGGCTCTACATGGCCGCCCGCAGCGGGTCCTGGCCAGACCCGTTGGAAGGCTCGTCGTGACTGACGGCCAGCACCTCTGTGACAGTTCTGACGCTAGTGTCGCAGGTCATGGGGGTAGGGTATCATCGACGACCACCACGTGGTCGGGGAAGGAATCTATGGACGCCGCGTCGAGGTCGACGATCATGTCGTCGGGTGGATCGGAGGAGCCCACGGACTCCATGTCGGAGGCGCACTCGTCGATGATGTGGAGCTTGTCGAGGAGCTCGACGAGGCAACTTTCCCACCCAACTGGTCCCGCGACCGGAGAGGGCTCGTCGTGGAGGTGGACACCATCGAGGAGGTCGGCGAGTCCGCCCGCGGCACATGCGGCCTCAGCATCGCAAAGCATCCCGGCATCCACGCCTGCGGGTGTGCCGGGCTGGCTGTGCTCGCTAAGGAGGAACAAAGTTCCCGTCCAGTACATGTCTCTGGAAGACGGTGCACCTTGCCCCACGGTGGGCACCAAATGTCGGGGTTTTGGTGCGACATATGCCAAGGGATGGCTTATCATGCACGGGGACAAGAGTAAGTCGTCGGGCCCTAGAAGCGGGATAAGGCGGTACTTAGGACGCCTAAGAATCTTACCCAGGTTCGGGGCTCTCCGGGGAGATAACACCCCTAGTCCTGCTCTGTGGGGGCTCCGCATCATAACTAATGTCAATATGGTAGTTACAAGGTTGCTGCTTTAGCTGTATCGTTTAGAGGAGGAAGAAGGGCAAGGCTAGCTCTCTACCTTCGCTCTAAGGAACGGGAATGGTCGCTAGGGTTTCTCCCTGTCGATCTCTCTCTTTCTCTCTGTCTCTTAGGCTCCAACCCCTCCACATGGAGGACCCTGGGGGGTTTATATAGACCTACCCCCCAGGGGTACAATGGTAATCTAGGCGGAGTGGCCCCCGGCCGTCAGCGTCTTTGGGTGCCGGCTTCTCCGCCTATCTGCTGGGGCCCACTGTCTGTGGGCCCTCATGATTGTCTTTTACTGTGAGCGTCCTTCTGCTGACGGGAGCATCATCAGGAGGGGAATGGCTACAGTGTCGCCACCTCCTGTCGTACACTGCCACCACGTCCTGTCTTGTCTTTTTGATGGGGTTCAGACTCCCAGGGCACGGTTAGCCGCCTGCTACAAGGCGGTCCGTCCCTCGGGCCGCTTGCCAAAGGTCGCTTGCCTCTGGGTGGCTCACTAGCTGGTGGGGCCTGCCGCCTGCTGGCCCCTCTGCCTGTGGGTAGTGGGATCATGGCTTCCTCTGACCAAGCTAGGTCTTCGGTAACATGGCTACAGTGATACGCCGCTTAAGGAGTGTCCGTAAGGTACACTCTTACTGTAGCCACACCTCTATAGATTCTCTAAGGACAGGCTTAACCGTAGCCATGCCTTAGTCTCATCGCGGTTCCCCAGCACACGTCCCGAGGGGGAGGCACAGGGCCATCTTCTGGATGTTGGTCGCTAGGCTGCCACCTGTCCGTGCTCCGCCGCCTGCTGGCTGCCGGCTCCTGGGCGTTGCGGCCCTAGGAGGTGGCCCGATGCTCAGGCGGACGGAGGATGACAAGCGGCCCCTATTTGTCTTGAAACGCCATGGGTGGTTGATGAAGACACCCATGGTCAATATCTCTGACACATGTCAAGCGGATCTGATGAAGACGTTCCTTCTACTGCTTCTTCAAAGCAGTTGGGCGAAGAAATTGAAGTGGATATCCCTTTAACCCCAGTGATCTCATTGCCTATGCCTCAGTTCACAGCTGAAGAGGCAGGCGTTGAAGAATTAACTGAAGATGATGAAGACGTGGACATTGGAAGCACAACTCCTGTGTTGAATGATGATTTTTGGGACAGTCAGCACCCCAACTCTCCATTATTCACTCCATTGCAACAAATTCCTCAGTCCCCAGAGCACACTGAAGTTCAAACGGGCTCTGACGAACCTCTCACCACTCCTTCCATACCTGAAGAAATTCAAGCCACTAGTGCTGATGAAAATGATGCTGAAGAAATAAAGACTCAGGCTGCAACTAAAGCAGAAACTAAAATTCCTCAGCCTGTGATTCCTGAGGCTGTGATGCAATTAACTGATACTCCTCATACCAAGCCAAAGGATACCTTCTCTGGGAAGCAAAACTTCAAGGGTGATGACTTCTTGCACGAGCATGTGTTCTTCACATACTTCAAACCATATGACTCTGCTCGTCTTAGAAGGAAGTGCTTCTGGGCTGCCAGCCAAGCAAACTTCTATTCTTCATTGCTTTTTGATAAGGACAAAGTCTTCGACCATGCGCATATTCCTCATGTGGACATGGAATCACTAACTTGCTTCACACCCGTCCTCAACGTTCTATACGATGCTGGACTGCTCACCCTCTGCACACATATATGTGATTCGAATGAAGAGCTCATTCTTTAGTTCTATGCAACGCTGCACATCACTGGACTTGCTGAAGATGTGAACACTTGGGTGTTGGACATGATGACAGAAAACACTCACGTTAAAGCACCGGCCTGAATTGCTTCAGGCCCTACCTATCAGTCATCCCCTTGATGGTGCACGGTGTATATATCATGAACGTGAACTAACTGACCATTATATGCAAGTGTTGATGAAGCCGCTGAAGCCTGGTCAAGCACAAAGAACCAAATTCCTCATGAAGGATTTGCTATGTGTGCCTGGGACTGTCTATCGCATTCTGACGAAAACATTGAGTCCAATCAAAGGCCACGACTCGAATGAAGAAGAGGTCGTTGGCATCATGAAGCTGTTCAATATCATGCATGGGATCCCCATCAACTATCATGATTTCTTCATGAGGACTTTGGCCAATGTTGCACTGTCTCCTTTTGACTTGAAGCCTTATGCTCCCTGGATCATGAGACTCATCAGAACAAGGTCTTCAAACGCATACAAGGCTGACTTTCAGAAACATCTCAGCTATCTGCCTCCACTTGAAGTCCTCAAATAGACAAGTTCATCAGTTGACAGTAAAGGCAACGCTGCGATCATTGATGATGGAATTCGTCCATTGGATGGTCAGTTCCACAAAGTTGCATCCTACTCTACCAATGATGACTCTGCCACTCATGATTCTATCGCCAATGCCTCAAAGCAAAATCCTCCAGGCACAACTCCAATGGTGATGACTGTTCGTGACCTTCTCCCTAGTCTTCATTTGAAGGTCAATCGCAACCATAAATGGGTCAAGAGGCAGTTTGGCTCAATTCTTCACAACATGACTGCTAGATACAATGCTGTGAAGAAAAACCACTACTGCCTCCATGAAGTTTTCAGTCGCACATGGGCTATTGTGTCTCATCTCTATAGCGAAGAAGATCGGAAGCAAATGGGTTTCAAGGGGGACTTTGACTGGTCTCAACCTCCGGCGAAGAAATTCAAGAAAGTCATAGTTCCTTCCTTGGTGGCCAGCTCATATTCATCGTCACGCGAGACAAATGAGTATGAAGATTTGGACGACACTGCGGTAGGCCCTACTTCAATAACAGACCCCAACAACACTGGCGCTCCACCATCGTCTTCGTAATATTCTTCAGGGGCGTTAGTCCTCATTTTTCATCTCTTTTGGTCATTCGATGACAAAGGGGGAGAAATAAGAGTTAGTCTTCAAGCGGGTCTTTATATATGGGCATTTTTTTTCCTAAGTTACAACTCTCGTTCTTTTTAAGACTTTGTTGGATCGAGTTGTAAACTTAAACCGATGTTGGTCTGATACTTCCGCTATGTTCTTCTGCGTGCTATTTCCTCATATATGTTAATGCACGCATGCTGAATTACATCAGTCACCATATTTCATCATGTATTGCAAATTCTTCATATCATATGTTAAATACGTGTATGAATTACAAGATATAGGGGGAGATCTCCATGATACTACTCTTCAAATGTGCATTGCTTCCAAAGCAAATTCCGCACTATGCACATCATCAGGGGAAGTTCTTCTATATCTTGCAATCAAATTCCTCAATATCAGTATTTACACTTCACATGTTTATCCCCGTTGAAAACTTAACCTATATTGTCATCAATCACCAAAAAGGGAGAGATTGTAAATGCATCTAGTGCCACTTAGTGATTTTGGTGTATTGAAGACTTATAGGTTAAGGGACTAATGCATTTGTGAGTGTACACATGTCTATAAATCTATGAGGAGTATGATGTTTACAGAGAAAGTCGACCCCTAAAAATGAGTGTCTTCAACTGAAGACTTTCTAAAGATTTTGAAAGTGAAGAAATTGGTGTAACCATGAAGACTTGATATACATGCGAGGAACATGAAGCGTGAAGACTTTTGTTTTCGTAGTTTCATTTTCTCTTTCTTCAGTCATAGGAAACACCGCACTTTTAAAGGGGGTCGAGAAAAAATTAGGAAACATATTTCCATGTGATGCTTAACTCAAATCCTACACCTACAATCCTTTCGAGTGACGCCATTGGAAATCTCATACAGTTCAGTCAATTTCTTCAGTAAGAGAGATGAACTTCTTCTAGTCTCTGAGGAATTTGTTCTGACTTAGGAGTTAGGAATTCGCCAGTGCGGATTGCCTACCAGCGAGGAACATGATAGCCCCAAGGAATTTGATACTCAAATTTCCGACCGTTGCTGTGCTATGTGCCAGCTGTCCCAAAATATCTACCAACCTAACGGTCATATCATTGAAGGGCATTTATGTCTTATCATATCAGGCTGCTCCCTAGGCTATAAATAGCTGCCCCCCTACAACCACGAGCTGGTTGGCTGCTCCGAGAGAAACTGACACTTGTCATAAGAGCAACCCATCCTTCGAGGACTTTGAGCAAAAATCATTGAAGAGATTGTTCCTGTGTGGAACTGCCGCTTGTTACCTTTGAAGATTGTGATCTTCCAGACGGTTAGGCGTCAATGGTCTAGAGCATCCAAGAGGAATTGTGGATCGCCGGGTGACCGAGTCTGTGAAGGTTTGGAAGTTACCTGTGAAGACTTACCACGAGTGATTGGGCGAGGTCTGTGTGACCTTAGCTCAAGGGGAATACGGTGATGACTTGGTGTCTTAGACTGTGTGTCTAGGACTGGGTGTCCGGGACTGTCTGTCCTCAGGTTTATATACCTAGTAGCCCCAACCAGACGGACAACTGCCACAACAGTTGGAACTGGTCTAGCAAATCATTGTCTTCATCAAGCCTACTGGTTCTATTTCCTCAATTCTTCCATTTACTCATTCATGTGTTGTTGAACTTGATCTGTACTGTTTGAAGACTTTCTCAATTTCCTCAACCCTACTTCTTCAGTCATCAGTCCTCACCCTGCTTATCATGTTTACACGCTACTTGTACTCTGTGCTTGTTTTCATTTCATCATGATGACCATGCTACTGTCTTGTTATGCTTGCACCTGAGTATCTATTCCGCTACTAAGTAGTTTGTTGCTTAGGAAATTCCTCAGTTAGAATTTCATCAGCGACGAATTTGTAAAAAACACCTATTAACCCCCCCCCCTCCAATCGATATAACACACTTTCACAACAATAGTCAAGCTTGTGAAATGATTCAATGAAAAAGAAATACAAAAGTGCTCGTTTGATTGTTTACTTTTAGCTTCCTTCTCCGTGGTTATTTCTCTATCGTACTTTGTATAGTATCTCAGTAGTCGGGAAGGCATGCAAATTCCCAAACCGCTTCGTATACCCTATATCGAAATTTTGGCCTCACAAGTTGCGCCGTGCAATTGGAATTCCAACTTGAGTACTACTACTAGGAGTACTAGGGGCCAGTTATTTTAGGCTTCAAGATTAGTAATCCCATAACTACCACCTCCGTCCTAGTTTATTGGCCCCCATTGTAATCTATGTCAAATTTAACTAATGAAATGTTTATGCATGTCAGAAAAAATTATATAACTTTTGTTGACATGCACTAACATTTTATTAGTTAAATCTTTGGTCAAAATTTAACACAAATTACAAAGGTGACTAATAGACCATGATAGACGTAGTAGTTTAGAAACCCAAATGAATGAGTGAGGTGCCTTATGTTACTCTCCACTGTGACTAGTCTTACGGGAAATACTTGGGAAGAAACGGATTATTTTTTTGAGCCGCCAAAAGAACTGGCCCTAGAAGTAGTAGCTGGGCTTTCCCAGACTAACGTTTTTACACTATGGTCAACTGCAGCTTCTCATATCCAGCTTCTTGGTGCTAAAACGTTCGGCTCGACTCCAATTTTTGAGTTTGCAGAGTTGGAAGCTGGAGGACATCAGAACATGCCCTAGGAGTAGTAGCTAGGGATCGAGTGTGCGAGATGAACCAGACAAAGTAAATTCTGAGAATTGAAATACAAAAAGGATATAGGGATGTGATGGTTGCTTGTCCGTTTATTTTACCAGGCCACTTATTACTGGGAGTGGTAGGGTTTTGTTATATGACGGCTTTACTGCCGCGCCACGAGTGGGGTGAGACTCCTGTGCAGCACCGCCCTCTACACTAGTACTACCTCCGTCGTGGTTTATTTAGGCCTTCCACTACGTAGCTGGTGCCCGACATGTTAAAATATAGTAGACTGGGCATCGATGCCCTGGTAAATTTATTTGGCACCGGCCTCACACTATGCGGGTGCAGCCCGTATAAAGATGGGACCCACACATACATAGAAAAATCAAAGCAAGCCAACTTCTGGTGAATCCTTCACGCAAGTTCCTCTCGTATACCTTCAGAAAAATGGGGCCTCAGAGCAGCAAGTGCATACGGTAATATATTTTATTGCACTGCTCAAATCGGGCATCGGAGTAGGAACTTGCTCCGGTTCTCAGAAAACTTTTTATGGCATTGCATGAGCTATGAAGGGCACTGGTGCCAAATAATGTAAAAGTGGATTTGGCACCTCTTTTGGCCTACATAGTGGAAGGCCTTAGTCCCCCATGTAATTTGACTGAAGATTTAACTGACAAAATGTTAGTGCATGTCAACAAAAACTATATTGTTGGATTTGTATTTGAACATAGTTTTCAATGACATAATTTTTTGTGACATGCATGAGCATTTATCATACTATATATAATGTTGGTTAAATTTATGGTCGTACTATATTTAGTAAGGTGCCTGTGCATTGCACAGAACAGTGAAATGCATGGATCGGGAATTATTTATTTTGAGAAAGAATGTGGGGGTCATCTCATGTGTAACGTGTATAGACAGGTTTCTTCGAATATTATTTCTTCTCTAGAGCTCACAAACATCCGGGTGAAATAGATAAAAAAGTATCTTTTGCAAACAAAAGCGTTCAACTGTTCAACATGCATCCAAAATTTGCGAAGAAATAACACTTATTCTGCTTTGCAAGAAATGATATTTAAGAATTAGTTTTTGAGTATCGATTTTGTTTATTTTTTCTAGACAACCATGAATGTACTCCCACCGTCTAGGTGAATAAGTCATCTTAAGTTGTGCATTGTGACCAAGAATGAGGGGAAAACGAGAGAACTTAATGTTTATTTTCTAATTAATAGCATTGCATGCAATGAACTAACCACTGCATGTCCTGGTTGGGTGTCTTGAGTCATTGAAAACATGCATGCCCACATCTCTTATTGGTTGATATGCCAAGAAACAAGAAACAAGGTGGGAGTTAATGCACCATGCCTAAGTGTTTTGGGGTTATTTGGTTTTCGTAAGATAAGGTACGGTCAGCAGGCTGTATGAAGTAAAGTAATAATTCTAATGCTTAGTTAGAGGAGAGAGGATAGGAGAGAGAATGTAAGCGGGCTCTCATGCAAGAGCCAGCTGCAGCACATGCTCCTAGGCACTATGTGAGAATGGAAAGTGGGCCATGTATTAATCAAGTAGCACATACTTATAGATAATAGTTATACATGTTGGCTATAAGTTGGCTATAGATGACAAGGCACTTTCTTATAGTCAACAGTTGGCTATACTATTAAGTACTCCCTCCATTTTCGTATACAAGGCCCCAATCAAAATTACATTTTGCATCTATATAAGGCCACTAACATTAATCGAGGCAAAATTGATGGGTTTGCCTCGTACTAGCAACCAAGAACATTAATATACCTTGCATGCATGTGTGGTGAGAAGATTGGTTTGCATTCGCTGCATTAATCAACCAATGAGGAGTGAGATGGTTTACTTGTTGTGCGTTGGAGAGAAAAATGCACATTAATTGACACGTGAAACGAAGAGAAAAGCTAGCTTTCAACATTGTCTTAAACCGACATTAATGTTTACCTTGGTACCTGTAATATCACATTGTGGCCTTGTATACAAAAATGGAGGGAGTATTAACCTTGCTCTTATACACCTAGACAGAGGGATTAAATCAGGATGAGTTGGAAGGGGGCAAATGAGATGTAAGAAATGGTTCATCATAAGTCTTTCACAATTACTATAGTAAAAAATTTCAATTAATCTCATAAATAGCAAGTGATAACTCTGATGAAGCAAAATCATACATGAGAGATTCTAGACTAAACCATAAATGGATACACTTTTATTCAAGCGCGATACTCTAATAGAGAAAGATCATGCATGGAAGGTTCTATACAATATAAATAAGAAGTCTCCACATGTTTAGACAGCGGATTACATTGAGCGTAGAGTAATGATGAACATTTGACTTGGTAACGCATATGACCAGGTGAACCTCCTTGGATTCCCCGTGCACCATCTTGGGGTGAAAATCATACCAGGCGTCTTCCATGTACACATTGTCGGGAAAAGAGCGGCTTGGCACAGTCCCAGTCAACGTGATGGACCCGGGGTGGCCGCCCTCGTACCTCGGAGGGGTAGTAACAGTGAGCATGCACCCCTACGCCGGCCTCGTGTCAGCGTCAGCGGTGCTGCCCCTGACGCACACTACGGAGACGGGGCGGTGGCCTACGCGGGCCTTGCTGGTGCCCACGGCCAAGAGGAAGACGATGTCTTCCTCCTCCGCGACTCGCAGGCATAGGTGATCCTCCAGCGACTCCTACATGGCAAACAGGTAGCACGTCTCGTACTTGATGTTGACCACCGCGGGCCAGTAGTGAGTGACAGACAATGTCGTGAGGTGATGCACGAGGCTCGACAACGAGCCCTCAAATGGCGGCACACACTCATAGCAGTAGCAGGGTGCGTGCGCGCATCTGGAACTATGCTCCACCAGCAAGTGCTGGTCGACGTACCTCTCGCATCCGAAACTCTTGTAGATGCAAGGTACCTTGCAGGCATCAACCAGGCCGTCCATGAAAATGGGAGTGGCTGTAAGGGACGTTGCACCTGCCGAATGGAGCAGAGGAGGAAGTGGCTGTAGGGAATGTTGCCCCATCGAATGGAGCGTAGGAGTAGCACACAAAGCAGTATATGGTGTCCTAACTAGTACTCCCTCCGTTTATCGACTCTCTACTTTCTCGACTGAAGAATTGAGCATAGCTCTGCCGGCAAGGCGCCGTACATCCCTATGCCTCCGCCCAGTTCGACCACCATCCGCCAAGTTATAGCCCTGGGTGTTTTAACCTTTTTTAGTAATGACATCTGGCAATTGCTCGCCACGAGCCCAATCCTAGCAAATCCCACATAACCATTAGATTTCCATACGATGTTGGCCTATTTCTAAGCAATGGTATTTGAAAAAACCGACACCCTTACACATGTACTGTAACTGCATCGCAGGCGCTTGCAACTACGAGGTCTGCCAGCGAACGTTTGCTGGGGATTGGAGTTAGCACTGATGGCGGTTCGTAGTCGTTCCACAGTCGGGCATTGAAGTTTGTAATAACTATTTTAGAATATACTATTCCTCCGGTGCTAGTAGTAGAGCACATTCCTACTCCCCTATATGCAAACTACTAGGCATTAGTAGTAGGTACTGTAGTTTATTGTACTAGTAATGTGATCACTGAAGCAAGTTGTCTGGCATCGATATGACCCTACGCTGCTGGGATGTGTCTCATAAGTCAAGCGGAGTGCTATTGTCATCATCATCTATCCACTTCCGCAGCACATATTCGCTTCTCCATCCTCGTCCGCACATAATCGTCCAAATATTCCATCCCCGCTAGGTGCTTGCCCCCTCTTCCGAAAGCCAGGCACTAACGATGGCAGAACCGAGCACCATCCGCCGATAGAGTGGCTGCAATTCGCTCCCCACAGAGGTAATCAAGCTTATTGTTTCGCGTATGGACAATCTGAGTACGATGCCGCTCGCCGCGTGCTCATCGGGGCTGGACCATTTACTCAAAGCCCTCAAGCCGAAGCTTTTTAAGCTAGCTCCCTACTGCCTAATACCGCTTGATCTTTAGAAACGGTGTGTCACGGAGCATAACGATCATAGGGTGGCGCGCATCAACCCCCTCGACTGCGATTTGGTCTCCGTCACCCTCAACTACATTAACGGTATGTATTGGGTTGGCGTGAACACGTCTTGGATGGTGCTCATCGACGGTCGCGGCAGCTGGATGCTCATGGAGGTCTACACCCGGCGATTGATCCGCCTTCCTTCGATTAACACTGCACTGCTTTGGCACCGCGACCCAGAATAATCAGAATCTTACAGTAGCCAATATGATACCAAGTTTGATTTGCTCAAGGTTCTAATCTGCCAAGTACCGACAAGTACTACGAATTATAAAACTTCAAGCTAATTGTGTTCTTCAACCGCGGTCTCGCCTATCTGACAGGTCATTGCAGTAAGTGGATTCTGCATGTCCATCGCAGGATCATACATCGTCCATGGTTCTCTGATGCCATTGAACACAAGGGCTTCATTTACGCTATGGACTCCTTCTATGGCTGGACGTATTGCTGGCCTACTCTAGTCATCACTACAAATGGTTGTTACAGCAGTATGTTAGTTTCCTATGATATCATGATGGCTTGTTTATATTACTGTCAACAATTACTGAAAAAATATTCATGCTCATAACATGTTGTTCTTAAGAATGACTACAGTAAGAGCCCTTTTTTATTTGACTCCAACTTGTTATGATGTTGTAGGCCGCCTAGTGTTCCCACCCTTCCTAATCCCAGAACCTTTCAAAGGAAAGTGGCATGGCAGTTGCACGTGGTTCCTTGCTCGATCAGACGATGGTGAACGATTGATGATCGTTCGCACATACCGGACATGTTGTTTCGTGGAATACAATCACAGTCACTGCAAGGTCATTAAGAAGGATCCTAGCTTCTCTGGGCCATCAGGAATTTTTGACTAGAGGCTGGTAAGTAGCTTTGGTACATGCTCTCTGTTTCCCGGACTGAATTATCCGATTAACAAGGAGATAATCGACATCAAGGATCATGATGGCAGCGCGGTTTCGTTCATCAGACAAAACTATGTGTACACAGTGTACCATGCGTATCTCCATGCACCATACGATGATATGTGCCACCATGCTCTGCAGCCCAAATAGGAGAGAGGGTCGCAAGTATCAGACTTCGACCTACTGGCTGGAATTTCCCCCCTTAGGAACCCATCTAGTTCAAGCCGTCAGCCAATCTCCACAGCTTAATAAATAGTAATGTCTAACTGAGCCAGCTAGTTAGATGCGTACGCTTGGTGTAGTAGGATCTTTATTTAGTTTGATGCATACGCTTGTTCTTTTTTGGTAGCCCTTTTGTAATGATGACTGATGTTTGGTTTGGAAGAGAGAGCTGCGTGTTTACTCTTCTGGCATGCTTACTGCTTTTGTTGAACCCCCAGCCCTGGTTGCTATTTTCAATGTACAATCAGTAGTATATTTTGTCTGTTGGTTGAATAAATGTGTTGTTAGAATGACAAACACAATGTTTTGGAAGTCGTTGCACAGTCCGATTTTTTGGTGCCCCGTATGTAGAACATACTAGTTTTCATACGGAACACATTTTCCACTTGTCGATAACATGCAGCCCACTGATGAAGGCCCAATAGAGAAGCCCATAATTAACTGGAAGGGCGGCTCTCACACGAATCCGTCCCAGGTACATGCTCTTGGTCCCCTAAACATAAATAAGTAAATAAATAAAGCTAAATGCTCATGCACCAGTTATTTAAATTTACTATTTGAAAAGTCCAATTTTAACACGAGGATATTATTTCCTATTAGAGTGTCATTAAATTCATTCGATATTATTCTTAGGCAAAGTCGCAAAGGTAGCGACCAGTCTTTTTTCTCCCACCATTTTCTTCCTGCAACCAGCAGACCCATGCAAATCGTAGTCAACATCATAAATAGTTCCCGTCCATTGTTATTTTTCGATAAGAAAGCCCAACCCAGCCCAACACATTTTTTTGAGAGAAAGGACAATAGGAATGGCTCCTACTGTGTTTTCATATATATATGTATAGTGTGTTACACTATTTACATTTTTACAAATCAAGTTCCCCCCAACCCAGACAAGTTTCGGTTAGTTTTGGAAAATGGATGTGCTAATGTTAGTGTAAATCAGAAATAAAAGAAGAAATGAAGGCAGGGTGAGCACCCTTAGTTCTATCTTGGAGTAGGCCGAAATCATCCTTAAATCTTCTCAGCCAGCCATCGATGCTTGGACCAATTCTTCTGAAATTTTTATTGTATCTTTCCTTCCAAAGACTCCAAGCAGCCACCAAAAAGATGTCGAAGAAGAGAGGGCGCCCCCAAGAATCTTTACTTCATTGGATGAGTTGGAGGTGGCAGGTGAAAGAGGGCCAATAAATACCATGTTTTTACCAGCAGGATTGTGTAGCGACCACGATCCGAATGGACCGAAGTCTCTGCGTTCTGTGTTATCCCTGGATCGGTAATGCTGACATACAAAGTACTTGAAGGATTCATAACAGAGTGGCAATCACACACTTATTACATCGAATGTCTCAAAAGAGAACTTATTACAAAAGTCTATGGCATAAGGCCATCTAACAAAATAACAGCGGAAGGCTTGGAAGATAAGTGACTCCATCAACTCCAACGGCATAGCTGAGTGCATGAAAAATGACCTAGCACGTCTTACTCCTCGTCTGAAATGTCTGCAACGTAACATGTTGCAGCCCGAAACGGGTTAGCACATGGAATATGCTGGCAAGATAACACAGTAGAGCAAGTAACAGAAATAAAGGCTAACACTATATGCATATTTGGCTGGTGGAGGCTCTAAGGTTAAAGTTTTTGCATAAAGCCAATTTTTCCCTACAACGAAGGAATAACTTTTATTTTAACTATCATGGTAGTTGAAACATCATTGAGAAGATACCTCCAACTTAATCCCAATTAAAGTAGTCATCATTAACCCAACAAATTAACATTAGAGTGTTGAGATAAACCAATAATTCAAGTACCAGATACTCAAGATTGTCCATAACCGGGGACACGGCTAATCATGATTAGTTTGTACACTCTGAAGAGGTTTGCGCACTTTTCCCCCCAAGACTTGATCTCCTCCTTTGGATTTATTGCACTACAAGGTGTTTGAGAAAACGGATGACCGAGACACAGTCTTTCAGAAGCATTTACTCTTTACCCCGGGTCGACCCATACACCTACTTTCCCCTACATCTGCTAGTACACCACTGAAAGAGCTCACACAACTTACTCATACTATGCCAGAGCCCATAATGGCATTGTAGCTGCACACGGAAGTTTCTAGCATGAATAGTTTTATGATCCCTTTGAGCCTGGGTGGCATTCCATAGGATAATCTTATAGTTCCTCCGGGATTTCCTAGGACAACACTGGATTCTCCAGGTGCCCTGCAACCAATCCACCCAGATGTGTATTCAAGTAGCCACCTTAAGTTGAACCATTAATTAACAACTCACATCTTTCATGGATATTCTCTCAAACCCAAACCACGTCTACGAGCATAGCATGGCAACGTAAGCATAACATAGAAGTAACTCCCCAGGGTTTGAAAATAATGCAGGCAATAGGTTCTACCTCAATCTACTTCCCAGACCCACTAGTTAAGAGATCCTACTCATGCAATGTGTGAGGGTTATATCTAATGCATAAAAACTTGGTAATAAAGGGGTATGATCAAAGTGTTACTTGCCTTGCTAATGATTCGCAAAACCTAGAGACTCGTAGTAGCACGCTTCACACTCCGGGAATTCTATCGCAAGCAAACAGTAGCATACATAAGCTAACAAGCAAAGATGCACATTATAAAATTCAAAATAAGAAGATCTAACCAGAAAGTTCAACTTAAGAACTCCGGTTTGCAAAAAGAATCAAATCAAACGGAGCAACGAAACTCAAACTGCGAAAGAAACAAGATCTGTTTTACTAGATTGATATAAAGTCAATTTTTTACAGTAGCAAAACCTTGTTCAAGTTTGTTAAACGGAAAGAGGGCTTTGAGATGAAGATCTGGGCTTTTGAATCGCCTGATTCCGACTCTCGAGCGAAAAGAAAAACTAAAAACAAGATCAGGGCAGAAATCACGATCGAAAATAATAGCGGATAAATCCCCGAAAAAGAAAACTGACGAACAGGCTAACGAACAAATGTTCGTTGTTCGTGACTAACGGGCGAACAACGTTCGTTAAAACGAACGTACGGGCGAACGTCCGCTAATTAACTAAACCGAAAAAAAACCGCACCGATCTATTATAAAAAAATAGATCTAGGGTTTTTAAGAAAAAAACCGAACGGTTTTTGAAAAAAAACCGGCGGCGGCGGTGACTACTTCGGCAGCGGGCTCCGGTGGGAATGGTGGCGGCGCACCGGCGGCAGGGCGGCGGTGGCGGCGCGGCGGCGGGGCACGGCAGCGAAGCGGCGGCGGCGGCTCGAAGGTTGAGGCGCGGCGGCCGCGAGGGCAGGCGGCGCTGGGCGGCGGGGCGGCGGCCGGCTGGGCTTTTAAAGGGCCCCCGGGCGCAGTGTCCTAGCCGGACACGGCCCGGTAAGTCGGTTGACTTTTTTTCAAAATAGTCCTAACACACTAAAATAGGCGAAGAAAAATACTAAACGGACTCCAAAAATTCCGAAATATATTTTCACCGTCCTCTAATAATATTTAGGATATAGTGAACATTTTGCCCGGACCTAAATGCAATTTTGAAAAACGCGCATTTTTCCTATGCAAATAAAATCGCGAATAAATCCAAAAAATTCCAAAAGTGATTTTAATATTTTTTCCTCCAATATTTCTTGTACTTTGGAGAAGTCATATTATATCTGCTCGTATATTTTATTAAGAAATATATTTAGGAGAGAAAAACAATTCAAACCAAAGTGATCCCCGTACCGGTATTCGAGAAAACTCAAATACGAAAACGGTAGAATTCCCAACTCTCTCCGTAGGTCCTTGAGTTGCTTAGAATTTTCTAGGATCGCCACGCAGAAATGCAACAAAATATGCAATGCAGTATGATCTATGTATAACATTCCAAATTGAAAATTTGGGATGTTACAAACCTACCCCCCTTAGAATGAATCTCGCCCTCGAGATTTGGTTTGGCTAGAGAACAGGTGTGGGTGGTCCTTGCGTAGATCACCCTCTCGTTCCCAGGTGGCTTCATCCTTGGTGTGGTGACTCCATTGAACTTTGCAAAACTTGATAAGCTTGCTGCGGGTGACTGTCCTTGCAAACTCAAGGATCTTGATGGGTTTCTCCTCGTAAGTCAGATCACTATCCAACTGAATTGCTTCCAGAGGCACTTTGTCTCTTAAAGGAATATCGGCCATCTCTGCATTGCACTTCTTAAGCTGAGAAACGTGAAACGCGTCGTGAACTCCTGACAATCCTTCGGGTAACTCCAACTTGCAGGCAACCTCTCCCATGCGTTATGAAACACGGTACGATCCCACAAATCTCGGGGCTAACTTTCCATTAACTCCGAATAGTTTAACTCCTCGCAGAGGCGACACTCTCAGGTACGCTCTATCTCCAATTTCATAGACCACTTCCTTGCGCTTCGAGTCTGCATAACTCATCTGCTTGGACTGAGCTACCTTCAGTCTATCCCAAATCAACTTAACCTTCTCCTATGAATCTTTGAACAAGTCTGGTCCAAACAACTGACGGTCTCCAACTTCATCCCACATCAACGGTGTTCGGCATCTCCTCCCGTACAATGCTTCGAAGTGCCATCTTCAAACTGGCCTGGTAATTGTTGTTGTACGAGAACTCCACATAGGGCAAGTTTTCATCCCAACTAGATCCATAGTCCAGTGCACAAGCTCTCAATATGTCCTCCAGAATCTGATTGACTCTCTCGGTCTGTCCATCGATCTGTGGGTGGAAAGACGTACTGAATTCCAGCCTCGTTCCCAAAGTCTAGTGTAGCTGGTGCCAAAACTTTGAGGTGAACCGTGTTCCTCTATCTGATACAATGGTCCTCGGAACTCCGTGTAGACATACGATCATGGTCATATACATCTTGGCCAACTTCGCACTGGTATACGTGGTTTTCACGGGGATAAAGTGGGCTACTTTGTTCAAGCGATCCACTACTACCCAGATTGAGTCATATCTTATTTTGGTCCTGGGCAATCCGGTGATAAAGTCCATGCCAAGTTTATCCCACTTCCATTCGGGTATCGGCATAGGCTGTAGCAATCCTGCTGGCTTCTGATGTTCCGCATTTACTATCTGGCATACATCACATACTGCTACATACTCGGCAATATCCTTCTTCATTCTCGTCCACCAGAAACGTTCTTTCAAATCCAAATACATCTTAGTGTTTCCGGGGTGTATCGAGTATGGTGAATCGTGTGCTTCCTGTAGTATCAACTTCCTGATCTCGGCGTTGTTGGGCACATAGATTCGGTCTTCAAACCACTAGGTGTCGTGTTCATCCTCACGAAAACCCTCGGCTTTTCCTTCACTCATCCTCTCCTTGATAACGGCAATCTCTTTGTCCTCCTTCTGGGCTTCTCGTATCTTTCCCAACAATGTTGACTGAACCTCCAAGGTTGCAATAAAACCTCTAGGAACTATCTCCAAACGAAGCTCCCTGAGATCTTCTGCTAACTCCTCAGGCAATCCTCCCTTCACGCGGGTATTTGCATAACTCTTCCGGCTCAAATCATCTACAACGACATTGGCCTTTCCGGGATGATAGTGTAGCTTCATATCGTAATCCTTTATAAGCTCCAACCATCTCCTCTGTCTAAGGTTCAGCTCCTTCTGAGTGAAAATGTACTTCAAACTCTTGTGATCCGTGTACACATCACAACGATTTCCAATAAGGAAATGTCTCCAAGTTTTGAGCGCATGCACACCTGCTGCTAGATCCAAATCATGAGCCGCATAATTCAACTTGTGCGGTCGCAGTTGACGAGATGCATACGAAACAACTCTTCCATCCTGCATAAGTACTCCTCCAAGGCCTAAGCGTGAGACATCGAAGTACACTTGGAAATCCTTGCGTATGTCCGGCAAGATCAGCACTGGGGCTGTCGTCAACCGTTTCTTCAACTCTTGGAAACTTTCTCCGCACTCTTCAGTCCGATGAAACTTTGTCTCTTTCATCAACAATGTTGTCATCGGCTTTGCAATCTTGGAGAAATTCTCTATGAATCTCTGGTAATATCCCGCGAGTCCAAGAAAACTGTGGGTCTCTCCAACTGAAGTGGGTGCCAACCACTCCGTGATTGCATGTACTTTGACGGGGTCCATTGCTATACCTTCTCCTGATATAGCATGTCCTAGCAATCCAACTTCCTGCAACCAAAACTCGCATTTGCTAAACTTGGCGTAGAACTGATGTTCTTTGAGCTTGTCAAGTACCAAACGCAAATGCTCCGCGTGTTCCTCCGCGTTCTTCGAGTACACCAAAATATTGTCAATGAATACCTTGACAAACTTATCCAAGAACTCCATGAACACCTTATTAATCATACTCATGAAATAGGCAAGGCCGTTAGTCAATCCAAATGACATAAAAGTATACTCATATAGCCCATACCTTGTGGTGAAGTCTGTCTTAGGTATATCATTCTCTTGGATCTTCAATAGGTGGTATCCTGATCGTAGATCGATCTTGGAGAATACTTTAGCTCCTTGAAGTTGGTCGAACAAATCATTGATCATCGGCAACGTGTACTTATTCTTAATCGTCACTTCATTAAGTGCCCGATAATCAACAACCATTCTTAAAGATCCATCCTTCTTCTCGACCAAAAGCACTGGGGCTCCCCAAGGTGATGAACTTCGTCGAATAAATCCTTTCTCCAATAACTCCTTAATCTGCTTCTATATTTCCTCTAGATCATTTGCTGGCATCCGATACGGTCTCTTCGATATTGGTCGAGTGCCAGGCAATAGCTCAATCAAAAACTCAATATCCCTATCCGTCGGCATGCCTGGTAGCTCCTCTGGAAATACATCCGGATAATCCTTTACTACGGGCACTTCCTCCTGAACAACTCCCGTGAGAGAATGCACTTGTGTACTTTTCGGCGAATGCCTAGATACATACTTGATCTTTTTTCCCTCTGGGGTGGTAAGCAAAAAGACCTACTGGCATAATCGATGTTCCCTCCTTACACCCATATCCAATTCATACCTAGTATCACATCCAATCCTTGTGACTCCAAAACTATCAGGTCTGAGGGAAAAACATGTCGTCCAATGGTCAATGGCATCTGAAAACATCCTTGATTTGCCATATATTCCACTCCGGGTGAACTTACAAACATGGGGTCCTTAGGACTCTGGTGGGAAACTTATGTCTATTTATGAATCCCCTTGAAATGTATGAATGCGATGCACCAGTATCGAAAAGAACTACCATGGTAAATGACTTAACCAAGAACTTACCGACAACTGCATCTGGTTGCTCTTCAACCTCCTCCACGGTCACGTGGTTCACTTGTCCTTTGTTGAATGGGTTGGGCTTCTTCCCGGCGCTTCCATTGCCGTTCCCATTCTTAGCTTCAGGGCACTCCGTGGCGTAGTGTCCATTCTTCCCGCACTTGAAACAGGTAACGTGGCTTAAATCCCTCTTGGCGGGTGTGGATGGAGTAGAGCGGTTCTGATTATTGCTTCCTCCATTCCCATTCCCATTCTTAGAGTCATCGTGGTTGTGAGAACTTCCTCCATTGTGGGCGTGGCCTCCATGGTTATGGGTGTATCCCCCCGAATTCGTACTGAGCCACAGTACGATTTTCTTTGGCGCAAGTTGCGAAACTCTCGCTTCTTCATGCTCATGGCTCCAGTTGAGACATGGGCAGTGCGAAAAGCTTGCTGAAACTAATCCCAAGTGACATTGGCTACAGGTGCTGCTGCTGGTCCAGCCAACTGATGTGCGGCAAAACGCACCTTCTCAGCATCCGTGCAATTTGCAGTGGTCAGACCCCTTCCAATCTTTCGTAGCCAGTCATCAGCAACTATTGGTTCAATGCTGCTAGCAAACACCGGTGGTTGCAACCTTGTAAAACATGTCAGGTTGTCCATAGGTGGTGGTGGTGGAGGGTTGTTGTTGTTGTTGTTCTGATTGTTCTGATTGTTCTGGACAAGAAGTTGCATCAAAGTGTTCTGCTGCTGGATCAACTGAGTGAGCTCAGGGGGAAACTGAAATTCAGGCCCACGTCTCGGAGGCATCTGATGGGTGTAGAGGGAAGAGATTAGAATAGAAATGATGTCTAAGAGAAATTCACCACCCATATGCACATGAGACAAACACAATCATATCACACCAATCAATTTCAAGCAAGGGCTTACAAAGGTTCTAACTAACATTACAAAAGTGCTCTAAATTTCTACTTTAATGGGAAAAACTACTGGTCATAGGGTGGTCATCTAGAAATTTTGATCAGCGGAAGATTCCATGATATCTGCTCCAGCTTCATCTTCATAGTCATCATCACTATCATCGGGGTCCGAGTCGGTGTCATCGATGATGATGTAGTCCTCAGAACGAATCTCCTTGTGTTCTTCTTCTTCTTCTTCTCCTCCTAGTGCAGGGTCTCCCATAAATACTCCTAGCTTCCTTGTCAAGTCATCATTCTTCTCCGCAAGTATTGTCATCTCCTCCTCGTATCCGTCGCGTGTAGACTTGAGTTCCTCTTATAGCTCTAAGTTCCTGGTTAGCGCCTTCTTCAAATCTATCATCCCTGCGCATATCTGGTCCTCCTGTCGACGAACATGCTGGTTCAACTCTTGGATGAACGCTGCAATGGACCCGTCCTTCTGGGTACTAATCATGTCACATTGCTCGTCTTGTCGTCCACAAATCTGGTATATAGTGTCCTTCAGCTCCTGCTTGTAGACTTCTCCAATACGTCCCATGGTAATGTGGGCTGCCATACTCTTGCCTAGGCTCCAGGTTGGTGCATCAAAAGAAAACTCTATTGGCTCAGTGGATGGTGAGAATGTCCTCCCGAAAATTTGAACTTGAATACTTCATCGCTCCTGTTCTGGTAAAGTGGCGGTGTAGGTCCCGGTGAAGCTTGGTATTCTGATGTTCAGGTACCTAGTGACTTCGTTCAAGTGTCGTCCAAACGGTGTGTCTTCATCTAGTTGAGTGAACTTGTTCCTTGGATCCACCATCCTAAAGAGTAGAAAATGGAGAGGAGTCAAAAATGAGTAGAGAAGAGTGACCTAGGGTTCACCTTAGTGGTCGTGTCCTACAGTCAGCGTGTGCTTTGATACCATCTTGTAGCAACCACAATCCGAATGGGCCGAAGTCTATGTGTTCTGTGTCATCCCTGGATCGGTAATGCTGACACACACAGTACTTGAAGGATTTATAACAGAGTGGCAATCACACACTTATTACATCGAATGTCTCAAAAGAGAACTTATTACAAAAGTCTATGGCATAAGGCCATCTAACAAAATAACAGCGGAAGGCTTGGAAGATAAGTGAGTCCATCAACTCCAACGGCATAGCTGAGTGCATGACAAACGACCTAGCACGTCTTACTCCTCGCCTGAAAAGTCTGCAACGTAACATGTTGCTGCCCGAAACGGGTCAGCACATGGAATATGCTAGCAATATAACATAGTAGAGCAAGTAACAAAAATAAAGGCTAACACTATATGCATATTTGGCTGGTGGAGGCTCTAAGGTTAAAGTTTTGCATAAAGCCAATTTTTCCCTACAACAAAGGAATAACTTTTATTTTAACTATCATGGTAGTTGAAACATCATTGAGAAGGTAGCTCCAAATCAATCCCAATTAAAGTAGTCATCATTAACTCAACAAATTAACTTTAGAGTGTTGAGATCAACCAATAATTCAAGTACCAGATACTCAAGATTGTCCATAACCGGGGACACGGCTAATCATGATTAGTTTGTACACTGTGCAGAGGTTTGCGCACTTTTCCCCACAACACTCGATCTCCTCCGTTGGATTTCTCGCACCGCATGGTGTTTGAGAAACGGATGACCGAGACAAAGTCTTTCAAAAGCATTTCCTCTTTACCCCGAGTGGACCCGTACACCTACTTTCCCCTACATCTGCTAGTCCACCACTGACAGAGCTCACACAACTTACTCATACTATGCCAGAGCCCATAATGGCATTGTGGCTGCACACAGAAGTTTCTAGCATGAAAAGTTTTATGATCGCTTTGAGCCTGGGTGGCATTCCATAGGATAATCACACGGTTCATCCGTGATTTCCTAGGGCAATACTGGATTCTCCAGGTGCCCTGCAACCAATCCACCTAGATGTGTATTCAAGTAGTAACCTTAAGTTGAACCATTAATTAACAACTCACATCTGTCATGGATATTCTCTCAAACCCAAACCACATCTACGAGCATAGCATGGCAACCTAAGCATAACGTAGAAGTAACTCCCCAGGGTTTCAAAATAATGCAGGTAATAGGTTCTACCTCAATCTACTTCCCAGACCCACAAGTTAAGAGGTCCGACTCATGCATTTTGTGAGGGTTTGATTTAATGCATAAAAACCGGGTAATAAAGGGGTATGATCAAAGTGTTACTTGCCTTCCTGATGATTCGCAAAACCTAGAGACTCGTAGTAGCACAATTCGCACTACGGGAATTCTATCACAAGCAAACAGTGGCATACATAAGCTAACAAGCAAAGATGCACAGATAAAACTCCAAATAAGAAGATCTAAGCAGAAAGTTCAACTTAAGAACTCCGGTTTGCAAAAAGAATCAAATCAAACGGAGCAACGAAACTCAAACTGCGAAAGAAACAAGATCCCTTTTACTAGATTGATCTAAAGTCAAAATTTTACAGTAGCAAAACATTGTTCAAGTTGGTTAAACAGAACGAGGGCTTTGAGACAAATATCTGGGCTTTTGAATCGCCTGATTCCGACTCTCGAGCGAAAATAAAAACTAAAAATAAGATCAGGGCAGAAATCACGATCGAAAATAATCGCAGATAAATCCCCGAAAAAGAAAACTGACGAACAAGCTAATGAACGAACGTTCGTTGTCTGTGACTAACGGGCGAACAACGTTCGTTAAAACGAACGTACGGGCGAACGTTCGCTAATTAACTAAACCGAAAAAACCGCACCGGTCTAGTATAAAAAATAGATCTATGGTTTTTAAGAAAAAAACCGAACGGTTTTTGAGAAAAACCAGTGGCGGCGGCGACTACCTCGGCAGCGGGGTCCAGCGGGAATGGTGGCGGTGCTCCGGCGGCGGGGCGACGGATAGCTGGGCGGGCGCGGCGGTGGGGCCCGGCGGCGGCAGGGGCTAGGGTAGGCGGGGCGCGGGGCTGGGCTGCGGGGCGGCGGCCGGCTGGCCTTTTAAAGGGCCCCCGGGCGCAGTGTCCTAGCCGGACACGGCCCGGTAAGTCGGTTGATTTTTTTTTCCAAAACAGTCCTGACGCACTAATACAGGCGGAAAAAAAATACTAAACGGACTCCAAAAATTCCGAAATAAATTTTCACTGTCCTCTAATAATATTTAGGACAAAGTGAACATTTTTCCCGGACCTAAATGCAATTTTGAAAAACACGCATTTTCCTATGCTAATAAAATCGCGAATAAATCCGAAATTTTTCCAAAAGTGATTTTAATATTTTTCCTCCAATATTTCTTTTATTTTGGGGAAGTCAAATTATCTCCGCTCATATATTTTATTAAGAAATATTTTTAGGAGAGAAAAACAATTAAAACCAAAGTGATCCCCGTACCGGTAATCGAGAAAACTCAAATACGAAAACGGTAGAATTACCAACTCTCTCCTTAGGTCCTTGAGTTGCTTAGAATTTTCGAGGATCACCACGCACAATTGCAACACAATATGCAATGCAGTATGATCTATGTATAACATTCCAAATTGAAAATTTGGGATGTTACAGATTGTCTGAATGGGCAAGTGAAAATCATATGGTCCACCGTCTCCTCATCGTTGGCACCACAAAACAAACATCTGTGATCATCTCCTATATCATATTGTCGACGCTTGAGCGTGTTACGCGTGTTTAATCTATCATTCATGAGAAGCCAGCCAAAAACCTTGATTCACATGATGCAATGAGAGCGCGAGAGAAGGGAAAAGGTTGGATGGGCTTTTGCGTCTCGAAAGAAGATCCTGTAGTACTCGGCTGGTCGGTAGATGGGTTTGCCCCAGGTATAGAACCAGACATCACTGTCGAACGTGGATGGGTGCATGCACGAGGAAAGCAGCTGGATGTCTCGCACCTCGTTCAAGGCTTGAGGGGAGAGCAGCAGGTTAAAGGTCTCTGCAAGTGTCGTGCTCTCCAAGAAATCCTTTACAGTCTCATCTTCATGCATGGCAAAGGAGAATGTGTGGGGATGCGAGCTTTCCAGTACTTCGCAAGCCCAAAGATCTTTCCAAACCAGAGCAGTTGAGCCCGAGACCATGCAGACTTGTGTGATGCCTCGGAAGATGGGTGTAAGCTTCAGAATGTCACGCCACCAGAAGGAGCCTGCCGGATTCATTGCATGAGGAACTTTGTCCGTATAATACCTATCCCAAATAAGGTGCACCCACGGGACGTCGGGCTTGGTGTAGAACTTGTGCAGGAATTTCATGAGCAGAGCGTCATTTTGCAACTTTATGTTGATAACACCCAATCCACCATGCCTTTTGGGCTTGCAAACCATATCCCAGGCGGCAAGGGAGTTACATTTGTCCCCGTGCTGCATCTTTTTGGTCCAAAGACATTTTCTTCTAATTTTGTCGAGCATTTCAACCATCTTGGGAGAGAACTTGAGCGTGCACATGGCATAAATGAGGAGAGATGTGACGGTAGCATTGAGCCAAGAAAGTCTACCACCATAGGAGATCATTGCGATCGTCGAGGTGAGATGGCATTCAACACTACACACGAGCGGCATAAGGTCCAGGATATTTGATTTGGTCAATCCCATGGTAGGTAAACGGCATAGAGCCAACTGAGCATCCAAAGAATCTTGCAAACACAAGGGCAGTATCATCCGTTAGATTAATGGGGCCGATGGAGGATCCATAATCCACGAGGATTTCTTTGATGACAGCAGCTTGATGAGGGTATGCAGGCATAGCCAAGATCGTTTCATGTGCATATTAGATTACGGGGTTGTCCATTTAGCTGGCGCAAGGGAAGGGCAGCTGAATTTTCCCTTGCCTAAACGCATCATTGATGGCAGCCTGGAGGAGATCAGCTGCAATCATGAAGATCAAGGAGGACAACTAGTCGCCCTGTCTGACACTAGTGCGGCAGTGGAATTGACTACCCGGGACACCATTTAATAAAACCGAGGATCTCCCGGTGGACAAGATGCAACTGATCCAGAAAAGCCACTTATCGTCGAAGCCCAACTATTTCTTGATGTTCAACATAGGAGCGTGCTCAATTGTATCGAAGGCTTTGGCAAAATCATGTTTCAGAAAGATAATTTCCTGTTTAGAGGTATGGCATTGGTGAATATACTGGAAGGCCCAAGCAAGGCAATCTTGTATCGTTCTTCCCTTAATGAAACCATACTTGTTCTTGTGTATGATCTTTAGAATGACACGTTGAAGGCGATTGGCGAACAGCTTAGTGATCATCTTAAGACAATAGTTGAGGAGGGTGATAGGTCGGTAGTCATTGACAGATTCAGGCAAATTGGTTATTAGAATTAAAGTTATCAGGCCATCATTTATGCTTTTGAGATTCAAGTCCCCTTGATGAAAAGCATCACAAAGATTGTAAAAGTCTTTCTTGATGATAGGCCATCATGCTTTAAGAAAAGCTCCACTAAAACCATCAGGGCAGGGTGCACGATCGGTCGACATTCCTTTAATCACCGCATTGATCTCATCGTGGGTAAATGGTTCGGTTGGCTGGTCTAAATCATCATGATGTTGCAAAATGCTAGGGAGGTTGAATTTAATTTTAGCTGGTCTCGAGGTTCCCACGCGATCTGTGTAAGATTGAAATAGGAGCGCTTCTTTGCCTGCGTGAGTGTCAACGAGGGAGCCATTTTCCTTTCTAAAGCTTGCTATGGTGTTGCGACGATATCTTTCAGTAGCAACAGCCTGATTTTTTTTGTATTTTCATTGCCGACCATGATAATTCTAATGGTGGAGCATTTCTTCGAGTACTGGTTTTGATATTTAAGGAGGCATAGCAAATGTTTCTTGATGATGTTTCAGAAATTTGCCTCCGGTATTTTTAGAATTATGTTGTTTTCTAATTCATCAAGGTGTGCAAGGGTCTCGTTGCAGTAAGCAATGGCTACAAAGAGGCAGGAGAGGTTTTTGCTCCAAATCTTTAGGGCGTGACAAAGGGCTTTGAATTTACAACAGAGAATGGTCACAGCGTTTTGGGGTGGATGATCCAAAAAGGCACAAAACGGAAAACCTTGCTGCGAGGAATGCAGGTTTGGATGGAAATAATGGACGGCACATGATCAGAGACAGGCTTACTAATAGGCTTGACCAGGGTATTGGGATAAACATTGGTGCAGTGTAGCGAAGTGAAAAACTAATCTAGCCGTTCAAGGAGGGGGTCTTGTTGCATATTGCTCCATGTATATGATCGACCTTTTATAGGTAGTTCAATAAGGCTTTGCTTACGGATGATGTCATTAAAAGTACACATGTCATTTGGGCAACCCCCTGGTTTATACCGATTATCAGGCGCACGAATGTAGTTAATGTCTCCCACTAGAAGCCAATATTGCGTGCTATGAATATCTAGATCATATAGCCAATTGGTGAACGTAACGTTAACTAGCGTCCAAGAATGAGAGGATAACGTGCTATTAAAGTTATTGACTAGGGCAATCAGATGAGTACACCACATTGCTAGAAAACACAAAGCTTTTCCAGATTGTAATTAAACCCCCCGGGGCACCTTGAGAAGGAATATAGGCAAATTGATTAAATTGTCTAGGGCAACAGATTTAATAAAGGATAACTCAGAAGAGGATATCTTTGTCTCTTGAAGGCAAACGACCAAGCAAGCACTAGTTTGGATACATTTTTAAGAGCTAACTGTTTATCGTCAGAGTTGATACCACGGATGTTCCAACAAAGAACCTCCCAACTACGCAAAAGGGGCATGAAGATCAAGCGAGCTCGGCCCTGGAAGTGACGTCCTCGCCAGGCAGATAATCAGTATTCAGAGTACCTGAGCGAGAGGCCGATACAGTGGCTGGAGCAGGAGCCGCATCGAGGAGTTCTTCAGTAAGTTCAGCAGCATGGACAACACATCTGTTTATTCCAATCTCCTAAAGAACATGAATAGGTGTTGGGGGGACTTCCTTAGAAAGAGGCACTTGGGCAGAGCAGGATGAACCAATCGATGGAGCCAACCGTTTCTTAACCCTAGAAATGATAGGGAGAGTGTCACTCACTTGGGTAGTCTTGAAGCCATTGTATTTGTTGTATTGGTTGGTCCGACGAACTTTAGAAGTGGAAATGGGTGCAGGTGCACGGGCTCAATGTCCACAAGTCACGACAGAGCCAGCAGGTTCGGAGATGGAGTTAACAGCAGCAAGGCCAAGCATGTCCTGGTTCTTCCTGCGGTTGGAGTCACCTAAGTTGGGCAGGCTGTTGTGTGTATCATCCAGAGGCAGAACATCAGACAAAGAGCTTCTATAGCTTGAGCAGTTTCAGTAGTTGTTGTCTGTAGATAATGTGTAGATGATACGTCTCCGTCGTATCTATAATTTTTTATTGTTCCATGCCAATATTCTACAACTTTCATATACTTTTGGCAACTTTTTATACTATTTTTGGGACTAACATATTGATACTGTGCCCAATGCCAGTTCCTGTTTGTTGCATGTTTTTTGTTTTGCAGAATATCCATATCAAACGAAGTCCAAACGGGATAAAAACGGACGGAGATTTTTTTGGAATATATGTGAATTTTGGGAAGCGGAACCAACGTGAGACGATGCCCGAGTGGCCCATGAGGGTGAGGGGCGCGCCCTGGGCCCTCTTGGCCACTCCGTAAGGTGGTTGATGCCCTTCTTTCGCCGAAAGAAAGCTAATATCCCGATAAAAATCATATCCAAAAATCATCCCAATCGGAGTTACGGATCATCGGGAATTTAAGAAACGGTGAAGGGCCAGAATCTAAGAACGCAGAAACAGAGAGAGACAGATCCAATCTCGAAGGCGCTCTCGCCCCTCCCACACCATGGAGACCATGGACTAGAGGGGAAACCCTTCTCACATCTAGGGAGAAGGTCAAGGAAGAAGAATAAGGAGGGGTGCTCTCTCCCCCTCGCTTCCGCTGGCACCAGAGTGCTGCTGGGGCCATCATCGTCACCGCAATCTACACCAACAACTTCACTGCCGTCATCACCAACTCTTCCCCCCTCTATGCAGTGGTGTAACCCCTCTTCTATCCGCTGTAATCCCTACTTAAACATGGTGCTCAACGCTATATATTATTTTTGAATGATGTATGGATATCCTATGATGTTTGAGTAGATCCGTTTTGTCCTATGGGTTAATCGATGACCGTGATTGGTTTGAGTTGCATCTTTTATTATTGGTGCTATCCTATGGTGCTCTCCGTGTCACACAAGCATGAGGGATCCCCGCTGTAGGGTTTGCAATATGTTCATGATTTTCTTATGGTGGGTGGCGTGAGTGACGGATGCACATACCCGAGTAAGTAGGTTTTTTGCGTATGGGAATAAAGAGGACTTGATACTTTAATGCTATGGTTGGGTTTTACCTTAATGATCTTTAGCAGTTGCGGATGCTTGCTAGTGTTCCAATCATAAGTGCATACGATCCAAGAAGATAAAGTATGTTAGCTTATGCCTCTCCCTCAAATAAAATTGCAATAGTGATTACCGGTCTAGTTATCGATTGCCTAGGGACAAATAACTTTCTCCTGACAAAAAGCCCTCTACTAAAACTAAATTAGTTGTGTCTTTATCTAAACAACCCCTACTTTTTATTTACGTGCTCTTTATTATCTTGCAAACCTATCCCACTAAAACTACAAAGTACTTCTAGTTTCATACTTGTTGTAGGTAAAGTAAACGTCAAGCGTGCGCAGAGTTGTATCGGTGGTCGATAGAACTTGAGGGAATATTTGTTCTACCTTTAGATCCTCGTTGGGTTCGACACTCTTACTTATCGAAAGAGGCTACAACTGATCCCCTACACTTGTGGGTTATCAAGACCTTTTTCTGGCGCCGTTGCCGGGGAGCAATAGCGTGGGGTGAATATTCTCGTGTGTGCTTGTTTGCTTTATCACTAAGTAGATTTTATTGGCTGTTCTAAGTTGTTTTCTATCTTTAGTTATATATATGGAACACAAAATACCAAAAAACCTAGGTGTACTTGCTACTCATGGAGATGGGGAACCTCCTAAAACCCTCGATGCTCATTATGTGAAAGATATTACGTACTACTTTGATAATCCTGAGAAAACCCCATTCAACTATGTAATGGGAGTAACGTTGGATCAACGTGAATACTTTAGGTATTATCGCTTGACACAAAAAGGGAAACTACTATGGGATCAAATTTATATGTTGCGTTGGTATGCTCGGCAGCTATGCTTGAGATATGATTATACTTGTTGCTGTAGGATGAAGGCTCCACACCTTCCCTTTTCATGCAAATTTAATGATAATGAAACCTTAGCTTATTATGCTAATGGTATATATGATTATTATGATGTGGAACAAATACAAGAATTCGTTGCTTTTAAGTGTGCTTATGAAATTGAATCTCTATTTAAAAAGAATGATGCTTTTGATGATGATGTTTCTAGGCCTGAAAATATTGCTATATTGAAATATTGCTATTTGAATTATGAATATAACTCCGATATTGATGCGTTTATTGAGAAGGTCTCCGATGTCCAAGAAGAGACTAATATTTTACAGGAGTCTATGGAAGAAGAAATTAATGACATTGTGAGCTCATTGGATGAAAAAGGTGAGGAGGAGAGCGAAGAACAAAAGGAGGAAGAGCGGATTAGCTACCCGTGCTCACCTTCTAATGAGAGTAACTCTTCGACTCATACATTGTTTAATTTTCCTTCGTGCTTACCGAAGGATGAATGCTATGATGATTGTTATGATCCTTTTGATTCTGTTGAAATATCCCTTTCTGATGATGCTTGCAATGCTTGTGGCCAGGATGTCAATATGAATTATGCTTATGAAGATGAACTTGCTATAGTTCCTTATGTTAAACATGAGATTGATGCTATTGCACCCACACATGATAGTCCTATTATCTTTTTGAATTCTCCAAACTGCACTATATCGGAGAAGTTTGCACTTATTAAGGATTATATTAATGGGTTGCATCTCACTACTACACATGATGATTTTAATAGATATAATATGCATGTGCTTGCTGCTCCTACTTGCAATTATTATGAGAGAGGAACTACATCTCCGCCTCTCTATGTTTCCAATATGATAAAATTGCAAGAAATTGCTTATACTATGCATTGGCCATTACTTGATGTGCATGAATTGTTCTTGTATAACATGCCTATGCATAGGAAGAGAGTTAGACTTCGTTTTTGCATGACACATATCACTTTGTGCTCACTACTAAATGTCAGATCATTGCTAATTAAAATTGTCTATGATATACCTTGGGATCCGGGTGGATCCATTACTTGAGCACTATATGCCTAGCTTAATGGCATTAAAGAAAGCGATGCTAGGGAGACAACCCGGAAGTTTTAGAGAGTCATTCATTTCTGTTGTGTGCTTTTATAAAGTTTAAAAACAAAAAAATAAAGAGGGTAACCTAAAACTTTTTCAAAAAGAAAAGCGAAAGTGAGAAAGACGAGCATTGTTAAAGTGGGAGCTAGCCTTGAACTTTGTTCATGCCCATGGAAACATTGTGAACCTTGATTACAGAAACTTTTCAACAAAAATCATTATCCCCTTGTTCAAATCCATTGTATTATAAAAATAATGTGCCAAGAGTTTCCGTTAGGATGATTAAACTGCTTGTTTGTTTGTGCGGTGCAAAAACAGATACTTTGGTTGTAGTGCGTGATTTTACATTTTTTACTGGAACGTCGAAAGGATCTGATTTTTTTTTGCAAAGTCTTGCTATACAAATTGTTGTTTTTTCCTAATTTTTCCAGAATTGTTAGAGTTACAGAAGTATGGCTAATATTCAGATTACTACAGATTGTCCTATTTTCACAGATTGTTGTTATAGCTTCATTATTTGCATATGATTGAATTCTTGTTGAAGCCTCCTTGACTTGGGACCATAGAATTGTGATAGCATACAGTAGGTAATGTTTGTTCATAATTATACAATAATGTTAGAGCAGTACATGATGGGATTTCATTGATCATATCCACTAACCCCGCCACTAAAAGTTTGGTTAAGTTTTGTGTGGATGAAGTGTTCGAAGATCGAGGAGGTCTCGACATGAGGAGAAGGAGGAGAGGAAAGAGCTCAAACTTGGGGATGCCCGAGGCACCCCAAGTAAATATTCAAGGAGACTCAAGCATCTAAGCTTGGGGATGCCCCAGAAGGCATCCCATCTTTCTTCAACAAGTATCGATATGTTTTTTGGATTCATTTCGTTCACATGATATGCGTAAACTCTTGGAGCGTTGTGTGCTTTTTATTTTTTTGTTTTAATAAATGCGGGTATGAGATAGTCCTTGGTTTATTTATAGAATACTCTTTGCACTTCACTTATATCTTTTGAGTATGGCTTTATAGAATGCTTCATGTGCTTAACTTATATCATTTGAAGTTTGGATTGCCTGTTTCTCCTCACATAGAAAACCGTCATTTGTAGAATGCTCTTTTGCTTCACTTATATTTGTTAGAGCGTGGGCATATCTTTTGTAGAAAGAATTAAAACTCTCTTGCTTCATTTATATCTATTTAGAGACTTGACAAGAATTGGTCATTCTCATGGTTAGTCATAAAATCCTACATAAACTTTTAGATCGCTGAATATGATATGTTTGATTCCTTGCAATAGTTTTGCGATATAGAGGTTCTAATATGTGGGAGGTACTAGTGAATGATTGTGGTTTAGTAATAATATTGGTGTCAAGGTTTGTGATTCCCGAATCATGCATGTATGGTCTCCTAACTATGTAACCAAATTGGCGCGCATTGTATTTTGATTGTTTATCTTTGCGTGAAGGTCGGTGGCGCGCGATGGTTAACTCCTACCAACCTCCCCCTAAGAGCATGCGTCGTAGTATTTTTGCTTCGAGGGCTAATAGATTTTTCGCAATAAGTATGTGAGTTCTTTATTGACTAATGTTGATTCCATGGATTATACACACTCTCACCCTTCCACCTTGCTAGCCACTCTTGTACTGCGCAATTTTCGCCTGTGCATCAAACCACCTTATCTCCTTCCTCAAAACAACCACCATACCTACCTATTATGGCATTTCCACAGCCATTCCGAGATATATTGCCATGTAACTATTGTTCCGTTTATTATGACACGCACCATCATTGTCCTGTTGCCTTGCATGATCGTAAGATAGCTAGCGTGATGTTTCCATGGCTTGTCCGTTTTTTGATGTCATTGCTACGCTAGATCATTGCACATCTCAGTACACCGCCGGAGGCATTCATATAGTCATATTTTTGTTCTAGTATCGAGTTGTAATATCGAGTTGTAAGTAAATAGAAGTGTGATGATCATCATTATTATAGCATTGTCTCTTGAAAAAAAGGCCAAAAAAGGCCAAATAAATAAGAAAGGCCAAATAAAAAAAGGAAGGCCCAAACAAAGATAAAAAGGGAAAAGAAAAAGGGGACAATGCTACTATCTTTTTTCCACACCTGTGCTTCAAAGTAGCACCATGAACTTGATGATAGATAGTCTCCTATGTTGTCATCCATATACTAGTGGGAATTTTTCATTATAGAACTTGGCTTGTATATTCCAAGAATGGGCTTCCTCAAATGCCCTAGGTCTTCATGAGCAAGCAAGTTGAAGCAGACCCACTAGTTTTCTTTTGAGCTTTCATACACTTAGCTCTAGTGCATCCGTTACATGGCAATCCTTACTCACTCACATTGATATATATTGATGGGCATCTCCATAGCCCATTGATACACCTAGTCGATGTGAGACTTTCTCCCTACTTTTGTCTACTATCACCTTCTATTCCACCCATAGTGATATGTCCATGGCTCATGCTCATGTATTGCGTGAAGAGTTGAACAAGCTCAAAAAAGTAAAGTAAGAAAACAATTGCTTGGCTGACACTGGGATGGGCATGAGGGGTACCTTGTGTTAAGAAAAGGGAGCATAAAAGACTATATGGTTTTGTAGGGATAACATTCTTTAGCACTGATATTTTGAAAGACTTGATTGTTGGTTGGGATGCCCGAGTATTAAATTCTTTTATGTCAAATGATAGACTATTGCATTGAATCACTCATGTATTAATATTCTTGCCATGATTAGATTACATGATCAAGATTATGCTAGGTAGCATTCCACATAAAAAAATATCTTTTTTATCATTTACCTACTCGAGTACGAGCAGGAATTAAGCTTGGGGATGTTGATACATCTCCATCATATCTATACTTTTTGATTGTTCCATGCCAATATTCTACAACTTTCATATACTTTTGGCAAATTTTTATACTATTTTTGTGACTAACATATTGATCTAGTGCCCAGTGCCAGTTCTTGTTTGTTGCATGTTTTTTGTTTCGCAGAATATCCATATCAAACGGAGTCCAAATGGGATAAAAACGGACGGAGATATTTTTTTTTGAATATATGTGAATTTTGGGAAGCGGAACCAACGTGAGACGATGCCCGGGTGGCCCACGAGGGTGAGGGGCGCGCCCTAGGCTCTTGTGGCCACTCCGTAAGGTGGTTGATGCCCTTCTTTCTCTGCAAGAAAGCTAATATCCGGATAAAAATCGTATCCAAAAATCATCCCAATCGGAGTTACGGATCTCCAGGAATTGAAGAAACGGTGAAGGGCCAGAATTTGAGAACGCAGAAACAGAGAGAGACTGAGAGACAGATCCAATCTCGGAGGGGCTCTCGCCCCTCCCACGCCATGGAGACCATGGACCAGAGGGGAAACCCTTCTCCCATCTGGGGAGAAGGTCAAGGAAGAAGAAGAAGGAGGGGGGCTCTCTCCCCCTCGCTTCCGGTGGCACCGGAGTGCCGCCGGGGCCATCATCGTCACCGCAATCTACACCAACAACTTCACCGCCGTCATCACCAACTCTTCCCCCCTCTATGCAGCGGTGTAACCCCTCTTCTATTAGTTGTAATCTCTACTTAAACATGGTGCTTAATGTTATACATTATTTCCCAATGATGTATGGCTATCCTATGATGTTTGAGTAGATCTGTTTTGTCCTATGGGTTAATTGATGATCGTGATTGGTTTGAGTTGCATGTTTTATTGTTGGTGCTGTCCTATGGTGCTCTCCGTGTCGCACAAGCGTGAGGGATCCCCGCTGTAGGGTTTGCAATATGTTCATGATTTTCTTATGGTGGGTGGCGTGAGTGACAGAAGCACAGACTGTGAGGACCGGTTTTTCAAGTAAAATATTTACTGAGAAACCGACCTTTTTATCGGACCAGTGCAGAAGGATCCTTCTCACTGGTAGACAAATCCTTGATACAGAATTCCAGAGTACTGAATATTATACAAGGTTGAGCTGAGGCTGCTCAAAAATTTATTACAAGCACACCGATATTATACATAAGGGCGGATATGACTCAAGGGTAGGGTGGCATAACTACTGACTCGTAATAAAAGTGGTGGTGGATATGTCACAGTGTAGTGGGTGACACGGCTCCAATATCTTACAGCTCATCGAGTGTTAGAGTGAGACCCGATGAATTTATTTGGTGGTGGCGGAAGCGGTTATAATACAGTGATCAACTCCAGGATAGCAAGAGACTGACTTGGACTCCACTAGGCGTCGGACTCGCTATCAAACTCTTCATCCATGAGATCGCCTTCATCAACATCTTGCCAAATCAACAAGCCAGGTGAGTACTTTGAATGTACTCGCAAGACAGTTCGGACATAAGATATAACAAATGCAAACATGATGCATATGAGCAGACTAGCAATATGTACTCAAAGAATAAATTTGTGCTGCAAAATAAAAAGGGAAGTCGGGCGGTAGTCCTCTCGAAATTCCAAGGAAAAATAAAAGAATACCGATCGAGTGTGTGAGCGACGCCTCATAAGGAAAAATGAATAAAAAACATGCCATAGTCGGACGTCAGAGCGACATCACATAAAGGTCTTATAACGAAAATAAATAATGAGAATGCCATAGTCAGACGTCTGAGCGACATCACATAAAGGGCTTATATTCAAAAGTAAATAACGACAATGCCATAGTCGGACATCTGAGCGACATCACATAAAGGGCTTATATTCAAAAGTAAATAACGAGAATGCCACAGTCGGACGTCTGAGCGACATCACATAAAGG